>CM054112.1:196966786-198166786 GCA_028673005.1 Tanypteryx hageni
TTTTAAGAGTTATTTATTGTAATTTATATAATAATGTTAAAACAAAACTAGGGCAAATATTCATATATTTTATAAATAATAAAAAAAAACGTTTTATTGTTCTTATTAGGTGTTTTTTAACCTACAAACAATCCCGCAATTAACTACTCATGGATATATCCCGGAATCAACAATTTACAAGGTGGCAACTCTAACTTTAACAATAAAAAATATTAAATAATCATATATTTCCTAATAACTAAATAAAACAAGTTTAATTGCTCACTTGAGTTGTTTTTCGACCTAGAGAAAATTCTCCCGGAAATTGCTACTGATGAGGAGGAAATCTCCCAGAATCAACTACTCATAAGGTGGCAACCCTAGTCCTAACACAAAATATTTCATTTATTTCTGTATTATTATTATTTTTAGTGTGATACATATTGATTATAAGTAGCTTACACTGGAGGTCGCGTTGGTTTATTTACAAGTTTAGATTTTGATGTATGGTGATTTTTTTTGCACTCGCAGTATGCAAGCACCAACAACTTGTATTCTTCTATTTCAAATCAAATCATTGCTTTTTCATTTCTTTTCTAATTTTGTGAAGAATTATGTAAACTAAAGCAATGTGTTCCAAAAGTTCCTTTAACCCCAGTTGTTAAGATTCAGTTGCAAAAATTAAACACACAGTCCTCTATTTGAAATTTACTCAGGTTCCTCATCTTCTACCTGAAAAAGTGAGAATTAAAAACATCAAATAAAAGTTGCAACTTTTATACTTCTGGGGGTAAAGAGAATTACTGATGTTCTTGATTATCACAAATAATTGTGATGCTATAATAGATCTTATACGAAGCAAAAGATAAATAAAACAACATTATCACTAGTGTTGTCTTATGACATCCTACCAATCCTTAGATTGGTTTGATGACTAGGGAGTGTACATTCTTGGTATGGTGGTTTCCTGTTGTCTTCCACACTGGACACGCGCAATGAAGGGAGGAGGGAAACCTGGTGCCGGCATTAACCTACTCTTTGTGAAGAGCACCAAGGGGGCAGAAGGACAGAGAGCTGATTTGTGCATTCTCCTCGTTTTTGTTTTTTTGTTATCTTGTTCTCATAGTTCGTACACACATGAATGGGGGAAGGATGAACTGAAATGTTACTTTCGCTGCCCGTTTAAGTAGCGGGCAAGTTGCAGCCAGCTTCCTAACCATTACATCACTGGCCACCATGGGCGTCTGCTGGGAGGGAGGAGGGTAAAGGGGGGCAGATTCCCCCCTCTGGATCAGGTCTGTGTCAAGGGTCATTCATGTCTGGTTAGGTCGGGATTAATGAGGTAATTTTTCTGAGGTCAGGCAAACAGATGGTGTCCACTTAAAACAAACCACTAAAATATTAGGCCCACCAAACCCAACTGGGAGCTTGCCTATTCCTTGCCCTCCCCAGGAAAGACTGGGAGAGCTAGCCTATCCCGTTGCTCTCCCTCTGAAAAAGTTCCAGCGGACACTCATGCTGGCAACCCCTCTATAAAGAAATAAGAAATGTTAAGGCACTTTTGGTACACCTAATACGTATATTATACAAGGTTTACCCAAAATAATGTCACAACACCTTACATACTACTTCTTGCCATAAATTGGTTATACCAGTGTTTTATGTCAGTTCATATGCTGCACACTTCCGAAGTTTTGCTGCACACTTCCGAAGTTTTGCTGCACACTTCTGAAGTTTTGCTGCACTCTTCTGAAGTTTGCTGCACAAGAGTGTTTGATTTTGTCTCAGTAGACATCTCCATGCATTGTGCTTTCTATTGTACAGATGCAATTTTGCAAACAGTGATTGTCACACAGAACATGCAGTGCCATGTGTTTAACAATCGAATCAACCTTTCTCACTCTGATACAAAAATAAACCACATGCGAGTAGCTACATTGGTTTACATTATATAGTTTTTTATTTTGTGACATTATATTATGTACACTTACTATTTGGGTGCACAATGTATTTGGAAATTTATGGTAGTTGATATGACAGATTAGAAAAATAAACCCAATGTCATTTACATTACTGTAATGCATGTTAACAATATAAAATTATACTGTCAGTTTTCCATACTTTCCCATTATCTGCACAATTTTCTCATTAACTTATCTCCCATTTTCTCAAACGCAAAGATGTAATTTACTTCTGCATATCTCAACTTAGTCTTTGAAATTTGATTATTTTTGATTTAGCATTCTAATGGCAGTAATTTAAAATATATTGTGTTACAGCAAGATAAATGTAGCAGTACATATAGGTAAGGCAGTGCTGAGATAGTTGGAAAACGTTATTATTATAAATAATACCGTTTTTGTGTCATAGTGCACCTTTCTGTGCATGTTGCAGTTTGACAGTCAAGGATAATTTTTATTTTTATCAGTCATATAACTGGTTTTCATTCCATAATCAAATAAAATAAACAATAATACTAGATATTATATTTTATTATAGAACCTTTGCTAATTTCCACAATTTGTACTACACATTGATGCATGCTTATTGCTTTCTCTTCTTTCTTGCTTAGCTCTTTCATTTAGATCACCACATTACTCTGATTTCTTTATAGGTTTGTGTTGGGGGGCCACATGGTACAAATACAATATAATACAAATACGAATTTAACATTGTGACTCACTAGGGCAGCAGAAACCAAGTTAAAACTAACCCAAGCGAAACATATTTAGACAAGTATTACATTTTCTTATAATTCAGTTATGGTACTTAAAGTATTTGTTAAGAAGATTACAACAAAGGAATACTGGAAGCTTCCATTTGCAATTAACTATAATAATTAAGACACGATAAATGATCATAATTGAGACATTTTTGACCCAATTTCTGCTTTGAGTGAAAAAAAATTTACATAATTTTTATTATGAAAACCCAAAAATTTATTCTAGTATTTTAATACTAGGATTAATTAATTTTGATTGCTCATATCAGGGATCTCCAAACTTTCTTACAAGAGGGCCACTTGGTCAATAAATTTTATGTTCGTGGGCCAGACTGTCAGCATGAAAAACTTTTTGAAAATATAGGCACACAATATAAAAATGCAAAATATTTTAATATTAAAAAGGGGGTTTAGTGAATTGGGTAAATTACTGATTTTTCTAGTTTCTAGTAAAAAATTGCAGACTTATTATAGGCTTGAGGGTCACATGTGGCTGATGGGCCATAGTTTGGAGAGCCCTGCTCTATATAATGGAAGTACTTATAAAATCATAAATTAAAACTGAGAAATTCTTTGTCATTGCTATCATAGTCAGACAGTTTGGCCCATTTGCTCTGGATGATGTTGAATATGTTGTTTCAGAAGTAAGAATTTTGGCAATTAATGGCAACATTTACTACCATAATGTGTCACCTTTGGTGGATATGTGGATACCATTCATCACCTAATCCTTGCACTTTTTCTTCGTTATTGATTTTAATGGCTTGTTAATAACAACATGTGCATGTTGTAGAATTTATGTCATTCCATCTGGGGTTATAACGGGGTTTGATTTCATTTTGTAAAATTTCTTTGTGACTTCTGGCCTGTTGTGAAATTGGAATATTTGTTAGACCAAGAGAGATCTCCAGATCAACATGCCACTAACTTTTCTTTTTCAAACAATCACCCTAATCAGTGGTGATATTCTCATAAAACCATCTTAGCTGTTTTTCTCCTACAATAATACTATGGGGAAACTTGTTGTTCAGCATGTTTTCGTTGTTAATTGTTACACATGTGACATGACAGTTGCTACAAAGTTATGCATCCTATATACAGGTGAAATGAATTTTCCTTGAATTTGTGCCCAAAAACTTAACCTGCGTCTTATACAGAGGTAGATCCTATGCATGAATATTTATTGTATATATATGTAGTATAATTATCAAGTCTGAATTACTGTTGAAAACTTAGATTATTGCCAAAGAAATAGTGTAAAACTAACCTTTTTGTTATTGGAATTTCTAAAATTTCCCTTAAGTACTATACAAACAATATGACAAAAGCAACACAATTTATAAATAAAGATGTTATTTAATCCATTCATAACAGATATGCAATGCTATCTAAAATGTGACATTTAGCATGGAGTATCTGTATTTCTTTTTAGATGTTTTGGTATAACTTTTTCTGTAGAGGAAAGATAACTTTATTTGTAATTGTGTATGTTTTGAGGGTAGATATTTATAATAGAATGGGGCATAGTTATTCTATCTTGTCTTGCAACCTAGTGAAAGGAAAATGCAAGTAAATGAGACATTCTTCCCCACTGCAAAAAAGAGAGCAAATTTTCAGTGGATTTCTCAAGAATTTGCTATAAAGAGTTGGTAGATGCTATAAGAAAAGCAATTACTCAAAGGTAGAATTTATTTGTCTGTTTTAATATCTTTCGGAAGTTTATTCAAAGAGTACTTGCAATTTTTTGTGAGCCTTATGACTTGGTTTATTATCTGTGACCTATACATAAAGAAAAACTTCCTTTTTTGTACTAGTGCCATGCACGGCTAAGTCAGCTGCTTCATGGGCTCTTCAACTGAGTAAATGTTAATAGTTTGTCTTTGGACCTGTCTGTTAAAAATTCATATTGTAATGACTAAGCTCATGCATCTGCTGATTGACGTTTAACAAACATTAATAGTGGAATTTCTATTTTATTTTTAGGGACAGAGGAGAAGGAAGTCAGCTAGTTTCGGTGATATCAAAGGCCGTATGTACTATGAAAAATTTAATTTCTAGTTAGATGAGATATTGTCCTTTTAGATTTGTTCTATTTCTGTGAAAAAACGTTTATGTATCTTGTATTAGCATTATGAATGCATGGAAGTTTTTCAGACAGATTGCCAATTCTGCCAGATGTCAATGACAAAATATAATTTCTGTGTGATTTAAGACAATTTAAAATTTAGTATATTTACAGTGTGACTCAATTTTTGTGGTAATTGTTATCTTCATTCATTTAATCTTTCTTGCTCAGTGAAAATGTTCTTTAGCAGTCTTTGTCAATGAATTAGCCAACTTCAAATATTACAACATGTTAAATTTTATTATAACAAAATATATAATTGTCTGTGATATAGTAAATGAAAACTTGGCAGCTAATAATGCTCTAAAGTGATTGTGTTGTTGACCTAGATACTATTTGTCAACAAGGAAAGCACAGTATTTATGCTGTTCTTTCAAATGTTCATACCATGTATGATGATTGTAGAATTTATAGCTTTGCAGATGTGTATGTCATTATTATCTTCAAATTCTTAGACAGTTTTAATACTTTTTAGTATCATGTGAATCTTGCTGAAGTTTTCTTAAAAAATCATAATTTAAAATATTACTTTATTATAATTGTTAAATATTTTCCTTGTTATATATTCAGGTCACTTTCTTATGTGAACCTGAACAGTATTCTTTGTAAATACATATTTAATATAATTATTCATATAAAACAATATAAGAGCTGTCAAACATTAATAATCTTACAAATTAAATTTTGTAAAGTTATTGTTGAAGGATTTTCCCTATTTAAACGGCACTTTTAATACTTGTATTTCAAAGCTTGTACATTTTGTTATTAAAGCCTAAAATATTTTGTTGATTACTTGAATTTGTTGTGTACATTTGATTAAATCTCATTATACTTTTAATCTATTATTTGTCTGATTAATACTTCAAAATGAGTAATAGTTCTATTTCTTGAAACTTGACTGTTTAAATTACAATGTGATGCATAGTGAATGAAATTTGTGGTGGTATTTAAGTTTCTGAAGTATGGACTTAGTGGTGGTGAAAATTTGAAGAATATATAAACTTATTATTTTTACTTATAAATTAATCTGTGAATAAAAGTGGGAATATTTGCATGTTTAAATATGGACTATAGTGATGTTTTTATTGGTAACATTTGTTCATATCCTTTAGGAAAGAATATATCGAGATGAAGACTGATATATTGATAACAGTGTAGATTCCACTGTTGGATCATAGTATTTAAGTGTAATGGAAATGTTTGTAAATATGTTGATCATCTTAATGCTAAAAATTAGGTTGAATAAATTGAAGCTAGCCCAAGAAATTGTTGCATTTGTTAATCTGTCATATAATTGTGAAACAAATATCTCTGTAATGTGGAGAAAGTCATAGGCTTAGTTAAATTGTGATTAGTAATGGTAACTTTTTGTGGCTAATGAGATTGATTATATTGAAAGTTATTAATTTTCAGAAGACATCTATAAAATTATGAAAATAGTTTTCAATAGTATATGCTTAAACTTTTCTAATCATATGCTTCTTGATTTGCTTAGTATTTAAATTTTGAGATCGACAACATTAAAAAATATACTGTGATTTTTGAAAAAATTATTGCTTTTGATGTATTGATGTGTTTATATCTTAAGGAATATTTTGTAACATTTGAGGAAGAAGGAAGGTTTTATTAATTGATAAAATCTTTTCTTGTCTTTGTGCAAGTTAACCTGCTATATCTCAAATTCTACTAAATGGAAAAGAAGATTTGAATTACTGATTAGAATGTTGTTGAGAAAAAATGAAACCAGCAATCACCCAGAATACTTGTATTATATTGCTACATTATCTTTCCAGCCCCCTTTTTCAAATAAAACTGTCTGGACAGTAATATGGGTCTCCCAATATCCAATACCATGTTATGGGAAAAATGATGAGTTGAATTCTGGCATTCACTTGATAAGTTATCTACTCCAGCATGAATGCCCTGCACTGTGGGTGTCTGCTTGTTGTGATGTATCTTTCTCCTATTTGCTCTGCTAGAATTCTTTGCTCACCTGATTTAATCACTTAAAAAATGAGAGCTTGTCATTAATCAGTTTTGATCAAAATAGTAAATGTTACTAAGTTTCTTCTCAAGTTCAGAAACCTGTGGAGGAAGGCCATGAGCGAGTAACTAACAACTAACCTTTATACCATTCTATAAACTCGTAAAGTAAACTATGTAAATTTGTCAAAGTCAACTGAAAACGTAGAGCTGGGGATATTCATGTCTTAAATGGAAATGTGAATATTTTTTGTTGTGGAAATTATTATATAACCTGGCGATTTCAGAGGATATGGTCTTGAATATCGCCCATGAAAAGTCTAATTTAAGAAGTTATGCTTGATGGGACTTCAAAATGATTACTGCTCAGAAATGAAAATAATTGACAGAATTTGAAGAGGATTAAGTATGTGCAAATACAAGTCCTTTTATAAAATGCAAATGAGTACTGATGAAGTGATTTTCAATTGTTGAGATTTTGAAACAAAATATCAGTGCCATGGAAACATAAAGGGTCTCGTACTAAAAAATTCTGTGATTTGCCAGTGCTGTAAGCCATCCAACGCACCTGGAGAATCCTATGCTCTCACATGATGGGACAATATCCAGCAGAAATGAAGGTGGAACTGGAGAAAAGGTATGCTGATTCTTCATGAAAATTCTCCTATCTATGAATTATCTAAAGTTGAGGATGGCTTGAGGTCTACAATCTAGAAAGGATCTGGCTCCCAAGGATCATTTTCTGTCTTACGACAAAATAGTCTTGTCAAGAAGGTGATTTCAGGTCATGTGATATTGAAAATGAATATCTATTTACACAAATCACCAAAACGTTGACTTCTTCTGTTTTGATGGATTCAAAGTGGAAGAAATGTGTTCAAGGGAAAAGGAAAAGTGGTGGCTGTAGCTTTCAAAATATTGTATGTTTTCATGCAAAGGTAGATAACTTATTGAGTGAACAAAGCTATTTCTATTATTTTTTCAGTTTAGTGCCAAACTTGTTTTTGAAAAGGTCACATGTCACGTCATGGTGCTTGCTGGCTCTACTTGTGCTTATCATTTGCGGGACAATGTTATTAATCCAAGAAGAAAGGTCTCTGGTATCTATTTGGACATTTAAAAATGTGTATGGATCAGTAACAGGAATGCTTTAGAAGATCAAAAGAAGATGCTTAAGTGTGTGTCATTAATGTTTATGAAAACATTGAATTACGTTAAAATGTATTATGTGATGTTTACGTTTGCCTCAACTTCTTTTTTTGCTGAAACCATTGCCAACAGAAGCACATTTTCAGCAGGTAAATTACATCACAATTTCATATCAAGAAAATGAACTAGATAAACATTATAAAAAGGAATATCATCAAATATTTCTCCTGCCTATTTGTTATAAAAATTTGCATGTAGACTTTCTCACTCTTTAAACTGAATAACTGTGTATGATTACAGAAATAAAATTTTCAACAGTTATATAAAAGCCCAAATGTTTTAAAATTGTTGGAATAATTGAAAAGGCAGTTTTGTGGAAGAAGTTTTCTTTAAACCTTTTGCTTTAGTGATTCTGTAGTATTCTCTCTCCTCTTTTATGCTAGGGTGAAGTTTTAACTGATGGCCAAGATCCATCTCTCAATAGATTAGCTCAGGTTAGTGCATTCTTCTTGAACATTATTTTTTCCTTGTGTCAGAAAGTTATTTTTTACTTAGATATTCTGAAATTTCCATTGAAATGTGTATGATAGTGCTTTTTAAATGTTAATTTTGGTCCTCGTTATAGGCTGTTGATTTATCAAGCATGGATGCAAGTGAAGAGGATAAAATAAAAGCCATGATGACTCAATCTACTCAAGATTATGACCCTTCTAAGTATGTAAAATTAATATTTTTTAAATACCCAGTGATGTTCAATAAATTCTTTACTAACTTACTGTCTTAATATATTTTAGCTATATTAAAATCAAAGGAGCAAATCAGGTCGGTGAGGTTCCTTCAAACTACAGATGTTACAAATGTCATCAAACTGGACACTGGATTAAAAATTGTCCATTAATTCAGGTTTGTCTGAATTAATATTTTTAATTTGTGTTTAAGTAGATTCCCTTTATACCTATGCCTTTTTCTATGGGTCTGTTGAACAATTCTCTCATTAACTTTTATATTGTTTATGTAGGAACCTATTGAAATAAAGAAAAGCACTGGAATTCCTAGAAGTTTTATGGTTCCTGTTGAAGGACCTTTAGTTCCGGGAGCAATGATGACACCTACAGGTCATTTTGCTGTCCCAGCAATTGATCAGTAAGTATTTTTTTCTTCACCAATATTGCCATTGTGCAAAAAAGTATTTTTCTCTAGTATTGCCTATTAATTGAAATGCGTCAATGACTGAATACAGAAAACTTGTCAAATATATACTCACTAATCTTTTCTTAATGCTTACAAGGTTCATTTTACCCAAAAATTCAAATTTTACTATTTTTAATTACATGTAAGAGTTAATGGTAGTTTGTAATAAATTTTCACCTACCTCATTAGAAACCTACCTCAATTAAATGCAACTTGGTGGTTACTCTCACAAACCTTAAACGATGACCACCATAGTGATTTTTTTTAATGTCCAAGTTCAGACGGGAAAAAAAGACAGGCATCTAATGTAAACAGTGCTAGTTTTCCATCTGAGTAAACAAGTGTTGCATCTCTGGGTAACCCTCAATAGATCACAACTCGACTGCTTTTTAATCCAAATTTTGAAAGTAGCTGAATGGATATATGAGGCAATTCTCCTTGCGTGGGCATTTTTTGTTTTCAGGAATGGCCATCATATCGGCCTCAGGTGACACTTTCTAGGGTTGGCATAGCAGTGTTGCTGCCTGTCTATACCTACATGTCATGTATTTTGTATTTTTGCGTCAGGTGACATTTCAACTCAATGGCCCTGATCACTGATCAGGAAATGTACAATAAAATCATGTTTTTCTGAAGTTGGTTGGTACCGAGTTCATTCCATAGGAAAGGATTTTCCATAAAACTGGTATTTGTGTAGTGCATGCGTTGAATCACATAATATTAGCTCGGAAAATATAAATAACTATCAACGATAAGTAGTTTTTAATCACAAAAGGTAGATTTTTGCAAAACAGTACATAAAGCAATAACATTGTTAAAAAATACTTATCATTGTTATTAATATATTGTTTATATTTATGTCATTGTCCATCAAAGTTCAAAAGCACAAGTTGATGTGTGAGTGGCCACCAGCTGATTGTGTAGTTGGGCCACGGAGTGGAGTCTATGTGATGTCACAGATGCCGAGCGCACAGCTGCCAGACGAAAAATGGCAATATTATTATTTAGCAGTTAATAATGTAGTTTAAAGTGGTGAAATATAGTGAATATAAAATTTATGTTCGTACCTTTTACTCACTACTAGCGAAAAGCTCAATTATTGGTCATATCCACTGTTTCATTCTTCTCATTGCCGGATAGTGATGATGATTCACCCCTGGGGACAAGGCTATCCATCTGCTTAGAGCCAGATATTCTCTGAAATATTCTTCTAGAGCAGGGGGGGGGCAAACTTTTTACGTGGCGGGTCACATTAACAGTTGTCGCTTCTTAGACGGGCCGCATTAACAGATGGAAATGCGTCGGCGGGCCACGTCAAGGTTCACAACGGAAGTTATTTGAGATAATTAGAGGGATCCTGTTAATGAAAATCAATAATAAATAATATGTTATCCCCATAACATCACTGGAAAAGGTTTTCTGGCAATAATTTTAAGTTACAAATATGAAATTAACTGTATATTACGGTTCGTGTTCATGATGGCATCGCGGACCATTTAAAATGCTCTCGCGGGCCACATGTGGCTCGCGGGCTGTAGATTGCCCACCTCTGTTCTAGAGTGATTTGCCTCGAGGATTTGTGCTTGTCATTGCAAATTTCTTTCTCATTCATACAGTGACCTAATCTCATTCTTGGAGTAGCTGGATCACGATTCACAGTATTGAATTAAAGTTTCTACTGCATCTAATACATCATTGAATGATTTCTGAGGCAGATTGTTGCCCTCACACTATCATCTTTGGAGTCTTCTATCACATTTCAGGCTGAAATATGGACTCATTTATTTCTTCATCAGTCATTTGTTGTGAGACAAGGGCATCATCAACAACACTAACCCATAGGGCTTCATCAGTGATGTTATTCATAAATGCAGAGCCCTGTGTTAATTCTTGGAGGGTCTTCATCATTCTTTTTTAATATCAAACCCTTTAAATTCAGATGGGTCGAGATTGTCTTAAAAAATTACCGTCGGCCACAAATTCCTCCAACACTTTTGGATTTTTACCCAAGATTCACTATCCCTTGCAGCTACAAGTTCGAATTCAGTGTCTTTGATGGAGTATACTTTGCAGAAGTGCCGATATCACCTGTCTTACCCTCGTCATCTATTAGACCAGTGGTTCCCAAACTTTATCACGTCGCGAACCCCATACTTGACATTTTTGTTTGCTTCGAACCCTCGACTAAAGATATTCTGTGAACACTAATCCTGCATCTTGAAGTCTTTTTTGTTTGAAGTAAATAATGGAGGTCACTTGATTGAATCTTAAATAATACAAGATGTATTAATATCATGTTTTTTAACCTTCCAAATTCTTTTTATTTGGAAAAGTTTGTAAAAAAAAGTATTACTAATTTGCCAAATACATATTTAAATAGCCAACTTATATGTACATCAGAGTATCATATTCAAATTAGGGTGGGTGATAACTGGTGGAAGTAATTTTGCAGGATGATTGGTTTCTAAGTGTTGGCGAAGAAGAGAAGGCTTGAGGCTACTGTTTGCAAGAACAACATTGCAAATTACACACTGTGGTTTCAGATATTCATCATCATCAATATAGGTGAACCCAAGTTTGATGTAATCTTTGTCATATTTTCTTTTCTTGAGACATAATATTCCTGACTCGCAATGTACCAGGTCATTTATTTCTTAAGATTGGTGACAGTCACCAGGTTGATGCTGTTGAAAATCTGTGCACTGATGATGTGATAGAAAACTTGTGGTTGCTGACTGACTGTTTTCTGCCTCAAATGCCACTTTTTAAACACCCAGTTTTCAACCAATTGTCCATTATGGGTTTTATTTTGCGAAATATAACAATGGAACTATATATTCATTATGAGAAGTAGGTAAAAAGTTAAATTGACACCAAAGCACTCACATTCGATACAAATGAAACCTTTATACTGTAACAAAAGTCAACGATTGACAACTCTTACACATTGATTACGAGAAATGACCAATATACATACACAATATGCATACAATATATATAGGTAGACAAGCCTAGCGTAGAGAAATCCCCTCGTCTCACATAAGGGAATCCCATAGTAGTGGCCAAAGTGCATGGGAAAACATGACAATAATCAGGGCATTGAACTGAAATTTTTTACGCTCTGGTTTTCATTCCGGTTCACACAAAACAAAAAATTTCAGTTCGGTTCTGGTTTTGATCCAGCAACCACCATTGAACTGGTTTAAACTGGTTCTTTTGCTCAGACAATTTTTTTTGAGAAAATTTCAAGAGAATTCCAAAATAATCTTTATTAATTAATGTTATATTTTTATTTAAACCAAATATGTCTTCACTATGGAATTAAAATTTAAAACTCCTAACCTTAAAATAATCCAGATGAGCACTCACATGTCAATAAGAAGAGAAAATGGAAAAAAAAACTTAAAATGATTTTGCAGGACGATGTCACAAGTCAAAAAGACTAAAATAGATATCCGCATGTAACATCACGCAAGCGCCCCCTCCCACCATCTAAAGAACAGTAAAACATTGTATGAATTCCCTTCTTACATTATTCGTTATTCAATTTTTAAACGGCTCCATATATACGACTCCGTCTAATACTGCTCTATAGAAATTTAATTTTTTTTCCTTTTTAGCGCTCATAAAAGCTATTAAAATTGTTATTTATTTTTTAGTCTTGAATTTGATGTAAAACCATTGTTATTCTTTCAAAAGTCAATATTTATTTTATTTTACTATTCCAATATTCCAGATTCCAATGTAAACAGATACTCTCATTATCAAAATCAATTTACTACAACAGTACTCATGCATGTACTTGAACAGGTACAATAATATTAATTCACATTTGAATGTAGAATGTAATTCATAGAGAGTTGTTCAGAGATGAACTACCTAATTATTTTTAAATACACTAACTTAGGTGTTAATATTCAAAATGCCATACAATATGTAATTACATAAATTTTTTTAAGACGACAAATATGTACACACAGTAACATTGAACAGAAGTAAGAATACCTCAAAAGCACAACTGCCGAGCGATCCTTCCCAGATAAGTTTTAGAGAAAGACTACCAGAATATAAGGGTTCAATGTACGTGTATGGAGAAGGGATCACAGTTTATGGAGACAATAACCTCCAAACTCCAAGTTAAAAATCAGAATCATGAAACATTTTCACCCGGAACACTCCATGGGGTAGGCTCAGAGGGAGGGTACCAAGATTAGCAGCTGTCTTCAATGTACCACTAAGTTCCTTTCCACTAGCCTCGTTTAACAGGGCTTTGGGAAACCTCGGCAGGACATATCCTTGACCCTCTCTTTGTATTGAGATGTCCATGGAAAATCCAACCATTGAACCAACAGATATTATCACAAAGATGCATCTCTCCAAAGGCTTAGGAGCATGCATTCTCAAGAAAACCACTAGCCTTTGCCTTATTCGGTGTTGGAAAGTGAGGCTTTCAAAAAGACTCATATTAAGCAAAAGGAAAAACCCTTCTTTGGCTTCCACTGTTTATGTGAACTGAAAAAATGGAACGAAATAAATAACGATTTTTGGTTTTGGTTCGGGTTCAGAAAAATATTATTTTTCGGTTCGGGTTCGGTTTCACTCCAGCTAAAATAACAGTTTTTGGTTTCGTTCTGGTTGATGTCCTGCAATAAGTCATCCAGAGTTTACATTGCTATTAAATAGAAAACATTTCAAAACAATTTAAATGTAATAGGCCATTTACGACAGTACTGTATTAGACATTTCATTAAGTTACTCCTATAAAAGTTCTTCACTGTGCTTATCACTCAAAAATCTAATGGTTGTATTAAACTGGCAACATTTGGCGGGAGAAAATCAGCAAAGATGTTTTCCATTCACCAGCATTTCTGCATCAGGATGTGCCCTACAATTGTCCAAAACCAAAACAGCTTTGCTGTTTTCAGGTAAGCCATTCTCATGAAATCGCCGTTTAACCTAGGGAACCATGCTGTTATCAAACCAATCTTGGCAGATTTCTTGCATCATCCAAGCATTTTTGTTCTTTTTATATGTCATTGGTAAATGCTTGATATTTTTTAAAGTACGACGATGAGCATGTTAACCGATAACTTGAAGCTTACACCCTGTGGCATTCCCTCACAGCATCACAGTGATGCGGTCCTTCGCAATCTTAAATCCCAGTTGTTAAGAATGTAAAGACAGAATTAATAAAGTGAACAGTCATTAATATTTTTACTGAACATTCAATATAGAAATAAAAAATATTCTTTGAATACTTAACCCTTTCAGTGTCATGGCTATATTGGTGGGTATACTCAGAAGTGGCACACATATTTTAGCTATTTTGCATTACTTCAAAATATATATTGTATTTATTTGTTTTTTCCTGATTTTTTTCAGTAATTGGAGTAAATAATTTATGTACTAGTTTTATTAAGATGGTGAATTTTTTTTACCATTAGTGTTTTATTTAAAATTGTTGTTTTACAATTTACAAAATAAAACAATTATTTGAAATTTCACTAAAAAAGTAAGTGCTATATTCTTCTTTTTCAACTAATACATGATAAGTCATAAAGACAATATCTTTAGCTATTAACATGACAAAAAAATACCAACAATATTTGAAAAATTGTACATGCTGGGCAGTAATTTTACATGTTGCAATTTGCATATGATTTAGATGAATACTTGAGGTAAGGTAAACCACTTCCTTTAGGAAAATATGTTACCAAACATTATCTCTAGTAAAAACAATAGAAAATAAAAAAATATGAAAAATTTGTGATGGTCAATGTTTTTACAACTTCCAATTTGCATATAATTCAGGGATAAAACTTTAGTACATGTGAAGCATTTTATCTGCACATGGGGCCATTTTTTCACAATGGGCACTTAGTGTCCATTTTAGAGAAAGTCATTCCAAAATAAAAGGGATTTGAATTATTTGTAATTACAGTGGAATCCCCATTTAACGTTTGCCTGGGGGACAAGCATTTTGTACCTTAAATTGAGTAATACCTTAAATGGGAATAGTCTAAAATTGAAAGATTAAATGGCAGTTTATTAATATCAAATTATTAGTAATTGAAACAAATATTAAGAGTAGAGATTAATTGAAATGTAAGCTTCCTATCAAGTTACAGGCTTTTTATATGGAATAAACAAGTATGGAAAGGCGTATTTCATGTCGGAGTACACAGTTTCCAAATGCATTCTTTGAGATCGACGAATTTTAGTAAAATTCCCCAATACCAAATTTCATCAAAATACGCCCTGTGGTTCCAGAGTTGAAACTTACATTGTAAGCTACATGCAGTTCTTCATGTAAAGTGGTCGTAATTATCGTCTGATTTTAATAAAAATTGGAATCCTTCGACAAACCCTAACCCCCATCTGAAAATTGAATTTTTTGAACCACCGTTTGTATAATAAAGAAATATATTTGTCTTATGTCTCCCGCATAAATGAATGATAAACATTCTGATATAAAAGAATGTGCTCTTCAATTCAATTTATTTTAGCTTTCCTGTGGCTCCAAAAACGTAAATCCCACGTAATAAATTATAAAAGTATTCCTACTATTCAACGAATTGATGGAAATGTGCGAATTTGGGCGATTGTGGTTTTGTGGAGCTATCATCTGGTAACTCATCTACACTGATGAAGTATGTTTTGAGCAGTTTATTTCACTTCCTTCACCCTATGAGTCGCTCTTAAATGTTCCCCTCTCCAATGGTCATACTTAGTGACCTTTCTAGGTCACTAAGTAGCATCTCATCTGCCTAAGCATAAATCCGCCCGTCTGAATTTCAGTTAAAAACTTAACATTTTGTGTTTTCCTCAGTCATTATTTCTTTAGGTTATTAAGAAAGGAGAATCCGTAAGAGGGGGATTTGAAACACTCAAACCCTCCCCATGTATATGGCCCTTTCATAGCTCCTATGATAAAGAATTGTGACACAGTGTTTTTTGTTGAACCACTTTTATTGCCCCTTTCAAAATAATCATATAGCTCACACCATTTTCATAACCAAAAACACATACATGATTTAAACTAACATTCTCCGGTACAAAATATTTTTGTTGGGTGCACTGTATCTCATGTTCTGTGGTTTGTTTAATAATAAGTAATCACTATATATGCAACGGCCATGCGTCTAATATCTTGCTTAATTATTGAAAGAAATTAATCACAAACATTATCTATATAGTAATTTGCATTAAACTGCCCAATAAAGTTGCAAACAAAATGATATTTTCAATATATCGGTCAAAATATCTTGCTATTTTATTGTTGTTGCCCATTATTACAATGTAATGGAGTCGTTTCCGACTTCAAGTTTCTTCGCTCTGCATTTTATTTGTTTTATATTTAGACAAAACTTCTCAAAAATTTTTAATTGGTTTCTGTCCTTCATGCATTTGTTTCATTGTAAACTTACAATTAGGTCAAATTTACTTCAAAGTCCAAGTCCAACATTGCAAAAATCTGAGGTCAACAACAACAACTATGCTAGCTACCTCCTTTTTGAAAGGTGAAAAATCAGAGAAAATCAAATATAAACTTAAAATATGAGCAAATACGAATTAAACAATAGAATCTATGGTAAAAATAAGAATCCTCATTTCTTTCTAGTCAGTCTCAATCGTAATATATTTTAAAATATTAAACGCTAAAGGTCTACACTTCGTATTCCAGCCAATTGTGTTAATAAAATGCAAAAACGAAAACTATACTGGTATCAAACCCATGCCTTTTCAGTGGAAGACCAACTTAAAACCTGCAAGAGTTTGCGCCAAATATTCTGGCAAAAGATTCGTCAAAATCGAATGGACCGTTCTTGATTTATTTGCGATTATTCTGGGAGATGACATCACTCGTGGCTTAATTGGTTTTTGTCCTGTGTTTGTTTTATTGTAACCTTAGTGCAAATGCGCTTGAAAGCCCAAGTCCAACAATGCAAAAATTCGAATCAACAATGCCAGCAACCCTAGCAACCTCCATTCTGAAATGTTGAAAAAATGGGGAAAATCAAATATAAACTTAAAATATGAGTAAATACGAATTAAACAACAGAATCAATGTTAAGAATAGGAATCTTAATTTCTTTTTACGTGAAATGTTATAAATTTTGAGTCAATGTCTTGATCGCAAGATAAATTTAAATGTTAAAAACTAAAGGTCTACACATTGTATTCTACCTGATTATGTGTTAATCAAATGCAAAAACGAAAACTACCCTGGTATCGAACCCATGCCTTTTCAGGGGACAACTATCCACTTAAAACCTGCAAGAGTTCATGCCGATTATTCAGGCGAAAGATTTGTTGAAATCGAGCCAACCAATCTCTATTTATTTCCATTCATACAGGGAGGTGCCATCACTCTAGGCTTTGGATCCAATCAGGCAGGGACACAGCTGTTATAATATCATTATATATATATTAGATATATAGGATATATGATATAAAACCTAAGGTACTTCTAGAAGTGGTACAGAGTTTAAATATGGCATGAAGATAGATCATTGGGTTCAACCTCGGGGAAAATTTTTTTATTCGAGAAATTCCCATTAGATTAACATTGGAGGATTGTTGCCATCATGTCTGCTTTGAAAGCATAACACTGAAATGAGTGTAAGACATCTTTCATTTGCTTTTTAAAATTACCTATAATTGTCATAGAAATTAGAAACTTGAACCATAGTACATGCAAAGAAAGTAAATTTATTTTCCTACTGTAGATTTTCAAATATGATTCGAATTGACTCAGAAAATTGTTTTGAAGATGAAAATTTTAAGTTTTTTTGTGAATAAAATATTCCGTTGCCAAGAACAACCAGCCCTGTTGCCATACTCATCAAATTATTTAGGACCCTATTGGGAAAATGGAGGAAGACGGGTGTGTGGGAAAAGAAAGAGTGAAAGAGAGAAGGAAGGAGAGAGAGAGAGAAAGGAAAAGGGGGAGGGAGAGAGGTAGAGAATGAGGGGAAGCAGAAGTTTGGGAAAGCAGGAGGTTTGGGGGGAGGTAGGGATATAGGGAAGTAGAGGGGGAGAGATGGGGTGAGATGGTGTGAGATGGGGTGAGAGAGGGAGAGGAATGAGAGGAAGGGGGAGAGAAGCCTGAAAATAGGACTAAATATAATTTCCTACCTTAAATATATGCCGAACTAAGGAGTTTCAGGGTTGCAAACGGGCAACAGATGAATTCACCTTGTGGAATGAGGCATGGGGTTGACGCGCGTAGGAGCGGAGCCCCTAGTGTTTCTATATTATTATTTTTAGTGTGATTCATATTCATTATAAATTGCTTTCTCAGGATATCACATTGGATTATTTACGAGTTTAGATCTTGGTGTATGGTGATGCAGTATGCAAGCTCCCACAACTCATCAAATAAATTTTAACAAAACTATAAATGTTGCTTGGTAATGCATTTTTAAACTTAATGTACATGTAACAGTTTACTTAAATTTCAAATAATGGTTAAATGACATTTCCTCTGGTTTTTGTTTTTTTTTTGGAGCCAGAAAAAAAAAACAAATGCGTGTAAGACCAAGTCTCAAACTGTGTTAACCAAGCATTACTGTATTTCAAATACAAATGAATCATTCATGGAAATATTGTTCAATATTTACTCTTTTGATGATAAAACATCTAAATATTATGATTTGTATCCTTTTAGTTTGATTTACCATAAAAGTTTTTTATCTTTTATAATTAAAGTGAGGCTTATAAAGAGCAGAAGAAAGAGAAACCACCTTTTCAACAAGAAGCTCCTAATGTGGAGGAGAAGCCAGAAATACCCGAAGACTTGGTTTGTTCAGTATGCAAAGATCTTCTTTCTGATGCTGTTATGATACCTTGCTGTGGTAACTCATTTTGTGATGAATGTGAGTAATGAAAATATTTTAAAACTTAAGTGGATTCACATGTACAGAGCAAACTGGAGTAATAATTAATCAAGTGTCAGCTATTTTGTATAAATTTCTCAAATTGAATCATGGTCTGCTCTGCAGGTATCAGGACAGTATTGTTGGATTCTGAGGACCATGAATGCCCTGATTGTCGTGAAAAAGGTGTATCCCCTGACACGCTCATTCCTAATCGCTTCTTAAGAAATTCTGTTAACAATTTCAAGAATGCAACTGGGTATAGAAAAATTGAACCAATGTCAAGACAACCTCCTACAAAAGAAGTGCCACAGTCTGTAGCAGCAGTTAAAAGTCAGCCCACAACTGTTACTTCAGTGGCACAGAATGAGGAGCAAGTTCAGAGCACACAGATTGCATCGATTCAAAAGGCTACTGCTAATATTGTCATTACTGCTGATCAATCTTCTGCATCTACTCAACCTGATACAGGTAAAGTAATTTTAACATTTAAAAACTAAATGACATGTTATGTTCTTAATTTATTAGTAATTACTAGTGGAATCTGTGGATTTGCAATGTCTAATCTTGTTAATGTTATAAAAGTAGATGTCTATACCAACAGAATAGATGGAAGTTATTACTTGAAAATGTTATGCTATTAGAAAAATTGTTCTTTAGGCCAGTTTTTTCCAACCCTTTTCTCCAACAAATTTTCAATGTGAGATCTTTGCTTGTCTTGAAGTACTTTATCTTGGCACTAGTTGAAGACAGTGAAATATGCAGCTATTGCTTGACCATTCCCAGATGTTATCTCTTTTCCGTTATTATGTATGTGAAACTTGAAAAACTTAACTCGCACAATTAAGTTATTGAAAATGATAAAATTGAGATTGCATTGTCTGATACTACTAGTTGTGCATTTGCAACAGTCAACCAGAATGTGTCCAATGGAATTTAATTTTAAAACTGGGATCCATCATTAATTCAAATTTCTCTTGAGGGGATATTGAAAAACCGGTCTCTCTTGCTTTGAATGGGGGATGCATTCCTAAGAAATGGCATTTATATCGAAACCATTTAGAACAAATCCATTTTAACATAATACTCATGGAGATAGGTTCTGGACTCACAAAGGGTGACTACGTACTTTAGGTCATGGTTACCATTTCCGTCTCCGAATATTTTATCTCAGACTCAAATCCCACGTCATACCTATTTTTACTTTTTTTTTCATTTTCATCCACTTTATTATTTTTCATTTATTGTATTATTATTTGTTTAAACTTTATTATATTATTATTTATTTATTTATTATATATTTATTTATTTATATACTATGTTATTATTTATTCACTTCATTAAAATCAATGCAGAAGAGTGTATTGGTTGCTAGTTTGATGTGAATTGACCCGAAAGAAAGCATGTTACAGAACTGTTAGATTCGTGCTATTCCCTCACTTGAAGGGGAGGTGTATGTACACATTTTTGGATGATAGCTGTTGTAAAAACAAGAAAGCATATAAAAACAATTCAAGAACATCGAATAAAACACTGCTGTTTGCAGACATTTTTTGCTGTAGTTCATCTGGAAAGCAGACATGGTGAACATTTTGAAAAAACTCCTGGTCTCTGCAAGTTTCGATGCGTACCATGCATACTGTAACATATCCTTGAAAGGAAGTGAGGACAATTGATCATGGACCAGCGCATGAATGCGAATTTCATCCTCCCTGGAACTAATTTTACATTTCTCTTGCAATGGGTATGTGCAGTTTTGTAGTCTCCTGATGAATAGTTTCACTTGACAAAAATGCATACCGCAGGGCTGGCAAAGTGGTGTGCATTTTGGCAGGATGATCTTGAGCTGACATGTGGGCATGTCATCTTCATCTGTGAAAAGTTGGTCATACATTTGTTTGTCCACCCCAGGAATCCAGTAACAGCAAAAATGCTTGTCAGAGATGTAAAATATGAATCAATTCTTTTGTCATTTTACCAGATTTGGAGCACGTAACTACAATGTTTTGAAATTCCACCTCCAATTGCCTCACGGTTCTGCTCACTCGAGGCCCAAACATTTCCAAAGAAACACTTGGGGTAGCAAATTACCTGTGTCGGTGATCGCATTCTGTGCTGTGTATGAATGCGTGATTTTGTTTCTGTCTCTGATACAAATCTAGACAGCCTTTTTGCCTTGATGAGTCAAGGTTTGCTTCATGTCAACTGTACTCACATCCAGTTTGGTCTGTATTAATGACTTAGTCTAGGTCATAGTTGGGTATTATGCACAATGTTTGTTTTCGGAAAACCTCAGCAGCTTTTCAAGTTTATTCCAAGATGTTTTATCTTTTTGAGAAATGTAGTTTGTGACTTTTTGCTGTTGAATTTTGCATTCATTCTTGAATCTTATTAGCCATGCTTGAGATGCAGTGAAGGTGAACTCTGGTGATGAATGTTGATAGGCTGCAGCTTAAGGCCCACTGTTGGAGTGTTCTGGATGTAACTTGCTACTTCCTTGCTTCGCAAAATCTGTCATATGTATCATACAGTTTTTAACCATGTCATGTTTGTCCAAGCACTTTCCTCCTTTCGCAATGTCTTTACTCAACTGTGATACTTGTTTTTTGCGTTTCAATAACTGCGATCCTTGTTTCTGTAGAGCTGCTAGTGACCATTTTGGATGTTCCCTAGCAAGATTTACAACCTTCATTTTGATGCCCAGTGGTGCATATTCAAATTTGAGGCTTGAGGTGATGGTGCATATTAGGGTGGTCCTCAAAATGGCGAATTTTGAAAATGTTTTGTCCTACCCTGTCATTCTATGCTACTTACTAACTTAGAAGCTCCTCCAAGATTTCAGATCGATCGGATGATATTTATAGGTTGCGCAACATCGTTCAATTTTGAACATGGGTGGGTTCAATTTGAACCACCCTCTGAATTGTCCCCAGTTGGTCTACCAGGGTCATTTCAGTTTGTGCTCGATTTTCCTGGCACCAATTAAGAGCATTAATCGGGGAGTGGGTGTAATGGCCATAAAAAATTTTGTTGCGAAGTGCAAATTCGCAAACTGCAAGCACGAGAAGTTCAAAATGGTAGTGTACTTGATGAGGTTTGTAATCACCAGTCTTAATGGCTGCCTTGAATTCATGTGGAAATTTTGCAGCAGCATCACTGTCAGCGCTATCAGCCTCACCTGTCGATTTTATGTTTTTGATAGTTCTGGCACTTCCAGAATTTATCATACCAGCCTTTACTTGTAAGGAAAGGTTGGGTCGTTGATGACTCTCCCTCTTCTTTTCATAGGCAGTTGTCTGCAGTGCCTTTTCACAAATAATAGAACTAATAGGCATGTTTTTCTGATTTTGGTCTTTTATCCACACAAGCCACTAGCCTTTGTGATAGCTTCAGTTAATATCATATATACTACTGTACACCACATAGTCATACATTCTGGTTGTGTATTTATGAACTTTGTGGTGGGGTAAAAAAGGCAACTTTGAGAGGTGTTGGAAATTGCTATTTTCCCTTTTTGCATAGGGTTTTCCAGGAACGGATCTCCTGTGCAGTGTGGGAGGAAGGTGTATTCTTAACCTAAAATAATGCAAGAGGTTGATCCCATCCCATCCTGGTGTATTCTTGGATTTGAATTTTGTCTTCAAGAAAAATAAACTCCATTCTTTTATCCACAGTACATTTTATGTCCCGATTTCGTATCTTATTTGTAACTAATATTAAAAAAGCAATTTTATAAAGCCCTGTGCCGTTTTCAATGCTTTTCTTATGGGTGTTTAAAATTGATCCTTGGGGTCAAAAATAACCCTTAATTATAGGTAACTTGTTCTGAATTTAGGATTTTTTTCCAGAGGTTGTACCCAATGACATATCTTCATGCCAAATTTTAGCTCTCTAGCACTTCTAGAAGTACCTTAGGTTTTACATGATATATCCTATATATATCCTGTATATGTAAGAAGTAGCTATTTATAATGATAAAGTTTCAGTAAAATTTAATTGGATGAATCCATTTTGTGTAATTTTTATTGATAAAAATTGATAAAATATATTAAAATAGAGGATGATATTCGTCCTTGATTTTTAGGAAAAATAAACAATAATAGTGGTCGCCTTTTACGAAATATAAATTTTGAAAACTACCAACCCTAATAAAATGTATTAAAGTAAACGTCGATATTCGCCGCTGATTTTTAGGAAAAATAAATGTTGATTTTAATCATCAAATTTTTAGAAAAATAAATGTTGAAAACTAACAAACCTAATTATGACTTTAAATTTGCTAGGTTTTTACTCAAAATGAACTCTATATTGAGTGATTTTGTCTTATGCATGTTTTTAAACTGCAAGGTAAAAAAGTGGAATCTTATATCAAAATGCCCTAAGTTGATTGATTGTATGATGCTGACAGTTGATTTCTTTAAACTTAAAGGTGAAAGTGAATGTGCAGTACCTGAGGTGATCACATCCGTATCATCATCCGTCATCCCAGTCCTTGGAGCCTCTGTTGCTCAAGTTGCTCCAATGACTGGGAGTTACTCCTCGGGAGCTTCGACTACTCGCCCTCAACTTCCTACTTATCCTTCCAATAATCGAGAATTCCCTTCCTCCCAACCTCCAGCAACTGCTCCTACTGTGACTAGCACAAGAGCAGTACCTACCCATCCTGCCCCTCAGCAGCATCTGCCGCAGCCTATACCTGCAAGTGTGTCTGTTTCTAATATATCTCATCAAACAACTATCACTGTGGCACAACATCCATCTAATTTAACATCTGTAATCCCAAGTCATGGATATCAGCAAAGGTGAGTTAGGTGTAACTTTATTTATTTATTTTAGCTCATAAACAGCCTTTTACAATGAGCGTAATAACTTGAACAAAGACGAACCCAGACAACCATGCCCTAGATAGGATTCGAACCCGCGACCCTAGCATTGGGAACCAGACACGCTAACCACCCCACTACCAAGGCCGGAAAACTTTTGTTATAAACAGCTAATTAAAGTTTAATGTAATATTGATAGCTTTCAATTAAAAGCATTTACAGAATTTTAAAAGGTTTTTTTTAAATTTCTGCTTAGTGGTGCTCATGTTGATTTTTAATCCTGAATGTTATAGTAAATCTTATTATTCTCAGGATATATTTTCTAATGAATTACATTGGTGATAAAAATATTTTGGTGCATTATTATTTTTGTGACTCAGTATTCAACTTGATCCAAATGCTTCTTTGACTAATTTTTAGGAGGCCAATCGAAGAACGACCTGGAACACCCACAGTTGATGAACGCAATTTGGATGCAGTTATCCCCATATCCACTTTGCCAGATACTTCTATACCTCCACCAAATTATGTGTCCGAAGACACCTCTACCACTGTTGTTGCTGCTGTCTCAACTGTTAGTAGTGTTTCAGTTGTGCCATACAGTGCCACCGAACAGACCCATCCACCACAGCAGGAAGGGTTTCAAATAGAAACAATTGGGTCAACTCGTGTTCGTCCCCGAGGCATGATTCCTGGACCTTCTCCTCCATATGGTTAGTTAGCAAGCATAATTTTTCTCGTGAAAACATTTAAATCTGCAGTGCTCAGTTTAAACTATTTAACCAGAATTCCAGTCACCCGTATGGATTGATTGGTCCTAACTGCTCTTCCTTTGCTGAAACCTACATTTCTATGCCATCTAGTTTCTACTACAGTCCACATTCACTGAACCTGTATTCATGCTGTCCTCTATTAACTCTTCCGCTAAGATAAATCGGTTGTACTTTTATTTACTCATTTGCAATCTTAGGTGATTTTGCATGGTTACCTTGTGTGTTCTCAGTACTGATTAAGATGTAACAACAAGTGGTATGTATGGGTCTAATGATGATTATTACGTCAGTTTTATTTTATCATAGATGGTAGTAGTGGAGGATTCAATTGATTGGAAGTTATCACAGACATTGTATTTTGCTTATAACAGATGTGAAATGTTGATTATAGTGAAAGGCATGATCCATATAAAATGATCTCAGATAGCAATTGCAAGTGCTGGAATAACCAAATCACATCTCCTCCTCTTTGACTGCTTTTCAAGAAACTTTTCTTTTATAAAAATTGCCCTTTCTTGAAAAAATATATCATAGAGGTGTTATATGATATGCGCATCATAAGGGAGCAAAAAATAAAATGTATTGGTTACTGGTTTTATGACATTAAAAAAAATAATTTGAAAATATTTCATTTCATAACTGATTAATAACCTATGTAACTCATATCTGTATTATGATTAAATAATTGCTTGCTTATGTTGCAAGTGTAACTTGCATACATTAAAAAATCTCAGTGAAATTTAGCAGAAGAATAAATGAATAAAACAGATTACCCATCGCTAATGCTAAAGCTGATCCAGAAGTTAATAAATTTAGAGTCATTGAACTTCATAGAAATTACTGGTTTGCTGGTTTAAGGCCAAGAATTTCAATTTTGTTAATGTCTGGCACTTGAATTCTCTATATAACTTTTGCCTAATATGATTTTAAAATGTTCATTTTTATTTTTGCCAATATTTGGTTTTTAATGATTTTCAAAAGTATATTGTGAGTAACTTAATAAGAGTAGGCTAATGCCCACACCAGGTTTCCCTCCTCCCTTCTATGTATCCAGTATGAAAGGCAATGGAAAACCACCACACCATGTGTTTATATTTACAAATCAGTCAAATTATCTAAGGATTGAGAATCATTTGTTTTTTTTTTGTAAAATGTTTTTTTAAAAATGGGATTGTATCTTTCTTGATAGCACCAAGAGGCCCTAATGATATTCCACAAGAACATCACTTTGGACCACCACCTCATAGGTAAGAATATTTTTTTGTTAACATAATGAAATTAATGTTAGGGATAGTCTAATGTTGTGTGTCACTTACTAGTGTAACCACAATCTGGAAATTAATGATGGAAAGCTGTTTTGACCCTGGCATTTTTCTTACTTGCTGCTGAAATTAATGGTCCTTTGTTTTCATATATTAATTTTAAATAATTAGTTTTCATTATTAAAATTATGGTAGTGTGATGATACAGTATATCTAATATCATCAAATCAATAGTTACATATTAATTGTAAATAGTCTGCATGTTTCCTTTTCATAAATGTAATGTAAATTATAATACACCATGTTTATTTTTTTATAATTACTCAGCTAAATTATTAGTTCAATTATTGATTTTCTTCATTAAATTAAATTCCATCATGATTTTATACATATTAGTGCTTTTCATTATGATTCCATTATTTTTTCAAAATTTTAAGGAATATTTTACTTTTGGTGGTTTATAGTTAGGTCTGTACATTATATTATAAATACCATGTTTACTTGCATGTTTTTTCTCAAATTTTGCATCTCCAGTATGCAGATGCAACTTATATGAAAGGTAAAAATTGGATGTCCAAATATGGGAGAAAGTAGTTAAATTCACAAGGACTTGATGATTCAATATGCAGTATGCAACATATAAAAACATTATTTTATCATTGCAACAAACAAAAAGGAAAAGAATTGTTATTATTATTGATGATGGAGTTATAAACTAGTCAGTTTTTGCCAGCGATCACAGCAGAAATTGTGAGGGTGCTTTGAGAAAATTCTGTAGTATAGTATATTCCAGTAATTCAATCAGGAGAGACATTTAAGCAGTGTTGTTCTCCTCACATCATGGCTGGTTAAAAAAACCATGCATCCTGCAATTTTTGCATGTCAGTCTCTTGGCCGTATTGTCCTTTGCATCCCGCAATGTGAATATATTGCTGATTGGATACAGATAATTCACTGAAATACTTTATTATTATAAACAATGACAAATATAAATATTTGTTAATTTAGTTACTGATTTTTAGATTGCGGAAATAATTTAACCTTTATCATACAGATTTAAATTCTCGCTGTGGGCGCTCATGGCCAGATTTAATTTGGGGTTTTTAAATCAAAAATGTATGCCTGCAAACAAATGTTTATAACTTATGAACTAATTGTCAGAATTCATTCAAATAAAAAGCATATTGTAGCCAAAACGTTGCACTATAGTCAGAATGTAATAACATAAATAAAAGTTTTAAAATATAACAAGAAAAAATATTTAAATAATATAGGAATTTTTACAAGCACAATCTTAAAAGGACACTTTTGTGTGGTATTCCTCGAAGAAGAATATTATGCAGAGTCCCACGTCACATTTTCCACACCAGAAATTCGTGCGAGTCTTTTCCTCACGATGGGGGAATTAGGTCTTCCTCGCAGGGCAGTGTTGGTCGGGAAGAGCACTCGAACCCTCCTCCTTCAAGTGTCTTATGAGTGCAGCAGTACAGCTTGACGAACTGACGGTTGCGGATTAGATAAAGAAGCCGCAACAAAATAAAATATCATCGCAAACACTTACAAGCAAAGCAAATAAACAATAAAATACTGATCTTACGAGAGAATGACATCTCCCCCGAAAGAAAACTCTTAAACGCCAATGAAAGAGCCTCACATGTAAAAACTTTAAAGAAATTATACAATAATGATTTTTATGCTCTCAGTGTGTAAGGGAAAGAAGATGAAGAGGTGAGAGAGAGAATGATGTATTTGCTGTGTAGCTGTGTCCTCCTCCCTAGAACGGCATTTCAAGAGAACTGCGATTTCTCTTTGGTGTTTGAAATGCTTAATTAACCATTATATACATTCACACACCAATGTTTTCACTTCAGAGTCATGTTAGGTCATACTGATGAGTGACTAGAGCATCCAGCTGCTGAGCAGGAGCGACCTCTATACAAACAGAAAAGACCTGAGACTCAGCGTACAATATATTGAATGCACGGCCAGCAGACCCTACATCCAGCATGCATTTAAATGTATGTTAGTCCTTTAAAGGTTAAACCAGATAGTAAATTTTTAGGAAGGACTTGTATTCAGAAACCTTTTTCTCTAGATCAGTGGTTCCCAAACTGTGTGCTGCGGCACACTGGTGTGCCGCAGTAGATATTTAGGGGTGCCACGAAACACTGTTTAGTAAACAAATCAACGATTTGCATGTGTTGGTGGGTAATTATGGCAATAATTTTTCTTCTAATACTTTGATTATGTGGTAGAATCAACAAATGGATGTGTTAAAGGCTTGTAATGCCCGTATCTAAAACTACATAAAGCCGCAAAATCCTATTTATCTTTGAAGGTGGGCCGCGGCTCAAAAAAGGTTGGGAACCACTGCTCTAGATTGTCTCATAAAACAAGGTTGGAGGTTGTATGCTGGGATGGATTGTATGCAATTTCATACCTTATCTTGGTTTTTGCAACTTTTTAAATTCAGCCATTGTAGTGAACTATTGATTATTTGTTCCCATGAATGAAAAATTTAAACTAGGTAGACTTTGATCGACTATGATTGAGTGGATTTCATTATTTTCTTGTTAAATTAACTTCAAGAGGGTTGCTGGATTTATGGAACAAATTAGTTGGATTCTTTTAATTAATCAATAGTTCAGAAATACAAATATCCCTTAATGTAATTATTTAGGAAATACAAAGTCTAATGAGGTTTGAAAGTTTTTACAGTCACCACTTGATCTTCAAGTTAAAATTTTAATAAAAACATTTGTTACATAAATAAACTTTTTGTATTAAGATGGAACTTTTATTTAATTTTGTTAATGCAATAGGTTCTTTTTATTGTCTTGCTGGTTCATGCATAAATTAGTTTAATTTTTATACTGGAAAAAGTAACATGAGATGGTTAGTGATCTCTCATGAATGGATTTCCAATTTAACTGAATGAAGATTCTAATTTTTATCATAGAATTTTGCTTATTGATCGTATTTTTTCAAATTTTGTGTAAATACTGACATTTTTGCAGTTTTTATCACTCATTACAAGTGTTGTCATTGCAATAACAATTGTTGGACTTGGATTTGGTATAGTCGATTACAGGGGTTTCAAACTCACATCGGTCTGTGGGCCTCATGAAGGCGCTACACTAAGCTGGAATAAATTTTTTAAAAATGTTGTGCAAGTTTTATCGACGATATGCTGGAAATTGCAAAAAAATAAAAAAAATCAAAAAAATTTGGTCCCTTCGGGAATCGAACCCCAGCAAAAATATTTAGCTTGTTTCCCCTACACCAACACTCTTGGCTAATTAAGAAAGGACTTTTACCGTTTTTATTTTGTTGACTCTCGGATCACGATTTTCAAAGGGCATTTTCTCGTAAACGATGTCGAGTTGACACCTAGGTAGAAATAGGAGTCCACTATTTTGCATATACTTTCATTCTGCAAAGTCTCAATCCGATGCGAGTGTCGCACCTTGTGGTCTTCCCTTGTGAGCTGTGCTAATCATGCACCTGTGCATTGTTTCTTCACTTCCGAGTATTGTGGAGCATACATCATCCCACCATCGTATGCTACTAGTGACAAATAGATTCAATATTAGTTCTATAGCAAGCATATTTTTAGGGCATTTTAAAACTGCTCATTTAAATGTACCTGTCTTCATATTTGATGAATAAAATGCTACCTAGATTTTAGAATTTAGTTAATCTTTTGATGTACAGTTGTATGCTTTTTGTTGCTGGAAATTTTGTTAAGATTAATTTATTGTTTAATTTAATTTCACATTACACAGATATTTGCTAATATGAGCGGCTTATTTATACCATAGCCAGTTCCTAGCCAGTTTTTGTTTGTTGCTGTTATTCTAATGATGTTTTTTTCTTGTACTTTTATATACATACTTTCCTAGGGTAATGTTAAGAAACGTTCAAAATTTTGTTTTGTTTTATAATTCTCCAAGTTTTATTGATCATTTGTGACAGCTGCAAGTTGAGACAACTGAACCTGTGTTTCCTATCATGCAGCATTATATTATAATGAATTGATTTAAGAAGTTGCTGAGTTGGCATCATGGTTTTTGTTGGTTTTCTTCTTTTTGTAGTTTTAAAAAAATGCATTGTTTTTCAGTAATATCAGATATGAGGCATTGAAACTTTTATTTGGATTTGAAAATAGCAGTTGGACATAGCGATATACAGAAGGTCCAATGTGTCCCCAAAAATTCTTTGCTTGTTTATTGCATAAAGAATGTATTTCTTGGGTTTAAAAAATGAGATTCAAATTAATATCATGGAAACCAAACTCATTACAAAATGTTTCTTCACCACTGCAGGGTTGAGCTGGTTGAGCATTCCTACTAGTATTAATCTCAGTATTTGTCGTTTCTTATTTCTTAATGCAACAAAGTGTGAAATATTAACTATTATATTATATTTTTAGTATTGTTTATATTATATTGTTAACTTCTTATTAAATTGTGTTTAACTGTGACTGTATTTGATGTCTCATAGCATCTTGGTTATAATACAAGAAATCCCTAAATAGTTATGTTACTAGGTTAAATGTTTTAAAGGTCCTATAATAAATCTGAATTTTATTTTTATAAAATTGTTGTAATGAATCCTTCAAATTTTAAAGTTTTTTATGTTGGACATTCCGGTAATTTTTCTTGTTTATTCAGATTGAAATAATTAAAGCATGGAAGTACTCCAAATGAATGACATCTGGTATAGCCCTCTGTGTTTTTGTATCTGGATTAAAATTGGAATATTTATTATATTTTTCAGCCTGTAATCAAGGTGCTCAGGTTCAAGCAGTGAATCAAATACAAACAAAATATTGGCATTAAGAGACATATCACTTGATTCATTTCTGATGTAGCACCAAAGGTTAAATAGCACTAATAAGATTAAAATTTTAGCTTAACAAATTAGCTCAACTAATTATTACATATTAAACAGCTACAAATCAAGAAACTTTGATGAGATGTGCTGACTGAATAAAAGAAAAAGCTAATTCCTTGATAAATTCTGGGTTTAGTGGCTGTGCTGTCAAACAAGCAGGTTGTAGTATGTAGGACTGAGTTTAAACTTTGATGAGTAAAATATGACATTATGAAATGTATAGTTTGAGAATAAACTTAGCAAGCATAAAATGTATTTGCAAAGCTAAAACAAGCTTATAGTTTAGTATACAAAACATACAAGTTGAATAAAAGAGTGAAATCAGACTACTGTGAAAGTATATTAAATTTATATTTAATTTAACTGACTTAATTTTCTGTATCATATTTCCATTTGTGTAATTATTACAGCTTAGATCACTGGGACAGCAAAAATTAAAATTACCTGGAAATAAATCAGTATGAAATATTTCATATTAATTAACATTGGATCTAAAATCTTTAATTGAAGTCAACAAGATATATATTAAATTCTTATCTGTAAATTTTTGTGGAATGGCAGAAAAAACTTTGCATTTAAAGATATGCAGTATGACAAGTAGAGTGTTATCCATGAACATGGATAAAATTAGCAGGTTTTTTATTGTTCATTTGGTTTTACCACCACATATTTGGTCACTAGAGCCTCATTTGTTTTATAATGGGGAGTACCACATGAAGGCAAGGTTAGTGTTTAAATGAGAGAGGCTTTATAGCTAAGTTAGTGTTGAATAGTGCATCATCATTGTACATAAACCTATATTTTACATAAAATATTTTTTTTTGGAGTGTTGATACTTTCAAATGACGTTAAGTTTAGAAAATAATCAGTTTTGTATTAAATGTTGAATGGTTCTCATAAAGTTTACAATACTCAAAAATTTCAAGAATAAATGGCATCAAAGTGGAAATGTACATTCCAAGTTTCAGCTTTCCATCTTTTATACCTTTGGAGATATAAGTAAAACAATTGAAAACTATTTAAAACTTACCTCGCTTGAGTAATTGTAACGTTCAAGTTCATTCTTTGTCAGAAATTATTCATATGTTTTCATTTACAAAGCCCTTTGTGGATGCAAAAGGAAACGTATTTACCTTCTTTTCTTCATCGTAGATAATCCATTTCCTTTCATTTACTATGTTCTGTGTGCACATGAAAGGAAATTAAATGTATTTATGTATTTGTTGTTGGCCTTATTTTCTTGGGTCACTACGAAGATTGTTATTCATTGACAACAATTAATAAAACCATGTAGGAAATTTTCTGTTCAAAATAAATTACAACTTTCTTGTTTGTTGAATTTTTCTCATACTTTTCAAGAATAAGTGACATCAAGTGATATGATCTGTAACTGACTTTCATTTGCAAGTGTTAAATACAATCTTTATTGGAAATTGTGCAGTTTCCAAGGTATTGACTGAAATTTTAAATTGCCGTGATTTCTCGAAATATATTAACAATGCACCGCAGGTTCATATGGTGGCATTTTCTATTAAAAATTTAAGAAACTATTATACAATTAAATATTCTTGGTAATTTTAGAGGGTTTGTTGAAATTGGAGTGCTTAGTTTTGCTGCTTATCTTCAGAGAATGAATTGATAGCTTTGCATTTTTCAACTTATATTTAAATTATTAATAGTTTTGCTCTTTCTAACTTTCTCAGTAATTAGGTGAAGGCCCAGTAAATTATTTCTCAAGTCAAAATTTCACAATGATTTTTAAATTTAGAAAAATGCTATAATTATACTTTATAATTATATGTACATATGTTAGAAGTGAACACCTGTTAGTGTGAAATTGTTTGTCTTAAATACTTCACACAAAAGAATCTGCTGATTTTTCATAAACTAGGAAAGAGGGCATGTAAGAAGATCTGTAACATTTATTCTTAGTGTATTTCCTGTTTCTGTTGGTATTTGTAGAAGGATAGATCAAATGTCTGCCTCCTTAAACTTGGGTTGTGGGTTCATATCCTCTTGTGGCCAGGTTTGCATGTGCTTGTCTTTGTTACTATTGCTATGCTCATAGTAAACAAGTAATGATATAAAAATGAATTTTTATAAATAACCTTTATATAGATAATGACTTTATATTCATTAACGTAATGTTATTTTTGATAACTTAGGTTACATTATTTAAAATATTTTCATAATTTGTTTGAAGCACTTATATATTCATTAACACTTTCAATGCGTATGAAAAATTACGATGTCTTCCCCTGTGCTGACGTACATTATTTTAACATTTCTCTGTAAAAGTGTATTTTTATGCATCAATGATATAAAGAAATACATTTTATTAAGTTTTTCTGCTTTTTGTTAAAAAATAATTTATGACATCTTATGATGTTATCCGTCACCGGAAATGAAAAGAGGTTAGGCTACCCCGCACAACATAAACGGCTTCTATTTTATGATCTGCTACAAATCAGTTGTAACTTTTTTACTCTGTTTTCTAATTCTTAATGCGATATATAACATTAAATTTGTGTTCTCAATGAATAACAGCACTACAGTATATGAAAGTCGATAAATTTAAAATATGTATTGAAACACATTGAAATTTGCATTTCATTCGCTAACGTGAAAAGTAATAGGATAAAAATTTATTTGAAGCTGTATTTAATGAAACTAGGATAAAATCATTCGCTTGTTGTCATTAAAAGTGTTCAACTAAAAAATCTTTTGAAAAATGACCAGGTTTGAATCCAGGAGATTATTTTTAATACTCATAAAAAATTACTAAATAATATATCATTATGTGAAGTCACAGTAAAAAGGATTAAATTTATAAAATATAATTTGCATTTTAAAATATGTACCTAATTTCAGCAGGTATTGCTTTTAACAATTAAAGCCTTTGAGAAAATCCCTACGAAGATAGAGAAGACCACCTTAAAAAAGTACAGGTATTGCTTATAAATAATCACTTAATAAATTAACAATCATGTAAAAAAAAATAATATTATTCAACCTAATTATGGACAAACCAAAATTCGATAAACGTAAAAACACTTTGAAAATAACCCAAATACATAAATAGCCCAAAAACACAAATTGTTTTAATCGATAATTTAAACAAGAGGACAAAAAATGTTACATACCTTTCGCACGATAAACAGTCTATCAAATTATTCCATGGGTAAACTTCCTTTACATAAATATAATTATGTATTTAGAAACGTCCTAGAATAAGAATAAATGTTGTTTGAACACACTGGGAAAACAGAAAAACAGAATTTATATTTGCTATAATAAAACCCGAGTAAACATTTTTTAAAGTATGTTATGGCCAATAATACTTTAGATTTATGAACTGATTAAATTAGGTAAGTTTTAAAAGCTATAACGACGGAAATGAAAGATTACATAAAAATAACTCAAAAACTACGATGATAAATATAATCAACTACGATAAACATGTTAATAACAAACAAAATATACTAAAAATAATTATAAATAAAACACTCATTAAGAAAGAAAATAATAATACGTAACTACATAAAAAGATGAGAAAAAAGCCAAATGAAATCACTAGATTAAAAAAATTACGAATTAATTACCTTAAAGTTCAACTGGATAAATAAAAAAATCAAACACACGAAATCAAAAACGGCTGCTTCTACTAGTAATACCTGGCATCAACTTAATGCGTTGTAGCAAAAGAGCGCATCTGCTAGACTGCGAACACCCCCAGGAAGCGAATGAACTGTTACGAAGATGGTGACATCTTAAGATGACACCTGCCAGCGGCGAAGGCATGCCATGACATCTTAAGATGTTGTCTGCATGGAAAGTATTAAGCAGTTGTATATTCATACTTAATTCAGTAAAAACTTAATATCGGCAGTCATGGGTGTATATTTACAAACTATTTCTCATTTTCCATATAATCCAATGAAATCATACTATAATGGAGCAAGCGAGAGTTTGTCTGTCCGGATTCTGATTGATAATTGCCTCCACAGTTCACTGGATATTCCTAGATCACTGATATATTACGTAGGACGCACTAAGAAGTATCTGGAAGAAATATTCAAATCTCTATAGAAATACAAATGAATAGTTAATGAAGGCTGGCAAACATACAAACAATATTTCTAAATACAATTATTGCACCAAGCATCATTGATATGAAAATATTTAATAACATAGTCTTTTAATAAGTACCTCCACAGTTCACCGAATAATGTTTCATAGGACTTATAAAGGAGTATTCTGAAGGAATATTCAAATCAATTAGAATTGCCAACAATAAGTTGCTAAAACAAAATCAGTTCTCAACAGTTCACTGAATAATGTTTTGTAGGACTTACAAAGGAGTAGGTATTCTGAAGAAATATTAAAATCTATGAGAATTGCCAACAATAAGTTGCTAAAACAAAATCAGTCCTCAAACTCGCCAACAGATGACAGATAATATGTTGCATTTACATTAATATGAAAAAGGGAATTAAATCTTAGTGTATGTGTTTTGCATTGAAATAGGTATGTCTCGGTATATAATATAGTTATTAAAAAACCACAAAGTGGTCTGCTATTAATAAATACATGCAGAAATTATTAAAAATTGTGGTAAATAAATATTTTTCTCAATTTGCTATAATACTGATTTCTTACATTTCACCGGTGGCATAAGAACACTTCTAAGATTTATTTGTGTTGATTGAGGCATATTTGTGATTGTTTAGATCTATATATGTTCAATTAATTATTATTTAAAAAATAATTTTATTTAAACTAACAAATGGAAACTGGGTAAAACTTAACATTGGATGTGTATCATTCTTTGCTCTTCTGCTTCACTGAGATGTTTTCAGCTTTCATTGTCAATAGCATGTAATTGAGATGAAGAGGCTATTGTTATTTGCAAAGCTTAAACTTAAATGGACTCTTAAACATGTGTCCTATATGTGTTTGGTCATGGCTGGGTTAGGATGGTGGGGGGCTTGAAGGGACCGGACCAGTCCCCTTGTGTTCATCCCCCCCCTCCTCTGCCTCCAACCCCACCCCTGGCTCTGCCCCTGGCAACACCCAGTGACCAGGGGGGGGCAGGTGCCCGGGTGCAGCAATCTCCAAATGTTTCACAGCCTCCGCCTGGGTAAGTGGCTGGCTTGTGTTATTTCCACTGTTGGTGTTTGCTTGTGTCAGGTGAAGTGCTTTTGTATAATTTTATCATCTTGGCCATCTGCCAAAATTTGTCTATATTAGCTGGTTATGTAAAATAATAGTACAAAATATGAATTCCTTTTCTATGGTTAAGGTGCTATAAAGAATTAATCTGTATTTTTTTCAAGCCTTGCTTTTCTTCTTTTCAAAAATATTTTTGGAATTGAGGGGAGACAGATAGATGTATCTTCAAACACAAATTTATGAATGTTAATTTAAATTATTAGTTGTTGCAAAGTTGTATATAGCAATATTTTGTCATAGACCCTTGATTATCCAAAATGGTGAGAACAGTTCAGGTTGGTTACTGTTATTGCATGACCTTTCACAGGAATAAAAAATATTGAAGGAGATGTGACAACATTCCAAAATGCATACAAATCTACTGGGTTTAGTTGTAGATGAAATTATGCAGGTGGTATGGTGATGATTAGTTGCAAATAGCAAGTTGTGATATTGATTGAAGAAAGGTTTGTATTGTACTCATTGTAAATTTTCTTGGTATCAATTTATTATAAACAAGTTGAATCAAAGAGAATTGTTTTAAGTTACAAAAACACTCATCACAAACTCATTGTATTGTTGTCCATTAAGCTTCACTAGTGTTTTGTCAAAAATTTTATGTTGAACTAATGATTTTAGGTTACTATTGCTTTCTTTCTCAAAGCTTGTGAAAAATTTTCAAAACTTTGTGCCATTAATTTGTTACACAGCTTCTCTCTTTCAGAAAATTTTCTTTTTTGGGTTGAAATGGATTTCATCACCTTTTTTAACTCCAGCTTTTTGCCTTGAGACTTAAGAAAGTCATTGTTGCTGTTTTATATACATCTTTGACTTTTGGAATTCATTTTACTGTTCCCATCAGTTTGAATGAGTTTCTTCTTGCTTACACAAATAGCATGGATAATTAAAGCCCTCATTTCTTAGTGTAGTGAATATACTTTAAGAGTTAACATTATTTTCACTCTGGTAAACCAGTATTGAAATTTTAATAACGAATGAGAATACGTATCTCATAAATTTCTGTTACAAAATATTGTTTTGACCTTTTAGGTAAAATATTTCATTTTATCTGATGTTAGTGAAGGAATATTAAAATTGTTATTATAAATATATTTCATGCCAGGGACTTTAACTTATGATTAATAATTTGAGATGCGGTTACTTTTTATAAATGTTGATGGTACTTCTAGGAAGTGAATGTATTTATGCTTAGTAGTGATGGGATCGATTAATGAAAATAACTTGCATAATTATAATAATGCCATAATACATTTATGTTTTGATGAAATGCAGTAAGCGGATTAATGAATTAGTAACTTTTAACTTTCCGTTTTCTAAAGATATCACATCAGAATTTGTATTATTAATAATAACAAAAAATTCAATTATCAGTCAGGTTACTTGCCCTCATGCAAGTATATTTTAAGAACCCTTAATTGTTGTGCAATATTGTTCATCTCCTCAGAGTGTCTATTATGAATGATATTATCCACAAATATGAGATATAATTCAATTCAGTTTAACTATTTAGGTTGTAATAAGATTTTTAGTGGATCGTGGCGGAGGCCCGATGTCATAGGGCTTGGGTTAGGTAGCTTAGCATACATTGTAATGCCATTGGATGCCATCTAGTGATATATATAGAGAGATATGGCTTACGTAGTATTATTTGTGACATCAGGCTCAACAATTGGATTGATTTTAATAAAATTCTCTTGAGCCATTTTTAGTAAATAAAATTTTTCTAATAATCGCCCTTAATTTTTGTGCAATATCATTTTTATGAAAAAAGTGTCTGCAAAAGATGATATACTGCACAAATACGAAATATCATTCAATTTCATGTATTCCTTTGGGCCCTAGAACAGCGAACAGACCGACAGACAGGGCATGGTGGAAACCACTTTTATGGACTCAGGGATACCTAAAACGTGTATTTCCATCAAAATCTCAGTCGAACTTTTTCACGATAACAATACTATGTATATGAGAAAGTAATAATAAAAATATCATATTTCTACCGGGTCGTCTAAACAGGCTTACCACAATTTCAAGCTTAGAATTTTTCTGTAACAATGAATTTGAAAGGTATTGGTTGAACGGAGTTCAAAGAAATTTCGTTTGTAGGGCAAGTATAGAATGGGAAAACAAGATGAATATGTTTAGAACTGATCAAAATAGTAAGGCTACCACAATATAAGGAAAAATAATTTTCTGATTTTTTATAATATACGATTATACTATGCTGAATTTGACAAAAAGCACTTCTGTACCATGAGAAACCTGTGTACACCCCTACTTGTCATAAATTAAAATTTTATGGAAAGGAAAGTAGGCAGATTAGTTCTTTCCAGAACTACTTGTTTATGTATTGTGTAACTGCTAAGCTATTGTGAGTTCCTTAAACAGTTTCTAAATGTTTTAATATAGTATTAGATTATCGCATTCAAATGTGAGTTTGTTTGAATGTTGGTAATTTTTGACTTGCAATTTAATGTGGTCTTAGATATAATGTTAGCTTTCTTGTTTAAGATAGTTATTGGCTAAATAATGTATGATGATAAATGTACATGCTGCAAAATGGTAGATTAATTAAGATTTTCAATAAAGATTAAATAAATTCATGATTGGCTTTTTATATTGTTTTTAAATATATTGTAATTTGCTGAAAAGTGAGAAAGGAAAACTTTATAGTGATGTATTGTTTTTTTGAAATTCCTTCTAGCTTCATCGTAATTACTAAGCTTCCTCAAAAAAGAATTATCATCACAACTTGTGGTTGACATCCAGTTGATAATTTAGAGAAAGAGGTCCCCTAACCAGATGCACATTTTGGCTGCAATGCAGTCCTATAGTTTTATGGCTGTTGAATGATCTGTTTAAATCATCAACTGTGTTTATTAATACATTTTCTTGAATCATTGTTATTTTGTTCATGTAATATATTGTTTAATCATTATGTATGTGGTTTTGTGACTTGTAAAAAAATATGGTTTTGAGGTGTTATAAGATAACAGGAATGCAAACCAAATGGTTACATCCAGTTTTCTTTATCAGAAATAATGTATCAATGCATTTTAGTTTGATAGTAGAACAAAGGAGAAATTATTTGTTCTCTCAGCTGGAACAAGTCGATTTCTGCATGCACTGTATTTAGAAGTGGTTATGTTAATGTTGGTATTTGCATGCAATTTTTCTAGTTTACAGAATGAATTTGATTTGAAACATTCTACCTTCATGCATCACTTTTTGTTATATTTTACACATAACTATATCTGGTTGATATTTTGTGTTAGTAATTTGTTGCATATAATATATTTTCTTGACAGTTGGATTAATGATATGGCATATTAAAGAAATATTGTGATGATTATAATTTTGTGCTATTTTTGTTATTTGAAATGGTTTACATAGATTGTGTAATTAATGAAGTGGTATCATACAATGGAATGTCTTTAGTGTTTGTATTTGCTTTTTTCATTTTGCCTGATATATATCACCCATATTTTGGGAGACTGAAGGCCTCATTTTTTTAGAATCTAATAAGTTCATAAATTCAAAATATAAATTTGATCCAATTTTATGAAAAAATGAAATATATCAGCCAAGTAATTTTAAATGTGAATTTTAACACATTTTAGTGAATTGATATTTTTATGTCCATGGAAGAATAACTAATGAATGAAATTCCTGGTCTAGGTGGTTGAATATCAGTGAGCCATTGCAGGTGGTTGTTTGGTTTTTGAGACTTAAAAATAATGCATATTACTTTTGCTTAATTTTTGATTTACTAATTAATTTAAATGTCCCAAAGTATAATGATTAACTCTTCATGTTTAAGTTATATAAAATTTTTAATGTATTTTTATATAAAAAAAAGATTTTTTTGCTTATGTTCTATGCAAAAGACATTGAGTGAGATGTAAGAGCATAATTAATATGGTATATGTTTGTCATTATTTTAAAATGTTACAGAATTTAGTCTTATCTTGATTGTTTCAAATAAATACTTGAAATGTTTCTTTAAAGAGTAAGTTTTCAATTGTAACTAATGAGACTATTTGCTTTACAGAGGGATGGGTCCTAGAGGAGCAATGTTTGATCGCCCACCTCCTGGATTCCATCAAGAGCGACCTCATATGGGTGAGTTGTTAATTAGGATTGTGCAATATATTTTTAAAGCAAAAAAGGAATGGACAAATATAAACACTCTAGATATAATTGAAGTAACTGTGACTTTATTCTTTTTCCTTTGCAATAAGGGGCATGTAAATCCATGCTTATATAATTTTTATTTTTGCAACTTTTCAGCTATTAACAATGAAACCACAACTTTGTACAACTTCCACAGTTTTATAAATAATTACTGGTTTCAGAGTTACCATATATGCCAGTCTCTAAGTACCAGGTGTCTAAGTTGACCATGATTTTTTTGACTAAAAAATTCATTTTTTACGCATGTTTACTTTTTAAGTCGTCACTTTTTCACTCAATAAATCTTATAATCAGTAAAGTGGTCATGACAAAATAATAATTGTTAACCCTCGGATTAATTTTATATTGGAAGATGTCGAATTGTGTTTGATATCTATATCTGATCTTCATTTATTGCGGATCACAATGAGCCCGATATCGTAACATCTGTTCCAGAGGATGAATTTGATGGATTTCATGGTTTTTAAACTGCAATGTAGAAAAATACCATTCTTGAATGTTTTTAAAATTTCCTTTGACCATTTTTGTTATTTTCTGTAGATCATATGTAGTTCTTTATCGAAATCAATATTTAAATGAAAATTTTTAATTCTTAGTTATTTGTTGTTTTTAATTATCATTTTACAAATCTTCTAGATTACATCTGCTAAATATATACAAAGTAAACAGTTGAACTGCTGATTCAAAATTGCGGTCATCTACATTGAAAAATGCACTGGAGTTAAATGGTTCACATTTTATACCCAGTGTGTAAGGTGACCCCAAGATTTTACAGGATTTTTTTAAGCTTCAAAGGTTGACTTGAAGACCGGCATATATGGTAATTACAATGCGGAAATTGTACAAAGTTAGTTGTTTTGGATTTTTTTAAAATGCTCTTCACCAAGTTCAGTTTGAATTATATATTAACAATGAATTGAAGTTAAGTTTTGGTTAGCTCAGGGGTGGGGAACCTTCTTTCATTGGAAGGTCAAATATTACTTAACGAAGACCTCATTAGGCTGCACATTGCGATGCTTGTTGCATACATTCACATTTATCAAAATTGAAATAATAAAAGAGGCAAACACATTTTAATTGCTTTTTAATTTAACGAATACAGATTTCAATTCTTCATATTTACTAATATTTTTAAAAACTGTGAAGGCTTTAACATAATATAATGACTTTATAATCTAATGCAAAAAATTTAAATTTTTCATATTTGCTAATATATTAATAAACTGCAAAGAAGTTAAAACAAATTGAGGACATGTAAATAAAATGTTGCATTCAATCACATTCATCAAAATAAGAAGGCAAACATAATTTAATGACTTTTTGTGAATGTTTGTCAGCTAAGAACTTGATATTTGGTTTCAGCATTGTTGTCTTTAGCTTCAGTTGGTCTTCCAGGTGAGTGTTTGTCATCTGTGATCTCAGACACGTCTTGATTTGGGCCATATGTGGAAATGTAGATTCACAACAATAGGTTGCGCCAAAATGAGAGTAAACGACAAGTATATTGATGCAGTCGTGGGTATTCAACAGCATTCTTCCATATTTCAATGAGATCCTTTTTACTGTCGAATAGAGGCTTCAGAATGTTATCTTCTGAGAGCTCAATCCCATCTGAAAATCCTCGGGTGCATTTGAGACATCAACCAGATGTGGCTGAAAAGCTAACCTCAGTGTGGCATCATGTTTCTCAAAATCGTTCAATCTGTTATTGTATTCTTTAATCAAGGAGTATAAAACACCTATATATTCATTCATATTCCAATTTTGCAAGTTTTTATTCATATCTTGTTTATCAATTACCTTTGCCAGTTCAGGAAAATGCTCGGCTGAAACAACTGATCTGATAAGGCCGATTTTGAAAAAATTCAACTTCTTCCGAAATGACTGAATTTGCTGCAACATTTCATATATGGATTTAGTTTTACCTTGTAGAGATGTATTCAAATGATTTTGTTTTGACATTAAATCACACAAAAATGTAACATTTCTGTAAAAATCTTTTTTCAAAATTTCACAAGGTTCATTCTGTTCTTTGAAAAAGCTCGTGACTTGTTTTCGCAAAGCTAAAAGATTTTCTAGTACTTGACCTTGTGACAACCAGCTCACTTAATGGTTTGGAAGATCTACACTAAATGTTTAATCGTCATATTGAAGCATGGTGCGAAACTGACGATTCTGTGAAGCATTTGGTCGAATGTAGTTCACAATACCAATAACTATACGTAATGTGTCATTTAAAACAAGATATGGCACAAAGATTCTGTTGACGCAAAATCTTTTGTTTGTTCTTTCTGTAACTTTCATGCTAAAATCATATATGAGTTTGAGTATGTTTAGACAAGTATGGAAAAGGCCACACTGAGTATCACAAAAGGCCGCATGCAGCCTGAAGGCCGCCGGTTCCTCACCCCTGGGTTAGCTGCATAAATTGTTTTTTATTTCTAATCTATCACTGCATTATTTTATCTGGAAAATAAGGTAGTTTGTGTCAATTCCTGGTTGTTTGCAAACAATATACAGATGGCCCCCAGGTTATGTATTACTTGAGCTACATATGCTCGTATTTACATAGATACCCCATTGAAAAATAACAGGAATATACGAGGTGTGAATAATTTATTTACGCAGAACTATTTTTTGTCGTGTAGTTAGTGAGTGGAGTAATACAGTCCACAGCCGTTTTCTTTTGCTCACTCAGTCTCGTGTTGTTAACATGTGTGCTTCTTAACTTTGCATATTTTACGTAAATTTTCATTGCACCCATGTCAAGCAAACACTCATCGCAAGAAAAAAGCTACTGTAATGCAAAAAAGAAGCAGCATATTATTTCATTTACAATTTAGCGGGTCCCTTATGAGTCAACAGTGTCATAACAAAATGATAAAGATAAGTGTGATGTTAAGAAAAGTCATTTTACAGCTAAATGAATATTTTTGTGTTCTAATTCAAGTGATTATTGAAGTGCAATAATGTTAAAAAAAATTTCAGTGTAATAAAGGAAAAGTCATAACAGGAATCTTAATGAATCTTCATTATTTGTGTTAATTCTGTTATTTTTGTAATAGTTATGAATTTTTGTTGAAGGATGTAGTTTTCAAATTCAGTTCACATTCTTAAAAAACTCGGGTACTATTTTTAAGATGCAAAAATTTGACCATTATCAGAAATTTAAAATTCTTTTAATTATAGGAACTGATAATAAGGGGTGTCAGACTACCTGAGAAATTTATATTGACTAACATGCCACTCTATCGATAATAACAACTTCTTTACATACCTGTCTAGCAGACAATTAGTTGCAGCTTGAACACTTTTACTGAGGCTGCCTTGGAGATGGTTAAGTATGCTGATGGATCAATTAAGATCTTGACTGAATGTGTTTTCACTACAGCAAATGTCATAGATGTTTATTATGGATGGTTTACTAAATCATGCAGGAAATCAGGCCGCATGATGTAGACTTTAAATGGTTTGATGTGAACTTTTCAGGTTTACCAGTGAGAGGAGGTCCTCCTTTTAGAGGTCCTTATCGAGGGGGTCGTGGTCGAATGATGCATGGTGAGTAACAAACAACTAAATATTTACTGAAGATTTTTTAACTTTTAGGTCTATTTTTATTTTCTCCATATACGTAGTATAGGGGAAAGTATTGTTCATGAAAAAAATCGACAGATTTCAATGGAAATACACGTTTTGAGGTCCCCTGAACACGTTTTGACCATTTTCTCGATGATGTCTGTGTGTGTGTTAGATTTTTGTGGGTGCTCAAACTCAAAAAGTATTAATCAGGTCAATGCAAAATTTTATATTTAACATTTTTATAAGTCAGAAGAACTGATTAGTTTTTGGTAAAAATCGGTCAACCGCAAGTGGGTGTTTACTGTTGTCACTTATCCATTATTTTGAAATATTTGCTTTAATATTTGATAAATGTAAAAATGTATCGGAATAAAAGTTATGGGAAATTTAATTTTCTACAACCTTTGAAATATTTTTCCATATAACGCATTGTTTAAGAGATATTTTATATTTTTAGCTGCCAACACCATGCCACCTACTGATGACTATTGTTAACAATTGACGCTTAGTTATGTCTTAGTAACGCTCCTTTTTCTTTTCTTAATTGTTGGAGCTTTGTGGCTATATCCAATATCAGAAGGCTATGGTTTGAGTTTATTTCTGTTCTTTGTAAAGTCTAAAATTCTCTCGGTTTCTTAAAATATTATTATTATTATGTAACCTATTTGGAATTTTTAGAAATATTACAGATATGGAGAAAGTCATGTGGTGGCCACATCAGATTTTTAATTAAAGTTTTTGACCACAGTAATGGCAGAAAGAGTGGTTATAGATGTTTGAATTGTAATAGTTCATTCAGGTTGCTTGTTTTCAGAATTTCCATTTTCATTATAATGCTGGAAATTTTTAACTATTATCAATTTACTAGCTAATTACCCGGGCTTTGCCCTTGGTGTAGAGTTTCTAATTTTTTATGCTCATTTCACTCACTAATACTGTAATTCAAACTCAAGGTACTCTTGAGATTAGTGGCCAATATTCCCCTTTAATTGATATGAACAAGTTAAATATAGATTCAAATTTGATATTTTACTAAGAATATTCAAAATAACTTGTGGAATATCACAAAAAATGATCACAGGCCTCTATTCGGGGTATAATTTGTATGGCACACCCACAAAAAATCAAAATTCTGGCCCTGAGGTGCACATCCTCAAGGTCTCCTTAGTATGTGTACCAAGTTTTAGGTCTCTAGGTTTCTTGGTTTTCAAAAAATGCTGTAGCGCATGATTTTTTATGGTACCCCTTCCCCCTTTCCAAAATAAAAATTCTGACCCCTAGGTGCACATCCTCAAGGTCTCTTTAGTAACTGTACCAAGTTTTCAGTCTAAGTTTCTTGATTTTCGAGAAATGTTCTCCACAAACACGGACAGACAGTCTTTTATTAATATAGATGAAGTATTTATAAATTTAATTATATAAAAGGAAGTTAACTTGTTTATGAGAAAGGATTGATTTATTTTACATAGAAAGCATAGAACAATTATTAATAAATATTTACCAAATCAGGAGGTCCTGGATTCAGAGGTGGTCACATGATAAGTCACCAGCAGCCACCCCCTCCTGGGTTAGGGAGACCACCCCTGCATAATGGCAGTCAACCAGGGTAAGATAAGATCTATTGCCAATTAGTAAAATTTGCTACCTTGAAGCTTAAATTTTTTGGATAAAATTATTTCTTAGATTGGAAAAGTGTAGTGCACCTCATATTTATGGAGTGCATATTGATGTGTTATTTATATGCACTGATCCCCATTTCTTTTCTTCTATTTATTAAAAATTACTAGTTGAGATTATATTATGTTTATTTTGAATTGCCAAAAGATTAGAATGCAAACAAGATGGTCCAAATGGAATTTATTATACCTACATATTACAATTACATTCAAACGGAAAACTAAATTGATCCCATGTATTTGAGTGGCAATAATCGAACAATGATCGTTGCAATGGCAACACTTGTAATGAGTGATAAAAACGCCAATGTACACGAAATTTAAAGAAATGCGATCAATAAGCAACATTCTACAATAAAAATTAGAATCTCCATTCCTTTCCTCAGAGAATAGTACAAAACCACTCCAGTATTACATTTCTAAGGTATTTTAATGTTCAAGAGAAAATTACTCTGCACGATGGATTTCAGATTTCCCATGCAAATGAAATATGAAGGATAGTTTCTGGAATCAAACCCAGGATTTTCAGTCTTCGCAACAAAAACTATCTGTGGGAGCTTGGCCAGTAGCAATAGATTTTCACCAAGAGCCATGAAAATTGGTCTGTTGGTTCAAAAGTTAATAAGGGGGGACAGATAGATATAACGAAGAAACTAAAAGTCTATTTCCATTCTGGGAAGTAGGCTAAAAATGACTTAAATCATTTAAGTGCAGTGGAATTTGTTCAAAGTGGTTTATTTCTTTAATTTTAGAAATTATTGAATCTTGAAAGATTTGTGAAATTGAGTCAACACATTCTACATACATTTTAAGCTGTCAGTTATGTGATATACAAGAAAAACATTGGCATGTGAGAGAATGCGTAATATGTGGTAAATTATTTTTTCATGACTTTTTCTGAAAATTTAATATAATATATTGATGTGTGATAAATTAAAGTAAATTTTGGAAGAGATAAATTTTGATAATTTTAAAATAGGTTTCACTGTAGATAAGAGAAAATATTTAAAAATGGAAAATGTGAGAGATGGAGTGAGACAATCTTGGCTTTTTCAAAAACATTACATCTACTTAAATGTTTTAGCACCAAATATTTTGTAATCTACAGTATCAAATATGATGTCTGGAATTAATTACTATTTAAATCAAGGGGTTGCATGTTAACTAATAGACTTTTTGGCCTGCTGATATGTTCCATGGCAAACATTCTTACTCTTAATATTTGAAGGCAAAATGTATATAATGTATTTGGATTGATTGTTTGAATCTATTCAATTGAAAATGTTATTTTTCTGAAGTTTTTGTTTGAAATTTATTTATAATTCTTGCAGAGTAATTGACGATCCTTTGGAAGTGTTTGAGCGAATGCTTCGGGAAAAGGAAGAGCGAGATCGTAAGCTTAGAGGGCGCATAGGAGTTGGACGTTATCGCTCACGATCATACAGCCGCTCTCACAGCCGATCACCATCTTCACGTTCCACATCTCGTTCATCATATACCCGTTCCCGAACAAGGTTTGTTCTGATCTTGTATACTAATGTTTTAGTAAACCACAGGGATAAATCATAGATTTGAGTAATTTGAAGCTAGCGCTTTGGTGCTATTGCACTGTGGACAGTTAAGCCATTGAAATTGCAAAGTTAGCATTAATGTAGTGAAAGATGTCATATCTGGGACTTATAGGCCATAGGTCCTGCTGGTTAAGAAAAAGCTTGATCAATCATTTTTTCTTCTTAGTAGAGGGGCATTGAGTAAACCAAATATGTCGTATTAGTTTTTTAAGCAAAAGTCTAAAATTTTACATTTCACCAAAATACTTGTAATGTCAGTCTGTCTTATTCTTGGCTTGCAGTGGATGTTTTTTAAAAAATTTATTTCATATTACCATCTATTAAGGATTCTGGATTCATTCATTCATATATTTCTCTTGGCAGCTGTCTTTATATGTTGGCTGATATCAGTTTTTTATTTAGTTTGAGCATTGCTAGTTTCTGATTTACTTCTACAGAAGTGTTTGTTAGTGATCCTCGATTGTAATCTGTTCTGGTGGATGGTCCGTGAATATGAAAAAGGTTATGACCTGTCCAAAAATGTGTGAGAATTTGAGTTGTCTTTATTGCATTGGCACTGAAGTTAATTATTAAGCCTTAATTGGAATATATAGCCTTGTGCATTTCATTGTAAAATTATAATTGGCTAAATCTGTTTTGGAATTGGTTCCTTTAACAGGTCACCACGCTCTCGGTCAAGGACTAGGTCTAGAACACGCTCACGCACAAGATCAGGATCTTTCACTATTAGCAGGTATATATCGATAACAGTTTATTTTAAGAAATTATGCTTATCATTACTAGTCTAATCTATATCACTGGAAAATGGGATTAGTTAGAAATTGGAATTAAAATTTAAAACTCCTTAACCGTAAATTTACCCAGAGGGCACTCACACGTCAATAAGAAATAAGGAAAATTAAAATTATACTTACAAGTTTGCAGGACGATGATGGCCTACAGGGACCTGTTGTCAAAAACTAGCCTAAAAAAAGAAAAAGAAAACACACACGCACAAGCACTCTGGAAATCTCTAGATACGTATTTCGGGAGCTATGCTCCCATCTTCAGTAGCTGAAGTAGCATACGACTTCAGCTACTGAAGATGGGAGCATAGCTCCCGAAATACGTATCTAGAGATTTCCAGAGTGCTTGTGCGTGTGTGTTTTCTTTTTCTTTTTTTAGGCTAGTTTTTGACAACAGGTCCCTGTAGGCCATCATCGTCCTGCAAACTTGTAAGTATAATTTTAATTTTCCTTATTTCTTATTGACGTGTGAGTGCCCTCTGGGTAAATTTACGGTTAAGGAGTTTTAAATTTTAATTCCAATCTGTACACCGTAGTCTCCATTTCCCTTTTTTAACGTTAGTTAGAAATTGTTTTATAGCCTTTTCGTTGATGTTGTACCTAAAAATTTTCAAATCTGTCAGGCTTATAGTCTGTCAAAGTGATTTTTAAATATATCCATCCCTCACATAACAATGTTTATCCATTCTGTGAAGAAGGGTTATTATGCAAATGCTAAACTCTCATAGGAACAATGTTGCAACATGTTAACTGGCACCTAACCAAAGACACAGGTCATAAATTCACATTTTAAAGCATAAGTAATGGTGCCATTACTAGATCTGTTTTGATACATGAATTGCTTTTAGAGCAACAATAAAAAAATGATTGCAGGTGATGCACGATTTTCACTGTTCAAATGGCAGAAAATGAGTAAGCTACAGAATGGAAGCTGTAAAATGAACTACTAACACATGCATTTTATGTTGAGTCTTGTTTTAATTTGCTAATCGTCCATTGTTAAGTGGGAAGAATATTGCCAAGAGAGTTCTGAAGGTGCTAAGATTTGTGCCAGCATTGTAACTGTGAGTTAGTCAAGTTATAAGTGCAAAGAAGGGCCTTAAATGTTATTGTGTCATACTTGTGCAAAATGTCTTTATGAAAATCATTCCTGTGCAGAGATTGGCATCTATATTTCATCCTAAAAATGGTTGAACATATACATGTATTTTTATCATGGACCATGACAGAAAATTATTGATTTTATGCTACCTCTGTCATTTTATTCTAAGCAAACCATGCCATGTTCTTATCACAGTGATAGTTATAACTTGGCATGTGCTGACACTGTATATATTATTATTTGAAATTGTATGCAAATATGTTTCCTCATGAGACAGCCATTATCTAGTGAGGGATTTTTAGTGTGATGAGGGCTGAAAACAGATGGAAGTTGTGTACAGGTGGACCTCAACTTACAAACATTCAAGTTACGAACAATTCATACTTATGAACATTCCATCTGGACCTGTAGGAGCTCCTTGTACTTTTATCTTCATGTGGAGAAGAAACATATATGAGAATGTTTATCTCTGCTCTGCGTCTTGATTTTATCACTCATAACATAAACAGATCCTTTTAACCCTTAACAACACACGTCCACTTATGCACGTGGCATACTGTGTACTACATCGATACTGGTTATGATTTAAATGTAAAAAATAAATTTATTTAACATGTTTATTTTGATGAAATAAACAATGAATAGCACATTTTTACATAGGAATTATTTTAAACACCATATTAAGAGTAGTTATTTGAAAAAGTACAAAGCAAATTTAAAAAATGAAATTCATAAACATTTAACATAAATCATTGTTACGAACTGTCCAGGTCTGTGTTTGAGCGACATTTTTCACACATGTATGTTATTAAGGCTAAGTGTTTCTTACATTTAACGTTTGAACAACTACAGGCACTCCCTGGGTTATGTAAGGAATGCGTTTTGCCACCCGTTACGTGACTCGAAATTTGCTTTTGTCGAAAATTACTATTGATAGTATACAGTACAGCATTGGTGATTGGTGGGGAAATTATGGCCTGCAAGGGCATTTTATTCGGCACGAAGCTATTTTGAGAAAGCAATCTGTGAAAATTAAGTACTGAAGATCTTTAATCAGACAAAGTTAAACTGGCATAATGCAGGATATATTTATTTATTCACGTTTCATTGCTAAAATATTGTTTTTTGATTATTTTTTGTTGTTTGATATGATATACTTTCCATGTAGCCCCTTATTTGGCCTGCTTCTTTCTGTGGAATGTTGATGATATAATTTATTGGGAGTATCCACACGGAATGATCAATGTTGAATTCCTGCATTATATTCAAAGCTTAGACAATTTGAGTTTAAAACATTCAGCAAAATAAGGAATAAAAATTTCCTCCACGTGTGAAAAAATTGGTAAATTTGTTATTTTCCATAAAACTTTCCTGATTTATTTTACCACTAGATAATTACCTGGTCTTTGCCCTGGATTTACAGTTTTGAATTTTTCATGTCCATGAACAAATTAAATATAGTTTCAAATTTGATATTTTGCTAATAATATTTTAAATAAGATGTGTAATTTGACAAAAATTAACATGGACCTCTAGTCAGTGTATGATTTGTATGGAACCTCCTCTCCCCAAAAAATCAAAACTCTGGTCCAGATGTGTACATCCTCATGGTATTTTTAGTATGTTTACCATGTTTTAAGTCTCCAAGGTTATTGGTTTTCGTGAAATGCTGTAGGGTATGATTTGTATGGTACCTCCCTTCCACTCCCCTCCTAAATATCAAAATTATGGCACCGAGGTGCAAATCCTCAACGTTCCTTTAGTATGCTTATCTAGTTTTAATTCTAAGTTTCTTGGTTCAACATTGATATTGGTGGAGGATTCATCAAAATCAGTCAATTGGTTGCTGAGATTTATATTATATTTGGCGCTGCTACTCTCATGATCAACCTGAAGCTGGAGATAATCTGGATGATCTATTCAAAATGTAAGAAACTTATAAATAAAATTATTAAAAAAGGATCAACTTCTAATTATCCCTTGATGGTTGATGGGCAAAATACAACTACACTAGAAATTCACCAAATACAACTGAAGAAGCTCAAGCCAAAAGTTCCATTAGGGTAATTTAAAAAGGAGAAACCACCTTATATATAAAATAATCTTATAATAACCTTATATATTAAAATAATCAAGTGTCTGAGGCGGTGTCCAGTCAAGTATAAGTATGTATCCATAACTCAAAAACTACATAACGTAGAGACAAGTTGAATGTGTCATTTTAACCGCAATAAAGAGTGTAGGGTGTTAGGCTGGTTTTTAAACTGATTCATTAAAGCAATTTATTTTAAAAATATTTTCTATTTTCATTTTCCCCATTTATAAACATGGAGATGAGTGTAGACTATTTTTTATTTGTACATTAAAATTACTAAAAATCATCATACAAAGTTAGGACTTGAACTCAAGTATGAAGAAAACAATGAAGTTTCATTTTTCTTTGGTGAAATTACAAATAACGGATCGAATCTTTACAAAATTTTAACTACAAAATCATGATTTTTTTTAATGAAAAGGTTTTCCTTTCCATGGCGACCGATATTGTTGCCAAACTCAGTATCCTAACCTTTGACATTTAAATGAATTAATTATTCATGTAAATAAGAGATGGCATAACAAGCTATTTCTTCAGTTTCAAATATTAATAGACCAGCATATCATAATTATAGTAATAATTGACATTTATATTGATCTTACGAGTTATAAAATTATATTGTATTACCATATTTATCCGAAAGGAAGACGACCTTGAATTTAAGATGACCCCTAAAAAAATTAGCTTCACTTACAAAAAACTTTTATATACATGTATAACAAGCTAACATTAACCCTTCAAGCCGGTCGAGATTTCCGCATGCGAAGGTCTTGTTTGCGGTAGTAAATTTTGCAAAAATCGCTGAGCGTGCAGCTTGTTAAATGATGTTTTATATCTTTTTTAATTACGTAAAACTTTTGTAGGTTATTTAAAAATGATTAATGAATATAAAAAAGGCTTTACTTACGATATACTGGGAGTTGTATTCAGCGTACAGTCTCGGACATTTGATTCTATGCTTAAAAATTTACCTTGGTGTGGTAATTTTAAAACATTCCTCTAAACACAGGCCCACATCACAGTCAGGGCACCAGTATATGGTGTCCTTTCTTTTCCCTTTAGCCAGGCACACTGTGCATTTTCTTTGTGGCCTTGCTTTTTTCCTGGTCGGCAGTAGTTTTTCTACGAAATGCCTTTCGAGTAAACGGCGTGGTGACGGATTTACAGGGGGTCGTCTGGCTCTTGGTGACTCGGAAATAGTCCCATATTTTTCTAAAATCTGACTTATTAGCAGAAGGCGAAAGCTGAGATGGTTCACCTTATTTTGAGAACTATTGAAGGTTACCAGTGCATTGCGTACTGAAACATTTAACAATTGTCTGAATAATTTAATGTACCATTTATTGTTTTTTTTTGCGTTCAAGTAGGTAGGGCTATAATTTCTGATCTTTTAGATCAACCCCTCCCATTGCTGTATTGTATTCTAAAATGCATACTGGTTTAGAAACTCCGTCTTTTTCTCGAAAGTTGTTGGTATGAAAGGTCGATATGAATGTAACCAGTTTTTTATCGTTCCACTTCATGATCATTACATTATTGCTTACTTTGGAAATGTGTTCCCCTTTCTTTAATTTTATAGATTTTATCTCTTTTGAGACATTTTTTCTATTTGAACGTAATGTTCCAGCAACGTTAGTACCTCGGTTTATTAAAAATTTCGTCAAATCAGGTGAGTTATAGTAGTTATCCATCCATAAATTATAACGTTTTTGAAATAAAGGCTCCAATAATTTAATTACTATTGCTGATGTTTTGAGTCCATCTGGAGTATCAGAAACAGAAATTGTAGAATCGGCCTCAGAGTAAACAATAAAATTCCATAGGTACCCAGTGTCCGATTCACAAAGCTCGAAAGTCTTTATTTCAAATTTAGAAGACTTCAAAGGAATATATTGCTTGAATGACAGACGTCCCTTCCAAAGTGTTAGATATTCATCCACAACAATATTTTCTTTTGGTAAATAAATACTTTTAAATTTACATTGTAGATAATCGATGATAGGTTGAATTTTGAACAATTTTTTGTTTCCAGTATAACTATTAATTTTTGAATTATCAACAAAATGAAAAAATTTTGAAATACTTTCAAACCTATCTAGAGACATTGTTTTGGGGAATATTGGAGTTTCCCAAAGTGGATTTCTTGAAAAATAAGAACGTAGTGTAGGCTTTAACATGACGATTCCCAAATATACATATATTTCCGCTAGATCAACAGGTTTCCATTTGTTAAATCGAGATCGGGAGGAAAGAACAACATTTTTTAAATAATTCTCGGCATACCTGTTAGTTTCCAAAACAATTGTCTCAACTAGGGTGGTATCAAAAAAATTTGTAAAAGACTCAAGAACATTAGTAATAGAAGTAGTTGGACCAAACTCGTCAATAAATGGAATTTTTCTTGGAACATTTCGTCTGTCAAAATTAACCCAAACCCATGCATTGTGAAAATCATCGGCCCTATCAGATGAACCACCATCATTTTCGTCTTTGTTTTCAGACTTTTGAGGTACACTTAATTCAGCGAAATCAACCTCTTCTTCACTAGAATTAACACTGCCGGAATCCACATGTAATTCACTGTCTTCTATTTCATCCTCAAGTAATCTTTCAATTTCATCTCTCGAAAACGAACCACTATTACTGCTCTCCATCTTCGAACACGGGTGTCTCAACTTCCTCTCACAAAAGTAATATCTCGACTGAGAACTAGAAAGCAATATAAGATGATATGCCTGACTCAGGAGTGAGACTAACCAGATACCGTGCTAATATACACAAAAGGAGAGTGAAACAGACCCTCGAAATGCTTACGAAGCAGGCAGCGCATAGGGGTTAAGAGGATGAATAAAAAAAAGTTAATTTACTACTTACATCTCCTTCTCCTCTGTTTTCTTCTTATTCTTGCTGTCCTGTTCATTTATCACAACTTATTCAAATTCGAACAAGTCGTCTTCCATACTGTCCATGGAATTTGATATGCAGCATTTCTTGAACCCTCATGAGATACTATTGGGATCCATTTTTTCCATGCTGCAATGATCCAATTACAGAGAAGTAATATACTGGGCTTCTTAATTTTCCCTGTAGGAGTTAATGCATGGTCCCCTGCCAAAAGCCATTCTGAATAAAATGACTTTATGTAATCCTTAAGGGCTTCATCACTACAACATCTAGCACTTGAATTTGTGATGTCATACCTCCTGGTATAACTACAAGGTCAGTATTCATACCATGAAGGGTATTTTGAACTTCCTCTGTAAGGTGGCCTTTGAACGCATCTAAGATGAGCATTGCTCTCTGCCTTAAAAGTGCCTCAAGCCGTCTATTCCACACTATGCTTAGCCAGTCCATTAAATCAGCTGACATCCATCCTTGGCCTTGACATTTAACAATTATTCCATTTGGTAGTACTTCCTTAGGCACTGTTTTGGGTTTTAAAATAACGTATGGCGGCTACTTTGTTCTGTCCGCTAATATAGTAATGCACAGTTTTTCATTCCTGGAAGTTTCTATGATGACATTTTTTGCACCTTTTTCGTTGACTGTGTAATTGGATGGCATGTCGAAGTAAATGGGTGTCTCATATGCATTACCCATTTGGCTTAGAAGGTAATTGTGACTTTTCTGCAACCGAATTACATGCCTCTGGAAAGTTATTAGTTTGTTCATGAAGTCGGAAGGTAGACGCTGGCAAAGTGAAGTTCTTCGTCACAGGCTAAAACCATTATGACGCATCATATGCACACACCATCCATTACTAGCCTTAAATTCTTGGTGTGGAATGTTTTGCAATCGTGCTAATTTTGGCTTTCAATTTAATGATATCCTGCATCACCGTATTCTTTGAATACGCACAAAGTTTGCAATTTCCTCTTCTAATGCATGAAATCGATCTCGTTTTGGTCCACTAAATGATCTCCGTGTTGAGTTAACACCTTCAAGTTTCTCTTTTGCTTGCTTCCACCTTTGCACATTTGCTTCAGTCACATTGTATTTCCTCCCTGCCGCACAATTATTTGTTTCTTCAGCATAGCGCACCACCATTAACTTAAAATTTCTGTCGTAACTTCTTCTAATTCTGTTCAATAGATTCCCTCTTACTGCAGTTCCTTTTTTCTCAACATGATCTGCCATTTGTTTGGGGTATCTTATTTAAAAGCTATAAATAATAACTTGTCACTATTTCACTTTAAAACTCAACAAAGCATGTACTACTCAAGTGCTCTCGTAAATTTTCTACACTCTGGAACTCACGTCCACTTTTTCTGCCGTTGGCATACCAAACGCAAAGCATCATGTTTAAATTGTAGTAGATACGTTTAAATTGTATCAGTCATGTTTACATTGTATTACTAGACACCTTAATTGGTGCCTACATGACTTGTGTTTCATATTACGCATGGAACCACCCAGCTGTAGTCATTTTTTTTTCAATTTGTCATGCGATTACCTACCCAGCTCTCAACACTTCCCTACCACCAAAGTGGAACCATTGGTCTGTGGGAGCAATTTTAAGAAATTTGACCTTAAAATTTTTAAAGTATTGTAGTAATTAATTAAATACGATGTATTACTTTATGCAATAATAAATATTTTAACGGACATATACATGACATCTGGGTGTTTCATGGCGCATTTAAAATAGGGGTGTATTCTCACCTTAAATCTTCATACTCAATTCTAAGATGATACCTAATATTTTTGATCGCATTTTTGTGAAAAAACCTCATCTTCCTTTCGGGTAAATACGGTCATTCAGTAATATTTTAAATTATTGTATTTAAATTATACTTTTGTATGTTCTTTATTTATTGTGTACAAATTAAACCAGTGTAATTCAACACATAATAAGTAAACATAAGTTTTACGATTGACCGATTAAAACTAACTTTCCTTTTTAAATTATTTTGACATTTGTTTTAAATAAACGATGAAATTCAATTTTCAGAAGTTATAGAATCTATTTTTTCATTGTAGTAAATGTATTGTTGGTATAAACAAACACTCATTGAAATAATTCATTGCTGAAAGAATTGAGCTGAGAGGTGGATGTTTCAGCTGATAGTGCGATTCATTCACTGGCATATACATATATATCTAACATACAGTGTTTATGCATAGGGAATATTGCTCTTTAAAACAGGGTCTTTTGTTACCTTCACTGTTTTGTTTTTGGTTTATTTGTCATTTTTTGCATTGGTTTGCTTCACTTTATTCATTGGTTTGATCTTTCATTTTATTGTTTTATTTGTTTTGTTGTTTGGTCATATATTAGAATGATTTGTTCATTCTGTTTTGTTTGTTTGTTTTGTTCGTTCATTTTTTAAATTTTATTTCTCAAATAGAAAGTATTTGGAGAAAGTGTTGTATTCTTTGTAGTGATCGTTCATGTCGTTGCGTTAATTAATTTCTATTGTTTTCTTATTGATTCATTTTGGTTTGTTTGTTTCAACTTGATCTTTGGTTTGTTTGTTCCCTTTTGTTTTTTAGTTTGTTCTTAGGTTTACTGTTTTGTTAAAACCAAAAACATTGTTTATAAAGAAGTTTTGTACACTAATGTTACGCATTGAAATATTTTTCATTAATTTTTTATTTCAATCAAACATTTTGTGATAAATAAAATTCCTTTGTAAGTGTTATATCTGTAGATGTACAATTAAAATATTTTTGTTCATTTTTTGTGTTTAGCATTAGTTTTTTATTTTCAGTTGTTCGTCGATGTTTCTTTTCTTTTTCAATAGGCCTTTATAAGCATAACTACGGTAGACATATAATCAGACTTCATACTATATATAAAAATAATTTAGTGTCTGAGGTGGTGTCCGGTCAAGTACAAGTATGTATCCATAACTCAAAAACTACATAACGTAGAGACAAGTTGAATGTGTCATTTTAACCGCAGTAAAGAGTGTAGGCTGTTAGGCTGGTTTTTAAACCAATTCACTAAAGCAATTTATTTAAAAAATATTTTCTATTTTCATTTTTCCCATTTAAAAACATGGAGATAGTGTAGACTAGTTTTCATTTGTACATTAAAATTACTAAAAATCATCATAAAAAGTCAGGACTTGAACTAGAGTATGAAGAAAATAATGAAGTTTCATTTTCCTATGGTGAAATTTCAAATACAGATCGATTTTTTCCAAAATAGAGCTTTAAATTATAAAATTTCGAGTTTTTTTAATGAAAACGTTTTCCTTTACATGGCGACGGATATTTCTGCCAACCTAAATATCGTAAGCCTATGACATTGAAATGAATTCAAGGTCAGTTAATTATCCATGTAAATAAGAGCTAGCATAACAAATTATTTCTTCATTTTCAAATATTAAAAGACTAGCAAAGAGAAGGAAAAGAGAGGGATGGAGAATGGGGGAAGGAAAAGAGAGAAAGAATGAGAGGAAGGGATAGGGAGAGGGCGAGAGAATGAGAGGAAGGAAGATAGAAAGGGAGAGAGAATTGGAGAAAGGGAGAGAGAATGGGATGAAGGGAAAGAGAGAGGTAGAATAAGAGAAAGGAAGAGAGATGGAGAGATAGATAGATATGCATCTTTATTTGGGTGAGATTGAGGCTAAGCAGTCTCTTCTCCCATCTAACCCATTGTCAATTACATACAGGAAGACAGTAACAAAGAAAAAAAATTGGACAAAGGATTACATAAAATAAATTATTACATAAATACAATGCCATGTTAGCATTTTTGGAAATAAAAAGAGATGGAGGTTTGTTGTTTGTGGGGAAAAACAAGGGAAAATTAAGATACTATTTCCTAGCAAAAACCCCACTGCAGGAAAACAGCCACACAAGAAGGAGGTGTGAAAAACCTGCAAAACCTACTGATAGCAATATTTAAAGATTTACAGGATCATATTAGAAAATTAGATCAATTGAAATACTCGGAAACAGTTTTGCATAAAAACTAAGAAAAACACAAGTACACATGAAAGATTTACAGGATCATATTAGAAAAGTACATAGAATGAAATACACAAAAACACAGTTTTATGTAAAATCTAAGAAAGTACACATTAAGACGTACATATACATATGCAGATATTTAATTGCTTTTGACGAACTGTAAGGAAAAATAATTGCTTGTCAGTTTAGGACAATGAAAGGGAATGGGACAGGAGATGTTTGCGGTATGAGTGTTTGAAGGTACATAGGGTTAAAGAATACTTTATTTCGGGTGGGAGGCTATTCCACAATCTGCATGCTGTGACAGTGAAGGATCTGTTATAGATGTCTGTTCTCTGGTCCAGAGTCAGAAGTTGATGGCATCCTCTAGTGTTACATTTATGAATTGTGTTAATGGTGATAAACTCTGTGGATAGATATCGTGGGACGTTTGTTTTAAGAATTTGGTATAATAACGAAAGAAGATGCAATTTTCTACGAGATTCAAGGTTTAGCCAATAAAGTTTGAAAAAATATTCCGAAATATGGTCTGACCTTTTAAGATTAAAGATGAATCGTACCCAGGAATTGTGAGTATGCTTGAGTTTTGGGGGGAAGCTCATTTGATAGATCTTGGTATACAACTTCACAGTAGTCGAAGTGTGGAACAACTAAAGAGGTGACCAGCTTTATTTTTAGGGAATAGGGCAGAATATTATGAAGATGCCTGAGTGAGTGTAGGGAAGTCTTGCACACTTTCATAACATAGTTAGTCGAGGAGAGTGTTTCATTTAGTAGTATACAGAGATTTTTAACAGTTTTACAATAGGGGATGATTGAACCATTTAGTGATAGAGGAGTAACTTCAGCAAGATTTACTGATGGAAGTAGTTTTGGATATCCGATTATAATTGCTTGAGATTTTGTTGGGATAATACTGAGAAAGTTATCATCACTCCATTTTTTAAGCTGACTCAGGTCGTGATTAATATTATCTAAGGCTGGGGATAAATTATTAGGCTCGGAGTTAAAGTAAATTTGAAGATCATCCGCGTATAAGCGATGGTTACAGCATGTAAGTATTTGGGAGCAGTCGTTAATGTACAGAGAGAATAGGAGAGGACCTAGGATTGAGCCCTGCGGGACACCTCAGGTGATACTTATCCAAGAGGAGGAAGAATCGTCCGAGATGACCATCTGGTGACGATCAGTAAGGTACGAAGAGAACCAGTTAATTGAAGGGGTAGAGAATCTCATGCTGCAGAGTTTTGCCAGAAGGATGTCTTTGTCTAGTGAGTCAAAGGCTTTGCTGAAGTCAAGCAGTACTAATGTTGTCAATTTCCTGTCATCTGTGGATCATCATATGTCATCCGTGATCTTAATTAAAGCAGTGATTGTGCTGTGTGACTTTCGAAAGCCTGATTGGAAGGAGTCAAGTATGCGATTTGAGTTAAGGAAATCTGTAACTTGCTTGGGCACAAGTCTCTCAAATGCTTTAGAAAGGGTGGGAAGAAAACTAATCAGATGATAGTCTTTGTTATCCTTTGATAGTGATTTCTTTGGGATGGGGCAGATTTATGTGCAATTCCATTGCGATGGGAATTACCCAAAAGTAAGGAGTGATTAAATATATTAGTGATTATTGGTAGGATAAGGTGAATTAATTTGTTAATTAGTAAAATTGAGATGCCGTCTGCATCCTGCGCTTTTGATTTAGTTCTGCATATAGCTTTAAGAACGTCTATTTGCGATACCAACTTGAAATGAAATGATTTAGAACCAATAGACTCATTTGCTTTTAGATCAAGTCTTCTAATTTCTTTGCGTTTACGTTCAGAGTCGACAACTGTGGGAGGAGTCGAGAAACTAGTATTAAGCGAATCAAGAGGCACGAAAGAATCCTTAGGCTTGATTATTCCGTAGTGCGGACGGAGTTTCTTTTGGACTAGATATTGAGTATGCGAATTTTATTTTAGCGTTCCTAATACGCTGCTTAGTTTTATTTCTAATGTTTTTATAGGCATTAAAAGTGCTTGGGGATTTGTTTGATTTGAAAAGGTGGAAAATTGAGTTGTGTCGGGCCATCATTAGTTTTATATCCATAGTTAGTCACGGTGCACGAGGTTTGGAGACATGAATAGTTTTGACGGGTGCATATTTGTCTAATAATGATAATAGCAAAGTGTTTAGTGATTCAACTTTTTTGTTGATGTCGTCAGTATATTCTATTATGCACTAGGGAAGAAGGGCAGCTTCAGCAAGTAGATTAACATAATTAATGTTTTTAAAGTCTTGTTGAGAAATGAACTTTTGCTTATACTTTGTAGAGTTAAGAGAATAGGTCAGAAAGATAATGTCATGAGATGAAATTCTGGGAGCAGGTAGCTGTCTGTGTATAATTACTTTCTCTGGATTGGCTGTTACTACAAGATCAATCCATGTGGATGAATTTTTAGTGTTTCGTCGGCATCAATGGTAGAATATTAAGATTGTGGGAAGTAAAGGAATTTTTAAGAAAGGCTGCATCGTGATAGTTTGTGTTGAAATTAGCGTTAAAGTCACTGGTTATGATTATATGCTCGTAATCATGTCATAAGTTAGCGATGGTCTCATCGATGTCTGATAGGTGGCCTATTTTAGGAGGATGATATATTATCCCTAACAATAGTTTTTTTGAGTTTACTATTATTTCGAGGAAAAGATATTCAGGTCTTCGGGAGTACTGTGAATCACTGGTAGCAATTTCTTTACATGAAAGATCTTTACGAACATATATTCCTACTCCACCACCTCCTTTTCCAATCCTGTCATTGCAAAAGAAGTTGTAATCGGGTATTTCTACAGAAGAGCTCAAGATTGAAGGTTTCAGCCATGTCTCGGATAGGGAGGGAGAGACAGAGAGAGTGAGAAAACAAGGAGAGGTGGAAAATGTATTTATTTGTTGTTAGGCATTGTAACTAAATGGTTTGTCATGCTCTATCAATGTTTGACTATTATTTTTCTCTTTGTTCTTTGTTTGTTACTGCTTTTATCATTTTTGTTCATCATCATGGTTTTATCTTTGTTCTAATTTGTTTGTTCCTCATTTTCCCACTCTCTCTTGATGTTTTATTCTTCTTTTCTGTTCATTCTTCATTTATTATAATATTTTTTTTGACGTTTCTCAAAACTTCCCGCAGTAGAACTGCGGGCTGTCTACTAGTAACCATAAAAATTAAAAAAAGAAGTAAACAAAAACACCGGTTTTAGGGGAATTACTCCATGCCAGGGACCGAACACTCACACAATCTCATACACTCTGGGTTTAGGGGAACATCTTTACAATCGGCCTATGGAGGATGAAATCATTGATTCCGAAATACGTATTTAGGCATTCTTTATTTTAAAAAAGTAAAAAATATTTTTTATTTTTTGTTTGCGTGTAAACAAGTGTTCCCCTAAACCCGGATTGCATGAGATTGTGTGAGTGTTTGGTCCCTGGCATGGAGTAATTCCCCTAAACCGGTGTGTGTTTGTGTACTTCTTTTTAATTTTAAATTTTTATGGTTATAAGGTGGTATCTCTTTTTTCAATTATTGTAACTAATCATAGGGCTACTAAATTTAATTTTTGTACCATTAGGGGTTTTATTGCTTGTAAACTGCACCAAAACATCACCAAACTTTCACTTCTATGAATCCATATACTGCCTCTCAGAGAGTGACCACCAAGTTGAAAAAAATCACTAGATGGCAGAACACTTCCTCTTAGTATGACAGAAAAGGCACACATATTTGCGCTTGACCCACAGAGAGACATTTTTTCCACACTTAATTATCTTTACAAGATATTTTTACTAAGGAAATATACCTATTATATATTGTTCTGATTGCATTAAAATAGATAGTGAGTCGAGTATTGACTTTTCACTGAATTATTGGGTGTTTGACCGATTTTAATTAAATTTTAGAGCAACATAAAGTGTAAATGCCAATATTTTGGGTTACAATAATAAATTCTAAAAGAATGTTAAAAAAGATTTTTCTTTGGTTTAATTTTCTCTAATTGTTCTAAAATAAAAATATTTGGTCATTTAGTTGTAAAACAGAAAGTTAACCCTTTCAAGACCGGAGACGCTGTAGTTAGTCTGACCCCAAAAGTCCAGAGAAATCCAAGATGGCTGTCAAAATTAGGGTCAGATTTAGTAAAACAATACAACATTCACTTCAAAGGCTATTTATTGACTAAAAAAGACATTTAAAGAAAAAAAATTCTTTTATGTTAAAGTTAAGCATGAATATTTACGGAATCTCCCTCATCAGACAAAATATTTTGCGTTTCATCTCCGGATAAACTATCATCATCCGAAAAATCAGACACTTCGATGTCTGACTCACCTTCCAAACCTCGTCGAGCATTGCCTGAAGTTACACCGAATCTATCGTCTTCCACTTTAAATCCCAAGAATTCATCGCTTGAATCATCAGAATTCAAACTCCAATTTAAAATGGCATAATTTGAGTTATCGTCAGCCATTTGTTGATCAAAAACTTCGAAAAAACACATGTACGCAAACTCCAAAAAGGATGCTAACAATCTAGTTGATTTCGTTATTCTTTTGTTAACATGAGAAACAAGCCATTTCAACGAGATATGTCGACCAATCCGAGTTTTCTGAGGTAATTTCGAAAGAGACGTTTTCAGGCGGTTTCGGGCATTTCGACCGATCACAGCAGCCGTAATTACGAGCGTATTCGGGCGTTCCGGTCGTGAAAGGGTTAAAATGACAGGAAAATTAACTACTATGATTTATTCCCACTTTACTTGAACATAGAAAAACTTTCTTGAGACAGCTAGTGCATGGACAAGTGGGGCAGGCACAACCGGACCGTAAGCATTTTGACATCATGAGTCATAAAACTTATTTTTTCGATTTGTAGTTTGCCTGTTTGCAAAGTATTTCAAAGGGAGGACATCCTAACATTACCTAGAGAGCACTGGTCCAAGTTTGGAGTGACTCGCTTAATACAAGAGTTGAGAATATCACTGCATCACATGTCATACATGTGTTGACTGTATGGCATGTAAAGGTTAATGCAATGTATTGTTTTATCTTGTTGTGAGGTACATAGACTACGAAATTATGTGATAGTCTTTTTCTCGTTATGACATGCTACATATTAAGACATCAGAATCAAATGTGCAATGCAGAGAAGTTATTTCTGAAATTTATTAATGGTATAGAGCAGTAGTGCCAAACCTGTGGAGCTCCCTATGGCACATCCACCTCTCAATTGTGGTGCACGGTGCTTAAAATAATATAAACAATCATTTCATTTTTCTTCAGTTGAAATATATCTGGTGTTTAAAAGAATGATATCAAGATTTTATTGTATTTTCATTGATATATTGGTTTAGTTTGTTGGTTTTGAATGAATGAATGGGTTTGAAAGTGAAGAATTTAGTGGGTGAGTGATTGCACAGTTGAAACAAAAAATTTGAAATCTGATATAGACAAGTTGACAGAATTGAAATTACACCAGAGATTGCATTAATGATGAGATTTATTTTTATCATATTCTTATATTTACTTATTGCATGCTTGGAACTAAGTGACATATCAACACTTGAGCCTTGGAAAAATGGCACACGATAGTTAAAAGGTTGGACACCACTGGTAAAGAGTTGGGTTTCTCAACCTTTTCTTAGCTGAAACACACTTTGGTTCATACATAAAGTGAGGCTCACCATTCTTGATGTGGCTTCACGTATGCATGTCTGTTTTAGGAAGATTGCTGCAAACTTGTACATACTTGAAGAATTGCAGTCAGTAAAATGAGCAAAACTATGTACCGTATCTGCCCGAATATAAGCCGATACTTTTTGTCAACATCTATCGTGAAAAAAATCACCCTCGGCTTAAATGCGAGCCTGAGGAAAAATTTGGCATCCTCGTACGATGCCATCGCTGAAAAATGTCGTTTCCATAGCATACCTCCTATATTCCACTGATAAGGCACTCGATGTCTGAAAAATGCTCCCTTCTTAAATTGCTATTGAAGGTTATTTATATATTTTAACACATAGTTAAAAGTAAATGGGTTCTTATCCAAAGGAAACGGCGGTATATAAAACAATCGAGTTTTAACAATCCACCAGGTTCATAGCATGATTGCATGCTACAGCAAATTCGTTTTGATCATAATTAAAATTGCGTATACTGACTAAGCAAACGATATCGTCTGCTTAAAAAATGTTGGAAAATTTCGTGGGGTCGGCTTCTATTCGGGCAGATACAGTATTTTCAAATGTCATTGTAATTAACTTTTGCTGTTAAGTTATTATAAAAATTATAATAAATAACATTAAATTAATGTTTAATATAGTTTTCATTCAGGGGAATGGATATTGGAAAAAAGTGCTGCCAGACAAAATCTGGCATGTGCAAAACATTCCACTTAAGTCATTCCAGAATAAATTGGTTAATGTAATAGTTTTAATTACTCAGATCAAGTTGTGCAAAATTAGTTTCCACCTCAGTAGGACACTTGGCTGACAAGCAGTGCAGTCCAAATCTTGTAAAAATTGATAAAAATCAATCACATCTTGTTCCAAAGCAATAAGCCGATTGCAGTACATATATTTTATAGTCCTCATTGTAGAAAAATCTTGAGCATCCAGTTATGTCATACAAAAATGTATCATTAAATTTACAGTCTTATTTCCTATACTTGAATGTTTTATGTCAACCATCTACCAGAAACTACCAAGAGGCTTTTCTTAACTTATGAGTTTTTTGGAAATTAAAAAAATGATTAAACTTTTAATATCAACCCTAGAAAGACCAACGTATAATCTGCTATGCATGGGTCCAAGGGGTGGGAGGGGTCCAAAAGTGCCAGCGGTATTTTTTATTCCTACACATTTTTACAAGCAGCTATTTTTTATTAAATAATGTTATTTTAATTAAAAATTGTATTAATGCATAAAAAAGTATTTATTTGCTGTTTAAATTATAAATTGTGTTAAGTATTTCTTTTTTACACGTACTAATCATCATTATTACACCTTGCGCATACAACTTCTTTTTTTGAACGAGTTTTACAAACATTTTTTCCACATCAAGTAAGTAAAAATTACAGCCTGGTGTCAAACAGGTAATAACGTCCAGATGTTTAGTTTTCTGTGTATCTCCTTCTAAGTAAAAGCTAAATGGCATTTGCATCATTCCTCTACGACAAACGGTTCATGAGATACGGAGTCATGATAAAAAAAATTATATTCTTGTCTCGAACCCGGGACGCTTACACTAATGGAAATATCTTTTACATAATTCTGCTAATAATTAATAATAAAATGGCATTGGGTTATTACAAAATCAAAGTTTCCTGAGATAAAGTTGGGAATCGACTAACCTGAAAAATTCTACATAAGAGAATTGTGAAGTCATTTCTCCGGGAGATTACCTTAAAATGAAATACGAATATGATGAATTGCTGGTCTAAATCGAGAACATTAATTATATACCTCGATTTATTTTGCGAAAACTCAGGAATTGATTTGGATTATTCTTTCAAATACAAGCCTAAGAGAGGTTTAAGAGTGGTTGCCTCATTTCATCATTTTTTGTCAAAATACCTTTTGTGATATTTCCTTGAAAATCTACAGAACATAGGTAAACAAAATAATTGAAAATTAGAAAAATCGGCGAAGGATTTTGGTCATTCACTTTCACACAATTCAAGAAAGTATATAGCGCGGGCACTTTTGGACTTCCTTTTGGCCTTTCTAGTGTTAACCCTCTTAGTGCCATGACTTACCTGGCAGATATAGCAGAAGTGCCACAGCTATTTTTGCTATTTTACAGTGCTTTAGTAAAAATACTATATACAGATTATTAATTAATATTTTTGTCCGGTTTTTTCAAAAGTTGTAGAAATGACTTGAATTTACAAGGAAATATTATCTTTTTTTGAATAGCACATTTATTTGTTCTCTTACAAAAAATTGTTTTTCAGTTTACATTTTTAAAAATAAAAGATGTAATGTTTAGCCTAAAAAAACCAATTATATTTAAAGCTCACTGTAAATGATATTAATTTTTTATACAGAAAATTAAGTAGAAAATTCAATTTAGAAAATTCACAGAAATATATAAAATAAACAATTAATGGTCGAGTTTTTATTACAATGCTGCTTTATCAATTCAAAGATAAAATGAATAAAATGAATTTGGGTCATCAAGAGTTTTTTTTAAATTTTAGCATTTATGTTTCATTAAACATTCATGATGCAAACCTTTCTCACATTTAGCACACACTGTACGAGATCTTCACACTGGTCTACCATCTTTTTTACTGCAAATCACACATACCTTTTCTTTCCATGCTGGCAGTTTTTTTACACCAAACGTTAATGGTGTAGCAGTTTCATCACTCCTACCAGAAGAGGTCTTTTTTCTGATAGCCACTATGAGTGAAAAAAATATTATAATACAGTATGGGAATGGAGTTTGGCAGAGGCATATGCTTCGGGCCAGGAGTCTCCATATAACTGAATTTTGCAGTCACTGTAGTATTGCTGTTTTCGGCGACTTCGATGTATTTGGGAGACATACATTGAGTCAAAAATCGCATGATCATCTTCATCACTATCTTCTACAGCACTCTCATCACTGGACACAATACCAACTGGTTTCTTTTTTCTAACAAACCTTTTACTTGAGTCAGAGTCAGAAGAAAAAGTCTCTTTTCCACCGTGCTCTTCTGATCAATCAGCATCATCTTCTTTTTCCAAGTAATCATCATCGTCACTTAACCTTGATCCACCGAATTTAAATGCCCGCTAGTAGGTTCTATATGCCGGATTTAGTTTGGGGTATTTAAAAAATATTTGTTTATATTCTGAAAAAATCGCGTATCTAATAAACTATTCATGATAAAATGTTCAAATAAAAAGTAATCTATAATTAACATATTGCAGAATTACATGATTCTGCCTATTAGAGGAAATAAACGTGTCGAAATATAGTATTGAAATTCAAATTTGGATCAATGCAATAAAATGCAAATACAATAATAGTACTAGCTTTCATTCCACTCGGACTGGCAATAAAAGGGTGCACATTGATCTTTTGTCTTCTGCCTTCATATGGAGATCTCCATTTAGATGAATCACCACTCCTTGCCAAGACATCTTCCTCAGGCTCCTTGCCGTTGCTACCACTTTCTGCATCTTCTTCTTCATATGTGTCAGAATCTGAATCAATGAAGACTTCCATGATATCCTCGTGTGGAGTTTTACGCTTAGGGCCCATTTCCAAAAATAATTACAAAAATATATATGATAATTACGAAATAATTATATAAAAATAAACATGAACAGTTACTGAAATTTTGCACACACTAATCTACTCTCGCTCTACTTAGTGGTCTGCAAACGAATGAACGTAAATGCGGTAAAATGCAGATACACAAAAGGAAGAAGAAAATAATAAAGAGACCTTTGGGTAGGTCTTAGTCCTGGGGTTCAGTATATTGTATCTTTTTGGGTTGCGAAAGAGGGTCTCATGGTGGAGGCCTATATTTTTAGACAGGTTCTATCTTGTGTTTGTTTACCCTACCCTACCCCAATCTGTAAGAACTTTGGCCTTGGGAGAGGAGGAAAAGAACGATGTCTAATCTTTCGTCTCTTACTATTTCGGTTCCATGACAAAAACGACCTATGTGAGTGGCCTCGGAACTTAGCAGGCCAGAGGTGTGCCGGTCGGCAGGCTTCTCCAGAAATTTGTCTGCACACTGGCATGCCGGTCGGCATTTAAACGTTAAAGTGTCAATATAATTCAACAATTTGTCATCATCCTGAACCTCAAATGTATCCTTAGATGAAGAAGCCATCGTGAAGTATGAGGGATACAAAATGTTACTCTGAACTTATACGAAATAAGACCGCGGCCACACTGGAAGCGATTTACTGCATGAGCCTTAAAATTTTGACAAATACAAAGTACATATCCATGTTATGATTATTTTTTATATATAAACTGTTGGCTATAAGATATTGTTATTTTTCCATTTTTAGATCTCCTACACCGAGAGTTTCCTCACCCAGAGATTACTCTCCTCGACGGCCTCCACCTCCTAATACATCAACATCTCGTTACCGTGCAGCTTCAAGAACTCCACCCAGGTATGTAGAGTTATTTTTAGTCTACTTTCCAGAATGGAAATAGGCTTATAGTTTCGTTGTTGTGTCTGTCTGTTTTTCCTTCCCCCTTATTAACTTTTGAACCAATAGACTGATTTTCATGACACTTGGTGGAAATCGCTTGCTACTGGGGCCAAGCTCCCGAGGTTAGTTTTTGTTGCGAATATTAAAGTCCTGGGTTCAATTCCGGGAACTATCCTTCCCATTTGATTTACATGGAAATCTGAAATCCATCATGCAGGGTAATTTTCTCTGGCACATTAAAATATCGTAGAATTCTAATATCGGAGCGGGATTTGTACTATTCTCTGAGGAAAGGAATGGAGATTATAAAATTTATCGTAGAATTTTGCTTATCAGTTGTATTTCTTCGAGTTTTGCATAAATACTGAAGTTCTTATCACTCTTTACAAGAGTGTTGCCATAGCAACAACTATTATTGGACTCAGATATAGTATAGTCGAATACGTACATGCATTATTTTTGCCACACAAATACGCATGATCATTTTAATATTCTGTTAGAATGTATTTGTAATATTTTATAACGCTAAATTATGAAATTTGTGAACACAAAGCGCAACATATCTGCAGTGATTTTAAAACTATTGGAGCCAATAAAAGTATTAAATAAATGATTAAATGGAAAGTAGGCATCTAAGTTCTGTCTGGATCATCTTGCCATATCATGGCTGACAGACTTCTTTTCCAGGAGTTCTTTGACGATAAATATGGAGTAGGCGTCTTCTTCATCGAAAGTGTTGACATCCTCTTTTATCTTTTCAAGATTGGCATCCGGTCATAGAAGATACAATACTATAGTGAAAAGTTGAGCAATTGTTGAGCCATTTGCGTTTTCCAAAACTTCTGACGTAAGTAAATAAATTTTTCATGGCTGACTAACCTCCATGGTCCCTATTATGCAATGAATCTTCCCACAGAGTCGGTAGTCTTGTCGATAGAGTTCCAAATTTTCTTGTCCCCAACATTATCTCTGATTTTTTGGATAACAGTTGTTTGCTTTATCTAAATAGGTGTTCCTCTATGTTGACTCACTTGGAACCTCTTTGTTCGTATATTTTTCAAAAAACGCTTTCAAAGAGCTGTTTTCTAATTTCCATAAAGGAATGCCAGCTTCGACGAAAGATTTGCACAAGATGAAGAAAAACTCCAAATGCCTAAAAGAAACTGAACAAAACAATGGTAAAAGGGCTGTTTTCTTACTGCCGTCAGTCTTTTTATCAGCTGCAGCTTTATCTTTTGAGGTATGCTGCGAGACAAAGTACTTTTTCCTCCGAATTCGCCGACTTTTCACAAAGTTTACAAAAAATTACTGAACCGTCTGTCGAGAAAATATCAGCACCAAACTCTTTAATGATATTGTCCAGTCTCTGCTTCGTGGAAACACTCACTTTAGCCATTGTGGCCACTAGAATGGAAGTGTCACATTCACCACACACAATTTGTTAAAAAACGGCTGTTATGATTTTTTGAAAGCCAAAAGACAACTGAGGGATGTTCAGAGTGAAAGGGAGGGTTCATTAAGCCTTCCGGAGCCATGGGTTTCCCAAAAGTGAACTCAGGTCAATAGCAGTGGTTGGATTAAGATAAAGGTATAGCTGCGCCAATGGTCAGAATTTTGTATGATACCGAACCCAGGGTGGATAAAAACTGTCCTTGAAGAGTCAAACAAATCAGTATAGTGGCCAAATTTAAGAGATTTGGCAGAAAGGAATTCCATTTGAAAATAATGAGTTTATTAGGGAAAAAGTGGCGTTTTTGGATAAAAAAGGCACATTTGGAAAAAACAAAAATAGGCAAAAAAAGACATGATCTTTCTCGTTGCATTGAGGACACTTCATTTACTGATATCTTCCATGGCAATTTTCTACTTAATCTTGAGGAGATAATATCCTACCAAACACACACCCTTTACTATCCTCATCAGCAATGCCCAATTTACTTGATCAAATGCCTTAATTATAATTATTTTATCTACATTGGGTTCTGCCTATTAGGATCATGTTGGGAAACCATTATTTGATTCAGTTAACCAGCTGATTCAATTATCTGGAGGTTTTGTATTTTAGGTTTGTTAGAGGAGAAAATGGTAAAATAAAATTCATGTTTCATGAATTATAATTTCATATTTATGTTAATGTTTGAGATATATTTCAAGAAAGTTGAAAACAATTTTAAACAAATATAACGCATTTTACATATTAGTTTTTTAAAAGTTGTCCAATGTTTTTTTAATCATGCTCTCCTTAAGATGAGATATTGAGTCATCCTCCACCATGTATAAGCAGTTGAACTCTGGCTGTCCTACTCTCAGTTCTAGGTTTCTTTTAAGAACAGCCAAAGCATGTCTGACTTCTTTAGAACTGTGTGTACATTTCTTGGTCTTCTTCCTCTACATCTTCAGCAGCACTTGAATTGTTATTTTGAATGTCAACTGCAATGCCATTATCTGTCAATACAGTCATGCCTCATTTAGCACAAAGGATGTGTTCCAAAAGATCTTTGTGTTAACCAAATTTGTGCCAAACAAACAGTTCATAATGTAATACTTTATGGAGATCAATTCATGGTAGTGCACGGTTATCTATAATTTACATTATACAAAAAATGTAAATATACATATGAATATTATTGAAAATAATGTTAGTTGATTAATATTAACTTAATATTAATTTTTATTACTAATAAAATTAACACAATGTTAAAGTGCATGCTGATTCACCAGATAAATGAACGCTATGAATATTTTAGCAGCATTTAAAAATTTGAAACCAACTGGAACTGGCATTAAATGTTTCAGAATAATCACCACCCTTTTCTTGCTTAAAACCAATGGTACGCAATTTACCGCATGGGATCCTTGAGAGCATTTTATGTGGTCTGCGAAACTATGATTTGAAAGGAAATTCACGTCATAAACATCAAATTATGAGAATAAATCACTTGATAATTTATACTTGATTTTCATTGATATAATACCTCAGAATCTCTATTTAACACTGAATTTAAAGTGTAGTCTGGCCTGCCAAAACAAAAGCAACTTGCAATGTTGACCGCCAAGGAAATCTCAACCACCATTACAACCTGCCATGTAAAAAATGTTTCGTACCACTCATATACAGAAAGAGCTTTATTGCAAATGGCTGCTTGACTAAGGGGCATGCATTTAGAGTCAATCCACAACACCAGCAGTTTTTCTATTTTTTCTAGCAAATTACTACAGTAAACTTCCGATAGTCTGCTATCTGATAGTTTGGAAATCCTGATAATTGGGCATGTGACTGGCAGAGTCCCATAATTAAATATAGTTTGGAAATTCTCAGTAGTCTGGCATCGCCATCTTTCGGCCTATTCACTCAGCCAGATGTCACGATCCAAAGATTTTCGTAGGTGGCGGGAGTATCTATGATGGTCCAGTTCGGGATTTTCTGTGCTGTGTGCTGACAATTGACAGCTCTCTGATTTGTTTTGTGTTTATCGCAATAAATATACATTATATTTAACCCATTCATCATATTAAATGGCTTCTAAATCGAGCAGAGATTACCATGGTGGTAAGGGTGCAAAAAGAAAGCATGTAACCTTGACAATTCATCTAAAACTAGACATAATAAGATTGCTTGAAAAAGGTGAGAATCGAAATGTTATCATGAATGAGTTAAATATTAAATCATCTACAATATACGATATCAAGAGGCATAAGGAGCAATTGCAATTATTTGTAGCTGCATCGGAGACTGCTAGAAGTGGCAAACATTGAAACTGCCTAAGTTAAATCAATTAGATAGTGTGTGTGTGTATTTTTGGCTAATCAATGTCTTGGATTATTATAGCCCTAGCTCCTTCTATACCAAACACACAAGGGAGGAGGGAAACCTGGTGCCGGTATTAGCCTACTCTTAACAAAGGGCACCATGGGGAGCAATGGCTTAATGTTCCTTCCAAAGGACAGAATGCTGACTTTGTGCGGACTCCTCAAACCACACAAACAGGGGCCCCGGCAACCTTGGAAAAAATTCTACTTTCAATTAGATAGTGTTTTGTGTAAGTGGTGCAATCTGAAGGAAAGCTAATAACAGGGCCTATGTTGATCAAAAGTTCATCAAAAAACCTAAGATCTTTTATAATGACATGGAAATGACTGCAAGTTGTGTATTTTCTGAAGGGTAGTTACATAATTTTAAAGCACATCATGGCATTCGTAAGCTGGAGGTTTGTGGGGGGCAAAGGTATGCTGATAGTGATGCTGCAGAAACAGGGCTGGTGTGATGGGGTATGTAGAGTATGCTACGCATAGGGTCCCTAAATATATATATATATCAATAATGGATGATTAGGCTGAGAGTAAATACGAAAATTGGTAGCATTGCAAGCTTCCACTTTCTACCTACCCCAGCGACCGATAATAAAAGGTGACACTTGGATTTTCTTCTTCACACCATACTATAATTGGAGGTTTCACACACATCTTAGGACTTCTCTTTTCTCACCCATCTTCACAACCTTCGCCTTCCTCACCATTACTCTCCTTTGTTTTCCCATGTGGTCACATATGCTCGGGTTTCGACTGGGGCCCCTTTGCTTGAGAAGAAACAAATTGTTTGGGAGGGATTTTTGTTCTGTGGATAAGCAATGTAACTCTTTTTTACTATCAAGATGAAACCACTCCGATGCATTGATTGCACACAAATGAAATTTTGGTATGTTCCTGTTACTTATACTTTCCTTTATTGTGAAAGCCATCTTAGCATATTTTGCGACTTCTATACCATTTGCATCCACTGCTCAAATAAGAGATGTCGGATTAAATGCAATTTGCGATCTTACACACTTCGCAGATTTTACCTTCCGACTTAGTATTTTAAAATCTCCTCTCTTTTAGCTTTGTTTGGTCTTTCATCAAAGAAGCAATCTTCTGCTACTACAATGAACATTCTGCATCTAGCAATTTGGAATTTATCTGGTTAGTGATTTCATTTGTAAGGTAAGATATGAATAACAAATAGTGCAGTATTGGATTCATATGTCATGCCTATGCCATTGTCTCTGTTCCCATTAATGGCCGCAGGTTTTAATCTTGTTAACATCTCATTTGTGTAAATTTTATCAACACGGCCATCTTGGGTCATCCTTGAAATTTTATCTCGGAAACTGCAATTAACAATTGGGTAGAAAATACCTTCTTTATTCGAATACATTTTTACTAGTAGTTGCCCATCGATAAATTGACTGTTCGGTTAGATTAAATATTGTCTTAGTCACATTACCAAGAAGCTCAGCTTCAGGTTTATTTCCTTCTACTTATGTCTGCTAGGAGTACCACCTTAACATCATTTGTTATTTTCTTCATCGACTAATTTTTGCTAGCAGCACCACCTTAACATCAACCATACAGCTATGTCAAGCACAGCTTAGCCAGTTACAAAAAACCTCACTATCTCGCAATTGGTATGACCGATTTAAATTTTATAATTTTCCTGCAAATCTGCAGGTCAAGACAATTAATTTGATGCATCACAGTTCAAGGTGGCCGTTACCTTCGTTTTAAAAATTCATTTTTTTACACTATTTATATATAGACTAGTAGTTGCCCATCGATAAATCGACTGGGGTTGGTTTGATTAAATATTGTCTTGGTAGTTCGCCTTCTGTCACCTTACCATGAGGATCAGCGACTGCAAGGTTTATTTCCTTTTATTAATGTATGCTTGGAGTGCCACATTATTTCCTACAGCATCTAATGTCCGCTAGCAGTGCCACCTTAACATCAACCACTACAGTTATGTCGAGCAGAGCTTAGCAGGTCAAAAAAACCTCAATATCTCGCCAATGGTTTGAGCAATTTCAATTTTATAATTTTCCTGTAAATCTGCAGGTCGAGACATTTAATTTGATGCTGCACACGTTAAGGTGGCTTTTACTTTCACTTTAAAATTTTAATTTTTACGCTATTAATATATAGATGTAATTCATTATCATATTTACTATTTCCTGATCATTTCAATTTGAAAATGTTTATAATTAAAAAAATTTCAGTATGTAAACAAAATAAAAAGGAAATATACAGGTATATCTTGCAATACGCTCGGGTTGCGTTCCAAAAAAAACCAGAGTGTATCGTGAATCAGCATATTGCAAAATATTTTTACATAAGAGCAATGCTATAAAAAAGAGACGTTCTTAAATGGATTCAAATCACCAGTAAGCACGATAGATATGTTCCTAAAAAAGGTCTTGTTGCATGGAATTGTGCTAAGCAAATGCAAAAATCCCATTGAAAACCATGTCAAAGATAGGATCACTTTAATTTTTTTCGCTTGCAACATTTAAAACTTTTAAGGGCTAAAACTCGAGCACATATTCAATGTGTCACCACCACGATCTTGGACTGAAAATTGACCATTGCACTGTAGTCTGCTGAAACACTACCTTGGACATAAAAAGAAACTTGTCGATTACATTATTTCTCTGGTGCAATATTGTGTGCACATGAAATGAATATGAAAACAATTTATAAAAGTAGTTCGTATATAATGAAACAAAGTTGTCTTTCATTGCTCGCATTGAGACCTTTCCAATGGGCAGAGAAAGGCTCTTTGTTCTCTGGGTTTAGAGCACATCAAGCGAGTGTATCGAGAGGTAGAGTCAGAAAGTGTAATGAGCATAAAACCGAAGAAAGCATATTGCAAGGTATACCTGTATTGTTTACACTTGGAACAAAATAAAAAGGAAATGTTAATGTGACCTGTCCATTAAAAACAGTTATAATTCATTTTCCTACTTAATATGTCCCAATAATTTCAATTTGAAAACATTTATAACGAAAAAATATCAGTTTGGAAACAAAATAAAAAGGAAATATAGTGTTTACACTTGGAACAAAATAAAAAGGAAATATTAATGTGACATGTGCATTAAAAATAGTTATAATTCATTATCATGCTTACTATGTCCCGATTATTTCAATTTGAAAACGTTTATAACAAGTTAATGTCAGTTTTATCTTGACACAAATATTGGTAGTAAGCCTTCTTGTTTAAACTTGAAATAAACACATTACCAAGAAACTCAAGCGACTTCTACCATTGCCCACTAGAGGCACCACATTATTTCCTATGGCACCATATTAACATCAACCATTACAACTATGTCAAGCAGAGCTTAGCTGGTCAAGAAAAACCTTTATATCCTGCCAATGGTATGACCGATTTCAATTTTATCATTTTCCTGCAAAAATGCATGTCGAGACGTTTAATTTGATGCATCACACATTAAGGTGACTGTTATGTTTGAGGATGATTCTTCAGATGAAGAAGAGTTTGATATTTTAAAAATTATTGGAGATGCTCCTTCATCGAATCCCATCAGCAAACTTACAGAAGAGGAAGTGAAGGAATGGGTTGATACTGATAAGGATATCTCAGTAATAGAAGTTTTAAGTGATGAACAAATAATTCAAAAAGTCATTAATCCAGAGATGCCCCAAGAAATGGAAGAAGATGAAGAAGAAGAAAAGCCTAAAAGTAAATACACCTGGTGTCAAGCTACAGAATTTATAACAAATTTTGTTGACTTTGCTGAGTGCAATGGTCAATACAGTGCCACAGAAGTAATGAATCTACATATTACACTCAATAATTTCTATAAGAAAAAAGCAGCATCCACAAAGCAGGCAGATCTCATAGACATGTTTAAGAGGGCATCAAAGAATGTCTCTTCTTCTTGACCAATTTTGGATGATGAAATGAACATTGAAGATAACCCTGATGATCCAGCTCATGTAGGTAATGAAGCTACAATGGATTCTTCAGTTTAGTAGTGCAGCTACATAATATTTTAGTTTTTTAATGAATAAGTTTCCTTTGTTGTGAATAATGTTTATGTCTTCTAAAATCATCTCTGTGATATTGGTGAGTAATCTAAAATATTGTAATAGTGTACAATATAATGTACTGCATAACATACAACAGAGAAATAAAAGTGTTTTAAGATATCAATAGGAGTAACATCTAATAGTCCAGAATATCCAATAATCCGGCACCACTCAAGTCCCAATGATGCTGGACTATCGGAAGTTTACTGTACGTGATTGTGTGATTTTATTTACAGTTACTGCAATGGCTGATTCAGTAAAACGTTTTACTTTGTCCTTATTTAGAAGTATTTTAAGAAGTGGTTAAGTTAAACTTAAGTGCCCTTAATGCTCATTTTTTTTAAAACACTGAATCACTTTAATTTACATCTGCAGAATTTAAAGGCCTGCTGCTGGATTTAATTTGGGGTATTTAAATATTTTTGTATGCTTTCTGAAAAATCACGTTTCTCATAAACTGTTGGTGATAAAATGTTCAAATAAAAAGCATTTCATAGTAAAAATATTGAGGAATTATGTGTTTCTGCTTATTAGAGGAAATAAACATGTCAAAATAACATATTGGTATACAAACTTGATAAAATAAAAAAACTGCAAAAACAAATTCACAAATGTTTTGGCAGCATGATTTCTACTCGATCCATAGCTGACATAACCCCAGTGTTTACTCTCTCATAGAGGGTTGGTCTAGTGTCCGCTTCCACTTCACTGTTCCTCTCCTCCTTCACTTCCACTTTCCTCCTCATATGCATTAGAATCAAAGATTTTGTCCATTTGCTCATGTGTAATTTGATGTTTAGAGTCCATTTCGACAAATAATTACTAAATTAAATATTTACGAAAACTAGATGAAATAAGGAAATAATTATATAAAGAATACTCGAATCACTAAAAAATAGAATGACAAAAACTACTGAAATTGTGCATGCATTAACCAACTTCAGAAAAATCAGGTGCAATGTGGATCACATTTTCCATTGATTTAATGCTATAATTTAAGGATATGTTCCATGCTTACCTCAGGATACTATTTTCCACACAAATAAGGGATTAACCCTAACCTAACCAAAAAGAACATAATAAGAAGTGGAAATTGAATACAGCAAGAGAAATTATCTACTGTAATTTACTACACAAACTGTATGTTAGCCCTCTCCCACAGATTGTGTAGTAAAGCATATCTGTATTTTGTTTACATTCTCATTATTCGACCGATCACATAACTTTTTGTTGCATATATATTAAATGATACTTTCTTTGACCAAATCACCTAGTTTGACAAGCTGTCATCTTGCTATCTCCCATGGACCTAAAATCGGATGACTTTCTGTTGTTATGCACTACCGACCTTTTCAAGGGCCTATTTTCTACTTTTAAATGCTTGTAGTGGTACTATGTCAACATCCTTTGTTACATATGAATAAGGGAACTCTTTCCAGCTCTTTGGAGCAGATTCCTCCAAGTGGTGAGGGGAATATACAGAGGGGGCACTCGTGCTTCATCACCTATTTTCATATATCATCATCCATCTTTTTCCTTCCTTTCATTCATTTATTCCCGGCCCTCTCTGTGCGCGGAACACCTGCCCATGTGTTTGCCGTGCATGGATACCCATGTCGTTGGAGGAGGGGATCCTGATAATTGAGGGATCGGTGGCTTGATTTCAACACGTAAAACTGAAATAGCCATCGAGTTAGCATCTCTTTTGCTAAAGCATCCAGTTCGCAACAAATGTCACCAGTTTTTCTTGCTCGGAAAGATGAGTTAGAGTGGCAGACTCTCAGATTTGCTTCCCGGAGCAATGAGAGCTACAATCTGCCATTCACACGTGGCAGTGCTCCAGGTTTGGACGCTATTCATTATGAGATGATACATCACCTAAAACCACCTGAAAAGGAATACCTTCTAAGAATGCACAGCCGAATCTGCGAAAGATAAGAAACTGCCAGAGAATTATCGACCAGTGTCACGTACTAGCTGCCTCTCCAAACTCATGAAATGAATGGTGAATAGGCGGCTGGTTTGGTTCTTGGAATCAAATGGTCTATTGGCCAACCTTCAGTGTGGATTTCGCTGCCACTGTTTCACAACTGATCATCTGGTGAGATTAGAGAGAGCAGTATGTGATGCCTTTATAAGGAAGCATCACCTCGTTACAGTTTTCTTTGACATTGCCTGGGCTTACAACACCACATGGAGATTCGGGATTCTTCATACATTACATTCTTGGGGTTTATGGGATAACCTACCCATTTTTATCAATAGCTTTTTACGGGAATGTTATTTTAGGGTGCATTTCGGGAATGAAACCTCTTGATTGGTCCTTCAAGAGAATGGTGTTCCACCGAAGTCTATTTTGAGTGTAACGTTGTTTGCCCTTGCCATAAACAGAATGGCCCAGTCTATTCGGTCCACAGTAGAGGGAAGCCTCTATGTAGATGGCCTTTCTGATGCTGTCATTAGCAGGAACCAAGTTGCCATTTGTTGTAACAGCATCATTTTTAGGAATGCTTTTTGATAGAAAATTAACTTGACGTCCCCCTCTGAAGTGGCTGAAGGCAAAATGTCAGTCTTCCCTGAATATATTACGTGTTCTCAGTCATAAATCCTGGGGTGCTGATTGAACAGTTTTGCTGTGGCTTTACTGATCACTTGTCCACTCCAAATTGGACTACGGAAGCATTGTATACAGTTCTGCTGGACCATTGGTGGTGAGAACAATCGATGTGGTTCACCACACAGGGATACATTTGGCTATGGGTGCATTTAGAATAGCCCCATAGCAAGTATTCTTTGTGAATCTGGTGAACCTTCATTGTACATGTCCTGGAAACTGCTAGCTACCAGTTATGTTGCAGGTTTAATTTCTCGGCTAGATCATCTGGCTTACGGAGCAGTTTTCAACTATCGAAATGTACAGTTGTATGATGCCTGTGTCCTTTATGTAAAACCTTTGGCTATGAGAACTTTTTATATCTTTAGGGAGAAATCCTTAGAGATGCCTGAGAGGTCAAGAATGGAAAATAGTATATTTCTGCCTTGGATGTTGCCTTGCTCCAACATCCTATACTCTCTTGTCAGATTAGATAGGCTTCACACTCTACCTGTTGAATACCAACGTGAATTTGAAAGACTGACTTTCCACTTCTCTGCTACTGGCTCATTAGCATCTTACTTATCTCTGTGACACTTTTTGTATATGATGTTGTTCCTGTCCTTCCATCTTGGTAACCATCCATCTGTTCTTCACCAAGGCAATCTGCAAACTTCACTACTTTTTTCATTAATACTCCACTATTGATTGGAGCATTTAGGAGTCTGGCCTGGGAAGACCACTGCAACAGAGCCTGCTCAACACTGAAACTCTTGTCCTTGCACTTTCTCTTCCTATTACAAGTCTGGGGACTGTTCCAGAGATTTGTCACTGGACATTTTGTGAGTTCCATGTTCAAAATCCTGTCCCGGGACTTAGTTCACAGTCAACCATAGAGATAATTGGACTTGGGACATGGTACGGAGATTTTTTAAACTGCACATGCCTCACTTGCATAGTTGTTGAATTTACCACCATTTGTGCCAGTGCAGCTGGTGAAATAGCTAAGGCAGTGGTTTCCAAACATTACCAAGCCATGTCTCCCCCTTACCTAAGGCAATTCAACAGGGAAAATTTAAAAGGAAAAAAGTTTGAAAAGTGGAGAAATGATCAGTATGCCATGTTTCACAAATTTTCAAAATCTACTCCCTCTGTCCTTTATTCATAAATCTTTCAGTATGGAATTGTATGCACCATGTGATTTTCTTTCACTCAATAGCTTCCTAACTCACCATCAAAGTCCCATTTTTTTCAAAAATTTCAGCAATCACAATAAATGAAGCACAAAAAATGATTGCCAAAAGAGCTGTTTCTTCCATCATGGCTGAACAGAAACTGGATAAGAAGTCCCTGAACCAAGATTAACAGTGTAAACATTGGGCCAAATGAATATAAATTAAACAAATACTTTTACTTAAAATTTCTAGCATTTTTTAAGCAAAAGCTTAATTTGACTTGAATAAAAAAAATAGCATTTGCTTTTGCTCGAAAGTAATAGCATTTGCTTATTTTCAAAAATCTCTTGCAGCAAATGCTTAAAAATGTGTGAATAAAACTGTGCTTATGCTAAATTCTTTAAGCATATGTTCTGAATTTTTTAAGTAAGGTGAAGGGCAAATGTCAGCAACTGATTATTATAACGAATTCTGGAAAGAACTAATCCGCCTACTTTCCTTTCAATACAGTTTTAATATATAACAAGTGTACACAGGTTTCCCATGCTGCAGAAGTGCTTTTTGTCAAATTCGCCGTAGTATAATCGTATAGTAATGTATTCGCTTTGAAATCAGAAAATTATTTTTCCTTATACTGTGGTACCCCTGCTTTTTTAATCCTTTCTAAACATATTCATCTCGGTTTCCCATTTTATACTCACCCTACAAATGAAATTTTGAAATACGTTCGACCAATACCTTCCAAATTCATAGTTACAGAAAAATTCTAACCTTGATATTGTGGTAGCCCTGTTTAGTCGACCTGATGGAAATATGATATTTTGGTTATTTATTTACATAAAGATTAAATATATTATATGTGATTAAATTCATTAGGTCAGTTCTCTAGAAATACGTGTGAAAGAAATATTATTTAACTTTTTATTGTGATAGGACTGCTCCTTAGCTCCGCTGTAAACATCTTGATTTCTTTATGATATGTTGTGCCAATCTTATATACACAATTTAATTGAAATCCATTCACCCAATTCCTTCAAAATCCTTAATTACCCATCTGGCTGATTCGGTTTAAATATGCTAATATGGTTTTGTATATAAGTGTATATTATAAGTATTAAATTTGGTTAAAATTGATGTGGATAGTTCTACACAAATACGTGTAAACAGAATTTTTTTATTTCTTGTATTGTGGCAGCCCTGTTTTATACTAAACATCTTGATTTTGTTATTTTATGTTGCATGCCTACTTCATAGAAAATTTTGTTTTAATCGGTTTTGCCAATTCATTCCAAATTCATAATTACACAAAAGTTTAACTTTGCAATTGTGGCACCCCTGCTCAGTTGATCTGGTCCAAATATGTCATTTTGGTCATTAATATATGTGCATATTCTATATACTAAATTTGTTTGAAATCAGTTAATTCATGAAGAAGATGTTAGGGGGGGACACACACACACACAGCAGACATTTGGGCAATCTCATAAGACTACTTTCCATTTATTGGAAAGTAGGCTAAAAATGTATACTGTTTCACTAAAGAAAATGTCGAGCCTATTTTAAATCTATTTCTAGGGCAAAATCAAAATTATATTTGTTTTAAGTTATGGTAAATTATATCAATTAAATTTTTTGAATAGTACCCAAAATTTATGATGAAACTACCACATTCGACTTTTTTAAATGCAAACAGCAATAACAAGGGAAGAATTGCAGAGAAATTTACATAAGGTGCTTTTTTCTTTAAAAATATAAGAAGTGTATTTTTATGTAACATAATTAATTTATACTTCAACCTTTCCTCTACATATTTATTATAACCAGACAAAGATGCTAACATTTCTGAGCGCTAGGCAAGAAAAGGTTACCCTGAACATTAGGTAATCTATCTGCAGTATATCTTGTGATAGTCAGTCTGCTTGATAGAAAGACTAAATGTGTGCATTTACTATACAGTTTTAAACAATAGCTGAAAAATGAATAGTAAAGAGGTGCCGGTAGTGTAGTGGTTAGGACACTGACTGCTACTTGCTTGCTGTTCAAAAAGGCAGCAGGCTTGGATCCTGTGCAAGTAGAATTTTTTCCAAGGTTGCCCAGCCCTGTGCAAATTAGCATTCCGTCCTTCAGAAGGGACGTTAAGCAGTTGGCCCCCTTTTTTTAGAGAGTAGACTAATTCCGGTGCCGGTTTTCCCTCCTCCCTTTTGTGTGTACATATGTCCAGTTGATGGCAGTGCAAAATGACCATAGCCATCAATGCACTTAAAAAATCAATTACTACTACTACTGAATAGTAAATACCTATAAGTAAAAGCAAACTTTTTTACTCAAAATGAAGTTAATGAGAAAAGCATTTGCTTTTCTCATTTGCTTCATTTTGAGTGAATAAAAGTTTGCTTTTGCTTTTAGTGTTTTCTTTAAGCATTTGCTTAATTGTTACCCATTCAACCCATTGAACTATGTCCAGGGACGGTCTTCACTGAACCATATCCCTTAGTTCAGTGAACATAATGGCAATGGAAACGAGTCTTTAGATTTCTGGTTTTGATGCTCTGCCATTTTTAAGTTGGTGACAATTTCATAGAAGCCTACAAAGTAATGTTTGTGAAATCCCTAGTCTTGCTGAGACCTCTTTCTGAGTGCATGAATTACGAAGTTGATTGTATTTTTTTAACAGCTTATGCTTCTCAGCCACACTTATTCTTTATTTGATTTTCCTTCAACATTTTTCACAAATATGGCTTTCTTTTACAAAAAGTTTTCAAAGAAAAAGGTAAAATGAATGTGAAGTAGCTGATGACAAAACAATCCCTTTTATGCTCGTCAACAACTGGAACCAGACCAGGTAGGCTGAAACTGACAATTTAATTACCTGTGGAGGGGGAACAAGAGTACATTAGCCCACAGCTAATTGAGTATTTCACCACAAAGATCTTTGGGGTTAACCCACTGAAGCAGATATACAATCTTACAGCCGCACATTGCTGCGTGATTCAATAAACAGAAATGAGTGATTCCAATAAGGGAAGAATTTTGAAAATGTTAAATACAAAATGGGTTTGGTTGTCTGATTTTGATTCAATTAACCAGTGATTCTAATAAGCAGAACCCACTGTATTAATTAATAATAGTGTTGAAATAGAAAGAATTGCTGTATTATTGAATTTTTTTTGTTCTTTTCCTTAGATATCAGCGAGGCTACAAGGATGGTCGTCAAGATTATGAATCTGGATCTTATTATGAACCTGAATACCAATATGGTGGAAGAACGAGATATTCCCAGCGGAAGGATTATGGGAAAGAATATTTTGGTGATAACTACAGGTATCTAGCAGTCTGTAAAGAAATTGTTAGTTATTATTTTTCATTGGGATTCTATTTAGTTGTTTGTGTTAATTTGTTTTTGATTTCAACATCAAATTCTTTGTCAAACATTCAGAGTGGTCCTGTATTTACCATTTTATATGCCATATTTTTGAAAATATTAGGAGTTTATTGTGAAGTCATATTACTATTGTTTAAAAAGAGTAATTTTATCTGGAAAAGTGAAAAATATTTCATGAATATATTCAGAGTGTTAAATGTTTTATTATAATAATAATCAGCTCAGATACATTGAATCTGTGCCGTGATATTCCTGCTGTGAAAAAGCAATCAGGAAAATTGTGATCCACCAGTGTTTGTCATAAGTGATATAAATTGAAATTTTGTTGGCTGTGATGTGTTAATGAGTCTGAACATTTATATCAGCAACCGAGTTTGTGTTTCTGACTATAAGCACATGTGTGATAAGTAAGAAGAAATCATATTTTATTACTTAACTTATATATGACAGTGGAAAATATTTGTGTTCTGTTGGGTTACAGTTAATAGTTACTGACCTATTTAATGGCTGTGATATCATTCAATAGACATTTTTATACTCTTCCTTTTGAGAATTCCATTCCTCAACTGTTATGCTCTCGTTTTTGTATATGGTTTTTCATGATGATTCCATCATGTGATTGGAGTTTATTAAATACTCCTTTGAGTCATGGTATTTTGTATGCCAATGTCAGATATTTCTATATTCATGGCGTTGAATTTTGTATATACTAATGAATGTCTTGGATATGTATTAATTTAGGTTGTCCTGAACACAAACATTTCTATCTTTGCATGACATTTACCATTTAATATTTGTCACTGAAGAATCTACTGCCAAGGGGTGACATTTTGGACAATTAAAATTTGTCTTTAAACTTTATATGCTGACTTCCCATTTATAATTTTATACCATTGGTAATGAAATTTATTGTTTTTAATGCATTTTCTTCAATTGTCCCTTCTCATCTCTCAGGTTTTTTATCTGATGCAATTTATAAAGTATTATGGAATTTATATTGCCTTAGTGAATTTAATAGTTATGATTAACTTTTATTTATTGCATTCATCACTTTCATATATTAGGTAATTCCAATTGAAAGTATTTTTCTTAAAACATTCATTTGTAGCATCATCAGAAAAAATAACCCATATTTAACTCATTCTTTTACCCTGAATTTTGTATTCATTTGATAATTATTGGAAATTCCATGAATTCACATTCGTAGCATAAAATTGTTTGTATTATTGATCTGGCTAAATTGAAGCATCACATTTAGAGATTTCAGAGCTAAAACAACTTTCAGTGCCATGTGTACCTATCTCTTTGTTGCCTGATCATTTTCCATATTGCTTGTGGGTGTAGGGGAATAGCAACTATTTTGTTCTCACAATGGAATCATCAAAGGTACTATCAGAGTTACTTTTTCTTTGGATGCAGTTATAATTTATGATAAAATGTGCATTTTTGTTTGGACCATTCCATAATTATTTTTCTCAGTTGTACAGTTGAATTTTATTGACCCAGAAACAACTTTCATAAATTACTGAAGAGCAATGGTTTCATGGAAAATGAGTCATTTTACTCTTCTCAGTAAAGAAAATAAAATTGCATTCAGAAAATATTTTTAAATTTATCTTTAACGGAGGAATAAGTCATAAAGCTTGTTACCGTTAAAATATTAACTAAATATGATCATTTCTAGGCTAAATTTAGTAACATTCTACAATTACATTACATTAATTCATTTGGAAATTTAATTTTATAATATCAATGAATTTCTCATGAAATTTGTTTTGGGATGATAAGCTCACCTAAAATTTGTAAATATTTAAATTAATCCTTTGAGTGGTAGGGTTGTACATGTATATCCAGTGATTTTGATTCTGAGGCTTCTGTCTGCTAACTTTGGGGTGGGGGTCATTGCCTCAAGAGTAAATCATTAATGAACAATTCAATCTATTGAAAATACAAAAATAAATTAGACATTTAACTTGTTTTTAGAAAGTATTCAGCATTTGTCTGCAAAATTTCACCTACTTTTCAAATTTGGAAAATCTCGCTGGTATGATAGAGCAATTATAAATCATTACTCAAAGGGTTAAGACTACTATTCAGACTCCTGCTGTTATTGGTGTGACAATGAGGTAAATGTTCTTCATTGTGATATTTTTTGTTTATTCTTAAGCTACAAATATATTCAAACTTGTGATCTTTGGTTTCTCTACCAAGTCACTACTGGTGCATTGTACTTCAATCAGTTGTTAAATTTGTCATACTGCACTGTTTCTTTTAGCTTGAATGCTTAATTCAAGATTCATTTTAGACGAACGAAATTATATGTGCACTGATAGCTATAGCCCCAAAATTATTAACAGGTTTTTGCCATTTTAGAAGGAAAATGAGAATGGAAAGCTTAATGACATTGAACATATTGTATTTTGTTAAACTATACATTTGTCCCATTTCCAAAATAAACCTGGCCAAAGTGATTCTGGTCTGTGAAAAACACTTTTGAGTTGAAATGTTTAGTAATTACTTAAAAATGTGATGCACACACACATACATTTGTGTGTCTATATTCACACATATTTTATATTCAAAAGAAGCATTTTAGAATTGACTGAATTTTATACATTAAAATTTATATAAAATTTGACTTGAATTAATTTTCATTACAAGGAATATTTTTCAACCATTCTTTAATTATCATCATATTACAGACAGCAACTTAGATTAAACTCAGCTTTCATGAATAGAGATATAAATACCGTATTATCCCGAATATAATGCAATGTTTTTTCCAAAAAATGAAATTTTAAAAGCAGCCTCTGCATTATATACTAGTACTAGTGATTTTAAAATATCGTAAAGTCATGTTTCCAAAATCACTGTGCATTCTGTACATCTGTTACAGTGTAGACACATTAGGCATACATTACTTTATCCTTGAAAAGCATCCGAGGCGAGATTAGATTGAGTTTAGTTGGCAGCTGAACCCCTTGATAGTCATAGCATTGAAGCTATAAGTGTGTCGATATATTCTTTGTATGTACCTACCTTAGTGAGTTTTTACCCATCCATTATTTTAGCAATGGGTGACAAAAAAGTTGTTGATCATGTTGAGAAAAAAGGTTCTTCCAAATCCCAGGCTAACAGAGGAATCCGACAAAGTTATCACATCAATTTTAAAATAGTCGTAGCTCAAGAGGTGGAAAAAACAAACAATATTTAAGCTTCGAAAAAGTATGATGTTCCTGAAGTAAATATATGTATATGGCGGAAGCAATTAGAAAAATTTTAATGTGTAATTTCAACCAAGAAGGCGTTTAAGAGACTGGGAGATTTGAAGACCTCGAGAATAAAATTTTCGACTTCGTTTTAGAAAAGCGAAGTGAAGGTTTTCCCATCACTCAAGAAGTGATAAGGATGAAGGCATTGAAAGTGGCGAGGGAATGTAAAATTCCACACAGTGATTTCAAAGCAAGCATTGGCTGGTGTAGATGGATGATGCATAGAAAAGGCCTTTCTCTACAGCGCTGCACTTCCCTAGCTGAACGTCTACCTAGTGATTACAGTGAGAAGTTGATCACTTATCAGAGGTATGTCACAAGCTTACAGAAAAAACATAATTATCTGCTAGGCCAGATGGAGAATGCAGTTTAAACCCTGGTATGTTTTGATATGCCATCAAATGTCACTGTCAACGAAAAAGGTGCTAAATCAATGTTGTTAAAATCCACCGAAAATGAGAAAACAAGGGTGACTGTTATGCTTGCAGTAATGGCCGATGGGCGAAAAAGTGACTCCCTACATAATTTTAAATTGTAAAAGGATGCCAAAGGAAAAGTTACCATCAGGTGTAATCTTTCACGTGCAAGAGATGTGGATTGACGAGGAACTTGTGTTAGATTGACTGAAGGTTATTTGGGGTCGTTATATTCGAGGTTTAGTTTTTTATTGAAAAACTTTCCAAAAATCTTAGGGTCACATTATATTCAAGGTTGCTTTATATTCGGGACAATACAGTAATAGGTTCAGGTTTTTATTTCTCCATTCCTATTGGAATAAACAAATGCTTAATGTATGACAAGTTAAAACAATAACAGTGTCAATATTATTAGAATATTAATACATTCACAATTGAATTCTGACATTAGAAAATAATAAGCAATCCTTAACAAAAGAAGGGTTATACCAAACTAATCATAATTTAAACATTAAGATGTTACTATGTGACTTGTAATTAAATTCTAGTGTATGGATTTCCATGCTCACTGAATCATTTTCAGGTAAATTACCAATTACTGCCACGTCCTAGATTACTAGTCATTTTGATAAAAACAATTATTTTGCAACATGCTAATAAATACCATTAATTAGTAGTTCTAGGTTTTCAAATGAAATTTTACAATCTCATTATATTAATTGAATTAAGAAATTTATATTGATTAAATTGAACATAAATTAATGATATATGCATTTTGCTTGCACTAGTCAAATTTTGTGTAGTATGTCCTTAATATGACTTAAGATAGTTACTTGTAGGGGAAAAACTTTCAGTGTGCTGTTCAACTTTGTCAATTTTTTGATATACCCTTTATTCACGTTAGGAAGGTTCTTTAAGTGTTGCATTTGCCTCCTGCTAACAAAAACGTTTTTCCAATGTATTAGAGTAAATTAAATGGGAGAACTAGCTTTGAAAATATTTTAAAATTTTTGATTTGGTATCATTTTGTCATTGAAATGCCTAACTTTTTGATACATACTCAAGAGCCAATTATTTTGTAGGATTTACAGGCTTAAATTTTATTATGCCTGTTTGAATTTAATCATATTCCCTGTGAATATATGTGTGTGTGTGTGTACGTGTGCTTCAATATTCCATTCAGCATAGGTGTCTATAGGATGTACGTTGATAGGATAAATGAAGAAAGATAAAAAGGACATTGAAATTTTGTTTGTTCCGCTTGAGTACATATTATTTGAAGAGCAGTATAGTGGAGAAAGATGTATAAATATTTACATAAGGATTATTATTGTGCTCAGAGAAAAACAAAAATACCATTTCGATAGTCCATAGTGTGGAACAAGAACATGCAAATGAGTTGCTTTGCCGAATGTCATATAATTATTGATGCAGTGGGTACAGTGGTGTACTGAACACATCTGCAACATGACAATACTAATTGGTATCCATAATTGGAAAATAAGAATCCCTTAACTTAGAGTACGTAATACTATGTTATGCCATTTGCTTATCTATATTATGGAAGATGTAATATTTTGATTCGATTCATGGTCATCTCTTATTAGCAGAGAAGTCATAATATTAAATCAAACACAGTGATGTTTATTTTTGAGATGATATTATACTCTTGTTTGTGATAATTGGGTATTTTCAGTGGCTATAGGAATGTTATCATGTTTTCCATAGCATATTAACCCATTAATGCCCAAAGCATTTTTTATCGAAAAATTATTTTTTTTTGTTTATTTTTCCTTCTGAGCACTCCTCTAACACGGAAAGCACACTTTTATATTTTTTGAATTTCTACATCAGAAGATATTTACATGGATCTTAAGTTGCTCGTGGGCACTTGCGGTACTAAATATGGGCAATTGATGAAAATTAAAAGAAGATAATAATCTTGGCAATCTTTTAATTTTTTTTGCCAATGTCTACTTAAATCATCAATTAGGTGTACAATAGTGTAATCATACAGAAGGATATTAATATAATTAAAATAAACAAAAAATTATATTTTTCATCACAGACATTCATTGAGTTGGTAGTTCATTTCTCATGGAACCCAGTAAAACACTCTGGATGAAGGGAAACCTTACATTTTGGACAAAGGTACACAGTTCTTGTTTTACATTGAACCTACTTGGAAGCAGTGGAGGAATAAATTCTGACATTTTGAATTCCACTTTAGATACATCTTTTGTTATTGCTAAACGCGCTTTTTGGTGGTTTTTTTGCTCTCTCTAGATGTGGATGGTTGTTCTGGCAGCGACTCCTAGATCACCTCTTTCCTAGAATATATCTCCCCTTCAGCGTCTAAAATACATTGCGGAAGATGCGTATGATCCCCAACGACCTCTGCATCAGATGTGTCAGAATGGTCAGAATCTTCGTCTGTAATGGCATCAAGACCTTCTTCTGGGCCGTTTATTATTATGGTGCGAGGACCAAGCTCATCGTCTTTTTCCTCCAATAGATTGATTATGTTTTCATAATTTTAGTTTCGACAAGCACGTAAAAGTGTATGTTCATAAATAAAAGTTTCAGGTGTCACTTTGTGGAATTTTTCCATAATTGGACGAAAAAGGAAACACTTTGTCAATTCCAATTGAAAAGTATGTTGACCGACTGACCTAGGTTTCAATACATATATCATTTTCAATTGAAATGATACTCTTTACCGACCGACCTAGGTTTCAATACATAGTATCATTTCAAACGATACTATGCATTGAAACCTAGATCGGTCGGTAAACACTTTTCAAGTGGAATTGACAAAGTGTTACCTTTTTCATCCAATTATGTTCATAAAAATTAATAACTTTTTACATAAACTTACATTATGAAGCGAAAATGTGCAACAAGTTATAAATGACTTCAAGTAGTCAAGGTCTTGCTTCTATACCCACAGAACCTACAAAGAAGGGGAAAATGTTTCATAAAACGATTCTGATGGAAAATTGTAGTATTAGTATATTAGTAATAATGGATAAATACCTTTTTACAATTCGTCGAAGATCCGCAGAAAGAAACAAAATCCGATGCGTAACTCCAAGGTGTATAAACAAAAATCTAGGATAAAAATCCAAAATTAGTACTGCATGTGCCCACGAGCAACTTTAGTTGCATCAAAAGTTTGTCATTCATTAAAAAAAAAGAATGAGAATGAATTGAAGTAATTTTTTTTAAAAAGTGACATACATGTTTACTTAATAATTTAAAAGGTTCAAATCAAATATTAGTTTTATATATAGTAAGATACATACTCCCGAACAGCGTGACGTCCGAACCTCAACTGAAGAGGTCCGACCCTTAATCGGTGAAAGGCTTGGGGTACCGTTATTTCTTTTCCTAGACGCATTCTATCGCAAATGCCATTAGTAGGAACTATGATCCTCACAACAATTAGATGCGGAGACTTTTGCTTGCATTCCTTGAGGAGTAGGAATTTTTAGGAGGCCATGCAACTTAAGTTGCTCGTGGGCTTTAATGGGTTAATCAGTTCATCAAAGGTACCATATGGTGACTGATTATTATTGATGAAAACAAAAAAGCATCAGAAGCAGAATTATTACAAACTAGCTGTGTGACCTGGCGTTGCCTGAATGCGATTCGAGATTGCACAAAATTTATACCCTCACATCGCCCGTGCACTCAACATACAAATTTTCGCTTCTAAAAATTACCTACAGAGAAGTATTTTGTTCCGTAAAAGGGTTCCTGAAAAAATGTCATAACATTCGATCAGACTGTATATTCATATGTTTTTTGTATGTGAGACGTATTTACACTATAGGTAAAAACGTTATTTGCCTTAAACACACTGTATATTGCATTTTTTTACATAAACCTGTTCGTTGTAATGCTGAACAAATTAGTGAAAGAATGGTGCAAATCGGTTCTGCCATACTTGAGTTATAAGGGAACATAGTTACAGACAGACAAATGGATTTCTCACCAGGGCTGTGCTGCACGAGAGTGTAGGGGGTTAAGAGTGGTAGCCAAACTTACTTTGGGGCCTACCCTGTCCCCTAAAAGAAGATTGATTAAAATCGGTTGGTTTTTTCCGGAGATATTTTGGTTAGAAGGGGTTTTTTCGATTTTTGCCTTTTATATATTAGATTGTCATTGAAAAAGTGTATTCAGTTTTATTGAACAACCTTGAGAAATCATAATGATATAAAAGAGGAGACTACGGTGAAAATTGAAATTTAAAATAAAAAAAATTTAAATCATCTCCTAAACCATACAATTCAAGAGAAATTTTGAGAAATCAGATTAATGTAAAAGGCCTAATCAATTTTCTGTTGGTAGTACAAATTGCGATTCCCTTCATACTGTCTTTTACATTGTCAGCTGCTGCTGGGAGTGGTGAGAGATCATTCTCACAAAAATAATTGAAAACTATATATGGAATCAGACTTGGCTGAGTAGTCGGGCAATTTTGAAAATCAATAGCGAGTGAGCAACCTAAGTTAAAGTTGATTATAGACAACTTAGCCACTGAAAACATTTTAGCTAGGATAATTTAATTACTATCATTTACAGAAGAGGATTGATGGCTTGAAGTTGATTAGCCTCCAGGATTAGTGGGGGATGTGTATTGAAGTTTGCTGGTTGGGGGGCAGTTTTATAAGACATTGGGCCCAGAGTAATTCAGGTACACCACTGAGTAGACTATAAGTAAAAGTCGATACTAAGCAATCAATTTGGTTATCTGTTGGCTGTCAACTTCATGCCATGATTTCTATTCATTAAGGTGGATTTTATATTACTGGATTTATTTCAATCATTACAGCTTGCTAGTGTAATTTTTTATTTTGGGCATGATTTGGTTAGAACTCTTTGCTTGAGGAGAATTTTTATGGTGACAAGGCCTTGTATATCTCTTTCAGGTGTTATCTATACAGAAGATTGTCACTAAATGCCATAGAGGGTATAAATAACTATTCAGGCATGCACTGACCTTTTTCAGCTTGTTAGAACTTATCTCTATCTAGTACAGAGAGTTGATAATATTATGGATTGGAAAATTTGGATCAGCTAAAGTTAAATGACAAAAATTTCATGAAGTACATTATAATCCAATGCTTTTGGATATATTTTGCAGTGTAGTATATTGAAATTCATTTTTAAAGCAGAAACTTGTGAAGTCTATGATGTACTTAGCAAGATGGATTTCCAAAATTTAAGGCTATAAGCTGAGATGTGTTGCCAGTATAGTTATATCCTTATGGGATATATTAATATTACTCTATATGAGCGCACAAAATCAAATAATGAAAAATTGAAGATTTTTCATTCTCATATTTCTAATGAAATGCTTTTTTGAATTTCATGATGTGTAAGAAGTAAGGTTTTTTCATTTCAATGGGATTCAATTAATCCTGAAATCAATGATCCTTGAGGATCTTGAAAGCAGCATAATCACTGATTTAATTTTGAATCTATATCAGTGCTAGGAATGCTGTTCCAGTTCGTCACATGCATCAGTAATATCATTCCATCTCGTCAGACATTTATTAATATAGTTTGTGAAATTTAGCTAGATTGTAAATGAACTATATATTGTTTGATACTAGTCGCACCAGCATAAATTGTGTGCAGAATATCGCCATCTATAAACACTCATTGGAAACTGTTCGAGCAGAGCACACACGCATAGATCCTCGATTAAGATTTTCAGCTATTTTGGTATACGAATTTTGAGTCCACTGCCTTTGGTTCCACTACCAGAACAAGCGTTCCGTTTTGTAGTATTTTCCATTTCAAGCACAGATCCATATGTCAGAAATTATTGATATCTTAAGGCATAAATGTGGTATCAAGAGATTTTAAATTGATATAACTGACAAAAATTATCAAACCTCTCAACATCTATGTATTTATAGCTCCAACTAGTTCTTAATTTAAATACTTTACCCTGCTTGGTTTTTACCCCATTAATAATTTAAAAAATTCAATAAGTAGAAGAAAATGGAAATTTTAGTTTTTGAGATGTGTTAATTATGGTACTTTTATATTTGCCTTTTTCAATTTAGATTACATTACTTGCACATAAAAGGAAACTAAATAGTGAGCTATTTACCCATATATCTCATTCCAGTATCAATTTTAGTTTTAGTGTGTGAATTTCTCCTTTTTTTAATCCATCAACCCAATTATTTTGCTATAAACTTGCTCTTAAAATTATTCAATTTCATAAGTCTTATAAGTTGTCTTATTATGTAATAAGATGCCACTTTTATTCTTTTTTTAGAGATCTGCTTTTATCTTTTTGTTGATTCATCAAAACAGACTTTTTTGGAGTTTTTCTGCTTTGTCATATCTCTCAGTTTTGAAGTTTTGGAAATTCTGAATTATCGTATAGGAGAATGTACTTTTTGTGTACTTAAGAATTCGATTCTCTTCTATAAAGAGACATAAATATACGAGAAAGAAAGTGAAAAGGCAATGGTTTCAATGTAGCTATAAATTAGTGAATAGGATAGTAAGTATCTTGTGGATGCCTACTCAAAGCTTTGGATTTTCTTTGAAGTAGAACACACCAAAGTTGAAGATATAGTTTATAGCAGGGGTTTCAACCAGGGGTATGAGTTTTGAGAGTTTTGAAGGGGTACGTGGAAGTGTTGTAGAATATAATTTTTCTTCTTTGTCTTTCATGCATGACATCGATATCAAAGACTGAGATGAGTTACCTATCTTAATACAAGTGTTATTAATTTTATTATCACTTAAAATGGCAAAGGAGTATGCGACCATTAAAAAAATGCTCTAAGGTGTACGCAACCATTAACAGAATGACTTAAGGGGTACGTCAGCAAAGAAAGATTGAAAACCCATCTTATAGTAGTCTATTCAAGTCAACAAGTTAAAAGAAATAGAAATTCAAGTTTACTTTTATTCTTATATCTCCTTATGTTCCATTGCATCCCTTTCAACTCATTTAAATTTACAATTTAGATAATATTTTGTTGCTCCAGATACATATAGTAATGCATTTTCTGAAGAATTAACCAGTTCTGTTCATTGGAGAAAATACAAATTCACCACTGCCAAACATGGTGATTGCATATAATTGCGAGAATCTTTTAAATGTAAATTTAATGAAAATTTTTGGAAAATCACTAAATAATATTTTTTAGTATTTTTGTATGATATTATTTATTATTAAGACATTAATGCTTCATCAGTATACCAAATTTAAAATGAATGACTTTTAGGCAATTGTAATTTGTATTGCAAAATTGTTTTTGCTTCATTTGATCTATTTTTACTTTCTTCATATATAAAGTATAGAGAAAGTAGTTTTTGTGGAAAAAAAACGAATTTGTGATTTCAATGGAAATACATGTTTTAAGGTCCCCTGAACACGTTTTAACTATTTTCTTGATGTCTGTGGGTGTCTTGAACCGGAATTTTGTGGGTGCTCTAACTCAAAAACTGTTAATCAGGTCAACGTGAAATTTTATATTTGGCATTTTTTTTCAAGGGACAAGAACTGATTAGTTTTTGGTAAAAATCGGTCCACCGGAAGTGGGTGTTTACTCTTGTCACTCAACCATTTTTTTGAAATGTTTGTTTTAATATTTGATGAATGTAAAAAAGTATTGGAATGAAAGTTGTAGGAAATTTAATTTTCTACGACATATGCTCAAAACATTTTCCCATATAATGCATTAAGAGGTATTTTAAAAACTAATTTTTTAGCTGCCAACCAGAGCCAGAACTAGGTGTTATGGTGCCCGGGGCAAAGAACATGAATCAAACGCTGTATTATATAACATGTAAAAAAATTATTATAATTAAATGATAAACAGATACATATAATTTAAATATTTATTTCGGTTCCTGTAATATACAGTATACAATTAAATGCAAATATGCAAAATAAGGAAATCATGAAATATGTAGATTTAACAACATTAATATTGATAGAAAAATATCAATTAAATGCGTAAATGTAAATAGAACAAAAAATTGTAAATTTTCAGAACAATAGAACATTAAATTTTAACTTATATTTTGGAAAGAACATCCAAACATTAACTTATAACTTGTATTTTAAAAAGTACACCAGACAATAACTTTTAACTGATCTTTTAAAAAGATCATCAGAACATTTTCTTTTAAATATTATACTTCAATTTATCTTTTGAAGATTATATTTTAAAGTTAAACCCTCCGAGCTTTCACAGCAGCAAATTCGTCAATGATTTGGTCAAAATTTATTTCTCTTGTGATTTCGTTTTCAATCGAGAGGATTGCCATATTTGATAATCGCTCCTGTCCAAGGGAAGACCTTAAATAGAATTTAATTAGTTTCAACTTGCTGAAACTTCTTTCGCAAGATGCTACCATTACGGGAATAGTTAAAAATATACGTAATGCTGTTTCCAGATTTTGGTATGATTCTGTTAATGAAAACTTATGAATTAGTTGAAGGAGGTCTAAACTTGTTGCTGACTCAGTAATCGGAAGAACTGACAATGCCTGACGTTTGAAGCTTTCAATTTCAGATGAAGTTTCTGCAGTATTTATATCTTTTCCATATTTTAACGCCAAATCCACTGCCGCATTTTGTAGTTCCGTAAGGTCCATTGGTGTTAGTTTACTTCCCAAAAGAAAGGTAAAATCTCTAGAGACTTTGTTGAGTTTTTCGTATCTCCAATTTAGTAAAAAAATGATTTCATAGTGCTTTTTTTATCTCAATTTTATATCCTTGTTTGGCTGATAAACTGGTACCTTCATCCGCTGATTCAGAAAGATTTGTTTGGCTTTTCTTTTTCTTTTGTCCAAAAATTCCGGTGTTATACTCAGGCCCTACGAGATGGGGGCCAGGAGGGCCATTTGTCCTGGGCCTCAAGGTCAAGGGGGCCTTAAATTTTGACACTTGTTCAGAGACGGATTTATACACAGGTGCATGATGCACAAGCTGAGTGCCTCATCGAAAAGAGGGACACACCAAATGTCGATTTTAGCCTAAAACTTGGTTCCTCCTCTTTTCTGTAAAACTGAAGTGACATTGCACATAACTTAGATTTTTTATCAGTAAATAATAAATTTGGGGAAGCAAAAGCTAGAAAAGCATTTCTTAAATAAAAAATATTGAAATGTATTAATTAAATATTTATTTGTTTATCGTTTTATCCATCGAAATATCAACAATGAATGTTGAATAGGACATAGAACCAAAAAGAAATATAAAATACGATTTTCTTGTTCTTGCAGAATGTTCAAGTTTTACGTAACCCAACTTCCCCAGGTTTTGATATCGATATAATCCTGCGTAACCCTCAATTAGATCCCCCTCTCTCCTCTTATGTAACTATCAGAATTTTTTATTTTGCACTCACTTTTTAATTTCTCCATGTAGAGAAAGTATTGTTTTCATGAAAAAAATCGAATTCGAGATTTCAACGGAAATACATGAAGAACATGTTTTGACTAATTTCTCGATGATGTCTGTGGGTGTGGGTGTCTGTGACCGGGATTTTGTGGGTGCTCTAACTCAAAAACTATTAATCAGATCAAAAGGAAATTTTATATTTGACATTTTTGTTAAATGAAGAAGTGCTGGTTAGTTTTTGGTAAACATCTGTCAACCGGAAGAGGGTGTTTATTCTTGTCACAATCGTTTTTTTTTAATATTTGTTCAATATTTGATAAATGTAAAAATGTACTGAAATAAAAGTTGTAGGAAATTTAATTTTCTACAACCTTTATTTGAAACATTTTTCCATATAATGCATTGTTTAAGAGATATCTTATATTTTTAGCTGCCACCACCACTCCACCTACCGATGACTTTTGTAAACACTTTACGCTCCTTTTTATTTTCTTATTTGTTGGAGCTTCAGGACATTTCCTTAAAATATTTATTATCATTTTACCTATTTGGAATTTTTAGAAATATTACAGGTATGCCGAAAGTCATGAGATGGTCTCATCAGATTTTTCTTTTTTGACTTAAATGTTTTAAAAAAATGCTTTGATCAGCTTAACGCTAATTATTGATGTTTGATAAATCTTGAATATGTTTGAATTTTTATGGAATAATCCATAGTATAATGATGAAGAAACAATGTAGTTCAACTGAAGAGAACACTTTTCTTAATGATATGTATTACATATTTTGTGTAAGAGTTTTTTCTGATTTACTTTAAAAGAGGCTCCTTAATTTCTGTAGTTTTATCATCCAAAAAAAGTCTGATTTTGTATGGCCATAGTTTATCTGTGGAATTTTCTATCACCTAAGGGAATTTTAAAATTTGGATGCAAGATTCAATCCTTGTTTTTCAAAATTGCATCCATTATAGTTCTTTTTGTTTTATATTTACTGAGCTTGAATAATTTTTCTCCAAAAAACTTGCACATGACAGTATTACTCTGATTCTATTGAAATGTCTTTTGTGGTTAGGTTGATTATGTGCTGTGTATTATAAATATAGTGGTAATGTACAGGAAGTCCTCAATTTACGTTGAGGATGTGTTCCCGGGAAATGCGACGTCAAGTGAAACAAGATATACTGAAACCAGATTTTCTGTGTCCATAATAATATGAGTTTTAGGGAAATATTTTGCACCAAAAGTCAAAGAAAATATTTAGCGGGCCTTTCCAATGAGGTTAATAATGTAACGTGTGCCCAATGTCAACAGCCCATTCTCCAGCTTCAAAACGGCGTAGCACCTCTAGTTTAACATCAAAATTGATAGTTTTACAAAACCTCTTCGCTGAAGTACTTTCTGTATGTCTTTCAGCCATATTTAAGTTTTTATGCTATTTAACGAATTAAAAAATTGACCATAATTATGTCGGAACACACTCAAAACTAAACAATAGGCAGGCCTTTGAACTTCCTTGGCGGAACAAGTGATACCAACGAGGAGAAAAAACTCGTACTCAGTTCATGTTCCAATCTGTTTGGTGTTACAATTTAGTAGATTATGTAGGCATCATCAAAGAAGAAATGCCTACATTGTGTTTCTTCTATGATGATGGTGCCTCTTCCGTGTAATTTGGGCATTTCTGTTGGCTGAAATATCACCCTCCCCCTCTACTCCGCTTTTGCTTGCTCCTACACTCTAATCAACGTAGCTTACAGATACAAGACCAATACATTCGGTAAAATCTTTAAGGATGAAAACATACGTACTTTGTTCGTAAATATCAAGACGTCACATGAAACTATTTTTCCAGTGAGGTAAATTTGATTAATCATCTCATCACACTGTCATTTGTAACAGCACGAAATAACGTTAAATCAAAATAACAAAGTTAAGAGTGAAAAGGTGGTAGAGATAAAGTAGATAAATGAACCGACATTGTCCAAGGACAGGAGAGGCTAACTTGGCAAATATGATGTAGACACCCACTCTCATTCGTCCAATAAATCGCAAACAAATTTTGAGGAATAAGATATGCCAAGATATTTATTTCTAAGTATTTCGCAGTGATGTTTTTAGTGCAATATTTTATTATTAAGAATTCCTTTAGCAACGTTTGAGGATATATTTAGTCACATTAAAGAAATTAATTAGATACTCGGTGTCATTGTGGAAAGGTCCTGCAACACAATGTAGTGCTGTGGGAATGGAGAGAACATTTGGCAGTGACGTTATATAGAAATGATGTAAAATGTCTTAAATCGAGGACATATTGTAATTAGCTTGTAATAATCAAACACTTCAATTATTATATAATGTCTTCATAATCTGTCTTTATTGAGGGCGATATCTGGACAATCATGTTCATTCTTACATATAACCTTGACTTCACGAACACAAACATGCATGCTCAAGGCAGAATTTGAACCTGTGACCTTAGTATCCATTGGCAGATACTCTTAACTATCCATCTATCAAGGCCAACAAATATTACTTTAGTAGTTTTTTATTTATTGGTTTCTCTAACATAGAACTATTTTTGTAATAGATTCTTTTTCCAAGATGGAAACCCTTCTTTTGATGTAATTTAAAGTACATGACACAGAATTTTATTTTTGATGGATCATTTAGTTTTTTTAATCATAACATTGGCATTCAAAAATTTGTAAGGCATCTCTTAGTAAATTGAAAGATTAATAAATTTAAAATCTTAAATGGGCAAAATCTGTTAATTTAGAGATTCATTCATGGTAAAATGTTATTTATATAGTGTAGCAATGTAAAAATTTACTTATCTTTTATCCTACTTTGCATGAAATTGTTCTTGAGATAAAACCTATATCCTGTACTATGGAAAATTTCAAAATAATATGGAATTAAACATCTCAATTAAGTATAGACAATATTGAGGTCCTGTTCAATCAAAGTTTTGAATAAAACAGAAATAAATATCTCAATATTAATTTGCTGATCCGGAAAATACCAGAAATTCCTATTAGAAAAGCATAAGAAATTCCTCTGCATTCACGTGACGTGTACGACTTCACATCATATCATTTTTTGATATCATCAATTGGGATTTACAATAGCATTTTTCAAATGGACAACTAAAGCCCTCATCACCATCTATCAAAAAGCTGGTTAAAAGAAGAATAATTTGCTAAATTGTCAAACAACTGTTGCGTGTCAGGAGAATGGGCAGCATTTTTTATCCTGTCATTTCTATTTTTATACTGACATATAAGTTGACCCTGAATTTCTAAAAGATTTTTTAAAGCTTTAAAGATCAACTTACATGCTGCAATAGATGGTATTTCAGTGGAGATACTTCAACTCTGTTGTGCACTTTCTGGGACAGCTGATGCTCCTTCCACTCTTGACTGTGTTTTTATTGCATGTTATAATAACAATTTTATAATGAGCTTTATGTCACTCACCCTAAATCATATTTCTTAAGGTGACTTGAGTGTTCATTGAAAATAATCATATTTTGTGTGTAAAATCTGAAATTTAGTTTTCAAAGTTTCTTGCTTAAGAAGAAACCTACCAAATATAATGGTTTGCTTAACCATAGCTTACCTTGCTTATCAGTTTGTAAGACTAAAAATATTATGTGGAACCAAAATTCTGAAATGAAACACTTGATTTAATTCATGTAACTCTATTTGTAAAACTAAACACACTAAAGATACTAATTTCTGCTGCCATACTCTGCGATAGTGTGATAAAACTGTATCAGTATCATCAAATATTTATAACTTCCCTATGAATGATACTAACACTTCATTTCTTTAACACGTTCAAGCCGAGCGCCATCTATAGATGACGTGCTACTGTGCAGTTCCCCCTCTGCTTTCAAAATTTTGCACCCCTCGATTTCGTCAGGTAAAGCACTCATTTGAAGTCGGTCTTTCGTATGGTATACTTCGCTCCTTGGTACAAGTTTTATATTTTTGTTTGTAGCCCTTTCCTTTTCACATTTCTCTCTATTGATTTAATTTTTCGTAAATAATATATGCCTTTTGTTAATTTATTTTGTTTAATGTCCATTATCATTTACTAAAACTTAAATGCATCAAATTCGTGTTTTTACCGAATGAATTTAATAATTTAACGTTCATATAGAATTAAATAGGTTATATTTTAAAAAATCTCAGATTTCAATAATTTTGATAAATACAACCCGGCTTGAAAGTGTTAATCAATTTAAAATATTAAACATCTTTATGTTGAAATATGGTGATTAACAGCTGGTAAACATGTGAAACATCTGATAATTGTTTGTGGCTTCATTTGTTTCCTATGTTTTGACACAACTAACATAATCTATTATACTCATACAACATGTTGTTAGGAGATTAATGCAACATTTGAAGCCACTGTAAAATTAAGTTTTCTTACCACCTTAGTCTTAATTTGAAAACCATGAGATAAGATGTTATTTTAAGGTACAGCTTTTTAATGGGTCAATTGAAAATTTAAATATCCTACATAAAGTTCTATTGTGAATTTTTCAAATTTATGTTTTTATCAGATTGAGTTTTATTATTTTTTGAACTTATAAAATAAATCAATTTTTTGTTTATCATAAGTTAGTGTTTTTTAAAAGTCTTCTTCATATTGTTCTCTTTTATAATTTGGTGTGCTTTTTTTACATTACTTATAATAACTTATTTGTGATCACAGAAATATTGGTAATATTTATTCTATCCTTAACACTGGTTATAATAAGGAGAGACCTAAGATATTCTGGCACCCCAGGTGAGGATCCATTCCAATGCATCCTACAATTAAAAAATGATTATGAATATATTTGTTACTGCTTACTGTTTCAATTGTTTTTACTCACTTGAAGCAAGTGAAGATGGAAACAATAATGCCTATAAAATATGTACAGTTGAGTTTCCCATCCTTTTGGTAATATTCATTGACTACAAGCATTATTGACCTCTAAATAATTTACCAATTGATTGTTGAATTTTGCATTCTGGGCTTGGCTGGCCTTGTGGTGAAGTATTACCAATATGGATGGCACTTTAGATGCAGCAAGAATTTGGTTCATCATTTTTAAATGATTAGATTTTTTCTATTTATTACCTTAAGAATTGATAGAGATACTATGCATATGGAGAATTTTCTTTCCCAGGACATGATTCCTGTCATTAAGCAGACCAGATAGCCCATCCTTACGTATATTATGTTGCCATCCTTGTTTTATGCTTAATATTTTTTCTTTCTATAACCCTTATCGTATGGGTTTAAATGCCCACCTGCCAACATTGCCTACATTTTGTGTACATTTAAGTATATGTACACTTGGTCAATAAAGTTTAAGATACTTTCTACCATGTGCATATATTGAAGATTAATGTGCATTACTTCTATAGGTTAATTACGGTGGAATGTTATGCTGCTGCTTTATTTTTAAGAGAAAAAAGTTGTATGATAGTGATAATTGACCCTATATTATTTGTTTTGTAGAGGTTATGATTTTTCTTAATTTTTATTATTTCTAAGGTTTGAAATTAGGTTAAAAACAGTTTTTAAAGTATTAAAAAAATGTAAGTTTTGTGATAGAGTAATTGAGTTTTATATGTATACTGGTTTAGTATCTTGAATTTGAAATGCCAGTGTTTTATATGAATATTTGACTTAAGAGATCTTTGAAAAGAGAAATTATTGTTGTTGTTGTTGTTTAAGTAAATCAATATGGGTTTATTCATATTAATATATATTCATATTATTATATATTTTGGAATAATTTTTTTCTAATTTTGTTAGGGATAAAATGATTGTCTTTCTCTTTAAAATGTTTTTATTATTTTGAAAATAATTGTGAAAAAGCTTACCGATGATTTTCATCAACTTTCTCACGGTTATTCACATTATTTACATATACAGTCAATTCCCATTTTATTGAGGTGTAGGAGAGCAGGAAGAATACTTACATAATAGGACATTTAGGATGTAATGGAACATGTACTGTGACAAAAGTTTGCCATATTATTTTTGGGAAACATGACTTAATCCTCTGTGTATCCAATCTTATGGCTAAATGAAAATCATTGTAATGGATTTTTATGATAGTTTTTGTATTTACCACTGCTATGATTAAGATAATATGGTTTGAATCTCTCAAACACTTCTTTAGTAAAATTCCATATTTATCTATTTACCATTGACTGTATGACAAAAATTTGTGACCCCATCTACTGCTTTATTTACCAATCACGGTTAATAGCAGTGATTTCTAATTAGTTGCATGTAGGATGTTTTCCAGTAACTCTTATTAGATTTTTCAAAATCAACGGATTAAGATTGCACTTACCAATATTATCCAAATTACAGGAAGCACTCTGAAATTATGGATTTCAAAGTGCTGCATAAAATGTAAACTACCCTATTCTCGTCTTATTAAAGCTTTCCTGTAATTTAAAAGCAACTATTTCACTAGAGTAGCCATCTTGGTTGATACAACTCTTGAAGGTGCTCCTGTTCATGATAAGGTTATAGACCACTGGTTAGTAGATAATCAGTGAGGAAATGTTTCCATCAAAACTACTAAGAACCCATGTCACAATTGACATGAAATTTGCTTATGCAAAAAGCTACATGTTGCGGAGTGTGACACATCTGGTATCAAATATATCAAATGTTATTTTATTTCAATATTTTTATGTAACTGTAATAAAAGAATTCTGGTCATAATGTATTGCAGTTTATGTAGATGTAAGTAAATGGTTGCAATTTATGTAGCTAATGTTAATGTATGTTATGAATTATTTCCATGACCATATATTTAAAAAAGCACATGATGGGGTGTTGAACAGCAGAATATTTTATGAACAGTCAATTGCTGTGACAGATGCATAAAGATGACTATTATAACCTTTAAACGCTGGATGAAAATCTCGCATTTTGTTGAAATTGAAATATATTCATAAAAATAATATATTCTAAACCAGTGGTGCCCAACCTTTTTTACTGGTGGGCCACATTTGTGGTTGAAAATCCTTCGGTGGGCCTCATTGGAAGTTGCCAATTCTTCGGCGGGCCGGATTAGAGATTAAATTGGAAGTTATACGTTCTAAGGAGGGAAAGTGAAAATCATGTCTGAATGAGGTTTTTTATGGTTTACATTTCAGTATAAAGAGTTTAATTATCAAAATTTTCATAAAAATGGATGAATTTGTGTGTTAAATTTTTCGGATAGCTTTTTCGTCATACCCTCGCGGGACGCGCACAAATCCTTTGTGGGCCATTGGTTAGGCACCACTGTTCTAAACATTAAACCAGAAAATGTTCAAATAAAGGGCATTTTATAGGAGAAGTATTGATAAATTAATCAGTTTAATGATTTTTGCTGATGCTAAAAGACAACCAAAATCCCTTGTATATACCATTGGGAAATTCATTTGGCTTCCTTTCCTTACATTTTCACTTCCTGATCCCTCTTGAGAATGGTAGATACTGTGCTTCCTTCATTCCCCACTTCAGTTGGACCAAGAAAAGCCTTCCTTAGTCAACTATTGCATGGAGAAGTGGGCCGGGCACAAATGAGCCATAAGCATTTTGACAAGTCATAATACTTTTTTTTATCCCTAGTTTGCCTGTTTGCTTAAATACATTGTGCCACATGGCGTTTAAAGTTTAATTGTTGTACATTTGTTGATTTATTTAGCTTTGTATATTTTCAGTATCTTAATTCTTATTTATTTAATTTTAATTAATCTAGGTTTTCTATTGCTTGAAAATCAGGAGGTCATAATAAAAGTTCATAATTAATGCACAAAGGGATGTTAGCACAACTAACAAAGTTTGATGTGAGGTTGTGAATTTTGAAAAAGGTGCTTTTAGTTCTTATCAGTCCAAATGGTCAACCGTCAAATTTGTCTTTTATTTGAGTTTAATGTTGGCCTTAAAAATAATAAAAGAAATACAGTAATTGATGACATTAAATTAATTCAATGAGTTTTTTTAAATTAAAATTTCAAGTTTTCAAAAGTACATTCTCACTGCTATCATGTTTGAATACATCAGGTAAGTTGAACTTTATCCAGTTTAGTATATTAGTTTTTTCATCTTTCTTTTATCTGTTTTCGAAGTCAATTTACAGTTTCCCTATCTTTCTTTTTAAATCTATATGCCTTTCCTGATTCTATTACTCTAAAGTGATTCAAACAAATATGTATTCTTTTAACACATCCAATAATTTGGAGAAGTGGTAGCGTCAGGATTAGATTTGTAAAATACACTTTAGCATCAAAAGGCCCACTGACCATAATGTATCATCAAATCTTGTACTTTTATCCCCACAACATATAAGTATAGCACTGGTCAAGGTGCTTAATTCCTTTCTACTAAGAATCAAATCCAGCACAATGCTTGGAAGAGCACTGTTTTGAATAATAGATCACAGGCCCATACTAATTGATTAGTGCCAAAGCCACTGTATTTTATGGTAATATTTTGTTATACTGTTAGAGTTTTAGAGAAGCTTTATGATTTTTAATCCACAAATTGTTATTCTTGAGAATTTATCAGCACTTATTTGGCTGTCACAAAAAATAATTTAAGGTGAATTGAAAATAATCATCCCAAGTCATTGAAACAGTAAAATATCAAATCATTTTCATTGATTGAGTCTTTATTGAAACAATGATAAATGATGCTAGGTAAATTTAAGGTAACTATGTATATAAAAGCATTTCTTGATATGACATTTTAATTTAATTTTGGCAAATTGGACAGTGATGCCTGTTAAAACTATTTCTATATTTAAATTTGATTCCATCATAGATTTTCATCATTGGGGTATGTTTTATCTGTAGAATATTGTCTTTAATCATAGTTATATTACCAGTAAAGAATAAAAGTTTATCTAATACTTTTGTATTGAGGAAATTTATGTTGTCAACCAAGCCTGAACAAGATATTGGAGAATAATTTATGAAGTGCATTTCTCATTCATCTTTCGTCTTTCCTAGCATTCAGTGAGCAATTCAAAGAAATCTGTAGTAAATCAGTTGATTTAACTTCCATTGAACATTATATAGCGGTAAGATGTAATTACAGATTTAAACATCCAGCAGTCATTGATAATTTGGATAGCTCCAATGGCCATAAAAAGTTTAGGCCACAAAGCAGCCATTATTAATAATGATTCATCCAGAGAATATTCTAAAAAGGTTTCTTTCTAGAATATGTCAGCGGTGAAATACTAGTGAAGACAGCAGTTTTGTAGCAAAACATATTCATCTGGTTTTCCTAAACTTCTCATGATTATTAGAACTACCTAAATATATGGATTCCAGCTGTTAACTTTTTCAGTTTGTTTGTGGGCTTGGATCGATCTAGACTGCAATAGATATTATTTATTTGTGGCTAATTTCTTATTATTGGCTAATAGTTGAATAATTTCTGCATTTAAGTCATTGTTGATGAGTTTTCTTTGTAGCATGATTTGAGAAGGATTAACACAAAATCTAAGAAGAATAACGTAGAATGCTATGTTAATGTATTTGATTTCATAGAATCATTGATGCTATTTTATATGAGAGAGAAAGATTTTGTATACATAAAGGTGTTAACCATGTAGATCTGTATCATTGCATTCCCTTTTTATGTCAGTTACAAGTTCATAGTAAATCAATCAAATAATAGGCTGTTGGGTCACTGAAAATTTTGGATTGATATATTCATTACAATTTCTAATTTAATTTAAATTATAAAAACTTTAAATTTTTCCCTTCCTGAAACAATTTAGTCTGCATTATAGTAATATTTGTTACATCTGTTATTTATGAGATTCGTTCAGGAAACCATTAGAAATGGAGAAAAAAGTTGAACTCATTATTTGTCAATTTGTATGTATATGTTGCTCTTTAATAAAATATATTGATAAAATAAAACTTTTTACTGGTGTAAATTTACTTGATTATTAGCTGAATTCTCCATTGGCTCTTAAATTAACACAAACTCATCAGCATTTTTGTATTTCCAATCAGAATTAGTTTAGAAAAGTTTTGCAGTCCAGATCTGCCAAGTCCCAATAAAAATTAAAGCAAAAGTCTTACAATCCATTAGATTTAATAGCTAATTTTTTAGGCTTTGACAGATGTTTTACATAAGGGTTCATTTAGAAGAACAATTTTTCCTTACAAATAAATTAATGTGTATTTTTAATTATTGGTTAATTAATAGGGTACTCCATTATAATTGATTTGGTTTATCATGAGCTTTTCTGTAGTATTGATTATTGTAATCTGTTTCATAAACACTTTCTTAATTTTTCTTGCTTTGATAGTATTGCTCTTTCCAATGTATGCTTGCTTGGATACTATTTAAATTATCTTCAGAATCATCTTGACATTATGGGCTGTAGCTTTTACTTTAATGGTTGTTTGGATGTTTTTATAGCAAGCTAATAGATCAATTAATTCAGTAATTCTGTACTCATGCTCATAATTATTTACTCCTATATCTTCATATCTAAAGTGTCTTAAATCTTTGGGTTGGTTCTATTTTCTGTCACTGATGGAAGTGGTGACAATTTTGTATGTAATGTTGTTAAAGTGCCAACATAGCATTTTATTTAACCTAGCTAATTTATGCTCATATTTGTCCTCTTATTTATACAGTGGAACATCCATAACTCGAACGTCTATAACTCGAATTTTCCAAATGAATTAATTTTACCGGGCAAAATAGAAATGAGAAAAACATATTTCCATAAGTCGAATTTTCTATAACTCGAATATTTCTTTGTTTCCCTTGAAGTTCGACTTATAGAAGTTCCACTGTATTTATAGTTTGTTTTGAATATAAGATGATGGGAGGTGGGTATTGTAAAATATTGAAACGTTTTTTGCTCTTGCTTTCCTATTGTAGTTTCTCTAAGTTAGAAATTCTCAACTTGTTAGAAGCTGGAAAAATTTGTAATGAAGATAATATGTAGAAGCTCACAGCATATCTCAATTAAAGAAGTGTGATTGATTGTGGCCCATGGTTATAATCTGTTCTGGTTTGTGATATATGAATGCCAAAAGGTTGAGAACCACTAGCCTAGATAGTATTAGTCTATGCATTTGAGATAATGAACATTCATTAATCTATAGAGGTTTCTTGTTATTTAGAAGAGGTATTACATGACTAACAGCATTTTGACCATTGGAACTTAGCAGATGTTCTTAAATGTTAGTTTCATTTATAATATTGGTAAAATTAAAGAAATTATCATCAAAGAGACTATTCAATGAAGCTAGTGATAATATTTTACTAAATACAGGGGTTGTAAAGGAAGGATATGTCCTTAACTTATGCCATTGTTAATTGATGATTTTAATTCACATATACCTCCAGATGCACCTACAAGTACTTTTTGACAGCTATTTCATATAACAAATATTTAGTTGACATTTTTACTGTGCATAAATAGAACAATGTCACCTTTTAATGGGCAACTTAGAGGTTCAGAACTTAATCACTTTGACATATTTAATCATTTCATAGAAACAATCACAGAAATATCAATAATTACATTTTCTAATATATTTTCTAATATAATATTGCATTAGTATTGTATTTTATCAGCAGAATATGCTCATTTTTTATTGCATTAATATGGTTTTTGTCTGTTTATCCAGAATTCTACTCCTCAGTTGTCATTCTCTCCTATTCCAATTCTAGAGTAGTTCTGTTTTTCCATGATCTGTATTTCAAGTTTCAGTGATAATGACATTTACTGGTTTTCATGTTGTAGTTAATCCAAACAAAGGATGTATAATTTGATTACCTTTATATTTGTATGCAAGATATATTTTTGTTGTATTCTCCAGAAATACAGTTGCATGCCGGAGTGGTTAAATGATAAAATTTGCCCGTGAATGTTGATTGCCTATTATTTGTGGCATTTTTTGTTTTCAACATTATATCAAGAACTTGATTCTGTCACGGTTTACATTGAGAATGGAGTGGTCTTTGCATTTTTTATGGTACTTACTGAAGTTTTGTTTAGTTACAAGTCATCTACTATATCAAAAACTGTGTTTGTTTTTATTTAGAGAGTATGTTACAAAATGGTTATAATTTAGATACAATTATATTTTTTCTTTATAGAGAATTTTGATTGGAATTGCTTTTCTTTTTGTAATTTCTTTTATATGCTCTGGCCGATCATGCCCAATTTTTGCAAATGCGAACCATATTGTGATTAGTAGATTGAATCTGTTTATTCCTGTGCCATATACTTTTGTAATTATATTGCTGTTGTGTTTGAAATTATATGTAGTGTGCTTTAATTTTTAAAGTTAATGTACTTATGAAATACATATGTTTAGATTTTTCCATTCTAAATACGTGTGTATTAAATCTTCTCCACAAATAAAAAATATCAAAATTCCAAATTTGGTTCCAAGTCAAGTTGCCAAAATTTGATAAATATACTTAAAATGTAGTTTTGGCTATAGCGCGAAGTATGAAAAGTATTAAAAAGTGTAATAATGATAGTGTATATACTACAACAATAATTGAAGACAGATAGTTGTGTACTCAAAGAGAAACCAGTGATAAATGATTCATTTTTTTAAAATTGCTCTGCTACTGTCATGAGCTTTTGAATTCAGTAGAGATGGTGTCTATATAAAATGTAGGATTCAACGAATAACAGTGATTCATTTTATACTGAAATTTTGATGTAAGAGTTATTGTGATAGTTGTGTGACACTAAAGCTCATTAAAACTAATGTTTTATCTTATTTTGATGTCATACGTTTCAAGAATTTATTTTATATGCAAGTTAACATTTTTTTACCATTGGAATGACATAAATGTAAAATTAATTTAGCTAAACCAGCATGAATATGTTAAAATCTTAACTTCTCACGAGTGAAAAGTGCAATATAGATACAAGTTAACCCTTACAAGTTATCATTGAATACAGTCATTTGATTGTACTCCAATGGTATCACCATTTCAAACTTGTGCATACTAATGTCTTTATTGTTGTTTTGCACAATGTTTTATGGCAAAACTTTTAGTTTACTTTTATTTGATATAACTTGTAATAACAAAAACAAGTTTAAATTAGGTGTAATTATATATAACCATAATTTGTTTTTTATTTTTGTTAAGTAATTATTTTACTTTTGATTTTTATTGTGACTTGCCAATTCATTGTCTGTACATTTAAAAAGGCATATAATTGCAGAATACAGTGTCTTGTATATATTCAATCAAGAGTTGCACATGATTCTTTTGTAATGTGTTGCTACATGTTACACTGTATGTCTGTCATTTTCTCTTTTAAATATATGTTGTGACATAAATTTGATAGTATTATTGCATAGCTATTTTGCTCCATTTTAATTGCCATTTACTCATTTGTACCCTTCCCACTCCTCCCTCCTTGATATCCACTCCATACGCCCCCCCTCCCTCCCATTAATTTCCTAACGAACCCTGATGACTCCACCTACTCATCACCCAATCACCATCCTCTGGGCCCAGATTGAAATGTAACCTCCCATCCTTCTTCCCCTTTCCCCCAGTCCTCATAATATGGTGCATATAAGTCTAAGTTTTTCGTATTACTCCTGATGATGACGCAAAGCGTAGAAATCTAGATCAAGCCTATTAATAAAGTATTGTAGGAATTTATAAAGTTAATTTTAATTATAATGAATTTCTACAAAGTAATGGCTGAAACAATTGACTATATTTTTATTAATATTGTCATTTTATTTTTCTGACCTTAATTGTGCTCTATGGACAAAGTACTGATCAAATTCCATTTCAGCTTTGTATATATTTTTGCATTTTCTTCTCCAAATTGTTGTTATATTTTTACATTTACCAACTGTTTATAACCCTTAGGTATGTAAACATCAAGCCATATTTTTTATAAGATTTAATCAGTTTATGCTGAATAGGACTCTCATTTCATGTTTTATGCATTAAATTGTTTATTGCAAACTTGTTATTTTAAAATGTTGCTAATTATATCATTAAAATTGTCTTGCATCCATAATTTTATGATTCAGAAGTGTTTCATTGCATTTTGATTTATTGTTAAAATAAAATTTTGATTGACATTTGTGGTTTATCAATTTTCCCACCAAAATTTATTGATGAATAAGGCCTTGGAATTTGTCAGATATGTATTATGTCTTTAATTATTATTGATGTCTTAGTTTTATTTATTAGGCTATGTAGTTTTTATAGAAATATTTTGATAGTAAAATCAAATTGGCTGTGGGAATACATTAGTTGTTTTTGAGTAATATATATTTGCAAGTTTTAATTGGCGCTGAGGCATTTTAATTGTCTGAATGATTCTTCTAGACACACTTTTCTTTATTTACTTTTAAAAATTTTATTTGTTTAAGGGAAGTTTAATGTAGGTACTTAAGTTTTTATATTGTCACAATTGATGCACATAAGATTTACGGTGATATGTTCATTACTTCAGTACACTTCATCAAGTCATCTAATTTTAGATTTGTATTTTACTTTGTTTTAAAATTTTCAATTTGATTCTTAGACCTGCAAAATTTGTTTACAAAATTATTGTTTTGTCATAGAAAAATTCAGGAATGGCAACTATTATTAAGGAAATGGATTTTGGGATGAATATATTTAGTGTTTTAAGAACCTTTTCTAAATTATTTGACCTTGATTCATCAGCATTTTTATATCAATGCACTCTTTACAATATGAGAATTTTACATGTATTATTTTTCAAGAATTGACTAAGTCAGCTGAAACTTATTCTTTCCATTACCAACGAATTTTCTTCAACTTCGTTGCCCGAGATGTGTAATGGACTCCAAAGAGATAGCAGTCATTTAATATTAGGCTGTGAAAGTATCAATTTAACATTGCAAATTCTATTTAAAAATGAATTAATTTTTACCATCTTTTGTTTTGAAGTATCTATCTATTGCTTCTTTGTAAGTTTACACATTGTGGAAATTTTGCCCTTTTTAAGTTTAATTAGAGCTCATTTTAATGATGATGATGTGCAACTTAATGAGCTATGCAGAAAAAATGCAAATTTTGGAACCAAAAATGCAAATTAACAGTTGCATTTTATACATCACACATAATATAATTTTAAAATGCAGAATTTTAGGGTGTTTTAAATATATTCTCTTTATTTCTTCTTATATACAAATATTTGATTATAAGCTAAATAATTTTTCTATATGATAATAAGCTGCACAAATAATTTTAATTCAAGCGATTTGAATATAAACTGTGGAGTTGTTATCTCTCTAGATAATTCAGCATAAAAATTATATGGTTAACTTTTGTATGCCTCAATCAGCTTGATTTGCACAATGAAACTTTTTATATGCTATAAGGAAATTTGAAGAAGGATATACCTGTCAGTCTATTTCTTTAATTTTTTATAACTGTGTAATGCAGACATTATAATCCTTCATAAAGAGATTTCCTCCATATAATCCTTAAATCTTGTCAGATTTTAGGAGTCTTTGACAAGTTAACAGTGATAAACGACAACTATTTATATTTATTTCTTAAGAAGGGTAAACAAGTAATAAAATAGGGGGGCCGTCTCTGTTGACTGACAAATATTTCAAAATTTAATGTTAATTTTTTGCTGTTTCAGTGAATGTTGATTTTGAACGTCTGTGTACAATTTTTTAGCTTTTAATGCTATTTTCTCTATCTGAAAAGTATGTAGGGAATTATAGGTGTAAAAAGCACAAAATTTTCAGTATAGCAAATATGATATACAAACAATTTTCAGCATAATAACTTAAATTATAGAGTTTTTAAAAATTTTTAAGTGATCTCAGATTTTCAAGTATTTAATCAAAATTCATGCTTTAATATAGCATGAATATTTTTACATAAAATATAAAATGTATTCATATTTTTTAATATATTCATTGACTCTAGGGAATGCCTAATTTGTATTTTGTTGAAATTCAAGCATTTTTATTTGACATATACCATAGAGTGAGGAATACATAATGAAGCTTTATAACAAAAAATTATATGAATCTCAAGACGCAATTTGAGAAATCTGCTGTTTAATTTTTCTTGCTGAACTTTCTTTCCTTAGATTGTCACTTTCTTATTAGGTGACTGTTGTTTTCATTTTGTGCTTTTGTCTTAGCTGTTTTCATATACAGGAATAATTGCATTCCTAAACTAAATTTTAGTTATTCATAATTCAAGAAACAGAAATAGGTAAAAATCTGTTCTTGACAGAATTGATACCATGTCTTTTAGATGTAAGTTAGTTGCTTTGGCACTGTCTTAGAAGTTCAATTTTAGATCAAGATGAGACATTTTTATCCTCTCTCCTTTAAATTTATATTAATGTGCATAAATTTCTGCAGATGAAACTAACAATTTCTTCTATATTTTAGAGTTGTTTTCATTTTAAAACACCTAATGATCTCGATTAATGTTAAATATATAAATATTCATTTCATTGTGCATTGAGACAAAATGTAGGTGATAAAAAGTGATTCATAATATTATTATTTTTAAACAGGTGGTGCGTCCTTATAGGTTAGTTACATTTCTGTTAAGGTTTATATCCAATGAATTTTAATTAAATTTAGAAATGTTTATGAAAGAGCTTACAAGAACTTCAACAACTTTCTAAGATGTTTTGGAGATAGCTCATAATTCCTTTTAGCATTCCTATACAGAATAGCTATATAAGGAGTCTTATCTTTCTTCTAAGAAAATATTGGTGAGAAATAGAGGAATGTTTATTGTAGTCATTTTGCTATCTACTTTGAAGGATTAAAAATCTTTAGTTGAAATGGTACTATTAAATTATAAGAGAAAAAATTCATGATGGTCTTGAAAAAAATAAGGTCATCAATTCATTGTGATTTATTTTTTATTATTATCCCTTTTCTACTCCAGCAGAATTAAAATTAAACTAAATGTAAGAGCAGGAACAATATGGTCATTAAAAAATTGCAATGTGTATTCATGATTTATTCTGCTGTCTTAGTTTTATAACACCATTTGGATAATACTTGTTGAAATAGGCTGTATTTTGAAACTACTTTTATTCATTGCTTGGCGATGTTGTTTTCAATTTCAGATATACATCTGAGCGATATGCAGCTAGCAGTTCTCACTCGGGTGGTCGGTTTGATTCAAGTTACAGGCGCTATGATCAGTATGAGGCTCATGGCAGTGGAAATGGTGGTTCCGTTGTGGGGTCAAGTGGTGGAGGTGTGAGGGACTACACTGACTATGATCGGCGCTATGATAAAGGGGCTGTGTCGGGAGGAAGCAGCGGTATGCCAGACTTCAGTTCAGACCACAGAAGGGATCCGATGGGATACAGCATTTCCTCCAGCAAAGACACTGCTCGTGACCCGTACGACTCTGATCAGTACGATCGACTTCAGCGAGGAGAGAGCGGAGCACATCATGGAGGTTACATGCCTCCACACCATCACCACCACCACCATCATCGTGGAGGGATTTCTCCGCCTGGGATCAGAGATCACCGAGGTGTCGCGGGGGATTCTCAACAGCAGCAGCATATCATTTCTTCTCCTTTGTCTTCCAGTCGAAGGAGGGCTGGCGGAGGAGGGCGCAGCTCTTCTCAGGGCTCTGTTGGCAGAATGGGAGGCAGGGATGGAGGGATGAGCAAAGGTGGTTCGATGGGACTGGATGTGGGCAGTGGATCTGACCTCATTGGTGTCTCCTCTGTGGATCGTGAACGTGACAGAGACAGAGATAGGGAAATGAGGGACAGAGAAAGGGAAAGGGAACAGATAGGCATGGTTCGTGATAGGTTAGGACCAAGTTCACGAGATCTCTCTGATGAAGACAAGCCAAAGGATAAAATACTTCCCAGCAAAGGAGCGAGTGTATCTGACACAAGAGTGAAAAAGGATAGTGGAGCCCTTAAGCAGGCTGCTGAGGAAAATGTGCCTGTCAAAGGGTCAGGAAAAGACAAGAAAAACAAAGAGAAGAAGAAGAAGAAAAAGGAAGCGGATGGGGAGAAGGTGAAAAGCAAGAAGAAGAAGAAGGAGAAGCGAGAGGAGAAGTTGGGCAAAAAGGAAATCAAGAAGGAGGAGAAGGAAAGCTTGAAGAAGGATGAGAAAGAGGCTGTGAAAAGAGCAAAACCTGTCCCACCAGTCGTCGAAAATTTGAAGGATTTGAGGAACATTGAGAGTGGTGATGATTGGGAAGGGGACGATTTGAAGATGGATAAAAATGAAAGGATATCTAAGGTTGTTCACAAGGAAGAAGTAAGAGCGAAAGAAGTTCCTAGTGGGGATAAAATTGCAGTTAATCAAGAGGAATATGAAGAGAGTGATGATTTACCAAAGCCCGAAGAAAGCAATGATCAATATTTCAAGGGTACAACTGAAGGCTCTGAGAGAAATGAGGAAGTTAGGACAACAAGTGAAATGCCACCCCCTAGTGTATCACATTCAGAACCACAGCAGTTGATGAAATCGCCTTTGAAAGAAGAGGAGGAAATTTCTCAAGTCATAACAGGAGGCCTTTATGGAGATATGGATGACGCATGCATTGATGACTCTGTCATTGCCACGTATGGTAAAGCGGTAAGGATAGAGCAACCAGCAGCTCATGACATTGGGGAAAATGAGAACAAAGAGGAGCTTGATGAGGTTTCAGAAGGGAGAAGCCCTGCAGAGGACAAAGAGGATTGGGAAGGAAGGGAAACAAGGAGTCCAATTTTGAGGAATGAGGGCCCTCCTCCCAGGGATGTAATGTTGGCTCCTCTACCAGAGCCATCGAGGTGGGAACGAGATGAAGAGTTTGGTAATGCAAGTGATGCCTCAAAATCTGCAGGGAGTGGAGTTGTCAGCCAAGATTCCAAGAGGGGCGTTGGAGAGCAAGAACGCCCCTCGGTCGATCGTGACAAACAGCAAGGGAAGGTGGTCACCTCCGAGGTTTTGAAGCGAGCCGAGAATGCAATATTCCAGAAAGCAATTAATGCCATTCGTCCTATAGAGGCTAAGAAAACTTCATCAGCAACAAGTAATGCGAGTTCAGAAAGACGAGTATATTGCCCTTCTGGTGCTAATGATAGAAGCTCGGAGAGGGAGAAAAGCAGAGGTGAGACTATGAATGAGGTAGCTGGAGAGTTAAGGAGAGGAGTTGAAAGAGAAGCGAGGAAAGCTGGAAACTCTCTACAAATCACCATTCCATCCTCTGTTAGGAGTTCGGAAGTTAATATGGGTGGCATAAGTTTACGAGAAGGCATGGATCAACATGGCGGAGGGAACAGAGTTGGTGGTAATGTTCGTCAGGTGGTACAAGGGCAAGAAGAGAGCTTGACACCGCCAAGGCGCTCTGTGAAAGAACGACTGGGAGCAAGAGTGGAGGGTGATGAGGAAGATCACCAGAGGAAGAGGAGAAGGGAGAGGGAAGAGAGGGAGGAGAGAGAGAGGTTGATGCGCAGCAGGGAGGAGGCTGCGAGGCATGGCGGAGATCACAATCGGGAAAGAAGAGGTGGAGGCCGACATCAGAGCAGGGAAAGGGGAAGTGCCATTTCTCGTAAACCTCATACCGCTGGAGGTCGCAGTAGGAGTGTCAGTCGTGAAAAATCTGCCCCAAAAGGAAGCAGAGGCATTCCATTGCGTAGTGCAGTTGAAAGGAAAAGATCACCCACTCCATCTCGTTCAAGATCTCCTCACCAGCGGCCCCTTATCTCAGTTACTGCTCAACCAGCACTCCCTAAGAGGAGGGAGGTGGATGCAGGTGAGGGTCGTGATAGGAGACGGATTGACGACAGATCATCTCGTCGGCAAAAGGATTATGGTGACATGGATATGCTTAGGCTTAGGATACCTGAAAGGGAGGAAAGAATTGAAAGAGCAGAAACAAAAATGTACAGGGAAGAGCCTGAAGTCATTAGGAGAGCCGAACAGCTTAAAGAATTGCCAGAAAAGCCAAAAAGTAAGCACAAAAGTAAAGAATTAAAGAAGAAAAAGGAGGAAAAAAGGAAAGGTAAAATTGAAAGTGGGGGAACAAGGAAAAGGTCGAGGAGTGGTAGTCATTCACGTAAGAAAAGTGGTGGTGGCAGTTCAGACAAAGAAAGCAAGAAAAATCGTAAGAAAAAGCATCGCAAGGAAAAGACTAAGAAACACAGACAAGAATCAAAGCACAGCAGGCAGAAGGGAAAATCTAGGGATGCTGATAATGAGCACATGGACAGGAAAAGCAGTGATGATGAACGACACGAAAAACTAGATGGTTCGGACAAGAAAGGCACGTCAAAAAACGATGGTGAGGGGTCTAAAAATAAGGATGACCAAAAGTCAGATAGGAACAAGAATGACAGTGGTGGAAGCTCTAGTGGCGAGGAAAAGAAGGATTATGGAGAGGGAGATGAAAGGTTGAAAGACAGGAAAAACCTGAGGTTGACCAGTGATAGAAAGAGGCCAACATTAGACGAGGCAAATTTTGAGCCGGATTATGACGCATTGTCCTCTGACGATGATGAAGATGGTGGAATGGGAATGACAGGTGATGGCGAGGGGAAGGAAGCTGGTGGTATGGCTTTGGGCGAAGGGATGAACCCAGAAGCTCGAGGTGAAACAGTCAAAGAGGGTTCTCAGGAAAAATTCAGGGATAGGGAGGATGATGAAGGGAAGAAATTTGTTGAAGGCAATGAGGCTAAGAGATCGGGTGACAGAAATGCTGGAAATGACAAAAGTGGGGATGGAATGGGTCGTAAGAGGGAGAGATCCCCCAGCGGGGTTTCCCAAGAAGTCAAAAAGAAGCGAGCCAAAATGGAAATGGGGAAGGCAAGTGAAGCTGACATGCACAAGAAATCAAAAAGCATGAAGGGAACTAAGAAACGTGTACAGTCGCCACAGCTAGAGGGTGAAGATAGTTCATCGGAAGATGAAAATGACTCTACCTCCGACAATAGGGAGAGCCGCAAACACGGTGCGTCCTCAGGGGCTACAAATAAGAAGAGGCAAAGGGGATCGAGCCGACGCAAAGGAGGTGGGAAGAAGAACCGCAAAGTCAGCAGTTCAAGCAGTAGCAGCAGTTCAAGTTCTAGTTCCCCTTCAAGTTCCAGTTCATCGTCCTCTTCCAGTAGTAGTGAGAGCCAATCAGAATCTAGTTCCGAATCTGAGTACGAGAGGAGAAGTAGGAGGAAGCACCGGAAGAAAGAGGAGGGAAAGAGTGGTGGGGGAGGTGGTGGCACAAGTGGTGGGAAAGGGAAGAAGAAGAAAGGGAAGTCTTCGAAGCACAGGTGATTCTGAGATCTATATTAAGTGTGAGCATTGAAAGTACAACACAGTGATCGATTTTTTCTGCCTTGGAGTGATAGTGACGTGAAGTAAAATATAAAAATGGCATCAGTAGGCTTCTATGAACATGTGCTTGGTGGCTCCTGGGATGAAGATGATCTGGGAATTTTTCACATTGTATATATATATATGTATAAGTTAATGACTGTATTAGAGGACTGAGCATTTGGATTAAGTCTATTGTCTCTGTAAACAGTCTTATTCTCAGGAGAGCTTTTAATTTAGGAAGACATTTGCAAAGACTAGTCCATGAGCAGGTTTTTTGTGCCTTTGTATTAATGTTTTATGTCCTTTAAGCAATCGTTATTTGAGAAAGGAGGACAATTAACTTGCTCAGATATTGATTTTTGTGAATTAGTGAGGTAGTTTGAGTAAGTGTGTGATTGAATGCAGACTGCTTGAAGCTTATGAATATAAGATTGTTTTGTTCCTTGATTATTTTTAAATACATGCATTTGGTCCACAAATCTGGAGGTGGAGTGGTCTACATTTCCAAAATGTAGAAGATTCAATACCTTATTTTGACTTTAAAAGAATCTTATGCAGAAAGTATGTACACTTAGAACAGGCATTTGGAACAATGTCATTAATTCTGGAGGACTTCTGCAATGTTCAGCATTCTCTTATTTTTGACTAGTACCTATTTCTTTGTCTCTTTCAGAGGTGAAAACACCAGATTTGTAATTTCTTTGTGAATAATTGGCTCAATAATATTTATTTTGAGCAAGAGAACTGTTTCATTATTTGAATTCCCATAATTGTCTTCTACCTTATAATAAATATAATAAGTATTTATGAATAATGCAAACAAATTTGTGTTGAGATGCATTTTTATTAAGATCCAGTTAAACTATTTTTAATTTAAAAAAATGCTTATCAGCTTTTCATAAGGGCAAAGCATTAATTTAAAACTATCATTATTAATTGACTGATTTTTAACAAAGTGAAGCCAATAGTAAATGGTAGCATACAATTTAAGTAACATAAATATCAGGTTTATAAAATCATAAATTGAAAAAGTATGTTTCCGATTTTATTCTTTATTTATATTTTGTGTCAAATGTAATAGCGAAATATTAATGAATGTGACCTCTGCAGTAAAAAAATTTCTAATATTTTCTTTAAGCTGTTGTGAGGTATGCATAAAGTGAACAATCGTACTGATGTTGATGATATGGCACTGATTGACTGGACTAATTTACTAATAATATGATTCCTTATTTGATATATTGCATTAATACAGTAACAGCTCACTTATCTGTATTTTGATGTCAATTTCTGCCGCTATCATTTTCAATGCCGTTTGCGTTCCAATTTAATTAGTTTATTGAGGAGTATTTGTAAAAATAATACAAATACTTCTATAGATTATGAAGCTGATTCAAAATTTTAGCAAAAGAATTTTGTGCTAATTTTCCTCATTAATCCAGGCAGTATTCTCGAACTTACTAATTTTTATGGGCAACAAATGCTATTTGTTTTGATTTGGGCCCACAAACAAATAGTCACTATAGGTGTGCATACAGGATATTTCCTCTACTAGATTTCCCCGTTCCGCAAAGCACTACGGGAAGTTTTGAACCTTGCTGCCGAGGGACAGTAAGGAGGGGCCCACACCTTCGACTCAGTAGGCCCAACCCATTAGCGCCCCACTGGCGACGCTAATTACCAGATTGGAGAGGATCGTCGGTCTCCTCCCCCCTCTGGTCAGGGGTGCGCTCTAGCTTACGCGGTCCGAAGACAGTACCAACAGCCCCCGCGAAACCAAACCCATTTGCCAGTCTGGCAAACGACTGGCACCCGCGGTTCCAGCATTTATTCCTGTGTTTCCACGGGACAACGACACTGGTGGGTCGTCCCCTAGCCCTTACGGACCAGCTACTCTTTTCCCAGCACCGACGGCCGGATCGGGAGTCCGATAGGTGTGCATACAATAGAAATTTTAGCGCTGTTGATTATGGATGCAATGTTTTAACGCAGTGGTGCCCAAACTACGGCCCGCGGGCCAAATGCGGCCCGCGAAGGGTTTTTGTGCGGCCCGCGAAGCTATGGCGAAAAAACAATTTGAAAATTTTAATACATAAATTCATACGTTTTTTGAAATTTTTTATAATAAAACTTTAAATAATGAAATTTTAACCATGAAAACCTTATTTTGACTTGATTTTCACTTATATGGCACCTCAGAATGTATAGATAACTTCCGATTTAAAGTCTAATCCGGCCCGCCGAAGAATTGGCAACTTCCAATACGGCCTGCCAAGGGATTCGCAACAACTGATGTGGCCCGCCATTAGAGAAGTTTGGGCACCACTGTATTAACGGATGATCTGAAGTTTAAGAATATAGTTTATCAATCGTTGTGGGCTTAGTTATTACATATATGCATTTTTATTTATTAGTATGCAGTTTTTCTTTGGAATTAGTGCTGTAATTTAAATAGATTAGCAAAGGAGGGTTATGTATAGATATGTTATGGCAATTATTTTCAGTTTTATAGCTATCTCTAGTAATCTGCAAAAGCTATTTCGTTATTTAATAATTATTGTACGCATTAAGTAACCGAAGCTAATTATTGAGTTTTTGAATCGATGCAAACGCTCAATTCTTTTAGCGCGCGCATTTTCGAAACGAAAATTGTTGATGGGCATGAGGCGCATGCCCGTACGTTAGGCAAAGCTGAGCGCTCGGTTAAGTTTCGGAGTCGCCAGTGCACGTGTAGCCGCTCTCTCGGGAGCAGCTACTGTAGCGGTCTTCAATTGTTTAAGAACATCTAAATTTTCTTTTGAAACTCGTGGTTGACTGGGCGCGCTTGGTTTTGGTGATTGAGTCACTGGGTAGGAGAAAAGCTGAAGCCTGAAAGCTGTGTTCATCGGTTTGAAGAACATAGAAATGTCGTACACGTTGGAAATTTTATTCCTGAGCTGTGTCATTATCGCTGTGGATTCCGGTGAGTAAAATTTTAAATCATCTTAGGAAAGAAATAGTTCCACGAATTTTGAAAAAGATCAACAGAACGACTGTTAATTATTTTAATCCACTTTAGGAGGTTATAGTCGTATATCTATTTCTCTGGATCTGATAGGCAAATTTTTGAGGGATCACGATTGCTTTCTCTATCGTATTATAAAAAAATCAGTTTGTTTCTATGAACTTGTAATCGTTAGTGTATCTTTCCATCTCATAATAAAATCAATGTGAATGTAGGATAAAAATTACATTTTTTCATTGGTTTTGAAATTTAGTTTAAGAAAACCAGGCAATTTATAAACGCCTCCCTTTAAAATTAGTTGGCTTAGATTCAAGTGGGGAATGGCTTGTTATTAGGAAATAAATCCTAAAATTATGAATCTATATAAAATTGGGTGGGTATAGTGTAAACAGACGATTGCTTGATATTTCTGGGCGCTCCATTCGCCTGTTGCTTTCCTTATCTTGGCTGTGATTTGGATATTATTTAATTGGACTCAGTTTTGATAGTCATGATGTTGTTATGCCTTCTCCTTTCTTAAAATTAATTGATTGTTTAATATACGAAAATAAAATCTGGATTCTTTTAACAGCATTTTCATTTTTGTCCCGACGATATTTTGTTAGTTATTGAAGTAGGTAACTGTTGATAGCTAAACATTCTTTAGTCTACATAAACACGTAAAGGATTTTTATTCTTCTATGAAATTTCGATCGTATTACTTTTATTTACTGATTTTTGTATAAGTGGATCAGAATGCAAAATCCTTATAGCAGAATTATCGTTTTCGGAAATGTTGGGGACATTTTACCTGATTTGTCGCATTATTGTTGAAGCTCGTTGTCTTATATTTTTGAAGCTTGACTAGTATAATATACAGTGTTTTAGCGAGTATTTCTTATTTTGTATTTAAAGATTTCACTTTATTCTCACGTATTCTAATATCTCCCGTTTACTTTTACTTATAAAAAGACAGCTGTTATAACTGTATTAGCTATCTGTCCGTTGAAATCAATGGCACTTTTTGAATCGTGTTGAATCGTCGTATGAAAGCATTATAACTTTCCCTCTAAAACGCGAACTTGATATTACATAGTTGTATTTATAGCTTAATCTTCGAAATTTGACCGTTGTGCTCCAAGGCCAGCGGAGCCGATCGAATTTCGTATGTACGCCGTTGAAATAAGATATTTTTGGTAGATGTGGAAACCTGAGACAGAACTCCACGAAAGAGCCCGTGAATCGTGTACCTAATTTAACTTGATTCTTCTTTCAGAATGTTTTGTCATTTATTATTCTTAGGATTGCATTAGCTTTCGAAAGTTCTTAATGTAATTATTTTTCTTAATTTGGACAGTAATTATCCCTTCTGTGAAATATTTTTTCCATTAAAAAATTTGTTACCCTTCGATGCTAACTATTATTCCTGTAACAACCCCAGTTATGAATTATTCGCGTTAAACTCCATGCGATAGCTTCGTTTTTCGTATATTATGAAGATTTAGAAAAATTAGAAACTTTGCATCTTGTATTTGAATTGATAAATTAGTTAGCTCTAATAGCTACAAATTTTTGAGAAAACTAAATGCGCATTTCAGCCATAACCTGCCGTCATCGGTGATGGCTTCCCGATTGCGGATTACATATTTGGTTGTTTAAGGAACCTCGCTTAAGTGATGGGAAATGTTTTCTTTTGCATTAATTAACTTTCGTTTTGACCTGTCGTCGAAAGCTACACGAAACTATGTCGAGGGCCGCATACAGCCCACTGAAGAGGTGTTAGGAAATCCTGCTACGCATTAAATCCACGTCCTATAGCTTGTATAATGTAACTAGAAATTCAGGGAGGAAAATCTCTATTTTATTTTAACCACAGTTTAATTAGATTGCGCATTCCACTCGTTTCTTTATCGAGATTGATATGAAATGTATTACCCCCTTGAGGTTTCAGTAGACTTTAAACAATCTCTATCAAATGGACTGGCGGGTAACCGCACTTGACTTACCTATGCCATTTTTAGATAAAAACTATTATTTTAACAAGCACTTCATATTTCCAAAAAACGAGACGAGTTAAAAAAAAATATTTTGTAAACGGTAATTCCGTGCGTTTTCTTAAACATTGTTCTTGATAAATAATATCTCACTAATAAAGGCCAAATATAATGTTTTTTCCTGTGAGATAATATAGAGATCTCATCGATAGAATTCTGGTACATCAATAACTTGGACATACCTTCTTCAATTTTTGTATCTTCCGTCGTTTGGAACTGATGGAGATAAATAGGAATTCCATTCGATATAAATCTTCTGTTACATTCCCAATATTTTTCAGTGATATTCTGTTTCTTTCTCTTAAGCTCCAGGTATTTTGCGTTCATATTATGACCCCTTTGGCGATTTAGATACGACTCATTGAGCTTAGTCCGATTTTAGATTCTACCTGTTCTCTATAAACCATTAGACTTATTGTGTAAATAATTCAACCTTAGCGGTAACTTTTTTATCTAAGGAAATGCAGTAAATTAATGATATGATAAATGATGTGTTCATCCTACTAGATCCTTGGCGCGGAGTTATATCCCATGAAAGCAAAATTTTAAAAAATTTCCCCTTTACATTTTTTATTACTCTTTTTACTTGGTCCTTTTCTTAATTTATTTCGTTTATCTGGATATCACAATATACCGCTAAGGAGATATTCTCTTCGCATTAAAATTACGCCGTAGTCTCCATAATATAATTTTTTATTTAGTTCATGGACTTGAACACGGAAAGTAGGAGAAAACCGGTCCGAAAAATACTATATATATATATATATATATATATATATATATATATATATATATATACACACACACACACACATACATACATACACTTAAATATATCACTTCCGTTCAGGGGCGGATCCAGAACCTTCCCAAGGGATATATATATATATATATATATATATATATATATATATATATATACATACATACATACATACATACACTTAAATATATCACTTCCGTTCAGGGGCGGATCCAGAACCTTCCCAAGGGGGGGATCGCCTCTATTGCCCCTCCCCCCTCTTGATTCTGCTCTGCCGACGACCACACATTTTGAAAATCCCTACCCCCATCAGAATCTTTCTTTCCTTTGTCATACAGACAATCTTCGCTGTATAAACGAGGAATGTTGCACGGAATGAATTTAAGAATGCACTCAGTGGAGGGCAATGGGATCGTCCTTGGATCCGCCACTGCTTCCGTTACATTTCCCATTTAATTAATTGTATTCGTATGACTCGGATTTTTTAGTTCTCGTGATTACTTTCCCAAACTTTTTGTAGGCGCGGCACCCTTAAAAAGATAAACATGATTTCACGGTAGCCCCCACCGTGAAACAAGGTTTTATATTTGTACCCACTGGTATCACTATCTTTGAACGGTAATACACTATAATCAATTTATTAGAGCGAAGGTTGTTACCCTAACGGTCTTCCAAATATTACAAATCGTTGATTAATTTGGTTTACCAACTTTTCGTCACAAAAATTCGTACTACGACTTTTTGTCACACAATAAATTGGTCCCTGCGACTTTTCGTCACAAAAATTAATTGGTACATGTAACTTTTCGTCAAACAATACCATTGGTCCCTGCGACATTTTGTCATGAAATGTAATTCGCATACCACCTTTTGTAACTCAAAAACAATTGGTGCTTACAAACTTTGATCACAAAAAAGAATAATTATCTCGCAATGAAAAAGAATTTTTAACGTGTGAGTTTTTACAAGCTATGTCGAACGTAATTTTTATATACAACTTATTTATCATTAATAATTGCAATATATTAATAGCTTGCCAATTGCTAGTTGATGTGACAACATTAAAGAGAAGTTTTTACTTAAGAGACGTAAATAATGAAGTACCCTTTTTCCTTCTTTGATTCCAACAATTCTTCCAATTCTTTGATCTAAGTTAATGTACTTTTACTTTCTCATATACGTAGTATATGTATTGAGAAAGTATTGTAATCGTAAAAAAATTCGACTTTGAGATTTTGATGGATATACACGTTTAAGGTGTCCCTGAGTCCATAAAAGTGGTTTTCTCCATGCCATCTGTCTGTCTGTTCGCCGTTCTAGGGCTCAAACGCGTACATTAAATCGAGTATCATCTCGTATTTATGCAATATATCATCTTTTGCAGACCCTTTTTCATAAAAATGAAATTGCACAGAAATAAAGGGTACTTTATTCTTGGGGATTTTTAGAAAAAACTTAATTTACTCAAAAATGGCTTCAGAGAATTTGATTAAAATCAATCCAATTGTAGAGACTGATGTCACAAATAATAATAATAACAATTACTTCAACGCAAACAGGTTTCCCCAATTACATGCGTTGCGTTATAATAGATTTATGACAAGCACATACGACCAAGCCCTAGGCAGGATTCGAACCCACGACCTTTGTGTTGGGAGTATGACACGCTAACCACCCCTCTCTGCGTAAGCCATATATCTAAAAAAATCACCATATGGAGTCCAGTGACATTACAATGTATGCTAAGCTACCTTACCTAAGCCCTATGAGGTCACACCTCCGCCGCGATCCACTCAAAACCTTACTACAGCCTTACGATTAAACTAAATCGAATGATATCTCATATTTAAATCCTTTACCAAGATCTCCAGACCTAACCCCGTTAGGTTTTTGTTTATGGGGTTGGATGAAGAGTGAAGTGTACACAAGAAAAGTGGATACACGAGACAAACTGCTCGATCGCATAATGGGTGCTATTGCCCGCGTAAAGGACCGTCAAGATGAACTCAGACGAGCAACGCCATGTTCTCAAACAAGTTGAAAAGTGCATTAATGTTGAAGGTGAAATTTTCGAAAATTTGTTATAAACTTTAACAAATTTTTCACTTGAACAATAAATATTAGCAACAGTACGTAATATCTCTATCTTATCAATAATTTTGCAACTGTACATTCAAATAGCTCTATCTCGGAAACTGTTTGGAATAGGACACTTGTCCATACGAACTTTTTTCTTAGAATGACTGATACTATCACCTACCAGAATATTGACCTTTCCTCCTGGGACACCCTGTATATGTAAGAAGCAGCTATTTATAATGATATGAGAAAGTTTGCGCAATGTATATTGCGCCGTTTATTTTTGCTGTAGGAGAATGCCCACTTTATAATTTAATATAATATAATTTCTTTGTTCATCCAACTTCATTCTGGAACATACGCGAAAGCGTGAATAATGAAGGATGGTGTTTTTCAAGCAGAGCATTCAGTGCGTGTGCCTTGCTTCACACATATTGGTAGCTCTTGGTAAACCACTTATTACATGGCGATAGCAGTTCCAAATTGGAACTACTATTTAACATCTAAATAGTCTGGAAATAAAGATTATTTTGTACTTCATTGAATTGAATTGGATTGGAAGTAGATCATTTATTATGTTGTTGTGAAGCAGGTCAAATTCATTCGATACTTCGTCCATGTTTCACGTACTAACGATCTTTTGTGATGATAAGTCGCATGTACCAATATTTTATGCGATAAAAGGTCGCAGTTGAACCAGAATGTCGCAGTATTTATTTTTGTCCGCATTTCACGTACTAATAATTTTCGTGACGAAAAGTCGCAGGCACCAATAGTTTTATGCGACAAAGAGTCCCAGTTACCAATTTGTTTGTGCGACGAAAAGTCGCAGTTACCAATTTGTTTGCGTGACCAAATTTCTGTGACGAGAAGTTGCAGGTACGAATTTTCTGTGACGAGAAGTCGGGACACCATTTCTTTACTTGGAGTTTTTCGCGGCAGTTGCGGCACCCTTGAAAATCAACTGCTGCACCACATGGTGCCGTAGCGCCCAGTTTTGGAGAAATTGCTCTAATGGAGGAATTTATGTATTCCTTCCTACCTACGCCGCCAATTGTGCATAAGATGAGGGGTACGAAATCAATGGCTGAAAGAGGTACTAAATGAAGGGCTTAACTTTGAAGTGCCCAATTTCGCTTTATATAAAGCATATTGAAGCAACTAAATACTACTATATTGCAATTGGAAAAGAGATGCACAGATGGATTAGATATAGAAGAAGAAGAAGAATATATTGAAGATATGGCGTCACAAATACATGATAACGCTATAAATAAAAGAATAAAAATTTAGGAGATGGAAAGATTTTGAATCAAGAAAATTCTGAAGATAAATCGAAAGGCGGATGGTAATCTTTTTATAAAAGATTACTCGCCTTCAGAAAAAAAACAATTTCCTAATATGAAGCTGATCGGCCTCCGACGTTAGTTAAAAATCGGAAACGCTGAGCTAATCTCAGTTTTTATTATGTTTTTCGACCTGAAAAACAAAATCGAATCTTATTCGCCATTTGAAAACCATTCTATGGAATCTTTCTCGCCTTGAAAAATTGCTGTCTTCATATCAGCGTTAAAAAAATTAAGCTCCTCCCAAACCAATTCATGGCGATTTTTTACCATCAAGCAGAATTACCTCGACATCCATTTGGTCTGACTCGTAGATCCTTAGGGTTTTCGCTCTTTCATCCTAATTATAACGACTATCTTCTCCTTTCGCAGCGCTCGGGCGATTCTTCTCTATCTCACGCGAGTAATTATCCATTTCCTCGCTTCCTCGTATCCTCTGACTCATCCCGTTACCATCGATCGTAACTATTTATCCATCTTCATTTCATTTTGCTTCCGTTGTTTTCCGGTTTCCAGTTTTTCCCTTCGCCAAATTATTTGCCTTCTTTATAAGTTTTCAATTACATATACATAGTAGTTTAAGTATAGATTTTCAAACTTTTGTCTGTTGCCCTATGAAAATAGAAATTCTTTATTGGTTCGGTGGCATTTGAGTTCAAGCATCGAAAATTTAAGGAACAGATATTGTACATATTGTAAATTTTGGGGAAATTTCAATAAGTGGCCGTAGACACGAATTACATTAGTCTCTCGCCGATCGCGATTGGCGAGGGCCAAGGCTTATGGGAAATTGAGGGCTATGGGGAGTGATCCCTGAGAGGCTTACCTAAAGTCCTATAATGTACACTTCAAGGTTAAAAATAACTAAGCTTTACTTAAAAAACATGTTAATTAGATAAAAATACAAAACAAAATGCGTTCAAAGTACAAAGAAGTCCTGCACCCTAATAATATAATGGTAGAGCAGCCCCTGCTGACGCCACCTGCCTGGCCTTACGCTTCAAATTCCTCAAAGAAAATTCCTTGAACGTCCACCTCCCGACCGATTCGTTGTCTTATCGGGAGCTAAAAATTCTCATTCCTATGGCTCTTCTTCTGTTAAAGACTAGTTAGTACATAGCTTCTTTAATAACATTGATTTTAATATTAGTTAATTAGTCAATTGGAGGCGACCGCGCGGAGAGCCGCAGATATTTAAGACTGAATACTTAAGAAAAACTATTTTGTCATGCCCGCGGTTGCCGAAAGAATACTGTACTAAGTTATAAATATGTTACGACGTTACAAGTTACGGTAAAAAGTTTTTCTTATGATTGTTCATTTTTTGTTTAAAATGCTATTCCACGAGGTTGCAATTCCTTTTATCAACTTTATAGTTTGATTTTTTCAATATCAGCTCGGAAAATAGTGACCTTTTGCCAAATTTTTGTTGAAAATCGAGTTTTACAATTATCACGTTGCTTCTAACGAGAGCCGCCTTGTTCAAACTTTTTTCTTTTTTAGCAACACCAGATACAATATGATGCAGATAAATGATGTATCCGAATATGAACATAAAATGTGCAAACGAACTTGCTCTATTTGGAAGTATTAGTTAGCTGTACTTGAGAATTGACTTTTGCACTACGATCGTCTGTCTAAAAGCCAAATCACTGGGATGCTCCAGACATCCCAGTTCGGCCCTGGTAATCTAGTAATCTGTTGCATATAATAGTTTAAGGTTCCATAAGATAATTTGAGCTAAGCTGTATGCATTTTAGATGGCCTTCGACCAGTCATTCATTGAAGTCTGTTTAACCGCTTAACGGCTAAGTTATTTAGGAAGATAAACGGCGCCGTACTGATTCATTCCATTTAACTTGTATATGTTTTCTTAGATGTCAGGAGGGATAATTTTTATTAAATCAGATCAAAAATTGGATCAACACAATTTTATGAATATACTCAAAATGTTATAAATCTTTTTCTGGTATAATTCGCGATATTTAATCGTGCTTTAGCGCGATTTTACCTGCAAGCCCTGCAGGTAAAAACAACAAAAGACTGTACATTCGCGTCTCCAAGATCGGGACCGAGGGCGTAAGAAACAACGTAGATGCTCAGTAAATGCATCGCCTCTACGCGTTCACAGAAATGGAGGACAAAATTTAAACGCGTGTACGCGTCGGTGGGGGCGCTGAAGGGCTAACTCGCCCGGGGCGCCAAAATTCCACGGGCCGCCGCTGGATGGGCCAACATGAAAAACACGCCCCATGTTTAGGTTTTCCCTGACGCATGTCGGGAGGAGTTGGTGCAAATACCTCCTGAATCTCCTGGGATTTTGGCAGCTCGATTTCACTCCACCGTCGTCTTCTAAATTAGACGCTTAGGTTGTGTGCATAGGTCCCAGCGAGTAATCAACCGCTATCTCCTATAACTTAGCTAGACGCGAACCGCCCTCTTTCTCTATTTCCTGTTACACTTTGATTCTTTTCCTTCTAAATTCCTTTCCTCTCTCCCCTTTCTCTCTCTGGCTCTTTCGGAACATTTCTTCTCGCTTTTATTTTTTCTACCTCTTCTTTCCGCCAAATCGTCGCGATCCTTACACTTCCAACTTCTGGAGACTCATCCTCGCCCTCTTCTCTTTCTCCCACGTCTTCTCCGGTGGGAGGCCGGTTTCAATCCTTCTGTTCGCCCCCGTCTTTCTACCCACTTGTCCTCCCTACACCTCCCACCTCGGCTTTTTCCTCTCCCTCTACTCCGCTCTCTCTCACTCCGACTTTTCTTCCTCTCTCTCCTCGCCTCCTCCCTTCAGCGCCTCACTTCCTTTCTCCTCGCACTCCCCATTCAATTGTGCCTCCTTTCGGTCTACCCATGTAGTCTTGTGCGATTTATTGGCACACGTAATCAATACTTGGAGGTTTTTGGAAGGCGTTGAGTGAATGGTTTGAGTGGTGGGACTGAGGCGCTATTCGTGAGGGAAGTGGAATGTGAGAGTCCGTGAAAAAGAGTGGGTGAGAAGGGAAAGAGAAAAAGGGGGAGGAAAAGAGAGAGGGGGAAAGAAGGAAGACATCGAGACGGGCGCAGCGGGACAAGTGTGGCAGAAGAGAGATTAGTGTGGCTCTATCTTTTATTTGTATTGTGTGTGTGGGGTAGGAATAGAGGACGAGCTTTGTCGAGGAGTGGCGCGCCTCGTGTGGAGTGTATGTGTTGGAGTGAGGGTGACTCCAAGAAAGGAAGGTAGATTGGAAGTGGGAGAATTGGAGATAGTGAGGATCAATAGAGAGAGGGATAGAGATATCTCTTAATACTTTGATTTCGTATCGAACTCCAAATCTGTGTGTGTGTGTGTGTGTGTGTATATATATATATATATGTGTGTGTGTGTGCAATCTTGTTTGTCTAGGTACCTAGGTACATGTATAAATTTGTATGTTAGATTTGAGGTAGGGTGGAGTTAAGGAGAGGGAGAAAAGAAACGACATATTTCGGGGTTGAATGTATGGCTTGGTGAATGACATAATCAGTTGCTCTCGAGCCAGGTGTGCTTACTCAGGAGTTAGAGAAAGTGGTCGTTCGCTGGATTGTTTTGCGAAGCGAGATAAATAAAAGGGTTCGGGAGAGGAAATGAGCCGGATTTTTTTAAGGGGTAACGAAAGGACCAATTTTTTGCGACCATTAAAAAGAGCCACTTTTCCATAAGAACTGGGAGTAATGACCGAACTGGTACGGCTTTAATGGAGATATGATGTTCTTTTCCAGAAAAATGAGAGTTGAGGTATTTATTATGCGATTAAAGGAAGGTTTGCATAATTATTTTGATAGAGAGAGACAATCTTTTTAGGTTCTAGGATGTATTTGGATTTCCAGCTATCGATTTAAAGTCGTAGTTTTAAATATCTGACGCCCCAAGTTCTTTAACAACGAATAAATTATTTAACATATATTTAATGCACGCTAATTAGTATATCGATTCGCAACCATTGCTTATCACATAAATTTCTTGAAAGAGACGAAATATTATGGTTTCTCATAATTTTCTCTACATGGCAATTCAAAAATAAATGAGCGATCTCGGGTTTTGATTAATACCAGATAAATTAAGATAGCTGTTATAGCCATAAAAAGGTAAAATATTTGAGGATTAAGGCTACTATGTAGCCATCCTAATGTTAGAATGAAATGTCGACTTATAATCGCCGTGGAATAAATTATATTTGAATTCCACGTGCTTTACTCAATCATTTATTGTTATGGTAGTTACCAAGACCAGTGCTTTACAAACAATCGGTGGCATGAGTACCACTGGTGCAGGAATTCCCAACCTGGTGCTCGCGGGCACCGCTGTACTCTTTGGCAGCTTGACTGTACTCTTCTGCGATGCTTATATCGCGTTTCCTAACGTCATTAATTTAATATGATCAGTTGCTTTCTTTTAAACGTATCATCATCATCATAGGTAGTCTGTCCGTAGACAGGTCCGTGATTATTCATGGTTAAACCTGGTTCTCCATATACTCCTATTTTCCGCTGTCCTCTTTATATCTTGATAACTCTCTTTCCCTTTCAAATCGTCTATCAGCTGATACCTTTTCCTACCTCTTTCCCTTTTCCCATCTAGTTTTCCTTCTAACACATCTTTAATCATACTCTCTCTCCTCATGTAATGTCCAACCCAGTTAGCCTTCCTCTTTCTGATAGTCTGTATAATCATTCGCTTCTCTCCTATTCTTCGTAGCACTTCATCGTTTTTCATCCTATCTGTCCATTTTATCTTCAGCATTCTCCTCCAAGTCCACATTTCAAAGCTTTCCAAGTATTTGATGTCATTTTTCCTTAGCGTCCATGTTTCTGCCCCATACAATGCTATACTCCATACGTAGCATTTTATCAACTTCTTGCGGATATCTTCCCTAATATTCCCTGTAAGTAGTTGTTTCTTTCCCCTGAAAGCCGCTTTTGCTTTTCCTATTCTAGTTTTGATCTCATCCGTACATTTTGCCTCTCGTGTTATGATACTTCCAAGGTATTTATATTCTGAAACTTGTTCTAATGGCTTTCCCCCAATAGTTATGTTCAGATTCTCTTCTTTACCCGATATTCGAATGACCTTGGATTTTTCTGTATTTATTTCCATACCGTATTTTCTACCTGTTATCACTAGTCTATTTATCATTTTTTGTAGCTCCTCTTCCTTTCTTGCTAGAAGTACTTGATCATCTGCGTATTTTACTGTTCTTATAATCCTTCCTCCAATTTTGAAATCCCCTGTGCCTTCTAAAGCTTCTTGCATTAGACTTTCTCCATATATATTGAATAGGGTTGGCGATAGGCAGCAGCCTTGTCTTACTCCTCTACCGATATTTATTCCGCAGGTGTCCACATTCTCAAACCTAACCTTTACAACTTGATTCTCATATAGATTCCTAATCAATCTCCTGTCTTTCCAGTCTACACCTATATCCTTTAATATCTTCATCAACTTTACCCAATTTACTCTATCAAAGGCCTTCTGCCAGTCTACGAAACATGCGCAGATATCTTGACTGTATTCTATTGCCCTTTCTGATATGATTCTAACTACTCCTATAGCATCTCTAGTTCCTCGTCCTTTTCTGAAACCGAATTGATCTTCCCCTATTATTTCTTCTGCCTTTTTCTCCAGCCTTTTATTAAGAATCCTCGTGATGATCTTCGATGTGTGTGACAGAAGGCTTATAGTTCTGTAATCTTTACACTGCATTGCCTTTGGCTTCTTCTTTAGAGGGATCATTGTTACTTCTAGGAAATCCTGAGGCCATTCTCCCGTGTGATCATTGTTTATCCGCAAAACTATAGTGGTACTCACTTGATATTCTAGGATATAGCTTAGTGCTCGCTTGATATATCAGAATACAACTTGGTGCTCGCCTCATGGAAAAGGTTGGGAACCCCTGCATTAATATCGGCGCCAAAAGTATGTAGTGCTACGATGTGGATCATGAGATGGTACGCGTCCGTAATCAGGAATAATCATTATTTATTAAGAAAAAAATTGAATATAAGCTTGTTTCTTTCTGTCGATAGTATTTTCCAAAAATTGAGAACCTCGGCTCTAAAAATTGTAACACTGACGACTTATTGAGAAAGTGAATGTAATTTTTATTGAAATGCGTCCATAATTTTTCGCATTACAATATTCTTTTACACCGAGTTATAATGCATGTGGCAATTTAAACGGCAAAAAAGCGATATTGAAATTCGCGCGCGTAAAAAAGAGATCGTGTATTTGAACGAAATAAAGAGAATAAGCCACGCACGGTGGCACAAGATTCCGAAATTATGCCGAGGCAGGTGTAAAGAAGAATCCGGAGCAGCTAAAAAGCAAACTGAACTCTGAAGTTGGACGGAATGGGTTCCGAAGCAACATCGCCAGCAACACCGCCGCTCCCTGAGAGCTCAAGTTTCGCGAATTCATTCATCACCTTACGCCATCATCATGTCATCTCTCCTCCGAGCCTTAATCTCGCATGAGGAGCGTGTTAACCTCACTGAGCAAAACAAACACCGCCCCGTGCGCTCCGAGAAGGCGGGTTGCGTCGTGGGAAATCGAGTTGAGCCGTTTTTTTGCCTGGGACAGTTCTTTGTTCTTCCGTGGAAAAGAGAGAAGTAGGAGAAACGGATCTGCTCGACGAAGTAGACGCCATCGCATTGAGCCTATAGTATTCCGAATCGAGGAAGCCATGCGGCGAAAGGGAAGGTTGCGTGGAAAGGTTTTCTCACTTTAATTAACTTTATTCTTAGAAAATTCTATCCTCCCGAAGGAGTCGCTCTCAACGCTTAGTCTTCACGGTCACTTAGATCGTGAGTAATGAGAGGAAACGGGGCAAATTTGATCCGGAAACTACTTCGAAGAGTTTTTATTCCAATTAGTACCGAGTCAGTCGTTACATTAACGGGTAAAAAAATCGATAATTTTGTTTTAGCGCAGTTTTGTTGCACCAAAAGCGTCGAGAATGTTTTTTTTTAATTTGAACATTATCTACGCGTTTTATTTTTATGATGTCTGAGAATTTAGTACAATTAAAGCATCGAATGTACGTTTTTATTTTGCAAGGGAGAAAGAAAATTTTTGTCCTACGAAATTCGATAGAAACCTTGAACTGGGATGAAAGATACTTTATAAGTCAGGTAATGGCATTATAGTGAAAGAGCGAATGGTTTTTGGAAAGGTCACCACTTGGCATTTGTTCGTCAAAGGGTATTCTTAAATGACGTGTTCCGAGTGTCGAGGTCTTCATGATCAACAAAGTGCGGATAGACACGATTCGTGGTTGTCTCTTTTTGTTCGTTCTGAATCATTGGCATTTTCTCAGAAAGATATAATATAAAATCAAATAAACTAGTATTTCAGTTTTCTTGGCATGTAGCTGCAAGAAGGTGGGTGTGGAGCAAATAAATGTTTCGGGCGAAAACATGCGGAAAATTTCGCAACCGCTGGTTCGGCCATTTTTTGTTCAAACAGAAGTATTTTTAGTTCTACGTTAAAGGCTTATAATGCAAACGTTAAAGTTTTTCTTTGTAATACACCCTTTTTCAGGAAATATTAACGTTCTCTGTTGTGCGAAATATTATTGAACTATGGTTAAATCTTTGAGGAAGGGTATTAAAATCTACCATTTTATGTGCACTATTATATCTGATTAGGTCTTAAATTTATCATGATCTTTTTAATGTGGGCCAGTTAAAATTTATAGCATCTGAATATATAACATTGTCATTATAGCATCTGATACTAAAAATATTGTTTAAACGTACAGTTTGATATCAGTTTTGTAAATTTCCTGGCGATTTATTAAAAAAAACTCATAACTAAACATTGCAGTTAACATTGCAAAATGTTGAGAAGTAAAATGGATGTTAGATTTTAAAAGTATATTCTGATGTCCTTAGTTGTTAAATTGAAGGAATGTTAACATCCCCTTTCCCGAAAATACTCTCATATCAAGTATACCCTTGGGTTTTTATTGATTTGAAATCGAATTAATAAACACAACAAATATTTATGAATCAAGAATCAAAAACTATTTTTTGTCTCTATTCCGTATTTTTGCGATGAAAATTGATTAATTCAATATCGTTGCTTTATTGCGTTTTATTAGTGGTCTTATTAGCGAGGTATATATGAGTGGTACTAGCCTAATCTATTCTTTGAGCTTGAATTATTAGCTATACTAATTTTTAAGGAAATTGATAGAGTGGGATTAATCATTTCCATTGATATTAAATGAAAACTTAGCATCATAAGTGCTCTATTTTTCGGTAGGGATTAGGCTTATCAAACCCAATATGTCCCATCCAAAGCTCTCCTATTCATGCCAATCCCCTTCTTTTAATAAATCCAATAGTCCCTTTTTCCACCTATCTCTTAGCCTTTTTCTCTCATCCTCTCTTCTAAGACTTCTTTTAACAGACCATTATCTCAAAATTTGACCAACTCATTTCTTCTGTCCCTCCCGTAATACTCTAATTAAGCTTTTTTGTTCTCCCACTTCATTTAGAACTTCCTTATTAATTTTCCTCTGTCCAACTAATATTCTCCAGTCTACTCCATGCCCTCATCTCAGAAGCCTCTAATCTGTTCCTCATTACTTTTGTTTTTCCTTTTTATTTTCTCATAGAATACTTTTATTTTCCTATTTATTTTCTCACATAATACCTTGGCCTTTTCAATTTAGGAATTTACTGGCATCTGCAAGGTCTTCTGTCAATTACTCACTACTTCTATAACTCCGAGTGATTTCAGTAAGCTATTTCTCACTTTTATCTTTTTATTTACATCTTCCCATACCCCTTACCATTTCTTCTAGGTAAATATTAAATAGTGCTGGAGAGAGTAACTCTGTCTCTTCTTCCTGGTATTTCTCAATATGAGTCTCCGTCCAATGTGCAGCCTTATTCATGCATATATAATTTTTTTTTATTAAACGCCGCTCTCCAATAAGCTCCTATTGTCCTCAATTCTCCCATTTGCTTAGGACATCAGATTTGATCATAAGCCTATTCAAAATCAATAAAGCATGTATTTACGTCCTGGATGTATTCAAGTTTTTTTCCTACTTAAATCCTCATAATTTCTGTAATGTCTGTATTGCTTTGTCCTTTTCCGAAGCCTCAAATTAACTGCACCTATACAACAGTTTACGTTAGCTTCTAACCTTGTTTTAAAAATCTTGAGGTTAACTTCAGCTGCATACGAAATTACCCGTTTGTTCTATAATCTTAGTAACAGTTACTGTATTATTTTAAGACGAGTCAAATCGGACCTAATGTAGTTTTCGGCCACTCACCCTCTTCATAAAATTACAGTTTATAAAACCCTCTTCCCCTTCTTTTCCAAATCCTTTTAACAATTCTGACCTACGATCTTTTTAATTAAATTTTGCAGTATATTATTCATCCTCGCATTTTCTGACTCAGAAGTGTACCATATTTATCTTTAGTTGCGGCTATGTATCATGCTTCTTGCTAATTTCTTAACCTTTTCATGCAATAAGTCTGTTAAACCTCGGTCTCTGAACTTCCTCAACGTCTTCGCATTGTAATTTCCACCACATCGCTCTCGCTTTTGTGGTTTCCCTCTAAAGTTTGTTTAACTTTCGATACATCTTCCTTCTGTATAATTTATTAATCTGCTTCCACCTCCTACGCTCTTCCACCCTTTTAATCATATCTTCTATTGCTCATGGTTTCTTTATTTTCTTTCAGTTTACCTTTAATATCGTTTATTCCGCGTTTTCTATGATACACGATTTTATAATCCTCCAGTTTACTCAACAGACGCTTGTTTATCAGCATTTCTAATGCTTGATAATTTCCTTCTGATTTATTATTTCCCTTTCTCTCCTCAAGCATCATATCGGAACTCGATTCTCTTTTATTAATATATTACATTTCAGACAAAACGTCACTACCATCAATTTGTGATTAAAGTCTGCATCCGCCCACGGAAAACTATGGGAGTTCAGAGCAAAAATGTTGCCTGACCTTTGTGTATCCTCCCGCTTTTCCAGTTTTATTTTCACAAAAATTTCTCCTTAAACCATGTATTTGTTGCCACCAGTCTGTTCCTTTTACTAAAATCTATTATTCTCTATCCTCTTTTATTTATCTTTCTAGGACAAAATCCTCACCCTCGTTCCGGTCTTTAAATTACTTCATTTTAGCGTTTCAATCTTTCATCTTAAAATTTTTTGCAGCCCTCTCTCTGATTGTGAGATACAGATGCTGCGTGGGCTTCTCTTAGTCTGGTCCTTACCTATTGACCTTTCTGGCAATGGTGACCCTACCGAAAGCATATAATCCAGAAGGTAATGGTTTTTAAGGTACATGGAACACTCAAACCTCGTGATGTTTGGAGTCCAAAAGAGGGATGTCTACATAAAGCGAATATTTTGTCAAATCATAATAATAAATATCATTATGATTGAAATAACGAAAAACTCAACTGTTCATTTTATCTGATAACAGTTATATCAGACCGTTATAGTAAATATTTTTAACGGAGAAGCTCCCAAAATTTGGGAATAGGAATAAATTTCAATTGATTTATTTATTTTATTCATTTGCCATAAAAGGAACTAAAGGCCAATAATAAAAAAAACTATTTTCATTAAGAAAATATCAGGAAAACTAAATACGAGCGATTTTTAGCATTATTTTGAATTTTATTTTTTTATATGATGGCAAAATTTTTCTTTCAACCAGGCGAAGTAGGATTAGAATTATCGTAGTTTTTAAAAATGTTGTATATGAGACACACCATGAAATAGTTGCCCAAAATTTTGTAATAAAAAAATTGCAACTTTAATGAGTCAGATAAATGAAAAGCAAAAGGATATGCAAATAAAATTTCGCATATGGTGCGTCGCGGTTGGAACTTAATTTAAAATTTTAGAAGGTTGCAATAAAACGTTCAATCGAGAGAATTAAAAAAATAAATAAAACTCGAATTGATTCATTTGACTAAATAGAATATGCAGCCCTCTGATTCTATGGTCGTTAATTCTTCCAATACGCACTAAAACAATCGAAAGGCCAAACGGTAAATGTCAACACGGTTTCCAGAAGGATTATTCGCCACCATTAGGAACCTTTTAAACCATAAACCCCACGAGAAAGTAATAAAGGGTTTGCAGAGACTCTTCGTATAAAATTGACCCGAGGTCTAGCAATAATAACGCCATAAACGTCGGGATTGGTATATCTTTCCCCGGACCCAACAAGCGCCGAATCGGGAGACGGCCGAAATAATGAGGAGATCCCATGCGCATTACATTGGCACGTAAAATGGCGTAGAGGAGGAGGCTTTGTTAGATGAGAGTTTCGAGTGAGAGAGAGGGAGGCTTCGATAAGGTTACAAGAAAGAGCAAGCGGAGCATGTAGCAGAAGAGGTTTTCGGACGGGTTTTATAATCCAAGTCGTGAGGAAGTGCCTGGGATCGTGGGAGAGAATAGGTGTGAGTGGAGAGGAAGGAGATGGGAGGGAGATGAAGAAAGAAAGAGAGAGAGACTAAGGGGGCAAATGAGGGAGAGACACGCAGCGAGGCGTAAAGGGTGAGGGCAAAAGAGGTAAGGAGAGGAGAGGCAGGGGGAGAGACGGGGAAGAGGAGGAGGGCGTGAATGCGTGGACGCCGGCGGAAAACACTTTGCCCATTTACGTTCGTGTTAATGGCAGCTTGATGCCCTTCTCACCTTCTCTTCCTATTCAACTCCCTTTTCCCGCCTCTCTCTTTTCTTCTCCTTCTCTCTCTTTACCTCCTACTTCGCTGTCGTAGGCATATTTCCTCTTTACTTTCCCTTTTTTGTCATTGCGTCGCGTCTTTTATGTTTGGACCAAAAGGGCTTGTCTTTTACCAGGAGGAAGAATCTGAAAAGGCGATTGGGAAATTGGAAGATAGACAGAAAGACGATACATCGGGAAAAAGATGGAGAGAAAAATAAACAAGTAAGGAAATAACTGAGGAATCAGATATTAAGGGCGGTTATTTAAAAAACAAAAACTACATCCCTTAGCCTGGTTCTGGAGCCTCTAAATTTCAATCACGTGAAGAACCTATGGCTATGAACAATCTCGCAAAATTTGATTGCTCTAACTTGATCGGTGTAGAAGTAGTTAATGGGGCATGGAAGTGTGACGGACGGACTGACGGACTAAATCAGGGATCGGAAACGGTTTTTCTGTCGGGTGCCACTCTATCCATATTCATAATATGTGACACTCGGCGCGTGTCACCCTAAAATTCGTTTGATCCGAAACACTTACGAAAAGTGTTACGTATACAATAAAACATCCTGAAAGTAATGCGGTATAAGTACAATACGGATTACAATTAAAATAAAATTAGAATTAATTTTTAAAATACATTTTTTTAAATTCTTCTCTGAAATATCGTGCCATTTAAAATCTGTTCGCGTGCCATAGTTTGCCGACCCTTGGACTAAACGATTATATTTGCGGGGGGAAACAAGCAAAAAATAGGATAGATGGTGAGGAAGAGATGGAAGCAGATAGTAGGGTAGGTGATACGAGAAACAAGGAGGTGACTCGGAGAGTAGAAGCAGAACGAGTGCGTCACAAGAATCTAAGGGAAAGGATATTATGGTCGAGTAAAGATAAGGAAATATGGAATGATGGGCAATGAGAAAATAGTGAAATTTGCGGAAGGTAGCGAGAAACGGAAGGAAGAAGCGCAAGAGGAGCATCGAATTAAAAAACAAAGATGCGGAGCAAGATGAGGCAGCACGAATACATATGTGGGAGCAAAAGGGCTCGAAGGTAAGTCGAAGTACGGAAGACGGAAGAGAGTAAAAGGAGACGAGAGAGGGAGACGGAAATGAAGTTAGGGAATGGTTAAGTGGTCCAGAGTGGCGCGCGTACTTATGGGGCTCTTCGAGGAAAATTTGGAGATAAGAGTGAATGCCGAGTGATAAAAGGAGTATACGCCTTGCACTTATAATGGAACATTTTGGGCATTCTTGTTTCTTGCACTATCAAGTTAACATGTGTCTAACCCTCAATGTTAAAAAAAATGTTTGAACTTCCGTTGCATATTTCGAGATGTTCGTGAGGTGGAATTATTAAATATATTTGCTCGCATCTCTCTCCTGATAGCAACTGCCTGCCTCGCTAAGATGTAAACCTGCCACTTTGAAAAGAAAAGGGTGATCTTCGAAGAAAAATTTATTTCGCATTTTGAGTTTGCATGTTGTTAGTTAACGAAGAAGAATGACAGTTTTAAATAATCTAAGTAACGTTTTGTTGTTGCGTCCTAATGTCGGCATCAGGTTGCCCATTTAGTCTACAAAGAAGCCGTCATCAGTGGTGATTCACCGATAGTAGATTCTAATAACTGAGCCGATTTGATAATAAGGCGAGCTCGATAATTCTCTGTTGAACAATTTTAGGTTGTTGCAAACGTTTCGGAATAGAAGTTTCCTTTAATTTGTTATTTCTAAGAAATCTCTTTCTTGTGATTGCCTCCGAAGCAGAATATTTCGTATGCGGATGTATCTGGATCCTTTGCTTAAAATACGTTTTCTCTGTTGAATTTGATCAAGCTTCTCCTTCGTTGGTATTTGTACTATCTACGTCTCGGTTCCTTTCACTTTTCTGGCGTCCCTCTCATTGGTACTCGGCCCTCACGAAGTTCATCGATCGAAAGTCACTTACGTGTGAAACCCATCTAGCAACTGTTATCTCTGTTGAAACTTTCCTTTATCAGTTTCAATAGCCCGAAGAAGTAGACACGGTTTATCCTGTACTACTTCTTCCTGCAATATTTAGATTGATTAGTAAGTGCTGCCTCCGTCTTAAAAAATAGCTGTAAAATCTATACATATAAAACGCTACGGCAATGCGTGGCACGCTGGAGGTGCCGGGCTATGAGAAGAACTTCGTATTGCTAAACACAGCTGATACAGCTGGCATTGAAACATATTAGATGTTTGTATCATAATGATAGTATTGTATTGTAAAATCTGGAGATAAATCTGAGATGAAGAATTAGAAAAGGACGGGAGGAAAGAGATAAAGAAGACGGAGAAAAAGGAGAGCTATGGATTGTGACCGGATAGAATGATAGAGGTGGGAGAAAAGAGGCAGAGAGAGGGAGGGAGAGAGAGAGGGAGGGAGAGAGAGAGAGGGAGGGAGAGAGATAGGGAGAGAGATAGGGAGAGAGAGGGAGGGGGAGAGAGAGAGGGAGGGAGAGAGAGAGGAAGGGAGAGAGGAAGGGGGAGAGAGGAAAGGAGGGAGAGAGGAAGGGGGAGAGAGGAAGGAAGGGAAAGGGGAGAGAGAGGAAGGGAGGGAGGGAAAGAGGGATGGCGAGATCATTTGACTCTCTAACTATTGTATTAGCAAATCAAGAGATCGAAAATCGTGTATAAAGAAATTTATGATACTGAGCAATAAAGTACTAGCGCGCAGATACTCTGCGCGGGTAAAGCTAGTATTTAATAAATCTTGGTCTCCATAATGGAGGCGGTTGAGTACGGGTACTTTATAGAAGAAGCATTCCTGTGCTTTTAAGTTATATTATTAATGGAGTCACCTGCATAATATATTGGATTAAAGCCAAAAGATGATCTAGATTCTAGATCCAGGGTGGGCAACCTATTTTTAAATTTAGCCATAGGTGTGGCGAATGAGAAGTGAAATTCGCCACATCATGCAAAAATTGAGAAATTTAAAAACAACAGTTTGAAAAAGTTTATTCAAAACGTACATTTTGACAACTCAGTTACAACTGCCTTAGACGCAAATAATGAAACAAATTGTTCCAATTGAAAAATGAGAAAATTTTATGCGAAATTTGACAATTCTTTTGTCTGAGAAGTTGCAGAAATGTTGGCTGAATATCTGAACTCAATGTACATCTCAGCTTCGCCTCTAAATTGACATCAACAATTCCAGATCTATTTTGACTTGATGAATCCCATCGTATAGAACGTCGATTCACACACCCACGTTGATCCAAAAATAGACAATAATTTCAAAATGCCCGATTTCAAAGTTGGGAGATCCTTGTCAGTCAGAATAGATTCCCACATCTCTGTGACTGCAGAATTCTGCCAAACTTTCAAGTGTTCCAGACCGTGAAGAGCAAGCAAATCATCTTCAAACCCGCGTTTGTCCAAAGACAGAAGGGTGGGAATTTCTTTGCTTGAATTTGCAATATCAAAGTGAAATGGATCACGCAAGAACTGAAATGCCAATTCAAAGTCGTTGAAATCAGTTCAAATTTCTGAGACAGATTTTTCATCCAGTTTACATAGAGCTGCCGCTTCACGTCGAGTAGACCACACTTCTCATTTTTTTCTATAAATCTAGCCAGGTTTGCAAAATTGGTCAAATCGTCCCTTTGAGTTTGTGTCAGAAGATGGTTCAGTTTTGACTTGAATTCTGCTCACATATTACTTTTCCTTTTCCTGGAGCTTCACGACCAATTCATTCAGGTGAGCCATGATATTGCACAGAAAATGTAAATCACACTACCATGAAGGGATCTCAATGTCAGAAAATTTTTCGATCTGACGTTTCTCAACAAGAAAATCTCGAATTTGAGGAAGGAAAGAGGTAAATCGTTCCAGTACCCATCTCACATTCGCAAAGTCAGTAAGATCTTCGAAATCACAGTCACCGCATTCTTTCAAAGCCTCAACAAACTGTCGATGGATGAGGGAACTTCCACTTCGGATGTAATTCACGATTTTCACAACCATATCCATTACATTTTTCAACGTGTCTGTTCCGGGCATTTGAGCACACAAATTCTGCTTATGCAGAATGCAATGAAAGGAGGGCAACATGGTTTTTACGCTATTTCCATTCAAATGCTCCTTCAAAAATAAATAAATCCCGATTTACCTCCAATCATCGCGGATATACCATCCGTTGTAACAGAAGCTAGTTTTTTCAGGTCCAGGTCACATTTTTTTTGGAGGTTCTAAAAAGTTTTCGAGTATATCAGTTTCACACGTTTGATGTCGCAGTCCACAAAGTACAAGGATTTATTCACGAATTTTAAGATCGGGGAACACAAACCGAACCCAAAAGAGTAATTGCGCCGTGTCAGTAAGATTGGTTGACTCGTCCAGCGCCAGGAAAAATACAAACAGTCTTTCAATTGTTCAAGCAGTTGCTCTTCTATGTTTTTCGACAATTCGAGCACTCTGCGAACAACCGTCCTGCGGCTTAGCTGCAATTTCTGCACTTTTTGCAGTATATCATTCTTCACCTTCGAATCGCAATTCTCCAACATAGTTTCTATCACCGTGATCACAATTTCCTTTACCATCTCAGCATCGGAAAATAGTTTTTTCTTTCGAGCCAAAATCTAGGCCGCTTTATAGCTAGCTAACGTCACCAGCTCATTTGACGAAAGAAACTGCTTCAGGCTGCTCTTCTGATCATGAAATTGTGATTTCAGATGGGCAATTTTACTGACACGACTACGGCCATCAACTGGAAATTTATTGTCGAATTCACTGTGAATATTGCGAAAGTGCTTCTTCAAACTGTCTGCCTTATTCTCACTGAAACCTTTTTTGCACAGAAGGCACACCGGCTTTTCGTTTACTTGCATCACTACAAATTTCCAATCCCAGCTTTCTTGATATTTTCGCGTCACGTTCTTCCATTCTCTTGTCTTTTTCTTTTTAGCACTAAGTTCCGAATCAATGAGTTCGTCTGTTTCACTCACCTCAGCATTACCATCTGCTGCTGTTTCACTTCGTTTTCGAATAACCCACTTATCCATCTCTAGGGGAGAAAATGAAATTTTTTTAACAATTAATAACAGTTTTTGTGAGTAGCTGAAGCAGGAAAAATGTGAAAATCGCACACTCGATACAGCCGCAAACGCACGATTAAAACATGTGAAATTGTAGACACCATCCGTTCAAGGTTGGTTCTAGACCAGGGGTCCCCAAGCTACGGCCTGCGAAAGGTTTTTATCCGTCCCGCGGACGCTTTAATGAAAAAATAAAATTTTTCTTCATTCCTATAACGAATACCGAAATTATGATGCTTCTGCATGCGGTACACAAATATATACATACTTAACATACCATCTTACTCGGGCGGCGGAAGTATTGGGAGCGTGTTTAATCATAACAGCAGTACTTTGGTGGGTTGGTTACAGGCTTTACGATCGTTGCATGTCTTTCAAGTTTACTTTCTCGAATCCTATTGACCACTAGAGTCCCTGCGGGCACTATCTTCAGAGACATCTTCACATATTTTGGAAAAATCGAAGCTTCGTTTCCTGTTCTCCTTCCATGAGGAATATCTGAACGCGACTATTGTATCGCGCACGCGCAGTGTACAGCGCAATCAGTGATCTATCAATTTTTGACGCAGTGACATTTCGCTGTAGTTTATTTTAATGTTTGATTCATCTCGGATGCAACAAGCTTTAATAATATTGCAAGTTTATATACTTTAGTACATTAGTGTATTTACATTAATCAGTGGAGATGAACTTCTTGACTCATAATTTCTGACTTGGTATCGTTTCTGCAGTAGCGGATATTGGATATACTGTGCTGTGCTGCATCCACGGAGTAAAGATACTACATAGGTTTGTGGATGTATAAGTATATGTTATGTTTATATAAAAGAATTTATTTCTTTATCCCCATACTTTAATAAAGATGTCAATGTCAATGAAGAGAAAAGTAGATAGTGAATTTCAGGTCTTCAATGACCAATGGACTATTGATTATTTCTTTGTGCAGCTCAAAGACAAGTGTTTGTGTTTTATTTGTAAAGAATCTGTAGCAGTGTTCAAAGAGTACAACTTGAAAAGACATTATATTACCAAACATAGAAGTACAACAGATTTAAAGGAGAATTACGTGAGAAATCGGTACAAGAACTCAAAGAGAGCTTGGCAAATTAACAAAACATGTTTAAAAAGTTTACGAATGAAAATATTGCCTCAGTCCGAGCCAGTTACCGTATTGCTAAAATCATCGCCGAAGAAGGTAGACCGTTTACTGATGGCGAATTTGTTAAAAAATGTATTCTAGCAATGGGTGAAGAGGTATGTCATGATACACTAAGAACATTTGCTGGTATAAGCTTATCTTCAAGTACAGTTACTATGCGAGTCGAGGATTTAGGATTAGATATATGTTTTCAGCTTAAATAAAAGGCAAGTAATTGGACTAATTTTTCACTGACAATTGATGAAAGCGAAGATCTGAGCCATACTGCTTAGTTACTTATTTTCATTAGTGGAATTAATCAGAATTTGAGGTAACCAAAGAACTAGCAGCATTGAAGTGTTTGAAGGACACTACCACCGGTGAAAATATATTTTTGAGTGTATCAGAAACAATTAATGAACTAGAATTAAATTGGGAAATGCTTACTTGTGTGGCTACAGATGGCTCAAAAAACATGGTCGGTTCTAATGTTGGATTAATTGGGCGCATTAAAAAATCATTTGAAAGTAAAAGTATCCAGAAACCAATGCAGTTACATTGCATCATTCATCAACAGTCACTATGTGAAAAAGTTCTTGATTTAAAGTCTGTAATGTCTACTGTTGTTTCTACAGTAGATTATATAAGAAAAGCTTGATTGAATCATCGTCAGTTTAAAAGTTTTCTAGAAGATATTGAATCTGAATACAGTGATTTGCTGTATCACAGTTAAGTACGGTGGCTAAGTCGCGTCAAAGTGTTGAAACGTTTTTTTGAGCTTCGAAATGAAATTGGCATATTTATGAGGGAAAAATTGAAACCGTACCAGAAATTTCTGAACCCGCTTGGTTGTAGAATCTTGCATTTTTTAACCGATATAACTGAACATCTCAATTGTCTCAATGTAAAACTACAAGGATATGGATAACTTGTGCATGAACTCGATTCTGATCTTAAGTCATTCCCAACGAAACAGAAACTTTTCAAGAAACAGATACAACAAAATATTTTCTCACATTTTTAGTGCTGTGATTATTTGTGGAAAAATATGTCGACTGTATTTAATTTTTGTGTTAAACTTTGTGTTGGCAAAATTATTCTGTTACAAAATGAACTAAATAAGCGCTTTAATGATTTTTACGGAAAAGAAAAATCCTTTATTTTGTATCAAAATCCCTTTGATGTTGTTGTTGGTGACGTTGACGCAAATATACAATTAGAGTTAATAGATTTGCAATCAGATAATACACTGAAATCATTATTTAAAAATGAAAACTTAGTTAAGTTCTATTCTTTGTTGCCAGAAAGTAATTTTAGCAATATTAAGAATTTTGCAAGGAAAATGATCTCCATATTTGGAAGCACTTATATTTGCAAGGAGTCATTCTCCAGAATTAAATATATTAAATCGAAAAAACGATCAAAATTAACTGATAACCATTTGAAAGATATTTTAAAAATTAGTGTTTCGAACTTGACACCAAATATTGATAAAGTAATTCAGACATCAACAAAGCAGGCGCATTGTTCACATTAATACTTTTTCAATACTTGGTCATTGGTTAACCTTGATTCTTGAGGTATTTTTTGATTTAGTTAAAAATTCTTATATTTATTCGTGCTTAATTATTGTGGCGTATATATTTCTCACTTCCTTGGTTCCCATTATTTTATTAAAAAAAAAACTCAAATTTATTCATGTTTAATTACAGTTTTTATGCTTAATTATAGTTATAATAATAATATAATATAAATAAAGAAAAAAATATTTTTGTTTTTCATTGCCTATTTCCTTACGAAAAACACTTCACTTATCCATGTTTAATTATTGTTGCGCATATTTAGCTGACTTCTTCGCTTTCTGTTATTTCCTTTAAAAAATTCTTTTATTTATTCATGTTTAACTATATATGTTATATATAACTATAGGGAAAATGTCTTTTTTTAGTTCCGGCCCGCCTAGCACTTTCAGTATTCTTATGTGGCCCTCCTCTCAAAAAGTTTCGGGACCCCTGGTCTAGACTCAAACTGAAGGCAGAGATGAAACGGAATGTTGGGAAAGGGAGTGGCTGGCAGCATTGCGTCAAGAGTCATTCAGAAGGCGGAATAGGAAATGTCCAGTTGCAACCAGCACACGCCGTAAGGAAAAAGTTTTGTTACATTTTATTGTTGGAGCCAAAATATGGCAAACTCAAATTCGCCACACATTCATGGCCAATTCGCCACTTGTGGCGATTGGTAACAGGGTTGCCCACTCCGGTTCTAGATCATTCATTTTTCTGTGTGTACAGGGGCTATGACAAAATTCTCCTTTTCTGTCATATAAAGTTTTGAGGAGATTCCTAGTTTAATCGCAATCATTAACTTCAGTGGCATAAGTGCATCATATGGGCGCATTTGTTTGAGCTTTATTTGAAGATTTTAAGATAATATCACTCAAATAGGACTTTCCTGGAAAGAAGATTTGAAATTAAAATTCCTAAACTCTATGATAGACCTTCATTAAATTCGGTATTCAGAATTTTTAAAAATTCAGTGAGTTAACACCAGAATCAGAATAATTCTACTCTATCAAGACAGCCATCTCAACAAAAATCGAATATCAGTATCTGAATCTCCTCCAAGAAACTCATGTAATTTACAAGACGCTTTCTGTGTAAATTACTCCTACTTCTTTGGGTTGAACAATGTAAATGTAAGCAAACAAATTAATGCAAAATTTTGAGATTGGTAGTAAAAATTAGTTTTTTAACTAAAAAGGAGTTTCAGTTCATTTGCTTATACATATTTTCAATTTTTTATTTCTATGTTAGAGATTCAACAAGAATTCTCACCACCCGTAAAATTTTTCACCTAAAGAATGAGCGGAAATTACATCGCTGTCTACATCTAAGAATTCTATTGACTAATACTTTGTCTTTGAGCTTAACATGGACTATCAAATGACAGTTGATAATGGGCGAAAAGCGTAAATCATAAGGAAAAAAGTAAACGAGAATTAAAATATTTTGCAAATGGGCGGAAACTTCTTGAACGAGACTTTACGAAAAGTAATACACTAATTGTAAGACCGTGAGACCTCCACTTCCATGTACACACTGAAAGGGCTTATTAAGTCCTTTGTTGCTTCAGAAATAGACGCATGAAGTACGCTGGATGCTGCGTTGATTGTAATTCCTTGTGGCATAAACGTGTCATGTAGGTGCTCTCACAGAGATAGACGGATATTACCAAGAACGCAAGTTAAAAATCAGGAGACGAGATCACCCAGAGTCTGCTGAACATTTCGTCCGTTATTTCATAAATAGATCGGAATAAAAAAGGTAGTGCGGAGCGGTCTTACCTTTTGTAACTTCAACTGAAAAATTACATGAAACATCGAGTTTGAAACATCCATTACTGATGTATTCATTCCGCGTCTTTTGAAAGGATTAACACGCTCTCTCGGTTGGGAAAAAATAAAATAAAGTATTAAGCGAGGTAGCTGTGGAAGTAAACGGTTAAAAAAGAAAGAAAGGAAATAAAGAATATTAAAAAAATGAATATTCGACAGAATTCTTGAAACCCTTGAAAAAGTTTCCACCATAAATCTTAAGTCCAAAGAGTACTTCCCAAAAGAAAGAGCGTCGGACTTAAAATAACGCACATCAATGGAGTGGCGTGGAGGGTGCTACAGTTGCTAAAGGTCTGAGATACCGGTGGAAGCATGATAAGCATCGTAATGCGAAGGCGGCGCGGCGGTATGAGGAATAAGTGGAGAAAATGGCATCGGGAGGGGAGAACGGAGGAGAGGAACGAAGGAGAGAAGCGAATTATTTCCAAGAAGTAAGAGAGAAGGAGAGGATAAAGAGATGTCTCGGGCGAACGAGGAAGGCTATTTAGGACATGAATAGAAGCGCATGGAAGGAGAAAGGTAGGGTTAATAAAATACAAGTTAGAAAAATAAGTGGATGCGAAGAGAAACTGATGAGGATAGACAGGCAAACGGATATTGATATATTAGGTTATTGTAAGAAAGAAAGACGTACAGAAAGATGTAAGGGTAAAAAGAAAATATTTAAGACGAATAAAAGGGCTTGAATAAAGGAATACAGAGAAACAAAAGGACACGGAGAGAGATATGGATACAGGGAAAGAGGAGAGTGTATGTAAGGGAAAGAAAGTGGCGTCAAAGAGTGAAACATTCACGTTACGACTTTTAAGTGTTGGATATGGCCCCCAGGGAGGACAAAAGTGGAAGAACTCAGTCCTCCGGGTAATTCTTCCACCGTGGCACTCAGCTAGTCCCGACTCGGAGGAAAGGGAGTTAAGTGGGGGTAAGGGAGTCCTTTTAATGTCGGCTGAACGCGGTCCGAAGAAGTAAGAGAGGGGCAAAAGGTTAAAAGGAAGGAGAGTGGGAGGAAAAAGAACGAGAGGGAAGAGGGAGGGAGGGAAGGGCGATAAAATAGTGGAGATGAATCGAGGAGAGAGGGAGAGAAAATAAGATTGAGTAGGAAACCATAGATGGGGGAAAAAGGTAGTGTGTGGGTGGGAGGGAAAATGGAGGAATGGGAAGTGGAGGGAGAAAGAAAGAGGCGGGAGGAGGATGTGCAGAGGAGAGGGCGAGGAGAGACAGAGATAGAGATGGACGGAGAGGGATGTCGAGGCCGCCTTTGAACCGTGGGAGGGAGAAATGAAGATATATTGGTGAGAAGGAAAGGGAGAAAGGAAGGGGAGAGTGGCTGAGAGCGAGAGAGAGGGAGGGAGAGGGGGGGAGGTAGAGGGTTGGTTGTAAGGTGGGAGTTTGGCAAAAGGGCCGGAGAAGTCGGTTAAGGAGTTTAAGCAGATCGACAAAGTAGAAGGAGAGAGACTTCCAGGGCGAGAAAGAAGGAGAGAGAGAAGAGTAGAAGGGAATGTGAAGGAAGGTCGCGTACGTGTGTGCCTTTGGGCGAAGCAGAGGGAAGTGAGATAGAGGGAGAGAAATAGGAAAGAGAATGGGAAAGGGCGAGGAAAAGAGTGAGAGAGGTGGGAGATCAGATGGATCCAGATAAAGGAAACAGGAGTAGTTGGAAGGAGGGAGAGGAGGTTGGGAGACCATGGAGAGGACTCGGGGCTCTTTCGAAGCGATAAGGGTTAGGAAGCGAGGGTGTGGTGTGAAGGGGCGGAGGGCTTCGGCGGAGAGTATTGAGTAAGTGGGAGCTAAAACGAGAGACAGAGGGACGACGACGGAACAGTCTGAGCGTGAAGTGACTTGGGAATTAAAGGAGAGTGTACGAATGGGCTTTTGTTATATGTTTTATGGCCTCGGTTCTTCGAGAGGGAAGTAGGAGAGGCGGTACGTTTTTTGACGTTGACATAGATGCGGTGGAAAATTTTAACGGGTAAAAAGGGTTTATACTCTATGTATGTATGTATATATATATATACACATTGAATACATTTTGCTTAAGTAGAATGGAAGTGATCGGTGTGTCTGCGGGCTAAAACATCAAGTTCACCAAGACGGGACTTTCGAGAATGTTTCAATTTATGGTTGGAGTTTTGGAACCGTCGACCGAATTAAGCGTCTTTGAGGTGGAACGGTTTTGGCGTCTGCTCTTCCCGATTATTCTGGGTGATGTGTTTAAGGGTTGATTAATGGGATCCATCTGCATTTTCGTTTGCGGGGGATAATCCTGAATTCCCGTCGCAAGCGTGTCTGTTCCTTTAAGGTCTTTTTCTGCATTATCGATTTATATTCTATAGCTCACGCTTTAAAGTATTTCCTCGCCAATACACGAGAATCGCTGTTTTAAAATGCAAAATTTGTGAATTCTGCAGGAAGCTATAATTTATATCCATGCGATTTTCCGGGCGAGGAGAAATTTCTCCATCAAAGAATTTCGGGCCGAGATAAATTTTACGATGTGGCGGATAAGGATAAAAAAATATCTTTGCCTCTTCTGAATCCACTTTTGCGTATTAAATATCGGACAAGACGCGTCCTTCCGTTCTTATTTGAAGAAAAATGGCGTTGGAAAATAATTCTTCCCTTTTACGAAATCAGCATCGCATTACTTTACTCCCGTTTTGTATAAGGTCTTCATAAAATTCGACGCAGATTTAGAGTAATAATAAATGGCGTCACAATGGTTAGACGTACTTGAAGGATCCTTGCATAGACGGAATGGTCCATTTTAAACCCTTTTCACGAAAGGCAACAAACATTTTGCAAAAAATAAACGAAAAATAAGGAAATCTCGTTTGACATTTTCCGCAAGTTTCCATTTAAAAATTACAAGTCTCCGCGGAAGCCCGTTTTCTTGTTTTTTATTTATTTTCTAAAAACAAAGGACGAATGCTCACTCTCTGTGTTTTTCCCGCTACGTGGCCGCAAGAAAAGGACATCCCATCCACTCCACAAGACGTGAGGCTGTTATCGTGCAGATTATTGTTACCAAGGGCTTACGATGAAGTGTAACAGATGTGTCCGCGTGTGACGGAGGGAAGGATACTGGTGAAGAAAAATAAACAAATTGATGAAAAAAAGCAATATGATCCAAGCCGGCCAACAGTAATCCACGGAATACTGTGTATATATATATATATATATATATATATATATATATAATTTTGAAAGTATATTCCCCTCCATTCCTTTCCAACCACGCAGTTCTCTCTCTCCCCCAACACGATTCTCCCACTTCCTCTCTCCATATTTTCCCCCCCTCTTTTATCTTCTTCCAGTCTTTCTCCCTCTTCCTCGCTCACCGACACTACTCCATTTGATATCTTTTCGCTTTCTCCTCTCTCTGCTAGACGGATCTCCGGCTTGGAGTCTTACTTTCGAATCCCTCCGTTGGGAATTGCTGCTGGCTACGTGTTTTTTCGTCGTTTCTCTATCGCCTCGATTCATCATCCCTGATAGACGAATGGGAATAGCAAAGGGAGAAGATTATCCCTTCGTTTGATATGGTTCTGCCAATCTAATGTTAAAGCTATCTACGTCTTTAATTAACTTAATATGAACATATTTTCCTTTAGTTATGCCCTCGGAAATGTTTTATACCTCTCGCATTCACCTGTCTTATTTACCTTGCTTTTCTTTGATTCAAAAGAGAAAAATTCAGCTCGCCTTATGGATAAAATGAAAATGGTAAATTACGTCCCTAAGCATAAATAAGGCTGGGAAAACCAGATGCGCATTTCGGCTACAAAGCAGCCGTCGTCAGTCGGGGGTAGATTCTTTTTTTTAGGGTCTACTATCGGCGAATCACCACAAATGACGGATGCTGCGTATCCATCTGCTTTTCCCGATCTTTATATGGCTTTTGGAGAAACCTAGTATGTCAGTTTGCTTTTCTTAAACATTTTTGCTTCACGACAACCATTTCCATTTAACTCTGTCTTCTTCATCTATTCCTTCGATTTACTTTATTCCGTTTCTTATTCGAGCTTTTCTGCTTTTATTCCGGTCAAATTTTCTTTCCTGCTCACTTCCTTTTGAAACTTCAACTTTCTTTTATTTATCTTCCCTATGGCATCTATTTTTCTTAGCTTTTCTCGTCCTTTGGTCAAACATTCGCCTCAACTTTGTAAATTTTTTATCAAACGTTTCGCAAAACTTTAATTACTCGTCTGTTTCCTTCCGATCGTTTTGGTTTAATCTCACGTCTATCCTTAACCCTTACTTGCGCCTGTATCTCTCTCGACTTGTCTTTGTATGTCAAATTTCACGCTTATTAAGTTTCTGTTCATCTCTTTCTCTCTCATCTTCTCCCACTATTGTCTTCCATTTCTATCTTTCAGCATTCTTCCTTCTGTTTTTGTCAGCACGTTCTCTCATATCGCGAAGTATTATTTCCTGCCGTTCTTACATTCCTCTTCCGCCGTCTCACCCGCCTCCTTCATCTTCTCTTCCTCTCTCTCATCAATATTTCTCCTTCCTCCGCCTCTCCCCCCTTTCTCCTCCCCTCATCTATCCCCCTCTGTCTTCCCACCCTCTCATTCCATCGTCCCTTTCTTCTTATCCCCGCGGTCCTCTCTCTACTCCTTTTCTCCTAGCCTGACTTCTAACCGCTCTACGCCGTTGGCTATGTCGAAGCGAGGCGGTCGACGTTTGTTGTCGGACTGGTGACGCGGTGCATCCCAAATGGCAAAGGGGAGACCGCTGGTGCTGCTCCCGCCGCTGCTGTCCTGAAGGAGAGAGGGGGAGAGATAGATGGGGAGTATGTCTTTTTGGATGACAGAGGCATTGTGTTTGGCCTCGGAGAGTAGGACGAGGTCAGTCGCCGTGGAATGATATGGGCAGGTGCTATGTTATTGGGAGACGCAGTTGGGAGGAAATGAGCGCGCGTGTGTGCGAGGTAGGATTTTTGCGGTTGAGAGGAGGAGGTCCTGTCTCTCCCTCTCTTTGGGAGAAGAAAACTTTTGCTCCAAAAGTCCTCTTTCCAACTCTGCCCGACGAATGATATTTTGCGGAGAATGCGAGACTTTCGCCTCGGTCGCGCAAGTGGGAATGCGACATTTAGATTAACGCGAAAAGATACCGTTCTTTTGTATGTATTTATTTTTGTGACTGGAAATGTCTTTTGCTTTTGCGTCGTGCGCGTATCCTTGACTCTTTAATCTTTCCAGTTGTAAATATACGTTCACCAGAATTAAATGAAATAAAATGCTGCACATAGTTTAAAATTAACTCTAGTTTATTGCGATATATTGTAAGATAGGTGGGGGTGGGGCTGTTTGGATTATGGGGCTATTTGGAACAAAATAAGCATAATGTCTTGCGCATTTCGGTAGTCATTTGCTAGTGAACGATTGTAGAATACGGTTGTTTATGCTCTTGAAGTGGATTTATTTAGTTCTACATCTGTACATGCCTTCAAAACGCAATTAAATGGATCGAGGTGAGTGGTTGCTAGCTCTGATTTTAACGGTATGTAACATTGCAGCCTTAGTATTTAAGGTTTAGTATTCAAATTATTCTCGCTTTGTTCTTGATTTCTGTCTCACAGCGTTACTACCTTCCGCGCTGTTCTATGGTACAAGTAGCACATTATGTTCGTAACTACAGAACTACTTTCTTTTATTTGAAGTCGACACAAGTGGGGCTATTTGAATCAATTTTTGTGGGGCTATTTGGATCGGTTCAACCCATTGCACTTGCAGTAGTATCCAATAGGTCTAGAGGATTGTAAATTGAAGAATGTTTGCGGGATAATTTTTTTAGTATAAATAAAAGTTAAATATGTTGCAAAAATATAGACTGAAAAGTAAATTTTAAGTGCCCTCCAATTTGCGTTTAAGCAAAGCATTCTGCCTGTCATCTGACATCTCCTGAAAACGTTGAAAACACAAGAGTAAAGAGAAAGTTACATTTGGAGAAAGGAAAAAAGGTTAAAAAACTTAGAAATAAATCAAAAGATCTAGTGATCGCTAAGAAAAGTAAGAAATCATGTGTGCGAAGAAAACTAGTTTTCTTCACTTGAACTGCTTGAGTACATTAAAGTCCAATAAAAATGTGCCCGTCGAAAGCAGTATTTTTAATATTTCTTTTGTTTAAATTTATTTAATTTCTATCTGCACTTCGGTAAAATATGGAAAGGCATAGATTAAAACTTAAACTTATATTTAATTTCTTGATGCGATTGTTAACGATTCTTATAAATTTACAGAAAAGCAAGTCGTTAAAAATTAAAACATAACTTGACTAATCATGAAATTCTGCAATTTTCGACAATTAACATTATATGATAAGGGCAAAGAAGACACATGGAGGGGGCGAATGAAAGAATCTCAGTATGATTTCAACAACAAGTCAAGTCAAATAAGTAGAGAACGCGGCAGCTGCTACAGAAACGTTGGCTGACTTGTTTGCCTTCATTTGAAATGATAATTTCCATGTTACTTACGTTCGGTTTGTATGAGAGTGGAAACACTGTGATTTGGACGAGGATAAAGATAAAGTAATGAATCAAGGTGCAGGATGCTAGGACAGAATTCGATGGGCACAGCCCCTCGGTGAGGGAGTTGCTCCCGCAGGGATGGCTGGCGAGAAAACTGGGTGACATGGGACAGACAGACAAACGACTTTATTAGGGCGAAATTGAGACTATGTAGTCCCTTCTTACATTTAACCCTTTCGTCATATAAGTAATTAGAATATTTACAAAATAAGAGGAATTAAATACATACAGATTTTAACAAAATACAAATTAATTACAAGTTAATATATTTGTTAGTAGATAACAGAGCATTACCAAAGAATGTTAGTTTTGTGGGTCATAAAAAACTGTGTATCGGTTATGTTTTAACACAGAAAAATTCCCACTGCGGAAAACACCTACGAAGAGAAGGGAGGTGTAAAAAACCGCGAAAATTCCTAAATAGTTCAGGGGAAGGAAAAGAAAAGAAATCAATTATATGAGAAACAGAGAGAAAAAAAACATTCATAAATACAAACATATGTACATACATTTATATCCATATGAGGGAGGGGGTGAGAGGGGAACAGGGATTGGAGAGGGGAGGGGAGGAGAGGTAAGGGGGGATTTGGAGAGGGAGCTAGAAAAAATGGAAGGGAGTGAAAAAGGAGAGGTGGGTGGAAAGGAGGGGGAGTTCTTTAGGAACGCTTGGTTGTTCTCTCCTCGGCAGCTGCGAGTGGCGCTTTCGGCTAACCCAGCCCTTCTCGGAGTATCTGAAACAAAAACAACACCCGCTTCAATGGGCACCTCTCTCTCGGTCTTACTCCTTTCATTGGGTTGTCTTTGTTACTCCGTGTTTTCCATAACGCTATGTTCTTTTTCCTTTCTGCCTCCATTTCCCATTCTCTTCTCCCCTCTCAGTCTTACCTATCTTCCTCCATATCTCTTTCATTTTCTCCTCCACACTGTTAAAATTATATAGGGTGGGATAGAGATCGAAATATTGTTGAGAAAAAATGAGTTCGTTTCCTCTCGTCTCTTTTTTATCTTAAAATTTATCTGTATGTACAAGCGACGTATGAGGTTATATGCTATAGAGGCCCAACATGGCCTAAATTCGCCTATAAAGAGTCCAATCAATCAATCTCATAGTATTTAATCCTTTTGATTTATATATCCACTTTATATTATCGACCCCTTACGTTTTCTCCGCATAAGATGATTTGGTCGATTTTTTTAACGTCCAACGTTGGAGGTGTTTTATTTTTATCTCGTCCTATTTCGTCCATTTCAAAGATTGTTCTATCGACGAAAAACGTGGCGCCACCAAGAATAATACCCGACCAAGATGAAACGCGATGTCTAATCTTTTGTCGATACAAACAGATTGAAAAATTTGAGGAAATCCGCAATGTTTTTAACGAAACAATGGGTTTTCGAAGAAGCACGGCGAATGTAAAATGTAACTCTTTCTCTCTCTCTCTCTCTGGAAATCACTCGTGCTCACCATCCGCTTCTGAGTTTCATCTCATTCCGCGCCTCCGGTTCCCTCTTTCTCCTGTTCCACTTACCTTTCTCTCCCTCCGTTTCACGCCGTATTCGCACCATACGGAGCCAATCCTACGCTTCCTTTGCTTCTTCCTCTCCCTCTCCTTTCTCTATTTCTCTCCGTACCTCTTCCAATCTCTCTTTTAGTCTTCACGCTCCTTCTCTCCTGTCTCATTTTACTCTCTTCTCCCCGCCGAACTCGCTTTGGTATTTGCAGAAGATGTGTGGGAAGCGGCGGAAGACATGGCAGTCTGCGTGAGAGGGAGGAGGAGATGGAGCATGAATTAAAGCACCGCTGAACACACGTTCCGTTCCTTCCTGCATTTGGGACGGCGGCGATTTTATTTTATCCCCTTTTTTCCAAGAGGAAGACGGAGGACGAAGGGGAACGAGAGTGGGAGAGCAGGAGGGGATTATAAAAGGGAGAAAGAAATAGGGAGGTAGAAAGACGTCGATAAAGGTATAGGAACAGGAAGGAGGTGACGAAAAGCGCAAGGCAAGATGGTTGAGTAAAAGACACAAACGAGGAAATATCGTAAGGAGGGGAGTGAGATACAGAGTGGCAAAAGTACCCAAGTAGGAGGAGAATAGAGAGAGAGAAGGGTTAGGTGATAATGTACGAGATTAGAATGCGAAGGGAAATAAAAAGATACCTAAGAAAAGGGATCGTGCGAAAATGTAGGGCAGTGCTACCCAAATGTTTGGGCATGACGACCATGTAACACGCTTCCGCACTAATTGTGGATCTTAAGCTGCCGAAAATACAGTTGAAGATTAATTTAAGGTAACTAAATGGTTGAGTTTGGGGTCAGCATCACATGATTTGTTTTAAATGTGTTTTTTATAGAAATAGAAAGGTAAAGACGAAACATATTGATCTTATAATTTTCTACTGCCATTATATATTACATTTTGTCCTTTAATTGTTAAGCTCATGGCGGCGGGTCGGATGGAAAAACTCGGCGAGCCGGATATGGCCCGCGGGACGTAGTTAGGGCACCATTGGTATAGAAAAAGGAAGGTGGGGAGAGAATAACGAGGTGGAAAGCTGAGAGAAGAATAAAAAAGGGAAAGGGAGAAGCAGACTGACGTTATCTAGCCGCAAGATGGGTGAAAGGAAAGACAAGAAAGAGCGAGAGTAATATAAACGAGGAGGGAAAGGAGAGAAAGGGAGGCGGGTTGGGGATAAGAATGCGATGGCGGACGTCGTCAGACGTTGAGGAGAGAAGTTTGGACGATAGCGGAACCACAGCGGAGAGAATAACAGGGATAGAATCGTGGGGGAGTAAAAGTATACTGGCGTAGGAGTCGAAGGAAGAAATTAAACATCCAAGAATTTTAAACAGTAATAAAGGTAAAGGAAAAAAGGGGGCAGTGACAGAGAAAAGAAGGGCACAGGAAGGGAAGAGAAAGGTGGACGTTGTCGGATGGGTATTTAGAGGGAAGTGAGAAGAGGTGAATAAAAAAGTCGAGGGGGATAAAGAAAAGCGGAAGGTTTGGAGGAGGCGAGATTTTGGGAGGTTTAGGTGTGGGAGTTTGGCGGGAGACTTCTGTTTCGGAATGGAAATAAGATTTTTTTCTTCCATCGGATAGAAAATCACCGTGGTATAATGCGGTATGGGATTGGGAGGGGGAACATATAACACGTTGGACTCCTTTTTCTTCATGTCGGAGAATGTGCGAGCGGAATACGGATTTTTAAATGCGGAGGATTGAGGCGTCGAGGAAACAAAAGGAGGGCGAGAGAGACAGAGAGAAAGAATTGCGAAAGAAAAGGGAAAAGGCAAAGAATAAAATGGGTGAAAGACGGCGGTGGAGATGGAACAAATTTTTGTAGCCCTAAGTGGAGGACATTGCTAGGAGAAATGTTCTCGTGGGGTTGAAGTGTAATGAATGTGAGGGACGACATGAGGGCCACGGCGGAGGCCAGGGAGGAGAGTTCCTAGTGGGAGAGGGTGGAATGGAATCGTGTCACAGATGGGAGTGGCACGCGATGAAGGGAGAGAAAGGTCTTGTAAGGAAAAGTGATACGGTTGGAGAGATGGGGGATGAGACAGAGGGGATAAGAAGGGAGAAGAAGGGAGAAAGGAAGAAAGGAGAGGAGTGGAGAGAGAGGGAAGGAAGGGAGAAAGTAGAGTAGAGAGAGAGCTGAGGGAGAAAGGGAGAAAGGAGAGGAGTGAAGAGAGCGGAGGATGGAGAGTGGAGAAATGGAGAAAGGAAAGGAGTGGAGAACGTAGGGAGGGAAAGCGGAGGAATGGAGAAGGATGGAAAGCAAAGAAAGGGAGAAAGAAGACTGGATAACGGAGGGAGAGAGAGAGCGAAGGGAGAGAATGTAGAGGAGTAAAAGGAGATATTGGAGGGACGAGGTGAAGGTTGGGATTGGAGAGAGTGGAGGAAGAAAGTGGAGGGAGGTAAAGGGGGATCTAGCAGGTGCGGAAACCCGAAGAATGTGTGATGGGTGTGGCTGGAGTAGAGGGAGATAGAAGAGAGAGAAGGAGGGAGGGGGAGGGTGGAGAGAGGAGGAGAGGGGGAGAGGGGAGGGAGGGAGAGAGAGAGAGATGGTGATGGAGAATATTGGGTGTGTGGCCTCTCCGCTAGTTTACGCAAGCAAGGTCTACGTGGGAATTCAATTATTTATTCTCAAAGGAGGAGCCACAGCCTGTTTAGGCGACTAATGTATTCTCATGCCGCGTAAAAAACATTGAGACGTGTTTTAAAATATTTCTGCTCGACTATGAGGGAGAGAGAGGGAGGGAGGGGGAGAGAGATAAATATAGAGAAATGTTCGTCGAGCAGAATCCAAAAGCGTGTGGGTAATTAAATTACGAGATACTTAGTTTAAGCGCGCGGGTGAAAAGTAGGATGTGTTTTTGAAAAGTTGGCCGCCGTTACCATGATAGCTACAAGGAATGATTCTATTTCCGGGTTATTAGTCATTTCGTAGACTTGCGTAACATTCGCAAACATTCCGCGAATTATGGTTTAGATCGTTTGCGTAATTATAATAATTATCAGTGTACGAAAATTTGCTCCAAGCGTTGTCTTAAGCTTTCTGTTAATAACTTCCTCTCACTAAACAAAGCGGAGGAGTACGACCCTGTGTAACAAAGGGTAATCAAACATGGCCAATATAAATACACTCTTTTTATTCTTATGTTTTCCTTATTTTTTGCCAATATTTAAAATCTAAAACGGAGGGGGAATCAAGCGGATCATTTTTCACTTCAGTGGCTCCAGTATAAAGGACGGCATAAATTTGCGAACAAAAAGAAAGCATTAGTTTTATTATTTTACAAGATGGGACGAGTTTTATTTTTCTTTTTTTGCCGTTTGATCTCGAACACATTTTTGCCTCAGAAACCCTATATCTAATTCACGGGTAGGCTGTTCATGTTTATTTATAATAATTAAGCATTCGGAACGATGTAAAATATCTTTTCCTGAAAATATCAAATCAAAGAGAGATCAACAAAATTGCATAATTATATCACGGTGATGAGGAAACGAATGAAACGGTATTGATAACCACCTAGTTTAATGGCTTAGAGCAAGGGTGCACAACATACGGCCCGCGGGCCAAATTTGCCCCGCCGACACATTTTGCGTGGCCCGGCAGGATTTAATTCAGCTGGTGCTTTCCTTTTCTGTAAAAAATACAAGTAAACTTTGTTATGGATGTTTATCGCATGCGTGAACAAAAATTCTCTCTTATGAAATTAAATAAAGCTCCATTACGTTAAACACTGACAGATCGGAGTTTAAGAGACATTCTAAGAACAGCAACTACCAGCATTACTCCGGATATAAGTGGAATGGTGAGAGAAAAACGGTGCAACATCTCCCATTAAGTAAATTACATTTTTGTAGCATAAAAATTGCATGTAAATGTTGTTACCGTAATTACTGAATCTACAATTGTGTATTTAAGTGTTTTATGTACAAAACTTGCATAGCGTGGCCCTCCCAGGTCAGATCAAGGTCGATTTTGGCCCGTGTCAACTTTTGAGTTGTGCACCTCTGGCTTAGACCTTAGAGAAACGGTGTTATAGAAGTGTCGAGGATTTTCGTTGGGGTGATTCGTGAAATACAATTAATACCACAATTTTATAGCATAGATGCAAACTCAAGAATCCGCTGTATTTGCGATATTGATAGGGGGAGTATCGTAGAGAAATATTAATTTCACTGTGTTGTCAATGGCATACTTTTTTATAGTTTACCAATAAAAATTGATCGATACTATCCCACGTACATGTGGATTTTTTTTCAGTAGAATAGGTGAATCAAAGGTTTGCATTCCACCTAAATACGGAAAGCTATAATTCCTGGAAAGAACTTGATTGCGCTATGTATTCCGGACAATAAGAACATGGCAGTCGAGGGATTAGTCGCAGATGATCGACAGATGCTCATTGAAGGGAAACCACGTGATCGTAGATATAGTGTACAAACTTTTATTAGAAGGTACTCGAAGACGCAAACAGGCAGATAGATAGAGAGATAATTGAGCAACGGATGCGAAGAAACGTGGATAGAGGAGGGAGAACGAAAGATCTAGATTGATAAGGAGGAGAGGAGGACGATGTGGGAATGGAGGGGATGAAACGGGACAGAAGCGAGCGTAAGATATCGGCTGGAAATTCACGGTTCGCGTGTGCCGGAGGAATAAGCGAGTTGGAATGCGGCTGTGGGATTAGAATGAAAGTATGAAACGGGTCGGAAATGTCACACCATAGTTCATAAAGCATGGGTATGTGACATTTCCCACGGCGTTTATAGGGAAGTCCTTCCTGTCAGCGTTTATTTTCGATGTCGAATTATGACTTTAAGTGACGGGATGTGGGATGAGTCTGCGGTGCCCACTCTTCGGCGCTATTTCATATTCATTCTGTAAAAATGTCGGAAAAGGCATGAGAATATGGAGGTACAGGAATAAAAGGGGGACGTAGATCGGTAAAAGCAGTTGGATTTGCAGGTGACGTAAAATTAGTGATGAATTCGGAGAAGGGCATGCAGATGTCAGTAAATTTCTTAAATAAAAAGACAAATATGAAAACAAGCGAAAATAATGATGTTTTTTATGAGTGGAGAATCAAAATGGGTGGGAAAAGATTACATCAGATGGAAGCATTCTGATTCAGGATGGCAGAAGCACCAAATATATCAGGACGAGAATAAAAAGAGCAAAGGAGGTATTAATTAGAGGACGAGGGATGATGGAGGGGAATTTTAATAAAGATATTTAAAAGATGTTAGTAGAAACTTGGATGTGAAATGTAGCATTATATGGGCGTGAGCCACGGAATATGAGAAAAGGGGAGCAGATTAGAGGCTTTCGAGATGTGGGCAAATTGGAGAAAATTAGTTGGACTGAGGGGAAAACCAATGAGGAAGTCATAGGAAGAGAAAGGAGCATAATTATAGTAGTCAGGGAGAGCAGCAGAAATGGGTGGGTCAAAATTTGGAAGGTAAATGTCTGTTGAAAGAAGTCTTAGAAGGGAGGATGCTAGTAAAGAGGCAAAGAGATAGGAAGAGAAAAAGAATATCAGGTTTAAGGGGATGGTTATGAAAAGACGAAGAGAACGGTCTTGAATGGGAGAGATTGCCCAAAATCTTTACTAAGAGTGATGACGAACTTACGTGACGAACATACTATCGCCATACCATGGGTAAGCTGCTTTTTAAAGGTGAGGTGGATTAATAATTTCTCTGTAGTTCGTCCTTTGCTTTCGGTATGTTTTAAATGATTTCATTAGAAGATCAGTCCAACGTTTGCCATAATTCGGTTAATCGTTAACTCACTGGGAGTTTACATTTTGATATGGCGGTTAAAAGCAAAACAATATGCGAAAATATATTTTTGCACTTATTGAGTGAATACACGGAGACAATAACCCTGTTAAAACATCAAAGTTTATCATGAGAACTTTCATTTTTTGTGTTATAATCATGCGTCAATTGCAGAGAATTGAGAATTATATCTCTGTTTATTTAAACCAAGAGAAGGACATAATAGTTTTTAGCGGCTTTTGGTGCTTTATTAGCTGTATAAGCCTTGAAAATGTATTATTGACTGGACCAAAATAAGACGCGTTAAAAACATAAAGTGCAGTAAAAAAGAATGAGTTGGTGCGTTTTAGTCTTTTTACGGATATATTTCCCTTGTTGAGGGTATCTTGTGGAAATCGGGGGAGAAAAAGATAAAAGAAAAAAGGGGTTTGAAATAGTACAATTTCCGCATTGAAGACTCTTCCTACAACTTCGCCAAACCCTTGATAGAAAATGGCCGTAAAAGAAGTTCTAAACTGATGATTCTCCATTTTAGAATCAAGGGCCTAAAACTGGACCATATTTGCCAAATTGAAACAATTCTTTTAGCTTTTTCCAAAAACATTGTACAGTACATTCTAGGGTTACGTGCTTAGAAAAAACCGCGTCGCGGAAAATAAGTACTTTATGGAAAAAAATCACGTGTTTGTAAAATCTGCGAGCTTTCTCACGTCCCATACATAAAGTTAAATGCGCGCGCCTAGCTCAGGACTGCACATGATCAAATTTTATACATGTTGGGTAAACAAGAATCTCATTTATTTTACTATGTATAATCAAACCCGTGTTCAGGAAACCCGCTTTGGGCAAGGGTATATTGTATTTCTTACCGAATATATTTAAATCGTCCACTCTCCCATAAAAAACTACCGCTAGCCCCTTCACAGCTAATCCACCACTAGAGGATTTCTTACACCCTCCATTCCCTCTACCCCTTTTCCTCATTTTTCCTCAACTACATTGTAACGTAATTCTAATCCCATCATCCAATTATTCAATTTCTTCATTCCAACGCCATATATACATGTGCGTGCCAAAAAAACTATGCTGACAGTTTCCCGATGATGCTGTAACGTAGGGATACCTGTCGGGCGTCGAAAAAAAATAATTTTTGCAAAGATATTTTAAATGTATATATATATTTTCGAGTTGACTTTAATTCATTTTTGCTTTTTATCCCTCTACCCTCCATCTTTCTCTATATCCTCGAGCGAAGGAATAAGGAAATTAGCCTCTTTGACGGTTGGGGGGGAGCTCGTTGGAAGGGTTCTCAACAGGGTCGGAAGACGAAGGGATTGGAGGAAAAAGTGGGTGTTTTTTTTAGAGCGAGGAAAACACAGAGCGAGGTTTGTTTTGGAAGGGCAGAGACGAGGAGAAAGAGAGAAGGGAGAGATAGAGAAAGAGAGGGAGAGAGAGAGAACACAGGGAACCGTGAAGGGAGAAATGGGATGGGGACGGTCAGAGTGTGTAGTGTGATATACCGCCGTTGCAGCGACCGCCGTTAACAGGGAGTGGCCGACGCGGGGTTTGGCGTCGGGACGCAGATAAATACAGGATAGCTGAGCGGCGTCGGAGTCGTTGTGCACGCCCGGAACAGACCTCCCTCCGAAAATGGGACAGGGGAAAAATTGCTTTATTTCACAAATGAGCTGAAAAAGTGGAACGTTTGTTTTGTTTGAGCGCCATCCAGCTCGCGTCATTTATTTTCCCTCGCTGCTCTCTGCAGATACTATATGACCGGAGTTATGACGTTTTCTCCTTTTCCCTTCCCTCTCTCGTCTCCTCTCCTCTCTATTTCCACCTACCATCTCGTGGATATTTCTCATTTAAACTATATTCTCGAGAGGTAATTTTCGTTTTTTTTCGCGGAGAGATCCGAAGAGTTAAAACCTCCCCCTTTTATTTTATTACGGCTCCTTTCGAAAAGTTTTCTTCTTAATATACGGCCTCTCTCTCTCTCTTTGTCCGCGCATTAATTGAGTCGAGGGCTAAAGTAATCGGAGAGAATCGAGTTATATCGCTCGGGGGACGTGAAAATAGAAAAATCGGCTGTGTTGATGTTGGTCTAACGACGTTGGATCGCATCGTTTCGCGCAAATTGATTCGAGGGTTCGTGAAAAAAATTTTAAAAATTAAAACGATTTTTATATTCTTTATTCATACAAATTTCACTTTTTAAAGTTACATAAAAATTTCACTTTTTAAAGTTACTACCGACTGGCACGATGATTTTATGTAAGCAAACATAATTAATCAAACTTGACATTAAATTTTCAAATATTGGATATTTCTTTAATAGAAAAACATTTTTACCCGAGTTTAAAGAGTGTATGTAATAATATATTTGACGTATACTTCATCAAATTATCGTAGAAAGAAAGACATTTGTTAAAGGAATAATTTACAGTAAAATAAGTAGGGAGTTGAATTTCAAAGGCATTTGTCAAGACTGATTTTTTTTTATTAAAATACGCCGTTTCTTTTAGTTATGAGACGGACAAGGGCATTTTTCAAGCTCCTGATAAATATCAGCAAGGCAATATAATCGCTCTATCAACTTTAGTCATTTGGGAATAATTTAGCTTATGACCGTCCACATAGGATCTTCGGATCGCTTCATTCCATCAACCTTAGTCATACTAACAAGGACGTTTAATGTCAATTAAATCTGATCAAGATTATGAAAAGAATAGGGTTCATTTGATGACGCAGGTGTCACCGATAGCCAAAAAATGGTCGGTTAACCCACGTAATATAGAATTGATGCTCGGTGGATCACCACTGAGGGTAATCGAGATGCGCACCTCGGTTTATAAAACTTGATGCGGTCATCGGAGTTACCTTAAACATTTATTCAATTCTAGCCATTAGGTGAAGTCTATATTTAGTTAATTTAAGTAACCTCCATTTTCAGTGACATGGGCAACTTTGGTTTCTAATAGAGCAAACGCTATAGTAATAACGTCAACTTTTATGTTTTTGTGGAAGTTAATGTAATTAAAAGTCGAAGGGTTTGCGGCAAGAATTCATTTCGTAAGGGAACTTATGCTTTACCTCATTTATTATCCATTTATTACCTCAAATTATTTAAATTTTCATTAGAAAGTCCCTCTGATGCAAAGGTTATAGGTTTTTGGAATAGATGCAAGGTATTCATGCCACCACAACTGCGCTGCTCAGTTTAAGCTGTAAGAAAAATTGTGCATCTTACATTTTAAAATTTTACCTATCATCTCATATATTTCATGGGTGTTGTTGAACAGCCTGTATTATTTTTTATCTCTCCTCTGCACTTAGATTATTTCAGCGTGAGGATGTTTTTGCTCGTCTAATTTTGTCTTTAATTACTTGGTCATGAAGATGATACGGTTTGTTGTCCTATTGATTATCGCCGACGCGTTCTTTTGTTTCCTGTTCCAATTCAAAAATATAATTTGGAAATAGAACTTATCAACGAAGTCAGCAACGAAAAATTTCAATTTTTATCATTTTGAAAAGAATATCTTTCAATAAGGTCATCTAGGAATTTTAAATGATTTAAACGTATTATTTTCAATGCATCCAAGAGTTGTATGTATTAACATCACATCCTCGTGAATTTATTATTATAAACATCGAATATTTGTGAATTAATTGTCATAATGCCAAAATAATTTCAACTTATTAAAGTAATTCTATTTTCGATTATAACAATTAAGCGGATAATGATTATTAATGCCATTTTTCAATTTTAAAATATGCAAACAGCATGCGAAATGTGATAAAATTTTATATCATATATATATTAAATTTAATCAGTTTTTTTGAAAAGGTGCAAACAGATATACATTGTTAATTAGTCGATAGATGAAATGTCCGAGCATGTATTCAGCGAGTTTATGTGCCAAAAGCGGCAAAAATGAACCAGATAGGTTTACTTTCGTCGTTACATGCATACTCCGGAATTTTTTCTTTTTGTTGCTTAAAAGAATTTATCAAAGAACTAATAGCTATGTATCTAGATTTTCTCGAAACCTTAACGCCTCGCTGGAGCTTAACATTGCATACAAATACGCTGAATGTAATTATTTTTAAAGACATTTCATTTGTGAGGATTGATAAAGAGCAAAGACCATGCGGAAATACCCACGCACTCACAATGATATAACCCCTCGTAAAATACAATTAGTTTGGAATATCTAGCGCAAACGGTTGCTCATACATTTATTCCCGCCAGGATAGAATTCTCAAACATCCTTTTCTTCTGTCCCACCAGGGAAAAAACCGCGCGCGCAGGCTTGCGAATCCGCGTAATTAATACGAATCACATCGCGTGTTCGTGCAACAAATTCGCATTTTTTCACACTCCTTTGTGTGGGATGATTAAAGTCTCGCTGCATTGTTTGTTCGATGCGCGCCGGAGTTCTCCCTTCAGTTTTAATTCACCGGTTTGGAAACTGCTCTCGTGCCGTTGGTGTTGCATTCAATCCTTTTTCGAGGAAATTTCCATCCCTCCCACGTGCGCAGAACCCCTCGTCTGGAGAGAGAGAGAGAGGGGAGGAGAAAAAACAACAGATTTAATTCCGAGTATAATTACTCTTCCTTCGATCTTATATATTCGCGATTCAACCGCCGGGAGGGATTTTCGTTTTGCGTTGCTCGCTTGTTTTTGGAGAACCACGAAACGCCCATTTTCGATAGGATCGCAAGGGGCTATTTCCTCTTTTCTCCCCTTGTTTAGACTATTATCGTGCGGTTTCTGTTGCCGACCTCCGACGCCAACCTCGAAGTCGTTCACGTGTATCATTTGCGGAGAGATGAACACCGCTCTCTCTCTCTCTCTCTCCCACCCTCTAATGGAATTACCGACTTGACAGCTCTAAAATCTTGTTAGGGTATCATGGTGGGTCGGGTCGGAAGGGTGGTTGGGAGGTCATATTAGCAACTGCATATATATTTTTTTAAAGGTGACAGTTGCGATTTTTGTGCAAGCGTCTCGCGAAATGACTCCGCTTTTTTCTCTTTCTCCCCCTCCCCTCTCTATCTCTCTAGCGCCGTGGTATGGAGTTAATTCTTTTGTTTTAACGTTCTTTTTTTGTAATGCTTTCCGGACGTGGAGTCACTTTTCTCCGCAAAAAGATTTGAGGTTCAATGGCCTCGGTAAAACGAGCACCTGCTTTTGAGTGCTTTATGCTTTGGAATCGTTTTACGACGGCGATAATCCCGCAGTTTCAGTCCTCGCTTCGCGGTACAACGGGGATGTGGATGGCTGGGACAATGGAGAAGACATGTCGTAAAATATGACGATGAAGCGGGGAATGGCGGGGATGTATTTGGGAGGTTGTTTATCGGTGGTCAAAAAATGTTTAACGATTTATAGGCTCTTAACTTTTTATTTTTCTTTGATGTTTCTCGTATAAAAATATCGAGGGGATTGAAAACATTTGGCGAAATATTTTTTATGCTAAGCATGCAATTAGAGGTATTAAATTTGAATCCTAGCTTAAAAAATATCCGGAAATGCGAGCGAATTAAAATTTATTTTATTAATAAGGATATTTTTATTTACACGTATATACTCTAAAACTACGGTGTTCGGTATTTAAAATATCCAACGAATCCTTCTTTCCCGCAATTAACCTATCTACTATCTATCTACCTATCTACTCTAACTCAACACATTTGAAATGTAATTTTTTTGCCACCGAAGCCGGAACGGAGTAAGCAAACACATTATGAATTTAGATACTTGCTCTTGTATTCCATTCCAAATTATAAATACTTTCTCATAACTTTAGAAAAAATGTCTAAATTAAGCAAAATAAAAAATTTCGCCAAGTTTCGTCCCTGAATAAAACCTCCTTATATTTACCGACTGTTATTTAAAAATTACTTAGACTGTGTTTTGCAAATAAAAAGAAATAGTCATTTTAGCGATGCAATTCCATCCAACCGTGTTCATAAATTCAACTGGAGCAGGTTCCTGCTCACGGTCGCCATGTAAATAAACACGCCGGAACGAGGAAAAAATAAAAAAATAGCAAGGTTTCCGTTGTACTTGTTAAAAATCAACCCATGACGCACCTAAGTTTTTACACCGTTCGTGTCGCTGCGTAAATCAAAATTTAATTTCCATAGTTAATATACCTTTCGCGAGAAACACTCGCGAATTACGATTCTTCGAAAAAATCCGCGACGTTTTTTTCACGTAAATAAAGCGAAATGAATGTCGACTACGGTGCTAAGCGTATATCGAAACGAAAAAATGCCAAAAAAATAACAGGCTCCCCCAAAAAAATACGGGGCCATCTCGGATATTTTCCTTTTTTTATTATTCGAAGGGATCTTTTGGAGAGAAACGGAGGCGGTGTCATTTTCTCCCATCCCCCTATCCCCTTTCAGGGCGGCATCTGAAATGAACCCACGTAGTAAAGCAGCAAGCATTCGAGTCGAGTTATGGAGTTAGACACCGCTCATTATGCATTCCGCTCACGTACAGGGCTTTAGCGGGAAAGGGGATAATACTTTTTCGGTGCGTGCGAGAGATTTTTTTGTTCCACCTATTTTCGCTGGCGCTGTCGGGCATTGAGCGACGAAATAAAAAAAGAGAGGGTAGAAAAGTGCCTGCGTGGGGGTGGGTCGAGGAGGATGCCGAGGGCTGTAAAAGTGGGGGGGAAGGGGGAGGGAGGGGGGGGGGGGTGGAGAGGAGAAAGATGGATTGAGGCCAAAAAAAGAAGGGAATGATATAGAGTGACGATGACTTTTACGAGACGTGATCTCGTTGCGGAATATATCGGGAAAGATCTCACCGCGAATCGATGGACGGGAAATTAAACGCGGGGGATGTTTTGGAGGAAGTATAACGGGAAGGGTAACCGACGAAGGGAATACATTGTCCTCTTCAAGACCGAAGGAAAAAAGGTTTAAACGAATTTATTCGAATTTACGGTGGACCTTTAATCGAAAAACAACGTGGCAGATATTTAAAAATCATTTTTGGTCTTCGCAAGATGTCTTCAAATGGTCGTAGGATCAGTGCTTTAAATAGATAATTCGAACTGATAGCATGGCCCCTGTTTCCGAATTTTTCTTCGATATTTCTCTCCTAGAGAGATGTTTATTGATAATTTACTACGGAAGCTCCTTAATTTACCTCGTGGATGCGTTCTCAGAAATACGAAGTTAGACGAAACGGCATAAATCGAAACCTATTTTCCCACAGGCAATAATATAATTAATTCCAGAAAATTTCCAATTTTAATAATATAAATTGAGTAGACGTTCCTAATAGATATTTTTGTGATAATTCACAGAATATTATCCAACGCTTACTAAAAGACATTGTTTATTTTATAGCAATTGTTACCAAATAAATCAGTAACTATCGTTAATAAAATCGCCCGTGTCTATTCATCATCATCATATGTAGTCTGTCCGTAGACAGGTCCGTGATTATTCATGGTTAAATCTGGTTCTCCATATACTCCTGTTTTCCGCTGTCCTCTTCATATCTTGATAACTCTTTTTCCCTTTCAAATCGTCTATCAGCTGAAACATTTACTACCTCTTTCCCTTTTACATTTAATGTCTATGTCTAGTGTCATGTCTATTATAATGGTTTATATATGTCTGTAATGTGTCGAGGACTGGATAGGTGAGGTTTGAGGAGGGTAAGGACTACTCACGCAAAGAATCAGGCCTGTCTGACCCTCACCTGAAGATGACTGACTGGCTGTAGCTCAATAGCTACTGCTGCCTTATCCCTGCGCCTCCCTGAGGAATTAATAATTTATTAGACATTATTTTTGTTTGTAAATGATTATTTCTTCAATCTGTGATCTATATGTCGAGTTTGAAAATCGGAGACAATTTTTATTCGAAAACAGCGTAATATCAAAGTAACATATGAATATCTGTTCCCTAATATCTTGGTTATGTTCTATCAAAACAACGCAATTCGGGACGACGTAAACCCATATCTTACTGTATTTGATATGCGTTGCTATTTTTCAAATTAATTTGTCTTGGCATAACTTTAATGATTATATTGGTGTGCAACAGAAAATGGAATCTTAGTCATTAAAAAGATCGATTTAATTGTTATAGCAGTGTCCGAGGGAGGTAAATTAGTGACACACGTCGTGATTTAACAATATTCTATGTGGATATTTTTTATTTTCGAGCCATTATGTTCCTTTCTCTTATTAAATTATTGCTGTAGCTTGAAATTAAAATAAATACCACTCTTGATGAAGACTACTGTTAGATATTTCAAACGCAAAAAAATTACGACAAATAATAGTTATTTATGTCATGCAGACCGCAGTGTGTGCTACGCGAACCAAAAAGTGTATTACTATTATAAATCTGGCAGCGAATACATTTTTTGTCCTCTTTTATTCGACCTTAATTCCTCATGGAATGAGAGTCATGGGATAGGTATGGGGAGATGGGAAGGGAGAAATAATAGGAGAGGGGGCTCGGAGGACTGGCGCATAACATAGGAATCCGCTTATGGCCTCTTTTGCTTGGTCAGTCCTGTAGGGCGCAGGGAGAGACGGCTCGCACCGGGTGCTGAGGAAATCGCTGGGCGAAATACAAGGCTTCCCACTCAAACACCGCTTCGCGGATAGGTGAATCGGCGTCGTGGTCCCACCCCCACCCACTTCCGCCGTCACCCTTTCCTTCCTTTCCTATCCTCCCATTTCTCTCTCTCTCTTTTCCCTCGACCTCCCGTTCGAGAGAATTTCCCCCTCTCTCCCTCTCTTCGCTGCCTCGCGCCAAAAGCTCTCATCTGCGCGGTTATCTCCGTCGTGCAACTTCAGAGTGCCGAGTTTTAAGGCTTGCATATTTTTATTAAAAAAACGGTCGGTCTGCAACTATTTTCGATTTCTCTATCTAAGAACCGAGAATTTGCTGTTATTTATCGAAAATGAGTTATCGTGTTGTTGTAGATGTTATATGCGCGTATATATATTAACTAGCTAAATGAAGTCTATACAATATTTCTTACAATAATCTACCGACTGATGACCAATGTTTATAATAGCACGAAAGTGTTTAGAATAAATTTTAAAACATTAGAAAGTTTTGGTTAGAACGAATAAATGTCTGATAACATTTAAAAATACATTCGTTAGAAACATGCACTTTAAATTATAATAAAATTAAAAAATCTGATATGGCCACCACATGACTTTCTGCGTATCTGTAATATTTCTAAAAATTCCAAATAGGTAAAATGAGAATAATTTTAAAACGAGAAAAAAGTCTGCTATCACCGGGAATCGAACCCGGGTCTTCCACTTGCCGGGAGGATATTCTACCACTGGACTATCGTAGCAGATCAATTTTCTCGTAAAATGATAATAAATATTTTAAGGAACTGCGAGAAAAATTTAAAGTATACAAAAAACAGAACTAAACTCAAACCATAGCCTTCTGGTATTGGATATAGCCCCGAAACTCCGACAATTAAGAAAATAAAAAGGAGCGTTACTAAGACGTAACTAAGCGTAAATTGTTTACAATAGTCGCCGATAGGTGGTGTGATGGTGGCAGCTAAAAAATTAGTTTTTAAAAATATCTCTTAAACAATGAATTATATGGGAAAATATTTCGAACAAACATTGTAGAAAATTTAATTTCCTACAACGTTTATTCCAGTACATTTTTGCATTTATCAAATATTAAAGCAAATATTTCAATAAATAGACAAATGACGAGTAAACACCCACTTCCGGTTGAGCGATTTTTACCATAAAGTAATCAATTCTTTCACCTTCAACAGAAATGTCAAATATAAAATTTTGCGTTGATCTGATTAATAGTTTTTAAGTTAGAGCACCCACAGAATCCCGGTCACAGACACACACAGACATCATCGAGAAAATAGTCAAAACGTGTTCAGGGGACCTTAAAATATGTTTTTCCGTTGAAATATCGAATTCGATTTTTTCATGAAAACTACTTGCTCTATACTTCGTATATGGAGAAAGTAAAAGTTTTTCGAGTTTAGGTAGTTGGTATTGTCCTTAAATTACTTAAAGATTATTCAATGCTAAGTTCTGCGGCCATTAAATCCAGATAAGCAATCTTAAGCGCTTTTTCAGAAAAACTGAAAGATCCAATTTCAGGGATCCTAAGTCGAGCGTGTGCTGTATCCGTTCGCGTGCATAAAACATGAGATAAATCATTCCTAAGTTGTTAATGACTCTGAAGTTCACTCCCGCAGAAAGCTTACTCCGGCATATCCCTTTCCTAATAACGGAAACTCTACCCTAACTATTCCTTCGTTCCGTAATCACAGCAAGAGATATAACGTGCTTTGTATCAAAATGGGGATGGGTCTCTAAGGTTACTGGGTGATCGTGGTGACCCTGAATTTGGATTGTGAATAGATAAGGGTAGAGAAGAATAAAGAGAGATGTGGTATAATGAGAGGGTACTTAGTTAAATGGTGAGAGTATTAAACCCAATTAAAATTGATGTTCATGTGATGTGAACTGTACTCGGGAAGTTGAAGAAAACTACCTAATTTATTCATTCCATTCGAACTGCGCCGACTAATTTGTTAATGCATAGCAGTTCATAGATACGTGGATGTACCACACGCGCCAGATGAGATATCAACGGGTGCATTCGCGTTGCATTCGGCTTTCCTCAGAGGCAGCGGAGATAGTTTGCTTGCTTCTCGACCATGAAGGACTATTGACTTGATACATAATCCAAATGCATTGTGGTACGTCATGCCCTAATTACTCTCCCTTTGTCTGCCCTCAATGGTACGATGTTCTCTTAGCTATCGCGATGAATACGTATATAAATTCCATGTCGCTTTATTTCCAAATAACTAAAAGTCATAGTATTTATTTAAACCATTTCCCATCCAAACAATTTTAAAACTTTCCGCGGAGAGGTCGTCGGTTTTTTGCACGCAGACTCGACAAATAACATGAAAGTTCTTTTTTAGTTATTTATTGTTATAGGTAACAAATAGTCGGTTTTACACAAAATCCTACCTAAGAAAAATATTTCGAATCTCCAGCTCATCTGGAAGTGCCTAAACATTAGTATCCTCCTCCTCCTCTGTAAGAAACGTCTATATATAATGACTAGTAGTTGGTAGTAGTAGTAGTAGTTAGTTTCTTTCCCCATACCAACAATTTTCCAACCATCAATACCCAGGAGATTTGCTTCACCTTCTCTGTCCGATTCCTCATCGCCGAATTTCCGCGTAGTTCCTTCTTCTCCGATACGAAAATCAACATCACTTTTACAACTGGCTATATGATCAATCGTTTTATTTGTCAGCTGAACATCTTTTTCAACCTAAATATTATTATCTCTTTTTACTCGTAGAAGGACCCGAATTGCTCTCGTCTGACGTCATAACCTTTTGCTGACGAACATTTTTTAAAATTGTATTTGAAAAAAAATCATTTAGTGTGTGTTCGATTGCAGCACACTCGGTAGGAAAAACGTATTTCTAGTATGCCTGTATGGTGCGACAGACGTTCTGATACGGCCAAAAAAATTCATATCGATCATATGTCGATAAACGACCGCGAGAGACAATTATGGAGATCGACTATTCTTAGACACCCGACCGGAAAGAGTTGTCTATTTATATCATAGCAAATGACTATAAAATTGTCTTTTAATAGGCGTATAATGCTGTTAGAAAGTTAAGCATTGATGCTTTTACTTATTATGAAGCAAAACTTTCAGGAATATACAATATTGTCTCATTGTCTGTGCACTTAAGATATTTTCTTATTCGATTAATACAAGTGAAAATTTTTGTGAATGATAAGGAATTTGAATAGAGAATTTCTTGAAGGAAATTCATCCAAAGGAAAAAACTGATGACCTCTTTTAGAAAATTATGTTATTTATAAACAAATGTTGAAACGTGTTCAGAACGTATACATTTTTATATAAATGAAATGATCAAGAATCTGTAAGTTACTGGAGAAGGTTTAGATATCGTTGAATAGTTTCAAACTTCATAACTCAATTTCGGCATATTCATAGCCTTTGTCTATATGACGCAATAAAAACATCTGTAGTGCATTTATGCAAAGGTAAGCGTAATTTCATTTTGAGTATGTATGTATGTATGTATGCCCAGTCAATTCGCCTCTCTTACAGCACAAATGGGTATCTCAGAGGTAGTGCAATGAATAACCGGGGAGGGAGGAGGGAAACCCGGTGCCGGCATTTGCCTGCTCTTACGAAGAACACCAGGGGGGCCAACAGCTTAACGTCCCTTCCGAAGGACGGAACAGCTGAATTTGCGCGGTCTCCTCAAACTACGCAAACAGGGGGCCGTGTGACCTTGAGAAAAATCCTACTCGCGCAGGATTCGTACCCGATGACTTTTTCAAGCATCGGGCGAGTAGCAGCCAGCGTCCTAACCACTACACCACCGGCACCCCTGACATTTTGAGTAACGCGCAGGATGTGCTGTGTCCAAATGAAATTTCCAGGAAATTGAAAGACAATAAAAACAAAAAAGAACGAAATAAAACGCTTTCCGCGTGTTAAATTTGGCTGGCGTGAATGTTTCTACGCTCTAAAACTCCAATTCCGCAAAAACATCCAATTCAGAATGTAATCCCAGCTGTGAATTCCACGAAAGCATTGTGTTTGGCGCTCCACTGCCACGTATAGCGCAAGTGGCGTCGCCTAGCGGATGATTTCCCACCGAACATTCCATCGCCAAGGCCCTGCATTTGTCTCGCTTCTTTTTTTTGCATTTCCTCCTCTCCTCCGCTTCACAATCACAGAAAGGCGCCCTCCGTCCTCATTCCTCTCTCTTCTGCTTTCGTCCCCTTGAATTCCTGAGAATGCAACCCATTTAACGCTTCCGTATTTGCCTGATTGCATACCTTCGTAGGAGCTTTAAAGTCGACGACTTTGGAGTCACTAAACACTACATAACCACGCCATTAGCTTTATTCATCGCAATTTGCCTTAAAGAGGATTTTATCGCTTGCGAGTCATCAGAGTTTTGCTTGGTTAAGAATTTTGTTCGACCATAGCAAAAAATTACTCGAGCTTCATGAAATAACAGCATCTATGAGATACTTCGGTTTACGCGAGGGCTAACTAAGTTCCGGATTGATTATATTTTCTTGCCTTCTACGCAAAAAAATAATTTTCGAAAAACTTATGTATCTCAGTAATAGTAGATATTTTCTGTGTTATAACTCTCTGTAAATTTGAAATGATTGTTTTCGGTGAATAAGATATCATTCTCAGTTTCTCCAAATGTAAGATAGTGAGAAGCAGAAACCGTTATCGGTGAAATTCAACTTGGCAGACAACCACAGAAAACTTATTCGGAATTCCTCTTCTTTCCAACGCGCATGGTCAGATAAAATATGACCGCATATCCTCGCATTATAAAAGCATTTGTAGAATTAAATGTGTACAGACATGCCATATCGTGCAGTCCAGTTAAATTGTTACTGAGGATGCTGGTCTTGATATAAAAAATACTTATTTGGTTATTATTTAATTCTATATTTTTTATTTAAATTCTTCGTATTTCTTATGTAATAATTCCGTGATCTGCATCCTACGAACGAGTAAAAAATTTCAAGGAGAATGTTTAACAAGCCTTCTGATAATCGCGAATCAGATGGTCAAAACTATGGAAATTTATCTGAAAATTTTAATAATGAATATTGAGATGATTTTGAAAGAAAAAGTTAATAATTATTTGACTTTGTTAAATAAAGACTGTGTTGAAAAGCATCCAAATATATTTTGAGTTAGTCAATAGTTTGATCAATAACGGCTAAAAATTTAATTTCTTAATATTAACACCAACATCATTTCAGGCAATTGCTCTCAATACTTATCTAAAAATGCAAAATGATATTTATTTGATACCTTAAAAGGGAGTTCATTCAACAAGCACTTACTCAGTTAAATTTAAACAGTATTTCTGTTATCATTTTAGATTTCGTATTAAGAATTTTTCAAACAACTTCTTATCTCAGAACTGCTGGTTTCATAAACCTACAGATACCGCAGTAACATTATATATGAAATGGTTAGGGCAAAATAGCAGCGACAAAATTTCCGACGGATAACTAGTGGCGGCAAATAATTCTAAATCCTAGATCGTAGGTGGTAGTATGTGACACCTCATATTAGATGCTTTACTTAGTTTCATTAAATCTTATTTAGCAGTTATTTTTTATTTTGTGTGCATATCATCACGAGATTTTGTATATTTAAATATTTTCTTTCGATCAACTGGCCGAAGTAGCTTACATTTTTTTTGCAATCCGTAGGCTATGAGCTCTTCTTCGCACCCGCGATTTTCCACCTTTTCCATCTTAGTCTTCTTTTTAGCCAGTTCGCCATTGCTGAAATTCAAATTATTCAACCGGAGTAAAAAATGATCTTTATCGTGTATTCATGATATCTTCTTTAATTTTAACTCCACTTTGAAGTCATGAAGCGGGTGCTTGCTCGAGAGTTTACTGTTTTTTAAGCTCGTTTTATTTTATATAGACGCGCTTAAATGTTTTTACTCTGCCTTTCTGTGTAATCAGTTAAATTAAGGTAGAAAGTAGACGGTAAGAGATATAAGGCTGAAATTTGCAGGGTGTCCGTGATGCCATTTATTACGCTGCCGAAGAAATGTTTTGGAGAAATCGGTGGGCGGCAGGAGAGGGAGGGCTTCAAAAGTTTAAATTAAGATTCTGAGAAAATGGCTATAGATGGAAAGTTAAAATTAATTAATTAATTATTGCATAAATTACTTAATGTTACATAGTTATATTTATGAATTTATACAGAATTTTAAGCTTACAGTTCTAAGTAAACCTCATTAATTAAAACGCGCTTTTTTATATTGCATCAGCAAATGAAGTTTCCATTTTTTGCTTCCTCTTTTTATTTATTTTGGTGATAATAGTATACATTCATAAGCGATTCTTTGGATATTCAGAGCTTCTCTACAACTTTTTTTGCGCTTGCTCAACTTTTTGTAAACTTGTACTTTACCAGATGTGAAGTACAACAAAAGCGGCAAACCAGTGCTGAATCATCCCTATTAAGATTCGTGCCGTCAAGGAAAGACATCGTTAAACCTTCTTTTTTGGCGATCCAATTTTGGAGCTAAGGCTGCTTTTTTTTAATGCCTTTGGTTTACACTGCGCCATCAAACTTTATCTCCAATGCCTTTGTCTTCGACGTTCATGGTGATGACAAATTTACACGGATGAGACATTCGAGTATTTTTCCGACCTTTCCCGCCTCAATCCAACCTTTTTCACGCGTGAAAACCATCTCCAATTCGGCGAGGTGGAACTCATATTACATGGCCTACACATCCTAACCTCTGAAAACACTATAGCAGAAACACAGTTGGCAGGATCTCGCTGTAACTGGTCGTCAATGTCGTCGTGTACAGTTTATGTTATTGAATTTATATCCGGACTTATAGCTTTTTCTTATTTGGATATTTTTCCATAATTTTCCCTACTGCATATCTTGACCTTATCGTGCTTTTTACACCCAGGAAAACAGAACACGGCAGAGAATGATTTTAATGAATTAAAAAGGATAGTGATTTTCTTGTAAATTATTTAACTTTTTATAGTTAAATATGAATTTAACTCTAGCCGGGAATATTTACCAGCTGCAATGATAGTTGAAATTTTGTCAAATTCTAAAAATAGTGTAAAGAGAAAAATGCGTCTTTCATCCAAGTAAGACTTAATTACATGCTTCATAAAGAGTCAGTTTGCTTTGAGTGCTCTCAAAAAATATACTCAAGCTCAGTTTCCCTTAAATTTATTAATCAAAATTTCATTTCTTGGCCAAAAACTGCCTCCTGATTTTGATGAAATATTCAGAAAAAATAAGTAAATGTCAAATTCGTATATTTTCCGTATATGATTCAAAATACTTTATTTGAAAGACAAATCTTTATTAAGCGAGGTGAATAAGTTTCAAATAAAGGGAAAATACGAGCTTTAAGAAAGAGCTGAACCTAGCGATTACAGAAAGAATAGTGGTTAAATATTAAAATCATTTTATTACTTTATTTTGAAGTTCCAGGCGATAGTTTATGTAACGAAATTTATAGGCAGTTTTATACATTTCTCTCGGAAATAGATAAGGCTTAAAGAACACATAGGATCGAGTTCGGGGAATAGCTTCGTAAGCTTATCTTCGTCGCCAAACTTCTCCCTTATCACTGCAGCCATTTTCCCAACATGGCTCTTTATCACAGGTCTTCACGAAGGTCTGAAAGTCGTTTTTGCAGCCCCTAAAACAATCTTCTCTCTCTCCCGCAAGTACTTTCCCATCGAAAACCTTTGTACTGGCCTTCTATTGCTTTTCCGGAATCCCCGTATGACATCCCACCCAGTAACAAGAGCAAATTTTTCCTTCTCATCCTGCAGCACTCGCACCTTCGAAAGCGTAGCGTGTTCTGTTTCCAAACGTGCCTTTCACGCCGTTCTTAACAGCGCTCGGCATCCGGATGAACGGCCACCGCGAAGGCGTTAACTATCGTGCAAACCTTTCGGGTGGCTGAACTCGCGGCCTCCTGAAATCTTCCTCTTACTCCTCCTCTCAAGTAATTAAACTTGTCCTATTCTCCCTCGTTATCAACATCCGGCGAGTTTTTCGCATTTTAGTTTTCTCGCCAACTCGGCCTTCGCTGATAGCTCCCTTTCTTGCCCGTTATGCGATCGGTACTCTTTTTTTGATGATGCGAAAGTTGCGTTGGAAATTTTAGGACAATTATTATGCGTCCGAAAACGCAGACAGGAATTACGCATCGATCAGAATACACGTTTATGTGCCGCATGCTCTAATTTTCCCTTCAAGTACACATCTCTTTTGCTACGTTTGTGTACACGCGCAGGTACATTTGTGCGCAGTAAAATCCTGTTATAATGGGAATCTGGAGGGTGCGCAAATATTTTTCTGTAGTGAAAATTTGCTCTAACAAATATTTCCTAGGATCACACGAAAAGTGATGTAGCATTGTAATAAAACTTGATAATATTTTTCAAGAAAAATTGGTGTAACTTCCACCTTAGTAGTCGTGAATATACGCCTTAAATTTACAGTATTACCGTTAAAACATCAAGCGTAATTATAAAAGTGAAGATTAATTATGTTCTTCTGCAATGAAAAGTCGGCCGAGGCTTAAAAAAGTTTTCGCTGCAGTGAAAATTACGTTATTCTTTGTAACGAGGTTTAACTGTATATGTATCTTATCTATTTCGAGGAGCCACATTTTCCTCGACTACCTGCTTTCTCTCCTGAGACCATCGGTAGATTATCGTTGCTAGGGATCGTAATCCCTTCCTCGCTAGTTTAGACCAAATCGCTTTACCAGGACGGATTTGTTCGTTTAATCCTCCCAGTGGGGTTTGCACGACCTTTATAATAAAGAAGTCATACATCTCACTCTGAAATATATAAAGTGTTTCAGCTCAAAAGATATCCTATCTCCTCGAGCATTCAAAGTTTTTTTCCCGTTATATTATTTTTCTCATGTCATGTCGAAATAAAAGGTCCTCAATCCCTTAAGGCGAACAAGTAAATAGAAAATAGAGCGTTTTTGTTTTTATGTCTCCCTTGCCTATCTTCTTGTCATCTTTCTCATCTCTCCCTCCGAGCGTCTCCCGCATCATCCTCCCGGTCCTCAACACGACAACATCCCAACTCCCAAAGAGGGAGATAGGAGAGAGAGAGGTTACGTTAAGATGGAGAAGGAAAGTGGATTAGAGGGAGCGAGAAAGAGATAGGTGGAAATGGAAAATGGGGGACGCAAAAAAGGTTGATAGTTAGGGCAGGTTAAAAATCACTCCCAACTAATTTGCGGGATTTTCGACCCACTTAAATCTTTCATCCCTAGAAATCTTTTTCCGTTCTTGCATTATTACTTTCCCTCCATCTTTTATCAAAACCCATCATTTTAAAAATCTTTTTTCTCTCCAACTCCTCTCTCTCTCACGACGATTTCAACCTTCCCCCCCCTATCTATTTCTCTCTCTCTACACCGGATCCCTCGAAAACTGCACCTCCCTCACGCCCCCTCATTTCCTTATCCGTGGCTACGCCCCCTTTCCTCTTCATCTTCCGTTTCCTTTCCATCTCAAACTCCTCTTCCTCTCCATACACATGATTTTGCCTCTCTCTGTATGCCAGCGTCTCACTCTCTCTCTCTACCCCTTTCTCTCTCTACCCCTCTCTCCCTCTACCCCTTTCTCTTCCCTCTACCCCTCTCTCTCTCTACCCCTCTCTCTTCCCCCTCTCTCTCTACCCCTCTCTTCCTTCTACCCCTCTCTCTCTCTACCCTCTCTATTCCCTCTCTCGCCCTCTCCCTCGCCCTCTCCCTCGCCCTCTCCCTCGCCCTCTCCCTCGCCCTCTCCCTCGCCCTCTCCCTCGCCCTCTCCCTCGCCCTCTCCCTCGCCCCCTCTCTCTCTCCCGCGTTCTCTCTCCCGCGTTCTCTCTCCTCCCTCTCCCCCCCTCTCTCCCCCTCTCTCTCCCCCTCTCTCTCCCCCTCTCTCTCCCCCTCTCTCCCCCTCTTTCTCTCTCCCTCTCTCTTCCCCCCTCTCCCTCTCTCTCCCTCTCTCTCCCTCTCTCTCCCTATCTCCCTTCCCCTCTCTCCCTCCCCCTCTCACACGCACTCCTCCCTCTCTCTTGTCTCTCTCCCCCTCTCTCTTCCCTCTTTTTTCATCCTTACCATTTCTCCCTCTCTCTCTTCTCCATCTCATCCTTTCCATCTCTCTCTGTCTCTCTTCTCCATCTCTCTCTTCTCTCGAATCCTTACCGCTTCTAACCTCTCTCGAAACCTCCTTACAAGTCTTCTTCCTTTCTACCCGATCGAGGGCACCCTCCTCGGTTTTCTTCCTCTTTACCCTACCTTCCCTCCCTCCTCCCCACTCCTTCCTGTTCCTCACCTCCCTCCTCCCGACACATACACACGCCTTCCTCTTCGGCTTCTCCCTCCTCCTACTTCTTTTTCCGAACTCCTCTCGAACTCCACTCTCTCTCGTTCACTCCAAACCTTTCCCTTCCTCCTCCGCCCACTTCTGAGCTACTCCTTCCTCTCTTACACTCCACTTCCTACCCCCTCTCCCCCTTCATCCTTCTTCTCCTCCCGTTGTTGATTTAAGTCTTCCGACTGTACCCCACTCTTGGAGATAAAGGCAAAATTTACTCTGGGATATTGGAAACTTACATTTCGCTCCTCTCGTGCATTTCTCCTCTCTTTCATTCATCGGGAAGGCCATCTACGTTCCTCCTCCTCTCCTAAACTACGTCAACTCATTCCCTTCTTTTTTCCTCTCTCTTTCGCCCATTTTCCTTTTCGATTCGGCAGGATGTCGAAGACGTCTAATTTTCCACATCGCATCCATACACATTCTCTCCTTTTATTCTCCATGTGTACCCCATTCCCTTTCCGTTACGTATCCCAAATAAACAACGCCCTTCTCTTTTTCTTCCATATTCCGCCACCGCAAGTCACGCCACTCACCGGTTTGATCCCAATCTACGCCTCCCATCTGCAATTCCCGCGGCTGCGAATATCGCGTTACAAACACCCATTCGATCTCTCTCGCTTTCTTCCTTCCTTCTCCACCTCATCGACTCCCTTCCTCCCATTTCGCTTAACTTGCAAACCCACGGATCCTCACTCTCTCTCTCTTCCGCCCCCCCCTATCTTCCCCAAGACCGCAACTTCTGCGACGTCTTCGCTTTGGCCGGAGGATATGTGCTCGCATGCAGGTCTCGAGATAACAAGCCAATGAATGGGATTTCAGTTCAGTGAACGAGAGGGAACGCACGAACGGGAAGAGATTGTCTCTGGGGCGTTTGTCCGTTAGCCATAACTCCTGAGGAAAGCGTTCTTGAGGGAGATTTCACTTCGTCCACGGTCTCGCGGTGTCTGTGAAAAAAATATTCGATTATTTTAAATAACGTCGCGTAAGAGGAGCAAAAATAAAGTTCGGAAAAGAACGCCAGGCAATTTACACATTATTTGTTCTTGGAAATCATTTCGTCACGGTGCCGGAGAAGATGAGAGTCATCAAGTGACTGCACTTCGCTGTAAAATACTGCGTAAATGAAGACAAAATTAATCTATTGAGGTAGGGACCGAATGAAATTGTACGTAAGACTGGTCTTCCTCGACAAAATTTGAGGGATTAGCAAATTCATTCCGTGCCTACGGAATATTGAAACCACTGGTTTGCTCGACCAAAAACTGGAACGCTATTTGTAAAATAAATATAAATTTTTGTTTAAAATTTTTAAACAATTACCACCGTGAAGAGTATCAATGGCCAGATGTATCACAGTAAAGTTTAATTTAAAGTTATTTAGTTAATAGAACGATAAGCATATATTTATATATTATGAAAATAAATCTTTCTTATATATGTAAGACATATGCGATATAAAACCTAAGGTACTTCTGACTTCAAATATAAAGGATCTACATGGAAAAGACCACATACTTGAGTTGGAAAACTTTCAACGCAAAGAATTTCTCTGTTGAGCCATTTGAATGTAATAACAAGGAATAATAAAAAGCTTGAAATTAGGTTCGTGAAACAAATATATGACGATAAGAGAAGCGTTGATTCATTATACGAATTAGGTATAGCTAGAATATTGCCGACTGAACGCTAACCAAGCCTTTCGCAGGATATGAGCCTGCGGACCTAGCATTGCGAGTCAGACACGTTAGCCACCCTTCTATCAAGGCCGGAAGGTATAGTCTTGAAATATGCAATGATAATCTAGTTACTTTGTGTACATATGTATACAGATATAAGTTTATACTATTCGTATATACATATTTGTGGGCATATATGGATTTTAACGTATGCGTTGCGTTCTTATTTAGCTATAGTTATTTAGAATATTTTGGAAGAAAATGACATGTAAAATAATAGAAAAATAATTGCATTTATATCGAGAAAATCCGTAAACAGGATTATCACGATGTGAATATGTCATGACTATCATAAATATTTTCATTAAAATAATGAAATATTTCGATAAAATTTGTGTTATCACATCCAGGGCAGATATATCACGTTCCATATTCAATTTCGATAAATCAACATGCAAAAGAAGATCTCTTGTTTTTCATTCGAATCGTAAATATTTATTATGTACTATTTCAACAACCTTATTCCAATCTCTGAAAGTGTTCATTATATTTTACGAGCCATAAGTTAAATACCGCCCGATATTTTCACATGTCGTGACACGAGTCTTTAAGAACTATCATTAGTTTTCGACGAGAAATTATCACGCAGGTCACGAGTCAGTCGATTCGAAGCCTAAAAAACCTCTATCGATCTCGCTACCTTTTTTTAAACACATCTCTTTCTCTTCACATCGCCCGGCTCGATCCCATCAGATCCGAAATAATAAATAGGAACGAAATCCTTTGTTGTGGGGGGATAAGGCGAGGGGGAGAGATGGGACGGAGGATAGAGAGTGTAATAGAAGTGTTATTCTTTAAAGCTCTTGTTCGAAAGCCGTTATTTCCTCTCTCTCCCTCGCGAAATCATCCACGGTCCGGAAGAAGAGGTTCGAGGGGTGGGGAATGAAGGAGAATGAGATGGAGGGAGGGGAGGGGGAGAAGAAGATGGGGGAATGCCGGCGATCGCTTAATCCTTTGGGTATCAGGAAGGCGTGACCATTACTGCTTCGCTCCCTACGACCGGCGGCGATTCGGGAGGCATGTAAGAGGGAGGATATGCGAAAGAATGAAGAATGGAATAAAGAAAGGGAGCTCTGGGGATGAGAAGAAGGGATAGGGGAAGGGCAGAGACTGGAGAAGTGGAGGTGGAGAAATAGGAGTAGGGAAAGGAGTGGGGTGAAAAAGAGGAGGGAGAGGAATATAGATGGAGAAAGGGTAGCAGGAAGGAGAGGAATGGAATGGAAAAAGATAAGGGGGAGGAGGAGGATAGAAAAAGATTTGAGGGAGAGAAAATGGATGGGAAAAGAGGAGGGAGAGGAATGGAGATTAGAAGAATGATAAGGTAGAGGAGTTAGAAGAAAAGGAGGGAGAGGAATGGGATGGAAAAGAGGAGGAGGGAGGGGAGGGGAATGATAAAAGAGGAGAGGAGTCGGACGGAGAAAGGGGAGGAGGGAGCTGGATGGGGTGGAGAAAGAGGAGTGGGGTTGAAATGGAGGAAGGAGGGAAGCGGGTGGAAGAAGAGGTTGGTGAGGAGTAGCACAGAAAAAGAGGAGGAGGGAAAGGAGTGGGGTTGAGAAAGAGGAGGAGAGAGAGGAGTGGGGTTGAGATGGAGGAGGAAGGGGAGAATAAGAGTGGAGGAAGAGGAGGAAGAGAATTGGGCTAGAGAAAGAGGAAGGGTAGTGAGAGGAGTAGGAATGAGATTGAGTAGGCGGAGTATGGAGAGGAGTGGAGAAAGAGGAAGTAGAAAAGGAGTGGGGTTGGAGAAAGAGGAAGAAGGCTCCTTAGAAGTGGGTGACTAGGAAGGGGTGGTTGAGGGTTGAGAAAGAGTCGGAGACGAGCAAGAGAAAGGAAAGACGGAAAAAGCCCCTTTTCGTGGAAGAATGTCGAGAGAGAGAGAGAGAGAGGGCAGTAAGGAAAGAAATCCGACGGGCTCGAGAAGATATGGGAGGGGGAGAATCGAGTAGTAGTGAGAGTCGAGATAACGCAGGGAGGGAGGAGGATGAAGAATCCATTGTTAATTGACCAAATAAGGGCGGATATATCGGCAACGCCTTGGGGTTGTGAGACCACGGCTTCTCGGATAGGAGGACAAAAGGAAGAGGAAGCAGATCCTTCAACTTTTATTTTCCGCCGGTATTCACGACTCGCTTGGGCGAAAAAGTCGTTTCCTCCTCTTCTTATCTCTTCCCCCCCATCTTTTTCTCCTCCATTCTATTCGCCGTCATTTTCTCATCCGTTTTCACCCATAAACCGTCATCCTCATCGCTTCTTTCATCTTCCTTTGCTCTCTAGGGAATCGAACCTTCCATTCGATTCCTTCCCCTTCCCCCTCTCATTTTCCTCCTCCCTCCTCCCTTACCATTCTTCTTTCTTCCGCTATATCTATCTCTCTTCCACCCCTCGCCCTGTCTTACTCAGCGGACTGCCTAAAACAACTGGGGCTGCAGCGATGGAAGAATGGTTCGGCATGAGGAAAAAAACACGAGATTTTCTTTCAATCGAAAAAGAAAGGGATGAAGCAAGGCCTTTGCCAAGTGAGGTCTTTCTCAAACATTTCCTCTTCTGTCTCCTATTTGCGAAGGTTTTTTGCGTTGAGAGAAAAGAGACCGCATGGCCTAGGCAGTGCTCCCAAAAATTTTTAGGGCTTTTATTGGATGCGTTTTCGCGTTATAAGTTAGGAGTTTCATTTGTGTAATCAAGGCCTGAGTAGAAAATTAAAATTGCTATTTTTCTTATTTAGTCTTAAGGAATGACCCCTTGCCGTAGACTAGAATTCAATTTATTTTAAGCTTAAGAGCGTTACTTCTAATATTTTACTTGAACAGTTATTTCCCATTGTTAATTTTAAAATAACTCGTGATAAGTTCATAAGAAGATCATGAGAGAGATCCTGAAGTTATTTGTTTTATTGAAAATAAGTGGAAAACCCAGCAGAATTTTTTCATAAGTATATGACATCTCTTCATCACGCTATAATCTGTGTGTGCACGTTTTTGACCTTGCCAGTAAATGAGAGTAACATATATACTATCTTGTTTATTTTTTTAGCATTAACGTCCAATTTTTTCTAACTTTGAGTCGTCATTTTTCCTTTAACAATGAAATGCACAAAGCGCTATATTTACGTCAATAACGTGTTTATTAAAATGCGCGTACATGCATAGTTACGCGCGTATGTTCGCACATGTGAACCTTTTTTCTTCGTCGACAAAGTTACTTAATCAGAAAAACAAATATTGCATCAAGTCAGCCTAACGAGTTTTTTGATGCTCGATTTTCACCTCCCTCTAATAAGATGTTATACCGAAACTGTTTCTACGTAATTTTTCCCCGTGTTTGCCCTTTCTACGGGAAAGTGTTCTCCACCAAACTTTCTGGGGGGGGGAAATGAAAACTTTATATTTTTCACGACCATTCTTTCGCAGATCATTTCAGAGTCCTAAAAACGTATGATATTTTGGCGTCCGACATCAAAGTCTCTCCCCCTTTTTGCTGGATTTATTTAACAGTAAGCTCACACATCTCTCTCTCACTCTCTAACCTCTACCATTCCCCCTATTTACATTCTACCTCTTTCTTCCGCTCTCTCTTCTTCTCTTCCGTTCTTGTTATCCGCATCTCAACGCCATCACATCCACATGCCTCTCTCTCTTCCCCATCTCTCAAACCGCTCTTTCCCGCGCCACTGCAAATACTCCGACACGCTGCATACGGACAGAAAAAAGGAATATAGCGGAAGGATAAAAAAGAAAAAAAGAATCCAGCGAGAGCAGACACAATGTGAGGGATTTTTATTCTACTCCCCTAAAGCGTTTTTTCTTTTCGTATCACCCCTTTTCCATTTCCATCCTTTTCATTCCCACTCTCTAACTCCGCCACTCCTTCCCTCTCTCCTCCTCTCTTCTTTCCCCTCTCTCCCCCACTCTTCCTCTCTCTCCCTCTCTTTCTCTCTCTCCCCTTCACTCTCTCTCCCTCTCTCTTTCCCTCTCTCTCTCAACTCTGCCAACCTTCCATCTCTCTCTCCCCCCCTCCCCATTTTCGACTGTAATTTCTCTCATCCTTCTCCCCTCTTTTCTTTCCATGCATCCTCTTTTTCGTTCTCTCCGCTTTTCATCCTTTACTTCCGTCTGCCTATCTTCTTCTTTTTAATGCCTCCCCTTCCAAATATCTCACCATCCTCCTATCTCATACTCATCCCTCCGCCCTTGCAACCTCTCCCCTTTTTCGCTCGTCCCTCCCTCTTCCGTCGCGAGGACAAAACAGGAAACAATGGAATTCCTTTCTCCGCAAGAGGTGAATATTAGTCCTCTCTCTCTCTATCTCTCTCTCGGAGGGTCCCTTTTTATATTTTCTCTGCCCCGTGTATTCTCTATTTATTTTCTTTCTCGCCTTCCTTATCCCCTTTACCGATCCTTTATTTCTCTATCTCTCTCATTTTCCATTCAAACTCCATTTTCCCCCTTTGGTTTTCATTCTCTTTCTCGCGCACACCGCATTCTGGAGTCACTTCCTCAACACCGTAAAACGCTTTCTTCCGTCAAAGAATTATTCGAAAAGTTTCCAGCTATTCCCTCCGCCTTATATCGAATCAATCTTTTAATTCCTGGGGTAAAGTTCTCGCTCAAAACTTTCCCGTATTCTCTGGATAATTTCAGTACTAATAGCTCTTTCTCCCCACCTTTTTTTTCGACTTTCTTGACAACTGTTTATTGTAAGATGCTTTTTTTATTTTGGTTAAACTGCGTAACTTTATATTCCGTCCGCAATTGTCATAATTTTTAAAAGGGTATTTCAAGGGTGGCGTTTGCACGAACTTGCCAAAAAGAAGCCGAGTGAACTTTAAAGCAAGAATTATTCGGACAAATCTATGCTTTGAGCATAATAATTCTGAATTTAAAATTATCAAAGAAGAATTATTTATCGAGGTACGTTTTATAGGCGATGGTAGTATAGCAATTTTCTGTAGAATTAAGTAAAAAGTTTAAATAATTCCTGTTAATTTTATTTACCACACGTGTCGTTGCAAATTACAGGGTACCATAAAAAGTCGGACTCTTCATTAAAGTGTGTGCGTTGATATTTTTGCTTCAATTTCGCGCCTTTGTTTATCTTTTTATACAACGGTAATTCGGAATGTTATAAAATGGAGCCAGGTTACCCATTTTATGTGAATAATCTTCATTTTGCTCGACAATTCTCTTAGCCATTTATCTAACTCCCTTCTTCTTAGTGTAAACTAAAGACTTAGTTTTTTTTTAACGCGACGCGCGCCATTAGAAGTATTAATTTCAAACAAGACAAGTATCTATGGCGCATATCCCGACGGCAGAATTTATTCAACCCAGCGTTGATTAAGGAAATAAAAAAATATCTAAAACTCTCGAGTGAATTTACAATAAACCAAAATATTTCTCGCGGAGAAATGAATTCGTCTCTTCTCTTCTTAATCAAATATCTGGAAATTTCAATCCCCGCCCGCCCTCGGTCTTAACGGTCTCTCTCGTAGCAACAACCCTTTTACGCCCTCCTTTTGAACCTACTATCTCTCTCTTAAGCTGTCTCCTGCCCCTCCATCCCCCCTTACTGTGTTGTTTTACACACGCATATCTGTCTTCTCCATCTACAGTTTTTTCCAGTTTATTTGTTCTTCATCCCAATCCTATTTTTTCTTCGCCATCTCTGGGCGAAATAATGAAATCGTATTTTTTTGTACGGGGAACCTTAATCTGGAGGCGCAGAAGAGTTTTTTGCTCGTCGTTCCCTAAACTTAAGCCTACCCAATGAACATCGCTTCCATCCTTACGTATAATTCCATTTTAAAAAGTTTTCCAGATTTAACGCTCGATTTATTTCCACCCTCCTCCTCCCTCCTCACTTTTTCTCTTTTAGTCATAATACGTTTCGACGTGCCTAGCGCTCTTTTTTTAGTTTCCTTTCTCGCGCGTCCTATTTTTCCCTCCATTTTCCCGGATTCATACACCTAACGCTTTCAGAGTTCTTATAACGATCCTCTTCCGAATAACGTCTTCTCGAGCGTTGCATCTGTTATCTCAAAGTTTTTCTTTTACTTTCGCCAAGATTACAGTTTCTTTCTTTCCGTATCAGAACTTTATTGTTAACGTCTCTCGATGTATCAGATGCGCCTGTCATCGAGTCTACCGCATTAACTCATCGCAACGGCTTTATTTTCTCCTACCGTTGCAGTTGTAACTTTTTTCCTCTTACAAAGGAATTGCGTTCTTCGTGTGCTCGGCAATATTCTTGATTAATTTGCACTCCTTTACAGCTATTCGAAGCGGATATCTCGTTGCCTGTTTCCAGATTTAAGGACAAAGCGGCGTGATTTCGATCTCGTAATTTTCACCGTATTTTGAGCATCGCGGGAGACAATTGAAGGATATTCGACTCCGATTGTTTTAACAGTTGTTTCTGTTTAGCACTTTATTTAACTATTTTCTTGTTTTGACTTCATTTTGACGCGAGTTACCATACAAACATTGGCACACTGTCAATTTTAGAACTTTCCGAGGAGTTCAATATTTATTTCCCGAGAGACGATGATTGTTCGAATTTATTTAAATATTTTGAACGATATTTTTACGAAATTTTCAATGTTAGAGGACCTCTAGTTTTTAACAAAAATCTTTTACGGTTTGGTTCAGGGCTCGATGCTGTCTCAAATGTTTCTATTTATTCATCCAAAATCGTTGTTGCAAACGAAAGTTTCGCAAAAATATTAGTTTTGGCGTGACAGATTTGTCCCTACAGTTCGCAGAAACGCTTCGCCTTTTGAATTTTTCTACGCGTCCATTTTAATATCGCGCTATGCATTCTCCTCTAAAAAACGCGTTCGTTTTATTACATTAGTTTTGTATTTTGAAAATCGGAATACGTTCCCGCCACTTCGCGTGTCTTCCTTAATTTCGTTTCATTAGCGAGATCTTTTCGTTCGTGCTCTTTTCGACATATCTCTTTCCCGCATACCGAATTAGTGGGCCCCTCTTTACTTTTGCTACCCTCATTACGTCCCTCCTTTATCCCCACTTCTAATGACTCTCTCTTTTCCAAATACGATCCACCTCTTCCAAACTCTCTCTCTCTCAACCTCTCTACACCTTCTTCAACATCTATAACCTTCTACATTACTTTCCTCGCTTCTCTTCCGATGGCATCTGTCTCGTGGAATGCGCTACTCAAAATACTAATTTACCAGAAATACGCTATAAAACTCTTCTCGAGGCTCCTCCCTGTTCCGTTCATCCTTTTTACAATCAAGCTTACCTATCTCCAGCTTCCCTCTCTCCAGCTTCCCTCTCCAACTCTCTATCTCCCTCGAAAAACTTAGGTAACATCCCATCCTTCATTTTCGGGCCTTTTCTTTCCTCTCACTTTTCCTCTACTCTTTTTCCCATTCCGCTATTCTCTCACAAAAGGACCTAATCTCTCAGAGAGAATTCCTCATATGCACTCTTGATTATTTTTCTCCCTCACATCGCGTTTTCTCTCGTTGTTTACCTTTTATATATAATATACAATAAATGGCATCTTTATGAATATATAAAATATATAATTCTTAAAGTCGCCATTTTTCAATTCAATTTTCACGGTCCCATCTGATTTTTTTAAATTCCACCTCCTCAACATCTCGCGCACTATTTTTCTCTTCTCCCGCTCTCTCCTAGTCGGAGGTTGGTTTTTACGAGTGAGCGTACGCCATTTGAATTCTACCTTCCATTCCCTTTGGAAAAAAGGGAGACTTTACCCGCGCATTGTCTTCGCGTAACCTTTTGTCCCGTCCATTTCCTCGCGCAAAACCTTCATTTAATTTTCTCCGCGCGTATTTTTTCCTCTCTTTTTTTTTAAACCCCGCCGGTTGATAAAGCTACTGTGATTGGTCGATCCGGAGCGCTCTTTTCTCTTTCTCCTTCCCTCCCTCTCCCTTTTTCCTCTCTCTCAATCCCATATACCTCTATATATTTAGCTCTCTCTCTTTTACTCTTTTTTCAATTTTCTTTTTCTTCCTTTATCTCTCTTTTTAACCTATTCCTCTTTCTCTTTCTTTCTCTCTTTGCTGTTTTATTTTTCCTATTTCTCACTCCATTTCTCTCTCTAATTTCCTCTCTTATTCTTTTTGTAGCTGCTTTATCCTCTCTTTCTATAGCTTTGATTCCTCAGGTTCTATTTCCAGTCGTTGAATCGTTTGGATATTTGTGACTTTAATTATTTTTTTTTGCTGACAGCATTAGCTCGAGTGGGTCGATATTTCACCGGCGAAAATAATTTCGCGGCTCGAGCAACAAAAGGAGAGCTTCAGTGTTATTTGATTTTGTTAATTTGATTAGAGTGCCTAATCAATCATTCAGGAGCAAAAAAGAGCATTTGTCAATTATTATCTAATAGCCGAAAAATCTTTTGGCTTCTGTATTATTTTTCACGGTGTATTATTTTCATTTGCTGCACACTTCTTTCCCTCGAATCAGACTTTGAGCCTTTTGGGCTTTCGTTCGTTAAAAAATCAAATTGTGAAAATTGCTACGTACGATGTTAAACCAGGATGAAAGGAACAAGTCAGGAATCTCTTAAATATTTATCGTAATAAATATTAAAATCCTAATTTTTGATTTCCAGGTATAATAATTGAGCGTTTCTAAATGTTATGCTTTCCTCCTCGTAAAGAAAGAAATATTTTTATATTTCATCGGATACGTGCATGTTGTTTTTATCATGAGATTAGTAAGATATTTTTTGCGTGTTGTTTTATTTCGCAATTGGAAAAAAATACAACGGACTTCAAAAAAAAAATAAAAACTTACTTTGCGATAAGAACTTGAATTATAATTACCACCACGATACTAATCTCATAATTGAGTGTTGCGTTATAGCGGTTTAAAAAATAATCCGCTTATGGGTTCGGTTCGTCCGTCTATCTGTCTGACGCGCTAACTCCTCTACGAAAACAGGTAGACTTCGTTTTTTTGCTAATCGATTTAGTATTCTGTCTTTTTTGCGCACGTTTTCATGTGGAGGTTCTAGTTATAGTATTATTTCAGACATCATACTAGTATACATAAATTTTAACATTCTGCATTCAGCGCCGTAACTAGGGCGGGGCATCTGTCCCGCGCGTAACTAAAGAAGGGGCGCAAAAATTATTAAAGGCAAGTTATGCATATCACTAGGCCGGGAGATTTCACTACTATACTTGTTCCAGACATTACGCAAAGCAGAGACTATAAATTTTTATGATGCTATTGATGAGTTTGCTGCATTAAAATCACATATAATAACTCTTTAATATTAAAATATATATATTTCTGTATTTAAATTATGTGAGTGTAATTATGTATTTAAATTATGTACATTTATAGTAAGAAATTATATCATTTATATTTTATTTTTATTTATTAATTGTTCACCCTAAATCCATATAGGTAATAGAGAATTTTTTATGGAGGGGTCGCATATTTGATAGTTTTCCCTGTTTGTTAAATAGCTAGTTACAGCGCTGTCTGTATTAACAAATTTTCTTCATAAAAACGCTATTTACTGTATGCTTCAGTAGCTTTTTCCTTTTCTTGTTTGGAAATAGAAAATGGCATTTTATTATATTCCACCAGGGGACCGTTAACCTTGATATTTTGTTTTGTTGAGCGATTAACACGGACTTGATTATAATTTGAGCCTCAAAAGCGAAGCGTTTATGATATAAATTTGATTTCTGAGACCTAACGGACGAAAATTGTTTTAAAATACCCGCCATCCCACACTAATAATTTAAAAAACAATAAAAAATACAATATCTCACCCAAAATATGCGTACCATAATAAGGAACTTCCGTAATTTACGCCAGAGAATAACCTTTGCTTTTTTTCGATAAATAAATCATCACCTCGTTTTCTTTTAATCTCCAGGCCCTTAAGACTTTTCGGCTATCAATTATCAAGTCATAGTCATCCGCGTAAGAACTTTTCGCATTCAACCCCCCTTAATAACAACGCCATAATTTTCCTGTCAAGCCTTTTAACTCCCTTTCTCAAATACGCATCTGGAAGCTCATCTATCCGAGGCATGGAGTCGGAGGCGGAATATATTCGAACCCGAGCGCGCTATTAAGAATAGCGCACGAAATAAGAAGGCTTCTCTCTCTCTCCCACCTCGATCACCACACACATACAGCGCCCCCTCCCCTCATCCCTTTGTAGCCCCCTCCTCCTCTCCCGTGGTGGCTTTCGTTTTTCCCGTTCGTCCTCAATCTTATTGTTGCCTACCCTCCTCCTTTCTTCTCCCCCCTCTCTCTCGTCTCTCTCTTTATTCCTCCGACCATCTCGCCGACACCCTTCTCCCCCTTCCATGCCATCCCTACGGTAACAAATCTCCTCGCACACACCTTAATTACGATAAAAGCGCTCACCACGAGAACAAAAGAAGATAGAAAATGGGGGAGGAGGGAATGAAAAGGTTCGGCGTGATGGAGTGCCGGGATAGGGGGAATGAGAGGAAGAGGAGTGAGAGAAGGAGGTTGAAAGAGGGGAAGGAAAGGAGACATGGACCAATAATGGTGAATCGGAGCGTTAGGTCGTGAGGATGGAAGGGGAGCCATGGTGGAATAGGAGGAGGCGAAGATGGGGGATGGAGGAGAAAAGGAAGTCGGAAGATTAACGGGGTGGTACTGGGATGAAGAAGAGGAGAGAGGCAATATCGTGGGAATCGAGGTGGACGAGAGGAGAGGGCGGAGGATGGAGGCAGGGAGGGGTTTGGGAGGAGAGGGTGGTTGTGTGATTGAAAGGGGTATAGAGGGAAAGGTTTTGGGGATGGTTGAGGGCGGGAGAGGGGAAGGGAACGAAAGCAGAGGAGGATCATGGGATAGGAGATGGAGTGAGAGAGAAAGAGAGAGAATTAATTTCGGGAAAGAAATAATGCTTTGGAGGATTTCGGTAAGCTCCGTTTACGCCTATATCTGGAGCTCGAGATAAGATTAAAACATTATGCACGAATAATACGCATTAAATTTGGAAAAATTGTCGCTGTTGAACTTGTGGAGATTTTGGCCAAACATTGCGGTAAGTGAAAATGATAAGTGACATGCGATTGACAGCTGCGCAATTGCAGACAGAAGAAAAACTCACTCGGCGTTTAACTATAGAAGGCAAGGAATCAATAGCATCAGCAACAGTTTTTATTATAAATCACATGTTATATAGAGGGGAGATTTAGACGATTGAAGGCATTCTTATATCTAGCAAAAAATGACAGACAGAACACTCTTGTCCTCGGCGGGATTCGAACTCAGCAGGTACTATTAACCACGAACATAAATCAGAGTAGTTAAAAAATAGAGACTTAATAAAACGGATGGTCATGTGGGGAAGAGAAAAGAAGAAGAGTGAGGAAATAATTGATGATAAAAGTAATGGAATCGTTCAGAATGGCCGGCTTGGGAGATTGATGGAGTGTGAGATGAAAAGGGTGAAATGGGAAAAAGATGGTGGGAGTAGTCTTTATAAATGATATTCGAGGGTTGCAAAGGGTAAATACTAATTCAAACCGTGAATGGTGTAAAACATTTATCCTCCGGAGTGGATGGTCCGAATTTATACCCCATTGTCCCTTGGGTAGGCGATAAAATAACATAGGTAATAGAAAAGGTATACGTTGAGGATTGAAGTAAAGATACGGCGGTGAAAGGAGTGTAAAATGGAGAGACAATGGAAGAAACAAGAAGGAAAATGATAGGACTGTTTCGAGGCTTTGGAGTTTGAGATAGAAAGATGGAAGAGGAGTAGGAATAAGCTTCTCGATACAATATGCATGAGTCCCACGCTTTCTCTTCCGTATTTTCCATAAAGGAAATGGTGTACTTTCGAAAACATGTGCATAAGTTCTTCAGAGATTTTGAGGAAGCCTTTTCAAATGTAACTGTAAGATTCAATGGGATTTAGGGACAATCCTATCCATACGAAATGATATTGAGACATATCGAAATTAGAGTTTTTTGAGGCCTTCAACAACTTATAAAAATTTCCAATACAGTTACACTTTATTTATGGTTATCATTGAGCATATCCACATACTTTCATTATCGTGACTATTGAACAACAACAACAGCATAGTTCACCCAATATTTATGCTTATGCATTTAAATTAACTATTTCTCTGACAGTCACCTGTTCCATTGCAGTTTTTGGCATCCAAGAAATTAAAAATAATTATCAGATATATTAGGTTATCAATCTCATCAGGGCAAATAAAATTTGTTATCATCAGTCTTACCTTCTGATAAAAACAGTTGGCTAGCAAAAATGTCAAAACATTGGAACATATTAAAGGGAATCAGTTGCAAGCTATCATCAAACTGCGTAAATATGAATTAGGTTTATTTTTCTCCTCCATTGCGCCTCAGAAACGCGAAAAGCATTCGCCTTTAATTAGTCAAACGGACCATTGAGACGTTTCTTGAGGAAAAAATTATTCCAAATCATAGTACATTCATTATAAACAAGATTTTCTCCTCGGTCAACTGGTCATATGCATTACGACGGAATGATTAAAAAAGTTATAAAATCTCGCATGGAAAAAGAAAATTTTGCTAACAAAATAACGGAGTTTCGCAAACTGCCCAGTCGAGGGGAGCTCATATGAGCGTATTCTTAATTGAAGTAGAGTTCTATGCATTTCAAACTTGCTAAATGAACTCTTACGTTAGAGCGGGAGGGAGAGAGAGGGAGGGAGGCAGGGAGGGAGGGAGGGAGAGAGAGGGGGAGAGAGAGGGGGAGATGGAGAGGGAGATGGAGAGGGAAAGAGGGAGAGAGAGACGAAGAAAGAGGAACATGCGCCATAAGGAGAGCCATCCGTGTCATCTCGAAAGTTTTTCCAATTAAGAAGTTTTCGTTCTTGGAAATTATCCTACGTGATTTTCCCCAAAATAGACGCGGTTCGTTTTTATATATCTATATATGTATACATTGTCGCCTTTTTCCTCCTCTCCCTGCCTCTTATACGATTTACTACCATTTACCCGACTAAGACGATTCCGTAATCCATATCCCCTTCTCTCTCTCTCTCTCTCTCTCTCTCTCTCTCCTCTGTCTCTCTCTTTCCTCGTCTTCTCTTTCCTCTTCCCAGCGATCAAACGTATCGTAAGCCGTGTCTCACGAAAAAACCGACTCCGGAAGAAACCAATTGAAGGTGGATTGCTTAAGTGGTTATTAGGCATTTTTCCTTCATTTTTTTATCTCTCCCTCAGAAGCTTTAAATCGGTGTCATCGCGAGAGAGCGGAGAATGAGTTAAGGAAAATGTCACGAAAGGAAGAGAAAGGGGAGGGAAAGGAGAGAACGGTGGGTTGAAGGAGGAGTTGTTGAAGGAAGGCTTGCATTTCGAGAGTGGGGCTTTCTCTCTCTCTTCCCATTCCGCTTCTCTCTCCATCTTAATGACGCGAACCGTGTTCTACCTCCTCCCTCTTTCCTTCGATTGGAAGTCCCAGGTGGTCTCACCTGGAGCAAAGCGAGGAGAGGCTTAAAGCTCCTGGGACTAACTCTCTCTCTCTACCACACTCACTCTCATTTCACTTCTCTCTCTCACTCCCGTTTCTGCCTCCCGCGCCTCCTCTTTCGCCACCTCTACCGAGCTTTTCCGCCTCCTCCCGCATTTGCGACACGCGGCAGCAGGGAGAAAGGTCTAATCAAAAGGAAATAATGTCTTTGGGACTTGCCGTGCGTTCCGACTCTGTAATGAACCTCAATTCAAACATCTGTTGAGTTTTCGGCAATCTAATTTCCTCGCGCTAATTAAATGGGAGATATTAATAATCGCTGACGCATGCGTTTTTTCTTAGGATCTACTTTTAAAGGTTTTAAAATCGAAGTAAATTTGATGTAAATGCCGTAGAATATGCTTGGTTTTGGTAATTCTCTTCGAAGACGGCATTAACGGCCGTACCCGAGTTTCAACGACCAAAAAACGCTGAACTGCACGTTAAATTATAGTCTATTAGTATTATATGTGGATCAAATAAGATTATTGCGTTTGATAAATTTTCTTGAATCGAAAAAAAGGATTGTAGTTTTACAGCTCAAGGGTATTTTATTGAAGCTGTTTACCTATGAATTTATGCATTTTTAATCGACAAAAATTTGAGATATGATTACAATTGTACCCAATATGAAACTCACAAATATGCCTGAATACAAATAATTTCAGACGGAACAAGATGATCCAAACAGAAATTATGATGCCTACTTGCCATTTAATCATTTATTTAATTCTTATATTGGCTTTAATTGTTTTAAAGTCATCGCGGATATGTAACTCTTTTTGTTCCCAAATTTCATAATTTAGCGTTGTAAAATACTACAAATACATTCGAACGGAATATTAAATTGATCACGCGTTTTTGTGGGGCAAAAATAACGCGTGTACTTATTAGAATACACCGAATCTGGGTCCAACAATAATTATTGCTATGACAATACTCTCGTAATGAGTGATAAAAACTACAAAATCGCCAGTATTTACGCTAAATTCTAAGAAATACAATCGATAAACAAAATTCTACGATAAAAATTAGAATCTTCATTCCTTTCCTCAGAGAATAGTACAAAACTCGCTCCGGTATTGCAATTCTTAGATATTTCAATGTGCAAGACAAAATTATCCTGCAAAATGGATTTTAGATTTCCCATCTAAATCAAATGGGGAGGATAATTCCTGGAATCGAACCTAAGACTTCAATCGTTGCAACAAAAACTATCCTCAGGAGCTCGGCCCACGTAGCAAGAGATATCCACCAAGTTTCATGAAAATCGGTTTATTGGTTCAAAAGTTAATAGGGGGACGGACAGACAGACGGACAGACAGACAGAGCCAACAACAAAACTATAAGCCTATTTCCATACTGGAAAGTAGGCTAAAAAATGAAATCAATGAAAAATTACTACCTGTCACTCCCTCGAGCAAGCGTTTTTAAAAACAACAAGATTTAAAAGGTGTACTCCATGTAGGAGTACACAGTTTACAAATGCGTTCTTTGAGATTTCATAATGTTCTCAATATTTTTTGCTCAGATGAGAATTTAACGAGAAGCAAGCGAGATACGTTGTAAAATACATGTAGGTCTTCATGCAAAGTGGTCGTAATTGTTGTCCGATTTTAACCAAAATTGGAATCTGTCAACCAATTTTAGCAACACTCCCCAATACCAAATTTCATCAAAATACGACTGACGGTTCCCGAGTTGAAACAAAGGAACATTGCAAACTACTTGTAGGTCTTTATGTCAAGTGGTCGTCATTGTTGTTCGATTTTGACCAAAATTGAAATTGTTCGACCAATATTAGCAAAACTCCCCAATACCAAATTTCATCATAATACGTCCAGCGGTATCCGAGTTTTAACATGCGGACGGACGAACGGAATCGACCTCCCCTATATGCGTTCACTTCATGCAAAGAACGCATAAAAATGAGTATATCAAAACTTGCGATCGAGCTGGATATAAAACCTAACAATTTAAAGGAAAAACTCCTGAACAAAAAAGAAAATCTAGGACTTAACGTAAAAAAAACAATTTCTTTGTATAATCCACTGTACCTTCGCGAGACGTACCAATTTATTTCATACTGTCGAAGACGGATTATATAGGTATATTGTATATAGAGAGAGAAAGGCAGGGACCGAGATGGATGAATATGATTTCCGGACTAAATTTTCCCCGAAATTCAGACGGCGGTTTAATTCACGTTCTTCCGTTATCCCTTCCCTTGGCAACGTCATACGGAGCAATGGCTCTCCTTTTGTGGGAAACCACCACCAAGGGGAAACGCTCCGCTCCGATGCTAACTTGGTAGTTCTGAAATCCGTGGATCTGACCGCCAAAAAAATAACCCTTTTCATCCCTCGTGGGTGCTTCTCTTCTCTCTCTCTCAACCTCTCTCCCTCTTCTCCCGCATTCCCCCCGCATACTTCAATGCCTAAACTCTCTTTCCCTCTTCACTTTTCACCTCGCCTTCTTCCTTCCCTCACATTCTCGCTTCTACCCCATCTCTATCCCTTCCCCCTCCCCCATTCATAACCTCCCTCGCAGCTTCCTTTTATTCTTATTTTATTCGACCACTCCACGAATCGACTCGTATGCGGAAACGAATCAGATGTTGAAAAGAGACGTCAAACAATCGAGGTTCGCTACTCTTTCCTTCCCTTCCCTTCCCTCACCCTCCAAAACCGCCGTCCGAACCGATTCCCTGGCGATCGATGAGTCGTTGTGCGGTTCGTTCTTTTTATGTTTTTTACTTCTTTTTTGTTTTCGACGCTTCCTACCTCCATCTCTCTCTCTCATTCCACTGTATCTCTTTTTCGTATCTATCTCTCCGTTTTTCCCTTTTTTCCGCTCCACTGCCATCCGCAAACACTTTTTTTTAACGTCCTCTCTGCTCTTGTGTACGGCATCCGACGTCGCATTTCGAAAAAACTTCTCCCTCTCTGTGTCGTTTCTTCTTCGTCGTCGTGAAACAAAGCGTCGAAAAAAGACGTATTGCCCTCACCGCCAGGTATACACCTGAGATTTCTCCTCTTTCCACTCCTTTTCGTCTCGGTCTTTCCCCTTTCCTCCTCTCTCTCTCCCTCTCTCTTCGTGTCCCGTATCTGCTCACCAATCACTCCAGTATCTATCGCGAAAAAAATCCCCGTTACGAATGCAATATCCGTCATCGGATATTCTTCCCAAAACCCGGCCGATCTCCCTCGCGCACACGATCCAAAAAATATCCCATGTCTTACTCTTTCTCCCCCCCTCTCCCCAACTCCCACAATTCCCACCCAACTCCCACCCAACTCCCCCCCCAACTCCCACCAAACTCCCACCCAACTCCGACCCAACTCCCAAGTCCCCACAACTCCCGTCCAACTCCTCCCCAATTCTCACCCCATCTCTTCGCTCTCTACACCTCCCCCGTCTCCCTCCTTTACTCTCAAACTCCACCCTTACGTCCCCATCGACGCTTCTCTTCATATCCATGAATCTTCCAGAGAGTGAAAGGGAGGAAGATACGGAACCAATGACAATCAATCCATCCCACATCTGCCGAAGCTTCTCTATATATTTTTTTATTGTGGCGACTTCTGTATTTTCCCGTGTGCGAGAGAGCGGGCGTACGTATTGGAGGATGGAAGAATTTTAGAGGGTTTATCGTTGAGACAAGAAACGAGGCGCTTCGTTCGAACTGCGACCGTTTCGGGTAGTAGGGCGAGACGCGAAAAATCGCATTGTTTCGTTTTTTCTCGCGGAATTGGGTGGAGGACTCGTTTCTGTTGGATGTGAACGCGTTCACAAATACGGCAGCAGAATCCATCGACGTCGTGAGGAGCGATAAGGAGTTATCTTTTCTCTTTTGTTCCTGTTATCGGGGTTGCGTCGAGACGCAGTTATTAAAAACGATCGCTTTTATTTGTTTTGCGCGTGAAATCCCACGCGTTTTTGTGCATGTCTCTCTTTCGTTCTTTCATTCTCAGAATTTTCGCCATGAAATGATGGTGGTGTTTATTTCGAATCGGTTTATTTGCGCGCGTTCGTGTTTTTTAAATAAAAATAATCGTTAACCGAAACGCGTTGAACGATGGAATAATCGGACGATCGATATCGATTCGGAGCGTTTGAAAACTTTGTTTGGTATCCCGAAACGGATTAAAATTCTTTCCAATTCCAACGATTCGCGCGATATGGTTTAGTTAATTGTCGTTTATAATTTCCGCACAAAGAAACGCGAGCTCGAAAGAAAAAATATTAATGGATTTTTAGGACGGATTCGTTTACGGGACGCGAAAAAACTAGACGTTTCTTTATGCGGATAATTGATTTCCGCGATTACACTCGTTCATTCAAGAGAAGGCACGAATTTATTTGTTTTTCTATTTTCAATATTGAGACGTGTTAACGGATCTCTGCCGAAATAAACAACCAAATTATGACTTCAAAAACGTTTCCTGACGAAATATTAAACACCCGACTACGGATGAATAGAAATATGTTAGAAATATGAAAAAAATCCTTAAATCCCATAGTGATTCGCTCCGTATTGATCTTTCAAATGGGTCACATTTTACGCGACCGCGGTCATCGGAACAAAATTATAGTAGTGAACTCCCGTTGGATCAAATAATTCATGGTGCGGTCGTCTTTCTTTCTCTCTCTCCCTCTCTTTCTCTCTCTCTTTCCCTCTCTCTTTTCCTTTCTCTCTCCCTCTCTTTCTCTCTCTCTTTCTCTCTCTCTTTTTCTCTCTCTCTCTCTCTTTTTCTCTCTCTCCCTCTCTTTCTCTCTCTCTCTCGCCCTCTCTTTCTCTCTCCCTCTTTCTCTCTCTCTCCCCCTCTCTCTCCCTCTTTCTCTCTCCCTCTTTCTCTCTCTCCCTCTCTTTCTCTCTCTCCCTCTTTCTCTCTCCCTCTTTCTCTCTCTCCCTCTCTTTCTCTCTCTCTTTCTCTCTCTCTCCCCCTCTCTCTCCATCTCTCTCCCCCTCTCTTTCTCTCTCCCCCTCTCTTTCTCTCTCTCTCCCTCTTTCTCTCTCTCTTCCTCTTTCTCTCTCCCTCTTTTTCTCTCCCTCTTTCTCTCTCTCTCCCTCCCTTTCTCTCTCCCTCTTTCTCTCTCTCTTCCTCTTTCTCTCTCCCTCTTTTTCTCTCCCTCTTTCTCTCTCTCCCTCCCTTTCTCTCTCCCTCTTTATTTTCCTCTTTCTCTCTCTTCTTCTCCTTTACTCCTTTCCTTTCCCATAAGAAAAACTCATCTCATACGTCGACTGTTTTCCCGATTTTTCTGCGACACTCGCCAGGAAATTAATAAAAAATACCTTCTCTCGAAATGAAAATATTATTTAAATGACCGCTGTTCATCCATCGAAACCAGAGATAAGTTTGCTTTGCTTTGAAAGATAAAAAATGAAACGCATTTCAGTTTCCTTTGCTGTGGTCGCGCGAAATTCGTTTTTCGCCGATATTTGAAATTATTAAATCTCCAAGTTTTCGCGGTAAACATTTTTCATTTACCATCTCTATATTTGTATGTATGTATGCATGAAGATTTTAAAAATCACCTCCATCCATGGTCAGTGAATTTTATTGGACCAAAAGTCAGTATTTATTAGCAAAGTATGGTTAGTAAAGATTCTATTAATACAGGAATTGACGATTTTTAAAAAATACAACCCAATCACAATTTCTCGAAAGATTACTCAAAGTAGATTACGAACTCATCTTATGACAGAAATCAAAACGACAAACCAACTATCTCCAATAGCTATTAATATGTTGGGAAAAGCATATGCACATTTCGGCCACAAAACAGCCTTCATCAGCGGCGATCTAGGCATCAGAATATCCAACAAGTGATTCGCCACTGATAAAGATTGCTTTGTAACCGAAATGCCCATCTGGTTTTCCCAACCTTTTTCATGGCCATTGAAGAGACATAGTTTGCCAAGTCGAACTTATATGTAGTATACGTAAGGTATTTCTACATGATGAAACCAAGTTTCTTAACTCGATTTGCTTGTCTCACTCAAAGATTTGAATTGTGATTGTTCTACACTATTTCGATATTAGTTTGAGCGAGTGTGCATGGTAGCTAGTTATGTATGTATTAATGCGTCCAACTCTAAATTTAAGAACAGAGAATCGTATAGTCGAGTTAAAAAAATAACTATGTATTGAGATACGAAATTAAAACTTGGATCTGGGTATGATCAAAAGAATGAGTTCTTTTCTCTCTCGATGACATAATTTAATCGCATTCTGTCAAAGCACAAATATTCGCGCAAATTCCGAATTCACTATGCGAAATTTAATTATTTTGACCGCATCGAGTACAGACATCACATTTTAACCCATCGAACAGTATCGTAATTGGATGTTTTAATGCCCCGGGCATGTTTTGGCAGCTGCCCCTGTAATGGAGCAATTAGCATTGGAAGAGAGATGGCTGGATGCTATGTCCGGGGCAGAATATTCTATCTTTATATTAAATCGATTGCGAGTACATATATGAAATTATGTTTTTCAATTTATACTTACAATTCAACTGTTACATAAAATTAATCATTTAGCATAAGAATTTATTGCTAAGGAGTCATAAAATAAAAAAATAATAGTTATCCACTGTGACACATAAAATGCCTATGCGGCCAAACCAGAAAAAACTATAATATCATGAGATCAGGGCACATAGCCGATTTTTATGCCCTTTTTAAAGAGCATCGGATTAAAGCCGCCGATTACAACGATAGCCCGACCGTGTGTGTGTATATAAATATATTTGGATGTCAACAAGGTGTTGGGATGAGTTCTCTCTCTGTAGCTGAAGAAGGAGTAGTTCCGAAAGCTTCTACGTTTGTGATGTTTCTGTGTTTTTGTGTTATTTTACGTGTGTCGCTTCGACATCCCCGGGGCCTCGCCAACTTGAAGTCGTCTGATTGGTGAGTGCTCACTGGGTTTCCTCATCCCAACACCTTGTTGACATCCATATATCTATTTTACCTTTCCTTTTCCGTAAGTTGTTATATATATATATATATATATATATATATATATATATATATATATATATATATATATAATTTCTACCCAGCAAATTGCAGGAGAGAAAACGGGCACACGAAATGGGAGCCAACTCAAGAAGGAAACACGTCCTATTCATTTTTTATCGCGTTCTTCGCTCCACCTACATTTTTGGTCCAAAGGGCGATATCTGCGCGCTTATTGACCTTCATTGAAAATTTCGACGCGACTCGATTGGAGAGTGCCGGATTCTTCCACCCTCCTCTCCCTAGGAAATAGGGTCGAAAGGCACTTTACGTGGGCGTGACGTAGGGAGGGAGGGAGTTTAAGAGGACGTGAAAGGGGTGAAAATTCCTCCCCCTCCCCCAAAAGCACCTTCCCTTATCCCACCGACGTCGTCGTCTTTTAATTTCACTCTCCTACGTCTCTCTCTCTCTCTATATATATCTCTTCTCTTTGGAGTGTCTAAACGATGGGTGGAAGGAAGATATGTAGGTAGGAGAGAAGCGGAAGAAGGGGAGGAGGGAGGAAGGAGGGATAGATTGCATACCTTTCCATCGACCCGCATACCTCGATGGAGAGCGTTAGGAATTTTTCATATATGGAGAATGATAAATTTTGGGTTGGTTTACGGTGTTGGCTGGAGGAGAGAAATGCCGCTAATTCTGGGATAATGCAGAGAGGAGAGAGAGAGAGAGAGAGAGAGAGAGAGAGAGAGAAGAGAGAGTTTCGGGGGGAGTGGGTGGGGGAAGAAGAGATCCCACCTACGAGGAGGGAGCTTTAAAGGGGCATATATCTCCCGCGGAACGTTACCTACGTGCTCCAATATCTTCCGCTAACTAATGCAAGGACGGAATGGAATCCAATCAAACCGAAATTTAATGAGTCGGACGGACGATTTATCCTTTCCATTATTTTTTTTCGTTGATTATTTTCGCGGCATCGGGAAAAGAAGATTGCTTTGCCGCGTAAGCGTTACTAAAACGATCATTTACGTCGTTGTTTATTTGTGTTTACTATATAAGCAGGTGTCATAAAATACGACGGATCGGTATGTTTGTAATCCGATTAAACTTTCGGTAAGTCACGCTATAAAAAACGAAACGGTACCGGTCAGCGATATCGGGACGGGTGGCATGATCGTTTTTGTCGATCCGCGCAGGAAATTGCATAAAAAATCTGCGTTGAAAGCGTTCGTGTCCATTCGGTGTTTTAGGCGAGACTCGTTGCATCATCATCGAAGTCAAATGGCTACAACCAAGCTCTAGCGTCGAACGACCTCTCGCGCGTTTCCACTTTATTTTTTCGAAAAATAGTTCCAAATACTTCTTTAAAAATGGAATTTTTCGGCGACGGTTCGCGAAATAAAGTTACCGCCGCTCATCTTCGAAATATAAAAAAAATAAATTAAACCAACCGAGAGGCGCATAGAAGCTAAAAAGTTTCTTTTTTTGTGCCTGCGATCGCTTTTTGTTACGAGTCCCGGTTCGGAATTATCCGTCCATCACGATAAACTCCAAAACCAAACATCCGTAATCTCCCGCGCCGGAAGTGATTTTTTTTAACGCCCGCTTCCACTCGTTAACTTGCTTCGACCGAGGAGAATTTTTTTCATTCCGGCGTGCGGGCGCGCGTTTTCTTTTTTTTCCTCATCGCTGTTAACTTTTTTACGTCGTGGAAACATCCTGCGGAGTCATTTTCTTGAGACAACTTTCAAGGGTTTTGCACGTTATCTTTCCTCACTCTGACGCGCAGTCTCTATTCCTCTCTCGCTCTTCTTTTCTCTCTTCCTCCTCCACCTCCCTCTGAGGCATCTCATGCTTCGTCGATCTCGAACTTCCTTTTATTTACTTCGCGATAAAACTCTCGCGATTTATTTATTTATCATTTTTTTAAGTCGATGCCGTCGTAATAAAAGATCGATCTGTTAAAAATATACGGAGATTTTTTAGGAAACGTCGGAGAGACGTATATGGCTAGGATGAGATTTAACGCTTATCTTGTTTTTTATTATTCTGTGGCCGATGGAAAACATCATTCCGCGAATTGCGCCTCGCCCGAAATCATCAAGGGAGATGTATAACTCTTCGGAGCATATTTATACCGCATATGGTCGAGGTTTACAAACATGTATCACCGTGTTTGCTGCCTCTATATAATCCCTTCTTGTGTAAATGAAATAAATCTTCGGCGTTTTCCTGATCTCAATTTTTTGTATGTAATTTTTTAAATTTGCTATCGGAGCAAATATAAACTTGATGCTAACGTTCTTTGCATTTAAAATGATTTATCTATCTATCGATAAAAGTTTTCATGTATTCGAAACAAGTATTTTGTAGATATAAAAATTCGAATTCGCGAGTTTATCGTCAAATGTATGTAATTCGTTAAAAAAAGCGATTTCTAGTCGAATATTTTCTTGACGAAACTTCTTTAAGGGATTCGACCTTTTCTCGCTCTCCGAACCGAAAAAAGTTATAAAAAACCTCCATATTTACTCCCTTGAAATGTGGCATCTCGCATTCCTAAGTTCTTTTCCCAACTCCGTGTGTCTCAGTCTCACTCGTCGCGCTTCTTTTTTCTCCTCTTCTTCCGTCCTCGAGCTCCATCTTCACCACTTGACGCTGCCTTTTTTATATTTCCTTCCTCTCCCCTTCCTCCCTTTCCTCCCTCCCTTTTCTCCCCTCCCTCCCTCCCTTTCTCCCCTCCCTCCCTTTCCTCCCACCCCTCCGGCATTCTCCTCTTCTCCCAACTCCTCCTCCTCCCTCCAATTGCAACCCTCCTCGTCCCACATCATCCCTCACTCTTCCCCTCCCCGCCCCCTTCCTTTTAAGCCCGACCCCGAGCTTTCAAAATGGAGGGCGCGTACCAACAATTAAAAGCGCCCGAGGATGGAGGAGAACTCATTACAGTCTCACTCCCCCTTCTCACCCATCGGTTCCGCGCCACATCCTCGCGTTCTCTCTCGTCTCTCTCTCGTCTCTCTCTTCCCTTTCTCCTCCCTTTCTTCTCCCCCCTCCCTTCTAACCCCTTCCAGCTTCTCCTCCCTTAAACTCCCCTTCTCTCTCTTTCCCTATCTCCTTTCCATCCTACATAGGCAAACGACGTTTAGATTAACTAGTAGCATCCTTACGGTTGCTTTCTCTCGGTCTGTCTCTCTCTCCGCTCGGTACTCATCAACCTCTCTCTTTCACTTACTCGCTTCCTTTCCTCCTCTTACCCTCTATCTCGTTTGCATTACTGCTTCTTTGTACTAATCTGCCACACTGCCGCCTCTGCCATATACCTCCCTTTTACTGCTTCTAGGACATGGAATTCCTTGTCACTCAGGGTTCTTGCACCGCCCACACACATCGTACTCCCTCCCCCTCTTAACGAGTGTGTTCGTCAGGGAAAGAACAGTCTCTCAAGACGTCTTCAGACGTTCATTCTCTCCCCCCTCCCCAAAGCCTTTTCGTTACTCTATGTATGTATCCTTATCTCTCTTTCATTTTCACAGGAAGTAGAATGGAACGAACTTTTCGTCTCTGTCAATGATTGTTTTTGAGTTCGCGAGGGAATTGGGTAATTGTTCTAAGTCTTGAAGTGATGAAATTAATTTCAAATTTCAGACTAACAAGGGAGGTTATTTTTTTGGTCTTCGACGGCAAAAACTTTGCAGTGGCAAGAAATTGGGATTTTCTTAAGGTTTGTTAGATTTATTTTTATCGGAGACAGAAGAATTTGCGGCTCTCAGGGACTAATTATCCTCGCTAATGTATGAAAGCGAGGCTGAGACAACGGCGTAAAGTATTTGTGTGCGGTGGAATAATTCCTAAGAGTAGAAGGCGCAAAAAAATTCTTACCTGGAGTCGCTGCCTTTAGGAATCTTAATAAGATTGTCTTACAGCTGACTTTTTATAGCTCTTATTTTCGTGGCTAAAAGAGAAGCAGCTTTATTTATTTGCTATATTATTTAGCTCTCAACATTTGCAAATTTTTATAATAAGAAGAAAAGGTTATAGAACCTTTTCCATTAGGATAGCTTAGTTAAATTGCGCAAAGAATTGTACATAAAACGAGCTAGGTTTCGGTGTTTCGCACCATTATCAAGAGAAAAAGCTCTTCTGACCAAAGTATTTGTGGTGGAGGAAGGGAAAAAGCAGGTGAAATTTAAGCAATGTAGCAATTATTTCCTTTCGTTCTTATAATGGAATTCCACCAAATAATGTATAGCCTAATGAATTCCTTTTTATAACCTTTTTCTTTATAAATCATATCAAAATAATAAATTTTAAAACGTCATCATTTCAATATCTTGTAAATTTATCCACATTCTAAAGTAAGAAGTTAAGAAGTCTGTTTACTTCGTGTATCGTCAACCAATCAACATTCATCACCGTTCTTTGTTATTATGAAAACATAGAACAAACAAGACGTAAAACTGTTTGTGCAGTTATGAATAGATATGTTGACTTGACAGCAGTGCTGGCAAATGAAAAAAACGATTCGTTACGTTTTTCGTTTCAGGCAAAAAAGCGATTTCGTTTTTCGTTATGCTAAAAATCTACATTTCGTTTTCCGTTACGTTTAACGGTATAACGTAATAATTTGGTAAAAAATAATGAAGTGTAGTTACTCTTTTATTTTTGTTTAGAGGTTACGTGCTTCTCGTTTAGAATATTAATTTATGGGCACTTCTAAATATATGTTGCAGACAGGAACGTTTTTAAGATTTCAAAGTATTCGGCACATTTTTCCTTTTTGATGATCATGTATGAAAATTTGGAATTCATATTCAAAATTTTATATTCAAGTTAATAAACGTAACACATATTTAAGATTAAAATATTAGTGTTGTAACGGTTATTCCCTATATTAGAAGTTTTTATAGGTAACACAAAAAGTACACTGAGAACCCAGGGACCCGTAATTAAAGATAATAAAAGGAACCCGTCGGTCGGTTGCACTGATTGTAACTCGGAGTATATGCTCCTCGTCAGATAAAACTAAATAGAATTATCCAAATTCCAATATTTGTCCTCTCTAGGGCTCATTTTTTATGTTTTTACTTTTCATATCTCCCATAAGAAATACATGGAAATCATGCATGGGTTTACAATATTACATTTCATGATTAGCTAGATTTGAGATATTAACCCTAGAATAGCTTTATTTTGTATATGAAAGAATAAAGTAAATTATTTGTAAGACGAAATTTGAATCCACTCCAAATTACCATGAATGTAGTTTTTCGGATAAAATAGAAAAATTAGGAATCTTGAACAATGCGGGTATTCAATTGCTGTCGTGACGAAAAGAATACTATTAAATTTTAGTTAATAGCAAAATTATTGTGAAATCTTTAATTTAATGCTTTCAGTGGGATCTGACTACGTTCATATGAATTTTTACTTTCTCATATACGTAGTATATTGAGAAAGTATTGTTATCGTGAAAAACTTCGACTACGAGATTTTGATGGAAATAGACATTTTAGGTGGCCCCGAGTCCAAAAAAGTGGTGTCTGTCTGTCGGTCTGTTCGCCGATCTAGGGCCCAAGCACGTACATAAAATCAAATGATATCTCGTATTTGTGCAATATATCATCTTTTGCAGATCTTTTATTTCATAAAAATTATATTGCACAAAAATAAAGGGTAGTTTATTCTTGACGATTTTTTTGAAAAATTTGATTTACTCAAAAATGGCTCCAGAGAATTTGATTAAAATCATACCAATTGTAGAGCCTGATGCCACACATAATACTATCTAAGCCATATATCTCTTTAACACTCTATTAGCCATCCAATTACATTACAATGTACGCTAAGCTACATTACCTAAGCCTTATGACGTCACGCCTCCACCGCGATCCATTCAAACTCTTACTACAGCCTTACGGTTAAACTAAATCAAATTATATCTCGTATTTATGGATAATATTATTCATAAAAGACATTTTGATAAGATAATCGATATTGCGCAACAATTAAGGGTACTTGATTCTAGGATATTTTGAAACAAAATTCGATTTACTCAATCTCTAAGGATTTCGATTTAAATCCATCCAAACGTACAGCCTGATGTCAAAAATAATACTAACTAAGCCATATGTCCCAAAAAAGGTGCTATATATCGTCCAGTGGCATTATTTGTGTACAAGACGCTCAGCGCACGCGTCAGAGAGGAGAGTTAATTTCGGGGCAAAAAGTATAGTGAAATCAAACATATATATCTATATGAGAAAGTTTGTGCAATGTATATTGCGTCGTTTATTTAGTTTGTCGTCTATTTCCAACGCAGTAGATAAAAATGAAGAACCAATTTAAAAAAATTCTTTAATTTCAGTTGATTAAAGGGTTTATCATTTTGATAGAGTTATGAATACAAAATTTTGGGATCGGAAAATACATCACATTTAATAAAATGAGGATAAAGGATATTGTCGCGTACCGCCGCAACCTCACCGTAAATCGCGAATCCCAACGCGATCTCTCTTCCCTTTCACCAGCGCGCTCGTGATCTCTTGATCACTCACCGCGTTTATGCTACGGAACTCTCTCTCTTGCCCCCGCTATAACAAAAAGACGTTCAATATTCTGTCGCGAACGTCGCGTGTAATATACTTTATATATTAGTTTTTAATACTTTTTATTTTGCATTTGTATAGAAATACATGTTAAAATTGAAACATTTTCTTCTAAAATAGGTAGCTCCTACTTGCGCTTGCTTACGTGGAATTTAAATAAATACTTTTGACAAGCAAAATTCTATGATAAAAATTAAAATCTTTATTTCTTTTCGGAGAAAATATTACAAATCCCGCGCCAATAGTAAGATTCCCTTCTTTTAAAACTTTAAGAAAAAAGCACTGCATGGTTGATTTTGCATTTATTATGTGAACTGAATGAGAGGAAAATTTCTGGAATCGAACTCGCGCTTTCAAATATCAGAAAAAAATTTCTTCGACAGGTCGTCCCCAGTGGTCAAAGATAACCACCAAATATCATGAAAATCGGTCAATCTGTTCAAAAGTTAATAGGGGGACAGAAAGACTGAACGACGAAACAATATGCCTATTTTCCATTCTGGAAAGTAAGGTAAAATGCGCACTTCAATGCTTTTTCAGAGCATCATTTTGATGCTAGCTTTGAAAACTATAATGACCAAATTTGTTCTTCTTTACAGCATAACAAGAAATATGAAAAAGTTTGAAATAAAAAAGAGGGGATGGAGGAATGGGAAGAAAAATAGAGGAAATGGATAGGGGAAGAGAGAGGGGGAAGGGAGAGAACGGGAAGGGAGAGAATGGGGAGGGAAGCAGACAAGTGTGGTGTAAACGGAGGGAGGAGTAAAACTGTAGGAGGAAGGAAATTACTTCACCTTAAACAAAATATAAACTTGAAATATATATGAAAATGGGACTTACTTCTTCAACACTGAATGAACTTCGTTTCTCTTATGGTTGTCAAAAAGCCTCCCGTTAGACTGATGAACAGTGGATAAAATTCGAGATTGGAGGGGATGACGGGATTGGAACTTGCAGAGCATTGACCTTTAAAAGAGGAAAAATCCACTCCGGCGTAATATTTAAAAGAATGTTTTCCAAGTACGAGGCACTGTGGCGGAGGATAAGAAATGGTAGAGGTCCTTAACTACAAGCGGCACATTTATTGAAGCTTCCTTCCTCATCCTCCACGCTCCTTATTTCGTGCTTCCTGGAGAAGGATTAACACCAGGGAACCATTCCTTTCAGAAATGGAAAGAAAACCCAAAGGACAATCGGTAGTGGTCAGGATAGCGTTCCTTTCGCGACAAGGCGGCAAAACTGGCGCAGCGAGGGACAAGCAAAACCGGGGAAAGGGATTTTAGGCCATTTTCCCTTGCTCAAGTCACGTCACCTGGGACGAATGCCACTAGAACATAACCCTTTACCGTCTGTTAACGAAATAACGAAATTTATTTTTTCGTTTTCGTTAAGTTTTCCGTTACAGCTATTTGAAAAATTTCGTTAACGTTTTTCGTTACGTTAATCCAAAATAATTCCGTTATTTTGTTACGCGTAACATTTTCCAGCACTGCTTGGCAGAGTAGTTTGCACATTTCTAGCAGAGTTAAAGTCAAGGTACGCAATGTGGGGATAGATAATACCTTCAGCTCGCTTTCGCCAAATAAATATTCACATATCTGCTCATAGATCTCTTTAAGAGAGCATACCTAGTTCTGAAAACACATTTTTATCACCGGTTATCGCAGAAGAAATTTTATTAAATATTTTTACATTTCCGACATCCCTTTACGACGTCTGATAAATGATATCAAATTTAATTTTAAAATTCGGGTAATTTTTTAAAGTCAATTGATTTCAAATCAATAATGATGCATTTTTATTCAAGCAACCTTAAAGTTGGACAAAATTTATAAGACATCCGCGATTTAAAAAAATATGCCATTCCCAAAAGAAATTTGTCTTTTAGAAGCAAAAATTTCGAAACGCCAACATCCAAAGAGAAAGCTCCCAATAGATTAAAGGAGTAATCCATAGCGATGATTCATATTTTTTACGACACGGCAAACAGCGCTTTACATTAGCTCGTCCCTTGCCGTAATTTTTGATGAGCCATCTTTTCCAGTAAACTCCGTAATAAATTTTTGCTCGGGAAAACGGTAAATCCGACTGATTACTATCAAAACTCCTCAGCAGTGTTTAGTCCCGCGTGTTTGCCCAGGAGAGAGAAAGATATAGATAGAGAGAGGGGAAGGGAAGAGGTGGAATGTCGTGCAGGCTCAAAGGGATCCCTCTCATCCCGGACGTAGGGCGGATGGGAGGGAGGAGCGGGAAGAGGAGAAGGGATAAGGGACGGGAAAGGATGATGGGGTGGTCTTTTAAGGGCTCACGGCGTTAACGCGAGAGGTCGTACACGGTCCGCAGCATGAACGAGACTCCCCGAAATGACTGCTGCAGACGTTGCATGAATGCGACCTTTTAGGGCAAACCGCGACTCGATTCACGCTCTTGTGGTATATTTTTTCGACGGTCTTCTTTTTCTCTTCGTTCCTCTTTTTTCTTTCCTCCTCCCTCGCTCTCTCCTCCCTCTCCCTCCTACTCTCTCTCTCCCCGACTTCTCCACCCCCGTGTTTGCCGGTCTCCCTTACCTTGTTTTACTCTTCGGGTTCCATTGCGTTCAAACGAGAACGGCAAAATCGGTCGATGAACGTCAAAATGCGTCACACCGAACAAGTATTTCGAGAGACGAGGTTGAGGTTCTTTTGAGTGCATGCATAGTATTGAATATTTTTGAGGAGTTAATTTAAATTGTTCACGCTAAGCGATTATCATTATATATAAACGTTCCTTACAGAGGAGGAGAATATAACATATAACATATAGGAGGATACTAATGTTTAGGCACTTCCATATGAGCTGGAGATTTGAATTTTTTTCTTTGGTAGGATTTTGTGCAAAGCCTACTAAAACAAACTAAAATCCTGAAAAAGTTCAACAATGCGGCCGCTAAAAATTCGCAATTATTTAAACAAATTTTCAAGGTTTATGTATTTCCGAATGTTCTACGAAATAGGGATTATAGAAATTTTGATATTTTAATTTGTTTGGCAGTTAAAAATTCTTAAATTTTAAACAAATAGATAACTGTTTAGGTACTACGGGATGAGCTTGGAAGCTGAAATTTTCAAGTTATCTACAGAGTAGTGCATTTGAACAAATAAACGTTTGAATCTTTCCATAAATATATTTCGGCGGACGTTATAAATGTTTAAAATTTAAACAATTAGAAAAACATCATTTCACTTCTAGAAGTACTACAACTTAAAAATTTGGCAGAAATGTGTAGCATTAGTACCCCATAATGGAGAAAGCATAAAATTCCTAAAATTGCAAAGTTTTGGGATTGTTTTAATCTATTATTTTTACATACGGGAAAAACGAAAATCGCTGCGGAGGTGAAATCTTTAGAATTAAAAAAATATTTGTGATGATGAAATATCTGCCTGAAAAATGAATGTTTTTCAAGGTGAGACGAAATGCTTGCAGTATGCAAGCATCTTCTACTAGTATAGTATATAGAGTGATTTTAAGCGTGGTATTTTGTCTACTTAATTTTATGAATTTTTAGCAAATTAATATTTTTGAAGAGTTACAGGGAGCACGGTCATTTGAAATTAATACGTAAAAGCAAAACATAATTTGACATAAATGCCGTTCATGATTTTATTGTCAATCTCTGTCACCAAATGTCACCCTTTGAGGTCGATTTTCTGAGGAACTTTTACTGGATAAGGGTACGCATCGAGGTCGTTCGTCTTATTTTTTATCAGAGAATACTGTTATTGAAGTGCACCGATGTTTTTAAATATAAACCAAGTATCAGCATGCCATCAAATGATTTTTATAAAGAAATGTTCGCTTAATTTCTTTTTGCGGATGGAAACATTAAAAGAGTTTGAGTTTGACGTTGAGCTTTAATGATGATGAAACCTTGGAATGACAGGATACATTTCCTGGGAAGACGCGTCGTTTACATACTCCGACTTGACGTGGTTCTTTTGAAAAATGCGAGCCCTTTCCATTTTTTCCTCATCCAGTTATGAGCGGAAGAGTTTATTAAAGAAATTCGAAAGAGCGAAAAATAATCGTTCTAGAATAATATGTATCCAAATCGTTTTCGCTGCCTCTTCGTCTTAAAAGAATGGCATATCCCCCGATGAAATTAAACCCTGTACAATACGCTCGCATCTCCGATGCTCAAAAAAGTTTCCGTTTCCCCTTCCCCCCTTCCGTTTCCTTGAATTATATCGACGACGATAGAGAAGAAAGCCTTAGTTTCGAAATGTTATGCTATGCATGGATGAGTAATGCAAGAGAGTCCGTAACCCATTCTTCCGATCGCTCTTCTCTCCCTATTCCTCGCTCTTCTCTCCCTATTCCTCGCTCTTCTCTTTTTTATTCCTCGTGTTGCATCGAAAAGATCGCAACCGACACCCTCTCTTTCCCTCCTACTCTCGGCTATTGATCCATCGCCCTCCTCCCTACCCATCCCAGAATTCCGTTCCAGCTCGGTCGAGCGCATGACGAATACACGTCGGAACAAGAGAGAGAAGTAGAGATGAATAGAAAGAGGGAAATAGAGATGGATAGAAAGAGTAAGGGAGGGATGAATAGAAAGAGGTAAAGAGAGATAGAGAGAGGAAGTGAGATGGAGAGAAAGGAGGACAGAGATAGAAAGAGGGAGAAAAGCTTGGATAGAAAAAGGGATGAATGGGAAGAGGTGGAAAAGAAGAGGGAGTGATAGGGGGAGAGCGATAGAGGGAGTGATAGAGGGTGAGCAATAGAGGTTGAGTGGTAGTTTTAGAGAGAGAGTGATAGAGGGGGAGTTATAGACGAGGAGTGATAGACGAGGAGTGATAGAGGGAGAGTGATAGAGAGGAAGTAACGGAAAGATAGTGGTAAAGGGGGAGTCATAAAGTGGGATTGATAGAGGGAGAGTGATAGGAGAGGAATAGATGCATAGTGATAGTGTAAGAGATAGAGGGGAGAACGATGGAAAGTGAGTAATAGAGAGTGATAGTGATAGAGAGTGATAGTGATAGAGTAAGTGATTCGGAATGGCAGGGAGAGAGTGATATTAAAAGTGATAATAAAATAATGATAAAAATGGTAGGATAGTTAGAGGGCGAGGGGAGTAACAGAGTGAGGGAGAGAAATGTGTGAGAAAAGAAGAGAATAGAGGAAGGAGTGAAAAAGTGAGGAAGTGAAAGACAGATTAGGAAGGGACGAGAAATGATAAACTTGGAGGAGAGGGAGAGAAAAGCAGATAAAAAGGGGTTATGTAAGAAGGAGGGAAAAAAAGGGGAGAGTTAGGGGGAGAAATGTGGGGAAGGGGGAAAAAGGCATTGAGGAGGGAAGGGCGGGAGACAGCCTGGGTACGGGGAAAAGGCCCCACGGCCAGACAATCCGACCACGTCACCAATCCAAAGCTCCTGAGGGGAAAAATGAGAGCATAGCGAGGCAATGAACCGCACGAAGAAGGGACTCTCTACCTCATTCCTCCCGCGGGCAGGGACGGTCGAAGGATCCGCGGTCGTGTGATGGGGTGGGGGAGGGGAGAATGGTCGGCGATGCGGTAGGTGCCAAGAGGAGGAGATACGGTATGGGGCGTGGGAGGCAGAGGGGGGGAGCAGAGTCAGAGGGAGGCGGGTAGGAGAGGAGTCCGCTAGGAAAAGGTTCGGAGGGATGATCGGGGGATGGTTTTTTTCAGCGGTCGAGGCGATGAGACATGGGAGAGAAGGGATTGGTCGAGTGGAAAGGGGGGGAGTCTGGGAACGAGCGGGTATGGCGTCGAGATATATGGGTTTGTGAAACGGAAAGGGAGGGTGAGAAAAATAAAGGGGTGGGTTTGAATGGACTGGGAGTAGGATGTTTGGATGAGAATGTGGAAGATCTGGAAATGGTCGGGTTTATGGTGGGGTGTGTGCATTGGTACGTATAAAGTGTGTGGACGGAAGTGGTTGAATGAGGAGGTGGGAGGAGAGAGGGGGAGGAGAGAGAGGAATGGTAGGAGAGAGGGAGGAAGAGTGAGGGAGGAGAAAGGGAGGAGGAGAACGGGAGGAGGAGAAAGGGAGGAAGAGAACGGGAGGAGGAGAAAGGGAGGAGGAGAAAGGGAGGAGGAGAAAGGGAGGAGGAGAGAGGAAGGAGAGATGGAGGAGAGATGGAGGAGACAGAGAGGAGAGATGGAGAGAGGGAGGAGAGAGGGAGGAGAGAGGAGGAGAGAAGGGGAGGAGAAGATGGACGCGAAAACGCTGAAACGAACGTGTGAGGAAGGCGTGGAGGGAACCAACCTCAAATTCCCTGCCCACGTCGCTACCTTTCAACCTCCTAACGTATGTCCCTTTTCCCAGAAAGAAGCCCAACTCGTCTCTCCCTTCTTTACCATCCCCTCTCCAAACGGACCACACCCGTGTCATCCCTTCTTTGCCTCGAAAAATCTGTCCCGAATCTCGTACTTGTTGCGACGAATCCGGATCACACGTCCGATCAACCACGAATCTCCCACGCAAAGGACGATAGGGGGCAAATATGCACAGTAGGGGAAAGCGAAGGAGGGAACAAGAGGAAGAGGGGACGAAAAAATAAATAAATGAACGATCGGCAACGCGTCGGATTCCTTACCTATTCGTTCGTGCGGTCCTCCCGCGAGATGTAACGCTTAATAAGGGTGTGGACGGATGGATGATTCGGATGGTTTTGGAGGAAGGCGGTGGGGAGGGGGGGGGAGGAGGGCTTGAAGGTATAAAAGGGGGGTGAAAGGACGAAAGGTTTGTTACTGGGGAGGGAGGAAGGGGCGACGAAAATAAAAATCCCGAACGTAATTGGAAGGGACTGAACCATTCAATTAGAGTTTTAAAAAAATAATTATGTCCTCCGCAAGGGACGTTTTTCGTTATTTTTTTGGCAAAATTTATCCTCTCAATTATTTTTGCTAACAAGCTGCGACGCTCGAATGTTTTCTCCTTCGGTATTTTTTTTCGATATTCGAGTTGTTAATATGCAGCCGCCGCACTTGGATGCTCCCGGATTTTTGGCGATTGTGTTGACCCGCTAATTTGATCTTCGTCCCTGACTTCCGAACCTTATCAATTAATTCATACCCAGTCGCAATTAGGACATAAATATTACACCGTCGGCCTCGGAAAGCGGTCGTTTCCGTTGCAGAATAGTTTCTAATTATGGAGGGATGGGAGGTGTTTTTTTTCGTCCGGGATGATCTTTAAGGTTTAATGGGACGTTCGACGTTTATGTCTTTTTTGTGGGGGGTGGAAGGCGCGACCCAATTGAGAGAATGTAGCGGTAACGTTCGGTAAGCAGATATCTACTTAAATTTAATCGATTTGAGTTGGTGGAGTTCCAGATGCCCGCGGAGTTAAAAAAAAGAGCTCCGCACCATTAATCTCTTTACTTTCGCCAGAAGCGATGGCTTTGGGCTTCGGCAAAAAAGTGGCTCCTGACTAAGACAGATGTGGTGGGACTCTTTGCTTACTTATCCATGGCTGAGTTTATACGTGTTTCTGTATACTGTTAAGCTTCAACGGGTGGAATTTGTCCCCGGCTATATATTTTTTAACAATTCCGTATTTCTATTCCATTCGCGCTGTTTTTTGACCATATTTAGTTGTATGTTTACTCATATGAATCTTTCATAGGGGTTTAAGTTAGCGTGCGCGTGTGCGTGAAGGATTTAGAATAAAAATGAGGGATTATTAAGAAGAAAAGACGAAGAGAGGGTGACAGCGGAATTGATGAGAATGGGAAAGGATAACTGGAGAGATTATTATTATTTTTAGACGAGACATTATTATCAATGATGCGATTCACAAAAGAAAGTTAAATTCTATGCATGCATACGTCCGCTGGACTAGGAGGAAAAAATTCTGTCTTGATCTGTAATCGAACGCGAGTCTTTCACTGGTCGGTTGGATATTCTAAAGAGACGTGAGAAAAATACCCAATTCTGAAACAAGAGGATTGTCTACCTCGGCAGTTAGGTGGTAGAATATCCATCATGGGATCGATTCAGGGTCTAGATAAATTATTCTCCTGCTTTCCAAAGATGTGAATGAAAAAGTGGAAGGTAAAATAGGAATAGGAGGGAGAGTATTAGGCCAGTGGTTTCCAAATTGTATGGCGTGCCCTTCAAGAACAAGCATTTTAAAAATACTTGTCTAAAGTATTTGCAATAGCCATAACAAGGTTATAAAAAACCATATGAGCTATTTCGGCTAAAAAGCATCCGTCTTCAGTGGTAATTCACTGAAAATAGATTCTTTGATCCGAAATGCGCATATGGTTTTTATAACCTTGTTGTGGCTATTGGAGATACCTGAGAAAAGTACTTTTCAAGTGCTCGTTCTTGAATTTTTCAGCCATAAGGCGATCTCGATAATTCTCTTTTGAATATTTAACTCTGTTTAACCACCCGCATTGTGAGAACTTTAATTTGCCACCGTGAAATTCTAGCTCTTACGTTGCTAGGACTTGTCATTTGCGGCCATGTTTTTCTTAAGGCGGTTATATTATTGGAAACATTAGGTCCAGTAGGTATTTTTTACGAATTGTGATTGAACATGACATAGAAAGGAGTACAAGGACAGTTTTCTTGTGTGAGGAGGCGGCTTGGTAAATTTTTGAAACCACTTAATTAAGCTAATAGACCACTTTAAGAGAAGGGCGAGTGTTATTAAGATGTGAAAAAGAATAGGGAGAACGACTACTTCGTGAGCCCCATTTAACTCACAATTAGTTCGGTCTGCGAATAGAGCACTAATGATGACATATTCATATATTTATATTGGGTGCGCATACACGAGTCCCATTTGAGGGAGACGGTTAGAGGGCCAGGCAATAATGCTAATTCGATACGACCTGCTTCCATTTTCCTCGTGCCTAATCCGAATAAATGTCCCCTCCAAGGAAAATTGATTCAAAAGAACGCGACGTCTGGCGTAATTGATTTCTCCTTCGGTCCGAAAAGTGCACTCGCCAAAAAATGAGAAATAAGTGGAGTGAACCCGGTTGATTAAAGTCCGACGGCAAAATGCTCTGAAGGAAAGATTTCCGCGATTAGAATGCTTAATAGCTTTGAGATTCCCTCTGGTGCGGCGCCCGACAAAATCCGTGGGAAAATCCATTATCCTTTTTCTCCTTAAGGATTCTCGTCTGCCCCTCTCTCTCTCGACCCCTCACCTCTCTCCCTTTCTCACAATTCTTTTATTTTTTGCCGAGAGGTCAGCGCACCCTCCCAGCACGAATGTCGGCGAGACGGCGGTTCAGGGAAAGAGATAGATGAGAGAGGACAGACGAATTATCTAGGGGTTAGCAAAAAAACTACATAAACAAAACGTAATCGAAACAGTTGTCTGAGGTGAGAAAGGGACAGGGAAGGGGGAAGAAGGAGATAGAGGAAGAGAGAAGGGCAAGGGGACTTTCACATTTGCAATCTTTATGGGTTTTTCCCATTGCGAATAGGGTTCTGGTATTAATCACGCGGTCAACCCTTGTCCCTCTGTCTCTCTCTACCTCTCCCTTTCCCTCACTCTCTCCACGCGATTTCTTCCTTTCCCTCCGGAATAAGCCGACCGAAGGTTTCGCTTGCTTCTTCGCACCGAGCTCACTTTCACCGCGGGACGGTTCCGCGACTTCGGGAAACCGCTCCTGCAAATGTTTTTTCTCTCGCTAATGGTCTCATCACTCAACCTCTTCTTTTCTCACTCTCTCCCATTACCTCTTCCTCTCTCTCTCTTCCGCTCTCCCTCCCCTCTCACTCTCCCATTACCTCTTCTTTCCTCTCTCTCCCTCTTTTCCTCCCTCTGTCTTCCCCCATCTCTCCCTCTTTCTTCATCCCTCTAAAAATCTCCATCTCTTTTCATTTCCTAAAATGCTAACTTGTCATTGTATTTATGTAGTACTTTATTTTATGTAATCTGTTATTTTATTTTTATTACTAGCGTAATTGCCCGTCAAATATGACGGGTATGCGTAGATTAAGTATTAAATTTAAGGAACTTCCCATCCTCCCTCCCTCCCTCCCATCCTCCCTCCCTCCCATCCTCCCTCCCTCCCATCCCCCCTCCCTCCCATCCTCCCTCCCTCCCATCCTCTCTCCCTCCCATCCTCCCTCCCTCCCATCCTCCCTCCCTCCCATCCCCCCTCCCTCCCATCCTCCCTCCCTCCCATCCTCTCTCCCTCCCATCCTCCCTCCCTCCCATCCTCCCTCCCTCCCATCCTCCCTCCCTCCCATCCTCCCTCCCTCCCATCCTCACTCTCTCCCATCCTCACTCCCTCCCATCCTCACTCCCTCCCATCCTCACTCCCTCCCATCCTCCCTCCCTCCCATCCTCTCTCCCTCCCATCCTCACTCCCTCCCATCCTCACTCCCTCCCATCCTCCCTCCCTCCCATCCTCCCTCCCTCCCATCCTCACTCCCTCCCATCCTCACTCCCTCCCATCCTCACTTCCTCCCATCCTCCCTCCCTCCCATCCTCTCTCCCTCCCATCCTCTCTCCCTTCCATCTTCCCTCCCTCCCATCCTCTCTCCCTCCCATCCTCCCTCCCTCCCATCCTCCCTCCCTCCCATCCTCCCCTCCCTCCCATCCTCCCCTCCCGATGATGGCGCATCGCGATTCGGTCTTTCGTTTATTCAAAAGAACTAAAGACGATAATATTTTCGACAAATATAAACGTGTTAGAAACAAAACGAACAGTTAATCATTAATACAAATATTAGATTCATTCATTTAATAGCTGGTCCGAAAGAATCGACCTCGATTATTTGGAAAAAACTTAGGTCGGTTGGTATTGGCAAACAAAATGATTTTAAACTGCCTTCATACATATCATTAGACGCTTTGAATTCTAAGTTTTCTACACCCCCGAATCTAATTGATGATAAAATAAAAAGGGAAACTATTAATTCGATTACTGTCGCAGCGGAAAAATCAAATAAGGATTTTAACCCGTTTAAGATCATCCCTGTCACTCAATTACAAGTGCTCCATGCATTTAGTAAAATCACATCTAAAGCTCAAGGTTCCGATGGCATTCCCACTATCTTTATCAAGAAATTGATACATATTATTCTACCAATAATAACTAATATATTCAATTTATCCCTATCTCAAGAAAATTTCCATTGCAGTGGAAACGCGCTTTCATAAGGCCATTACCAAAGAATTCGAAATCAATTGAAATCAACGATTTTCGCCCCATAAGCTTTTTAACTATCTTATTAAAAGCCTTAGAAAAATTACCGCGTGAGAAAATTACGCTATTTCTTAACGAAAATCAATTGTTAGATCCCTTCCAATCTGGATTTCGTAAATCTCACAGCACCACCACTACTCTTGTAAAAATCACCGATGACATTCGCCGCGCTATGAATAAAAGGAAAGTTACAATCCTAGTACTACTGGACTTCAGTAAAGCTTTCGACTCGATAGACAAAGATGTTCTGCTTTTCAAACTGCTCGAAATGAACTTCTCGCGTTCGGCCATAAATTGGATATCTTCTTATTAAAGCGATCGTTCCCAACAAGTTATTTCCATTGATTCTTCATTTAATTGGCTTATAAACGGAAGAGGTATCCCACAGGGCTTAATTTTGGGTCCCCTACTATTTTATTTACACATAAATGACTGCTCCGTGTCACTTAAATACTGCAATAATCACCTCTATGCAGATGACTTGCAATTATACATAAGTTCTACAGCAAACGATCTCGCAAAAACCCAAAAAAATATCAATAAAGACTTAGAAACGCTAGAGGTCTGGAGTAATAAAAACTTTCTTAGTATCAATCCAGAAAAATCACAGGCAATAAATATTAATTAGTTACTCTAAGATATTAGCAGCTATCAATCAATCCCAAAGAATCCCGATAAACATAGCAAATTCATCTATACCTTATTGTAAGGTGGTAAATAATCTTGGTTTGCTTATAGTTGAAACCCTCTCTTGAGCCCCACATGTTATAAAAGTGTGTAAAACAGTAAACTCATTTCTTCACTCACCCAAGAAGTTAAGTAGCAGTACTCCGGTTTCTATAAAAAGCATCTGGTAACTTCATTAATTATTCCGCATTTTGACTATGTTGATATAGCGTACCAAGCTTTATCTCAAGAGCTTTTGTTAAATATTCATAGAACACATAACGCGTGCATCAGATATATATTTTATCTGAAGAAATCAGACCACATTTCTGAGTCACTCGTCAAACTAAACTGGCTAAATTTGGAGTTTCGTAGACGCCTATATTTGCTTTCCTTGCTATACCAATTACTTAATTCCAACAATCCGCATTATCTTGCCGCTGAATTTATAAGTATAGACACTGTACATAACCGTAATATCAGAGGGAGCCTTAAACTCCTTATTCCTAATCACAGAACAATAATTTTCAAAAAGTCCTTCATTGAAACAGCTTGCAGACTATGGAACGACCTTCCCCAAACAATAAAAAATTCGCACTCATCCTCCTCATTCAAGCGACACTGCTATTAATCTCTCTTATCCTTGCATAGGAACAGTTAAACACGCTTAATGCTTCAATTTGATTTATTTATTTATTTTTTTATTTTTCATTCTATTTTTTATTTAAAAAAATCTTGATTTTGACAAAACAATATTTATTGTAAATGTTTGTATTTTACTGAATTATTTCTATTTTTTATCTCTTTTCATTTTGTTCAGACACACCAATGTTAATATCTATCTATTTTTATATGTTTATTTTACCAATGATCTATTCGTGTTGTGTCAATTTATTTTTCTTTATCTCTTTATGATTTTAATACACTTATAACTTGTTCTAAATCTCATTTATGTGATGTCTTTAGTGAATATCAGTAGGTTTCGCAGGTTTTTCACACCCCCCTTCTTGTGTGAGTGTTTTCCTGCAGTGGGTTTTTTACATGGATTCCATTATTCAGCAGTCGATATTTTTCCCACAAAATCACATCTTTTCTTTTTAAATACTTGTATTTTTATTGTTACCTGTATTTACATTGCTAAATGTTTTATGCATTATTATATATGTTTCATGACGAGGGGTTAGGTGGAAGATGGGACTTCCTAGTTTCAATCTCGCCACAAAAAAGACCAAATCAATCAATCAATCCCTCCCATCCTCCCTCCCTCCCATTCTCCCACCCTCCCATCCTCCCTCCCTCCCTCTTCTTTCTCTCTCCTTCTCTGGAAAATAGTAATTCTATACCACCCGTACTTTCTATGTACCTTCCATTCTATATCCCTTCCTTCCTATCTCCCTCCCTACATCCCCATCTCTCTTACTATACATCTATATAGTCGTTTAGATAAGCAAAAGAATCCAAGCTAAATCCCTGTCCATTAGGATTACGTAATTTTGCGGAAAATCCTACGATAATTTAAGGCAATCTATGCACTCGTATATATTACACGTATGCGGGTTGAGACAACAATTGATTCTCGAAGTTTAACTATGACGTGGTCGGCAAGACAACATCTCGTTTAAAAGCTGATATTTTCCCAATATATGTGATTTAAATGTTTAATATGAGAGATTAAGAACGGTAGGCGGAAAAAGATGAATAGAATAATAAACGTCATTGATTATCCTAAAATATAGTTTAAATTCGAAGATCATCCGTCAATTATTTCTGTTTTTAATTTCCTGCACTTTAAAAAATCGCTTTTAATGTGTTATCTTGCGGGAAATGGAAATCGCTTTCCTTGGAGTCGAACCCGGGCCTTTCCTCAAATTTTGTTTTCGTAATTTAATTTTTATATCTGAATCAAACATTCCTGCAAAATTTCAACCTTCTACCTAATCGGGAAGTTTGATCAAAACGCGTAAAAACGTACCATTGATGACTTCAGCGTTACGATGACAGAACTGGAAAACTATGTATAATTTGTCTTTCTCTCTGTCTGTCATTGACATTGGGTTAGATGGAAGAAGAAAGTGTATAGCCTTAATCTCGCCCAAATAAAGACGCATATCTATCTATCTTCTTCCCTCTCCTTCCCTCTCTCTTCATTTTTTCCTTCCCTGTCTCCCTCTCCCTCCTTCCCTCTCCCTCCTTCCCTCTCCCTCCTTCCCTCTCTGTCTCCTTCCCTCTGTCTCCTTCCCTCTGTCTCCCTCTCTCTTCTTCCCTTTCTATCCTTCCCTCTCCCCCTCTCTATTCGTCCCTCTCTCTTCTTACCTTTCTCTCCTTTCCTTTCTCTTCTTACCTCCCCCCTCTCTTCTTCCCTCTCTCTCCCTCTCTTCTTCCCTCTCTCTCCCTCTCTTCTTCCCTCTCTCTCTCCCTCCTCTCTCTCCCATCCTCCCTCCTATCTCGCTTCCTCTTCCTCCCTCCTCTTTTCCTTCCTCCCTCCCCCTCTTTTTCTTCCTCTCTAATCTCTCTGCTTCCTAATCTCTTCCATTCCGACACGCTAACCTCCTCTCTCCCAGAATGCACCGCGACCGACAAATAAATTAGAAGACGAGAGTAATTTGACGAGGTGACCGTCCTACGGCATCCCTTCCCCTGAGTTTCCTCATTAATATTAATTGGCTTGACTGAAAGCGTTAAATCATGTTTACGCGCGCTCGTTCCGTCGCGGAATTCCAAAATACTCTCAAATCGCGCAGTGTCCTAATAAAACGTTTGGGTGCGAGGGAGAGATTCGATACTTTTTTTGTTCAGTACCGGTGGTAACTGATTTTCGCAATGGTTGGAAACGGACGAACGTACGAAATTTCGCTAATTTTTTGCGTAATCGATATTCCGCACGGACCTCGCACTGCAAACCCGTTTGCTTTGTTCGGCTTTTTACACCCGAGGTTCTGCATTTTAGAGGGGGAACAGCACGTGAACAGAGGGACAGAATGGAGATACTTAGAATAAAGCCTTTTTGTATCCGAGCGTGACGCTGTCTAACTTAATGAACGTATTTACATTCCTTCAATGGCGGTATAACGCGATGAAAGAATTTAAGTTGCATTTGTTGTCAAAAAATAATGATATGATTACCGATATGATCCGAAGGATAGTTGAATTTAATATCTTATGAAAAGTATTATTGAAGAGGTATCCTGATGTGTTTATGAAGCAATTACATATAAAATGGATTATTCGAGTTTCGTGATTTGTTTTTGTATACATTAAGATGTACGTGGCTACATCGTCCAATGTCAATAGTAAAAATTAATCGAATCATGAAGATAAAAAAAAGCTAATTTTTAAATCCTGAGATGAAAGTTAATCTGAAAAATAACATAATTACTATGTCACTAACGCAGAGTTATCAACGGATCCAGTTAAAAACATGTACACTTCAGCTTGAATATTTAAGCTCTCTAAAAATGCCTCACCTTATGTAAAAATGCAGCATTTTAAGTCTATTTGTTTAAAAGCTTAATAAAACACATACGCGCATAATATCGGACGAATTATATTTTTATATTTTGAAACCCATGAAAAAGTTTTCCCCCGATGTTGTTGACGCGAAATGTGCGGGACATGGCGCATAAAATGTATTAGAGATTAATGGTGATTTATAAAGCAGTTGGGGCGACAGCTGGAGCGTGCTTGTTCCGAGGGTGCGTCTGTGGAAAGATTAAAATAGACCGTCGCTCGAGTGGTGTGTGTCGTGCGTCAGATGCCCGAATGGAGATATAAAATACAGGAGCTTTCTGTGTGACGATTTCGCCCGAAACAGGCCATCACACTCATTCCTACCCCTCCCTTTGCCTCTCTCTCTCTCACACACACACATACACGCACACATTCATGCGCGCAAAATATTAGAGCAAGTAATGCGGCGTTATAGCCTTTCATGAGTAACGTACATCCCTTCTCCCTTCCCCTTCTTGTTTCTCCGTCTCTCTCTCTCTGCCCCTCACTCCCTTTTTCCCTCCCCCTCTCTTCCTTGCGTTGTCATTCTGTCACACTCTTTCACTCCCTATCTCACTCCTCCACTCCCTATCTCACTCCTCTTCACTTAATTTTCTTCCATACTTTCATGTAATTTTACCTATTCCCATAAACACCCTCCATGTTTTCCTATCTATTTCCTCCTTTGTTTCCTATCTTTATATTATCCTTCTCTTTATCTTCATCTTTTGTTTTTCCCTATTTATTTCGTTTTTCCTTTTCTCATATCCTTATAGCTCTCTTTATTCTCCCTCCTCTCTCTATTTCCTACGTTTATTTTCTATCTCACTTTCTCTACATTTCTTTCTCCCTCTCACCCGTCCTCTTTAACTTCCACTCTTCATTCCCTTATTTCAATATCTTTCTCGACTCCCTTCTCACCTTTCTTTATGTCATCGCTTTCATTACTTCTTTATCTGCGAATCATCTCTTCCTACCTCTCCCTATAACTCTCTCTTCTACTGTCTCTCTTACTACTCCCTACTATCCTTCTCTCTTCCTTTTTTCTATTTCGTATTTCATCTTTTCTATTCTTTCCTTTCCTCTTATTCTTTCCTCTTTGACTATCCCCCACTCTCTCTACTCCCGCAATCTCTTCATTCCTCTCTCCATATCTCTTTCTCCACTGCCTCCCCCTCTGCCTTTTGTCCACTCCAATCTCGATCGCCGATATTTCGCTCCCTCCCCCATCCTTTATCTGTCTCTCTTTTTATCTTTCATCATTGTCCACGTCCCTGCGAGTTCAGCGGCACCGTATCCCGCTCGACCCAAATCGAAAAATTGAGACCGAACGGAAAAAACCGAAAGGGAACGAAGAAAAAACTTCGGAAAATGTCGTTCAAACATGAAAACGGACGATCAGCGGGTGGAAGGCGAGTCGGGAGAAAAAATAAAAGAAATGTTATAGAGATACGGCGACTCTTACGCGGATTTGGACGCTTTTCGAAATTAATAGACATTCCCGATATTATTGTTTCCTTTTTTGCGTTCGCGAGGGTGGTGGCGTGTGTGTGGGTGGGTGGTTTGGAAGCGAGAAGAGAATTTGCCTAGAAAGCCGTTATCGACGGAACGTGGAGAGAATACCGGGCGTTGCATTTCGTCACGCCTGGCTACCTGCTTTTGTTTCTCTTTCCCTCTCTTTTTTCTCCCCCGACTTCATTCTTCGGCGATTTTCGCAGGCTTTGGGCTGAGGAGGAGGTGCGCTGCGTAGGCGGGAAAGGGTGGCTGAATTTATATGCGATACCTGCAGGTGATAGCTGATACCTCTTCGAGTTGGTCCGTCCCGTTTACTTCGAAACTCTTTTCGCCCCAAGCTTTCAATTTAATTCTCCCCTTCGATCGCTCCGGGAAACGGTCGTTTTTGTTTTGCTCAGAAAATGGAAAAAATTTGCATCGTGACGTAAATTTCAAAGTTTTAATAGAGGTTTCCGTCGTTATTAACCTAAACATTTTTCTCTTATTTTTTCGCAACTTCTTTCTTATCACCCGAATGAAAATTACACCGATTCGTATGCCTATTCCGATTATATAATCTTGCTAGCGGGATTAAACAAAATTTAAAACTCAATTTCCCATTGGTCATCCAAAATTTAATGTCTACATCAATTTATCGCATATTTATGTTGGATTTTGTATTGATGGACACGTTCGAAAATTCCAATTTACTGTTGCAAAATTCCATCTAGTTTTAGTTTTCATAGGAGAGTAGCTGATTGGGTTTATTCGAGTCCGCCCCAGAATCATCATTCATGCTTACTTTACGCCTATTCGAAAACGAGAGTAATCATTTCGATCAAATTAATTAACGCTCAAATTAGACCAGCACTGTAACCAGATAGATGAATTTAAACCTCCGTAATAATGCCAGCGGAAACGTGATCATCGCGAATTTTAGAGGATTCCAATAGTACCTAAGCGAATTAAATCGACACCAAATACATGGAATATGCCCGTAATCTCTGGTTTTATTTTATACCGCCATGTCTCCCTCTTCCCCCGGGAATCCCTCTCCTCCGGTAGATCGGGCTACCACACTTGCGAGTTGCCATCCAGCCGGGTTCTCTCGTTTGGTAATGCCCTCGTTGGTACGGGAGATGGGGAGGAGCTTAGTTAGCTCTGACTCGGGATGCACTCCCCATCCGGCTTTTAATTCCTTCAATCCCTCCGTCCGCCAATATCCCGATATCCATGCATTCATCCCATCCGCCTCGCCCTAAGCCTCCTTCCTCTACTCATCCCTCCCATCCTCTTCTCTTTCTTTTGAACTCGGGTCTTCGCTCACTGCTAGCCCCATTCGACAAACTCCATTTGACTAACCCTTTCATAACACGTCCAGAATGATACATTTTTATCCCTCCAATCCTATTCTAAACCTCGCGCCCCTTATATATTTTTCGATGAAAAAGAGAAGATTAGGTGGATGAGGATCCCGAGCCTCTTTTCTTGGCGCGAGTTTTTTCAAAAAAACTTTAAAACGACCACCACCAGTGGATCTGTTCATCCGAGGAAAATAGGTCACTCACGCCATCTAGGTCGCATGTGTGTTTTTCCCGTGTTTTATCACCAAGGCAATTTTCCTGTTTAATCAAAGGGACATAAAAGGGAGCTCCTGTGCGTTCTTTCTTTTTTTGTCGCGTCCTACTGTACCCCGATTCAGTTCGTCGTTTGTGATATATTTCGCGGAAATCGAGCCGACTGCGGCGCGTTTTTGTTTTTCGTGCCCCTCCTCCACCTATCTCTTTTCTCGATAAAAATTCATAATGGTTTTACGTCGAATGGAGAGAGAGAGAGAGGGGGTGGGAGAGAGAGGGGGGGAGAGAGAGAGGGAGAGAGAGGGAGGGGGAGAGAGGGAGAGAGAGAGAGAGAGGGGCGAAAGAAAAATCCTGTCGATTTATCTCTTTTCGAATTGGATCTTGTGCGGATTCGATGAATTTTGATCGAAAATTATTTTTGTCCTTTTTAAGGCTTTGGGAAGACTTTGGTATTTAAAATACTTGGATTGTTGTCGTGGGCGAGATGCAATCAATTGTTCGGAAAATATCATCTTTTTTCGCTTTTTGTTTATTAACCCCTTAAAAGTAAATCCTTCAGCGACCCAATGGGAATATTGTTTACTATTCTATTTAAGACTCCAAAGATGGAATTGGAAACGGAGGTGTTAAAATTAAAACAGAAGGTTTTTAAGATGTTTGGCCTGCGTACCTATTTACATCTCTCATAGTTTACATCATTATCCTATAAATTATGCAAGATTAAACAGTTTTTGCTGAATCGCGTAAATTAAACTTCTTATTCTACACGCTTTTTCGTATCTGGACTAACAAAATTATCTGGGAACACAAAACACTAATTACCGAATGAATATTTTATTTCAATTTTTTGTACGGGAACGAATAAAGTATGGTCGTTTTCCTTCCCCTTTCACGTTGGAAAATATTTTACGCTTGAGATAGAGGTTTTAAATGCCTGAAGTAATAAATAATTATTTTGAAATAATTACGAGCTGATACTGTTAGAATATTTATTCCAAACACTTCTAAAGAAGCTATAATCTATTAACAGTTTTTAATCGAATCAAAACACAATAAATGCAACGTTATTATTAATGGATTCACATCAGTATACTGTAGGAAATCGATTGTAAAATTGATATAATTTATATACACATCGACAGCAAACGGTGTCCGTTGGAACGAAATGTCTCGGCTCCGTTCACGCTATATGTATCTACGAATACCAATCAGGCTCTTCGGGTTAGCCATCCCTTCCATCGGACCATGTAATGCGGCGCCAGCTTTCACTTCCCTTTGCTACCAACATTTCGGAAGTCCTTACAACCTCCACCCCGATAGAAGGTTCGGGCGATATGGGATGCTGATGAGAGAAAGAGATAGAGAGGAAATGGGGGAGAGAGTGGGAAGGACTGCGAGGGGAGGAGGTTACAAAATCGCACGGGATTAAGGGTGAGGCGTTATTCCTGTTCTTTCCTATCTCTCTCCCTCTCTCTTTCACTATCCCTTCCAAGGCCTCGGAATTCCATTTTCCATGTAGGGATAAAAGCTTGGCGCCTCGTTTTTTATCAACCAATCCTCTTGCGTTAACTGCTAAAAACTGTAATCTTCGCTCGCCCTCGAAAATCCTCGGAATTATGGTTTTTTGATCTGCGGGCATTCCAGTGCATAAGAAAAAGCCGGCGTTATAGCTCACTTTTGAAAACAAGACCGCGCGTCACGATTTCCTTTTGTTTTTCAAAGCTACGTTTTGTTTTTTTTTACGGAAGATAATCCCGCCACGATCCCGATGTTTGCGAGACGTACCATTCTTTATTATTCAATATTCTCGTTAAAAAAATTAATTTCGTGGTCCTCTTCTTAAATAAATGAGAATTTCTGAACGGAAACGGAGTGAAGAATACGACCCGCAGAATGTGTAAATTTTCTCTATTCTATTTGGAGAAGCGTGTCGAATTATAATAGGGCGTGTCTGTCTTGAATTATTATTATATTCACAGGGGCATTAATTATGAATTTAAATCGGTTTATCCGATTGTACTGAAAAATAAATGAGTCATTAACGAAAAAGTAGTTATTTAGATTAATTCTCACGCAATTAAGTGATTTAATTTCTTTAGGTGGTATGCATGAAAGGATGCCTATTTTTTACGCAATTAAATTAATAAAAATTAAAATTGCAACGTTTTATAAACAGCGTCATAACGTCACCCAATCGGATAAACTGGGTCGTTTTATCGTGTGATGAATATTAATTTCTCATTCGAAAACGATTTAAATTATTTATTTATCGCTACGCGATGATGATTACTGGAATATATTTTATTCATTATGTAAGATATTTCGTATAGGGATATCCTATCCGTCACGAAAAAGTAAAAAATTAACGGAGTTAGTGTGAATTTATAACAAAAAACTTTTTAAGAAATTATAATCGACAAATCTAAAATGCAACGATGCATAAATTATCAGTATTCAGTTGACGAAAAATCGTAAATGGAATAAGGAAATAACAATGATTTCCTCGGATGAACGTAACTTTTACGTTCTTATTTTAAGAATGCCAGACTGCTTCGATGGACATGATAAGGAAGGTTCAAAATACAATACTGAAAAGACCTCCATGTTAAAGGATATTATTATTCCTCCTTGAATTTAACTATTTTTAATTGCAAGAAAGAATGTTTCACGGAGAGGCAAAGCTTCAAGAGCTCTTGGGTGAAGACTCATAAAATAAAATGGGCATCTCCGGGCTCAACGAATTAAAAAAATGGAAGTGGCGTTGTATAATTGAAGAGTAATCATATTTTCTTCCGGAGAGGGAAAAATAACGGGCGCGTCAGGATAGCTGCATTTTCCGTTTACAAGATACCATAAAGCCTCGTTTCTCGTAAAAAAACGAGACAAAATGCACTCCGCTTATAAAGATGCACTATGTTTGATTTTCTGCTTTAGATTCATCATCCATTTACTCTTACGAAGAATTATATTTACGGGAGAATTATCTAGAAGGAAATACTTAGGGCTTAGTGGAAAAGAAACTTAAAGACAATTTTATATGGCCTTGAAGATAGGCTGACTGAAGAGAAAGTATCGTTATAAAAATAATAATTAAAATAACTTTATTTTCACGATGGAGTAAAACTAAATAAACCTAATAGAAGAACATATTAAATTGATAACGACATTACGAGCAAGAGAAATTTTACGGGAGGCTGCGCTATAATTTACAAACTTGGCGCAGAAAGAGATCACGAGAAAGTTTGATGAAAAAGAGAGAAGTTGATAGCGAATGCGCGCGTAAAAAAGCGTCTGGCTGAAATTAAGGGATAATTTCAGAACTTCAATTTCTTGCATAGAACCAATTAAATCTCCACCGATACTGAAAAAACCTCGCTGATATGGTGAAGACTGGAATTTATGATTAAAAAAGCTTCATGTAAAAGTGGATGGTTACGTCAAAAGAAAAAAAACCGACCTTAAGCAGAATAAAACACAGAACAACGTAGGATAAGGATTTGAATCTGGGAACTTACAAAAACGTTCAGTTGGGAATTACCTAAAGGTAACCTTAGAACACAATAGAAACTTGAACAAAGCAAATCAACGTCACATGATCACCATGTAATACTCGTGAAAGGAGACCGTGTTAATCTAAAGTGTTGGTAAAAGAAATGGTAAAAAGGGAAGGAAAATAATTCTAAAAAGTTACAAAGGAAGGAAAACGGTGTTAAAGTGGATATTCCAAAGGAGAAGGGAAGGAGACGACTAATGCTTTTCCTAAATTATTTACAAGCCGTCTCATGTTTGAAAACATACGCGTTACTTTTATTCGACGAGAGAAGAGAAAGATTTGCGGACCAATTTGTCTTCTGTCAGTAATTTAGAAAAGTCTTCTCAAAGGCTCTGACAATCGCATGCAACTCAGAGAGCTAAAAAGATCTAAAAGTAGACTTAGCTATACGGATGGAATCCAAGTAGTCGAAGAAGACGCAGAAAATACGGAAGAGAGCCAATCTATGCCTTAGCTCGGCCATAAAACTTCTCCATGCATTGTTTAGAAAATAAATATCTTAAAAAGATGCTAAAGACGACGGAATCTAAAAAAACCTAATTCGTCGATAAAGGGAAAAAGATTATATAAATGGCAACGAATTGAAATAAAACAATGCATGCTGAGAGTGAATTAAAAAGAAATGATTCGTCGTTGAAAGACCAACCAAGTATCTGGAGAATTATTGAACGAATTGATAAAATGAAATTGTACCAGATGAGAAGTTTTATCATTATTGAATAAAAGAAATTTGGAATAGATGAACTGATTGAAAATGTTACCAGCAGACCATTGATTAAGCAACGAAGAAAATTTGTTGAATTAGATGACCTTAATAACTCTTTTGACTTAATGGATAGAACTTTTTCGTCCGCTTTGATTCTTCGCAGCCATTCATGGAGAAGTTTTTAAGAAAATGCCTCGGACACTTGTAAGGCACTCTGCCAACTCCGGAATATATGGCCGACCACGAAGCCAACATACATTTTCTCACTGAGGTCTGGATTTCTTGGAAAGCTCTGCCGCCTCTGCTGGCCGATTTAGCAACAGCTTTTTCACCAGAAAGATTAACGTTTGTTCTACCATACCAAAAATGATGCGTGTGCCTGGCGAAAAGTCTCAATCAGGATTTAATCATAGATACGAGATGGTAGTGTTAATGGATACCTCTCGCCATCGGCACACCTAATGAATCCGCCCTTCTCATTTTTTGGCAGCGACCGTGCCCAAAATGTCCGCGCATGATTGCTAAATTTAATGGGAATGATTTTCGAGCCAGACTTTCTATTTCTGATTGAAGATGGCGTGAAAGCAACTGGTCAATTGCGAGGGGTTTTCATCATTCGACTCAAAGCGACGGAGAACGCTTTAATTCCCGACTCGGCCTTCAATCAGGATCTGGGTTAGAGAACCTTCCACGGTACGTCGGGCATTAAGGATATCTAGGGAGTGCGTCGGTAGAAGCTATTGAGGGAACCAGGGTAGGGGTTTCTCCGGAGTTCATCCAAGAGGAAGAGAGAAGTTCTTAAAGGAAGACCCAACAGAGGCAAAAAGGGAAGGAAATGAAGTACCGTCCAATCGCAGCACAACTGTATTCCCAGTCGACTCTCGTCTGCGTGATTTTTTGAACTCTGATTAGAAGGGTGGCTAGCCTGTCTAGCTCGTAGGTTTGAATCTTGCCGAGAACATGGTCGTACGTGTTCGTCTTTGTTATTGTCGTTGCGCTCATTTTAAAGGCCGTAAAGTGCTGTTTATGAGTTAGGGAAAAATAAATACGCACATAAACAAATTTCCGCTCCCGAAGCGGGCCAAGCGGGAGTGTTAATTCCTAGAGGCAGCGTCACGACCACGGAAGCTTAGGGAGCGACCTTCGCCCATTTCAGGTTGGAATTTTCCCGATTCGGCGGAGGGAATTATTCAGTGGCCGAATAGATAGCTGTCTTGTTAAAATGGGAAGGAGGGGCGGGAGAGAAGGAAGAGGGGAGGATAGAGGCTGCACAAGAATGAAAAGTGGAAGGGGAGCGTGGAAGGGATTCACATAACTAAAATAGCTCGGTTTGGACAATTGTTGCGAGGAAGGCGTGGGAGGAAGAGTTAAACGTTAAAGGATTTTCGAGAGGGTGGTCTTAAAATGAGAGAAGAAAAAAGTTGGGAGATGGAAGGGAATAGTTAGATGAGAGAGAGAGAGAGGTGTGTGAGAGAGCGGAGAGGAGAGAGATTAAAATGGAGGGAGAGAGGGGGGGAAGGGCGAGACAAAAAACAAAGAGACGAGAGAAAGATGGGAGGGCGGATATGAGTTTGAGAAGGGTTCTGTTTGGAACGAAATCGGAGGAAGGGATAAAAAGGGAAGCGATTAGGGAGAGAGGGAGAAAGAGGAGGGAGGAGGAGGAGATAGAATGATAAAAGGGCGCGGAATGGTAAGTAATAAAGAGATGGCGGAGGATGGACGGGCGAGATGGATAGGGATAGAGAGAGCGATGAAACGGAAGTAAGAGAGATTGAGATCGGTTCGTAAAAGAATTAATGCCGCGGGAAGAGAATGGCGGGGAATGACGTGTCGGGGCGGAGGAGAACATAAAAGAGTGAATGGCGAGGAAGATAAAGATGGGAGATGGAGGAAGGAATGGGCGAATGGAAAAAATGCGTCATAAAGTGTTGTATGTGGCGTCGAGCTCTATAACTGAACGGATTCAAATCAAGATCCGTTGAACCATTTTGAGTCGAACGACATTTTGCGAAAATCGGATAGAATGGAATACTCTCCATTGTTGCGCTAGTATGGTTCATTTTAACGATGCTTCTGTTCCGGTCGTATATATAAATTCGAGATTTCTTCATATTTGGTTAAACTCTTTTTCAACTACAGCCACGATTAATTACAGATATCTGTCGGACGAAAACACCGGAACCACTTTTCTGGACTAAGGAGTATCTAAAACGTTTGTATTAATCGAAATCTCTAATTCGAATTATGTCACTATCGAAATACCTCCTCTGTATAATTAGTAAACGTAAAAGTAAAAATCTGAGAGATACCGGATCGATACATGTTAGGAGGATGGAGAGATAGAATAACCACGGGATGGATAAAATGATATAGGGAACACTCGAGAGAGCGAACAAAAAAAACGAGGGAAACATACATCGGGAGTCATATATTGAGAAGGAGCGGCAAACCGACGAAAGGGAAAGGAACAAGGGAAAAGGGAGAAGAAAAATGAGAGATAATGAACCAAGGGTAAATATCGAGGGAATGAGAAGGGAAAGGACGCAGCCTAGGGGGAGGAGAGAAAGAGGGGAAGAACGGAGGTTCAGAGGCATGTGGGAGGAAAGAGAGGACGAGAAACAAGCGAAGAAATGAGATAGGGGAAGGAGGAGAGAGGTCGTTCGATGAAAAAGAGACCCTTGGACCTGATATTCCGTTTGAGAGATGAGGCATGGAAAGAGATTAGCGCGGACCAAAGTTTGGCGGAATTATTCATGCGCGAATCTAGAGCAGGAAATTATAAGGCGGAGAGGAATGTGGAGGATGTATTTTCGCCATATTACAGGGCAAGTTGCCTAACGGTCGTCATATCGGAGGAAATGTGCCTCATAAACTCTTCATACGCGTTCTATGAATTATAAATTCGTGATAAGGGACGGCGGTATTAAGATATGTACGGCGTAGCATTTAGTTCTCGTGGTTATTACGAAGAATTTGAACGGAGAGAAGTGGCGACCTTAGGTTTAATAAGCGTAGCTTCATCGTCTAAGTTGGGAATAAATGCAATAAGCACAATCTACAAGAAAACGGAAATATTTTCGTGTTATTGCGTAGTTCTGAATATGCTTTCCAATAGAGCAATTGCAGCCCCAGTGTTTTGGCTTCACATTTCCCGGTTTATTGAAGATCGTTAAGGGGCGGCCATATAAAAAAGAGGAATTTGGCAATTCGCATTCATAAATATTTTAGCGCTTGTAAACTGAATAAATTGATCGTTAAGCGCGCTACGGAACCCGTGTTACTTCGTAAAACGAAGTAAGCTTATCTTAGTTAAAGGTAGTATATATCAACTCACTCTCCTTGCGAAAGGAGGAGGATATGAATTTTTGAAGATGACATCATAAATGTGTCTCCAAATTTCTCTTAGCGCAATTTCTCGAAGTTAACCTATATGCCACTTATGGGGAATATTATTTGGTCATATTTTACTCCACAGCTATCTTATATATATATATATATATATATATATATATATATATATATATATATATATATATGAAGTGGATATTTGACTGTTAATGCAATAAAGAAACTTTATGTGCACGCGTAGGAGAGTTAGTTAGGTATCTCGATTGCGGTTACGGAATATTATATCACGATAAATTTGAACGAATTTGCGATAAAGATGGATTTTCTTAAATAAACCCTTAAAACAAAAAAGATCGATTCAACTTAATACATAAATAAATAAATCTATTTTTACGTGTGGATCTAAATATAAACCCAGGATTTATGTTTAGTATCTGAACTGTAAAAGTAGACATAACTTCTAATTCGCAAATTAACCACACCAACAAAAATCTAATCTGAAAATTTCAAAAGATAATGACTCGATTCATTTCAACATGAACTAAATTAGTCAAGAATTTGCCTTCAAGCTATTATATCACTTTATTTTGTTGTGACTTGTTTCATTTTTATTAGTAATGTGAAATAAATTAAAACTATACCACAAAAATGCAATCACTAAAAACACCTCTACACTATTTATTGAAACGGAGTACAAAGGCGTTCTTTTAAAAGAATTTTCACTGGATTCCCAACAAGACATTAAACCGTGATCTATATAATATCCAACATTCAAATATTCCAAATTAGCTTTGCTTACATTAACACAGTATTCGGATAACGGCCGAATTATTTTAAACTGCATTGCATAACACGCGGTGGGCTGCCCCTACTGTCCGGTACGTCCGATGTTTACCATACTGGCAGTTTTAATTTCAATTATTAGCGTGGACCACTATTTAACCTATTCAATCCACAATCACATGTAGAATCGTGGATTTTGAAAGGAAGAAGGTGGGCAGAGCTTGTCACAATAGGAAACGAAAGGAGCAAAACACATATCAATCGATATGGAAACTCATGCGGCAAAAATTGTTTGCTTTGTGTTTTTTATTTCTATTAAGTTTTATTATTGCATTAACTATTTATTTTTTCATTGAGCGGAGTAACTGAACCAATTTTTTTAAAATTATTTGTAAACGTTGCTCACCGTCGTGTTCTGAACATTAAGAGTACTGGCCTTTATTTTTTTCATTTAAAGCACTAATTACACGGATGCAACCAAAGTAACGGTCAAAGCCGACAAGTTAACGAAAAATGTTTAATAGAAATAAAAAAAATATTTAACAAGATCAAAGGTCTGCATTATGTACGAATGTGTCGAATTAGATATAGTTTGTCAGAAATAATCTTTCTATAGTAAAATGAATTCCAATTGTGCATTGCTATCAATAAATTATTTCGTCGCATCAAACAGTCTAGAGGGGATATTCTACTTAAGAAATTCGACTCATTTTTCATATATTTATATATATATCTGCACTCGAGCGGAGTATCAATTGCGTCAACGGAACAACGGAAAATACGTAGCTCCAGGAGAACGAATTCGAAAATGCTGTGCACTTAAAGGGAAAATCCTGGGAGGGAGGAGTTTTTTCCTCTCCTCTTTTACCCCTTCAACCCCCTATGGCAGAACGGATCGCTCCCTGTAATTTTCCGCTGCTTTATCCTTGTGTCAATGCCGTTTTTTCTTCTCCTTTGTCACTCGTTTTCATATTGTTCTTGCCATGGGCGTTAACCACGGCGTAGCGCCTCCTATTGAAATGCCGGCTTCCAAAGCGAGTGATTCATTTTAGGTTTAGCTTGAGGGAGAGTAATGGAGGAAGGGGTGAGAGGATTGCGGCGGAGCGGTGGAGAGAATGAGGGGGGTGTGTCTGTAGAGGAGAGGTAGGAGAGGGATGGAGAGGGAGGGAGGAAGAGGGGAGTGAAACGAAGGGAAATGGAATGGAACGGGGGATAAAAGGATAAACAGATTTTCGATATTGTTTTTTTCAATCTCCGTGATATGGGCGCAGGGTTGCGACGCCACCGCTGAATCGCTACGTGTTAATTACTGGCGCCCCACATGCTAGGCGCACAAGGGCATCAAATACGCGCCACCGCTCCTTTTAAGGAGAGAGAGGTGGGAGGAAGTGGGAGGAGGGAAGAGAAGGGGAGAAAATTACTACCGTGGTCTTCCCACCTCTCGCTATATACGTCCCTCTCCAACTTCACTGCTATCTTTCAGTTCCTATCCGGTATTTAGCGCTGGTTTAAATAAAAACCGCAGTTAATTAAAGGCATTATCGAGAAAGTTTCTATTGTTGCGAATCGACAAAATATCTTGGCTATTAAGGCGGCGACGTAAGAACTGATTCTGATTTGGATTATGTTTTTTAAAAAATTATTATCCAGGCTGTTGAAAATTTCAGCGATAATTCCTGTTCGTGTGCTTCTTTTATGGATATTTTGACCTTATGCCTATGAACGTTTTAAATACCTATATGGCTATTAAGATCCTAATTGTGAATTCAAGAACTTACAATTAATTCTGTAATCAACTTCACCGAAATAATCCTCATTCCATTTATTTTTGAAACTCTACTTTTAATTTCATTGAATGATTCTTAATTCTCTAAATATATCAACAACTTAAACATCATCGAAATGCTTCATAAATAACCATCCTAAAAGCAATAAATGGTGTTACCCGTGTTTTGGTTTATTTGTTGCTTGGTTCCACTGAAAGAATTAGGGCTTAAAAATGAACATATTCAAAGAATATTTTTAAATTTAAGCCATACCATTTATGTTACCTGAGAAAATTCATGAATGAGTGAACTGGCTTTTGAGAAGATCTAATTTATTCCCTTTTGTGAATCTCTGTGTGCGCTAAATCGATTGAAGCTTCTGAAGCAAGCGTGAACATGTCACTTAATTAATGATAAACTTTTGGTGAGGAAGGTAACAACCTCTTTATTCTGCAGTTTGCGATACAGCGAAGCATTGTATTCCCATCGCGGATATACAATTAACTACAAGATGAAACTAGCTGGTGATCACGATAAATTCCTATAGTCTCTCTTTTACCCCTTTCCTTAATACGTAATTAAGCATGAAGTTATATGGTGCGAAGGCTTTCGCGGCGTTCTGCTGTAGGCTGCATGGCTTTCGGTTTTACCGCTTTGTTCGAGTGCGCACTCCCGAGTATCACCAACTCAACTGACCTGAGGAAGCCGACTGCAGCGCCGGCGAAACGTCGTCTTAAAACAGCCGAACAACGCGGTGAAACCGAAAGCCATGCAGCCTACATGAAGTTATATGAATTAATTTTGGAAAATTTCACTCATCAGTAAGCAATTCTCGGTCAATTTAAATTAAAAATTTAATGAAGAAGAAGAAAAAAGTCGAAATTCTTTCCTTTGAAGAAGGGGCCGCCTTTTCATTTAAGGCATCAAAACTTTCATTGAAGCTGATTTTTTAAAAACTCTTTCGAGATGTTTCTTATGTCCTTAATAGCATTTACGTAATAAGTACGCTATGCGGGATTAATCCCTTTCTAACGAGTCAAAAAATTGACGAGTTCCTCCATTGCTCTCCCGAAACTTGAGATTATTAAATCCTAGGTACGACCACCGTAAGTAATTAAGTAATTTGATCAAGTATTAGAGCTGAGACCAATATTTACGTGGAACCGTTGGTTCGCTGTTTCGGCCTCAAAGGATAGTTCAGACGGGAGATATGGAGTGAATGGAAGGAAAGACGGGGGAGGAAGAAAGGAGTTGGAGAGAACGGGGAGGGGGGTTAGGTAATGGGGGTGGAGAAGCAGGTTGTAAAGGGAGCGTTCGGTAAAATACGCGGAGCATAAGGCGAGCTTTTGTGACGGCCTTCTCTATGAGGCGGAGGATTAATAAGAGGCTGGACTGTGCGTGGGGTTCGGGGAAAAGGCCGAGGAGGAGGTGCTGCCAATGAACGGACGAGGAGGAAGAAAGGGGCGGGAAGGAGGCTTATTAAGCTGGCTCGCGTAATTTCGGAGGCGGGTATAGCGATGCTTGCGGAACTATAAAACCACTCCGTGTAAATAACGAGGGAAATAATTTCACGGTCAGGATGGCGTGCTCTTTCAACACTTAAGAAACAACCGCTGTATCATGAGGGTAAACTGAACAAAGGTATGGAATAAGAGGCCGTACGTTACGAGAGATGTCTTTATTGGCCGTCTGATGAGACCAAGTATTTTGCTACACCTTTCGTTCATTTAAGTCAGCTATTTATAAAATAATTCCACGGATAATTTCTGTGGAAATGAGTACATAATTAAAATAATTTTTGAGCGTGTTTTACTTTCCGCAATGGTCCATCTACAACGATAAATATATTTTCGCACATTAATCGTCGTTAGATAAAACGATCCCGGGTTAGCCGATGGATGTTGAGTAGATAGTTTTAAAGATTTTTAGGCGGATGCACTCTGGCAGAGAGAGATGTCCATTATTTTTTTTAAAACGATTGCGAACAATAATTCACGCTATTATAGCGGGCGCGCGTAAAAATGTCATTACATTCGAGATTGGCCGTCGAAATTGACGCAAATTAATTTAGCAAACACGAACTCATGCAGCGACGAGCGAAGAGAGTAAACATTTTCACCCTCCGCTGAACTGAAAACATTGCATTTTATGTTACAGAAAACTGCGCCCTCAATCTCCCAGCTCGGAGAGCTGTGAGGGACAAAGATTTCGCGAGTGGCAGAGAGAAAAGATAGAAAGAGTGAGATAAAGAGAGAGAGAGAGGGTGGGTGACGTGTCATGAAAAAGAAAGAAGTTGACCTAGATAGAAATATTCGGACGGAAAAAAATAAGAAAGAAAACAAATTCTTTCGGTAATGAAGAGTAGTTGGGTTTTAATACCGCGAGATAAAAGAGTCGAAATGGAAGGAGAGAGAGCGAAAAAGAATGGCGCGGACAAAATTGAAATTGTTAAAACGAGAAAGACGAAAGAGAGAAAGAGAGGGATCTGAGAGGTGATAAAGGGAGTGAATAAAGCGAAGTTGCGAGTAATCGAGTCGGAGGTAGAGAGAATAGTTTTAAGGTTGTTGGGAGGAGAGAGGAGGCGGTGCGCAAAAGGCTGTAAAGAAAATCGGAGGCAAATGGAGAGTGAAAATCGAGAATAGTGAGTGCGAGAGGGAGAGAAAGAGGGATTGAAGAGGGCTAAAGAGGTGGAAGGGAGAGATGAAGAGAAGTTGTTTCGTAAATGTAGGTGAGGTGGAAGGGATGAGCGGGGAGAAGAGGGATTAACGGAGGAAAGAGGAGAAGGAGAGAGGGAAGGAGAAGTGGAGAAAAAGGAGAGAGTTAGAAAGAAGGGGAGAGAGAGAGAGGCTGCGGGGTTTTGGCGCCGGAGAGTTGGGAGGCCTGGACGAAAAAGGAAGAGAACAGAATCGAAGGTGCGTTTAGAGGGAACAGGAGAGAGGGAGTGAGAAAGGGAGAGAGAGGATTGGGAGGGAGGGGAGGAGGAGAGAATTTAGTGGGCGAGGTGAGGCGAGAGGTGTGTTGGAAAGGGAAAAGAGGCGGTTTGAGGATTTGGGAAAACGGGACAGGAGGCGGGTGGGAGGGGTGAGGTTGTCCGGTAGATTAATGGCAAGGCTGTGAGTGATGAAAGGAGCAGGAGAGAGAGAGAAGAGGTTTTGGAGGGAGTGGGAGGAAATGGAGAGAGGGGTGGGGGAGTTTGGAAAGACGTGTGTGGGTGGGGAAAGAGAAGGTTACGAGCAGGAGAACGGAAAGAGAGAGAGGAGTGAAAGGGGGATGGGAGATTGGATATAGGACCCGAGTAAGGTGAAGCAAAAGGGAGAGCGAAGATGGTGAAAGGAGAGAAGAATATCGAAGGACAGAGGGAAGATGAGATGCGTAAGAATGCTCGAGAGAAAGGAGAGGACGGCTAAGCGTGAGGGAGTGCGATGGAAACTAGTGACGGGCACTAAAAGGAAGAAGAAAGATGAGGCCGAAGAGAGATTTATGGAGGGAGAGATAGTGGCGAAGAGCGAGAAGTTGGATTGAAAGTAATAAGCTAAATGATTATGTGTAAAAATTCAAGGGAAAACCCGGAGGTAATGGATAATGGTAGTGTAATAAAAGGAAAGATAATGCGGGAAATAATACCATTGAAATCGGGGAAGATACGCATACTTCCGATTTACCGGATGCCTCGGATCGGGGTCAGCTCCGGTTGAGAGATATGACATTTACACGTACACAGGAATAAATTAGTAGATTCAAAGAAAGTATAGAAAAATCTTATTTAATGTTATCACATAAAGTAAGCACTCGATTGCGCATTAATGCCTTTATTAATCCAAGGTCAAATAAATACCTTACATATTTATGTACGTATCGAATGCAATACGAAAGAAGTTCAAGTTATGAATTTGAAAATTTCCGATTGACCGAAAATTCGATTTCCGATTAATTGGGAGTGTACTGGGTTTATATACATGTAAATAGTGATACGAACGAAAAACAGATGGGGAAGAAGTAGAGAAAGCGGTGAAAATATAGCGGGAGTGGGAGAAACAAAAGATTAACGATTTTTTGAAAAAATGCCGTTATGTTCGGAGGATCGGCGGGCGTGCGGCTCGACAAAAGTGCTATCCAATGGGAGAACTTAATACATTTTCTTATCTTGATCATAATTTTTTATTCGGTGCGGATTTTACATCTGAAATTTCCATTTAGGGAGAATAATGAGATAGAAAAAACGAGGAAACTTGCAGAAGATAAATTCGGTCAAAAATATTCCGGCGGAAGCACAAAAGGAAGGGAATTTATTTATTTTTTCCTTCGTTTTTTTTCATTATATTTTTTTACCGTCCAAACGCGAGATAAATTGCCCTTTCTCGAGGAAAATCTACTCCAAAACATAGCCAATCAACTATTTCTGGACGAGAACGAGAGGGAAAAAATCGTGGAAGCGTCGATGATTTATCATTTTCAACGCGTTAGTTCGATAAAAAAAGAAAAATATCCTCGCAATGCAAAAAAATCAAGAGCGGAGTTTTGCTTTTTCCGCGAAATTTCAAAAATCAAATTAAGCATTCATTAAAATAGATTCGGCGGCTTCCCCCCCACACCACCCCCTGTGTGTGTGTGTGTTTCTCTCGTATCTCACCGCCGCGCTAAGGTGACGAGTTTTCGAGGTAATTTAATTAAAATTTTTACGTATTCCTCCAGTTTTCGAGGAGAAAAAGCGCGTATCCAGAGCATAATTAAAAAACTCCCGTTTCATTTTTCCGTCTCTCTCTCTCTCTCTCTCACTGCAGATAGACAGAAAGAGGCGAATTCGTATGAATATTCCAATTTCCCTATGGGTGACTTTTTTATCTCCTAGCTCCTTCCCTTCGATCCAGATTAAACGCGCAACACGAGCGGAGAGCGTCGATGGAACATAAAATTACATTTACCCACGACTTCAAACAAGAATCGATTCAATTGCAAGAGACTTATTCCTCTCTCTCTCTCTTAACTTCTCTCTCCTAACCTCTCTCTCCCTCCATACTCTCCTCACCCTCCATACTCCTCTCACCCTCCATACTCCTCTCACCCTCCATACTCCTCTCACCCTCCATACTCCTCTCACCCTCCATACTCCTCTCACCCTCCATACTCCTCTCACCCTCCATACTCCTCTCACCCTCCATACTCCTCTCTCCCTCCATACTCCTCTCTCCCTCCATACTCCTCTCACCCTCCATACTCCTCTCTCCCTCCATACTCCTCTCACCCTCCATACTCCTCTCTCCCTCCATACTCCTCTCACCCTCCATACTCCTCTCACCCTCCTGCTACCAGTTGCGCCTGACATTCCAACGTCTCTCTACGGGCGCAACCAACAGGCACCGAAGGGAACGGAAACTAAGTCTGCGGAATAAGAGATAGGGACGAATTAAGATGAATAAGGTGAGCTGGGAGTTTTTGAGAGAAGTGGTAGTGAGGGAAGGGAGAGAGAGAGAGAGAGAGAGAGAGAGAGAGAGGGAGAGAGAGAGAGAGAGAGGAAAACTAATAGAAAGAGGCACGCTGAGGGAGCGGCATATCAGCGTAACTCAAGGGATAAGTGAATTACCTAACACTGAAAGGAGTAAAATGAGCGAGGAAAAGAGAAGGAAGAGGGGGGAATGACGGCGTAAAGAAGGCATAGAGGAAATGAGGAGGGGGAGTGGGGAGGGGGATTGGGGATGGGGAGTGGGGAGGAGGGGGCGAAAATTGGAGGGGGAGGAGGGAGTTGGGATCGAAAAGTTGAGGCGGAGGGGAGGTGGTAAGGTTTAGAGGCGTTTTAGAGTCGTAAAAGGGTGGCGTACATCGTCCAACCCCCCGCTACCCCTCCCTCGGCATGCTTTGGAAGTCTCCGCCCAGCGATCGATATGAGGAACCGGCTAATTTCGGACCTGATAGTGCCTCTGAAACAAGCACTTTGCCTCTCTCTCTCTTTCCCCCAACCCTTTCTCTTCCTCCTCTTTTCCCGTCCCCTTAAAGTCTCCCCCGTGCCAATTCAAACCCTTTCCGCGTACGCCTATCCCCCCATCTTTCACCACCTCGGCGCCTAAAACACCGCCTCCAATCTCTCTCTCTCTCTCTCACCAAACCATCCCTAACCCATCTCCTAATCTCCGGATTTGTGTTCTCTGGACTGGAATGGGCGGGCGGGAAAAGAGGAAGGGTTTCGGGTGAATGGTGGAGGAAGAGGCGCGGAGTTGGGAGGGACATAGGAGAGAAGGGAGGGGAGGCGGAGTGGAGGGAGGGATAGAGGAGAGTAATGGCACATAGTGAGAAATGGTTTTCGGAGAAAGAGGGGGGATGTGACGGGGAGAAAGTGCGGTGGGAAGGGAAATGAGAGATGGACGGAGAAAGGGAGGAAAGCTAGACGGAGTGAGAGCGAAGAAACCAAAGGGTCCTAAATCCTTGTGGGAAAAATAAAAGAAAAAGGGGTGAGGTTTGTGTGTGATAAGGCGTATTCGTAAGGCGTGAGAGGAAATAGGGTGTAGAGAGAATGAGGCCAGAGAGAGAGAACAGGATCATCCTCCTTTACAACTGGAGGAGGAAGGAGTTGGAAGTGGAGTTGGAAGGTAGGAATGGAGAGAGAGAGAGAGCGGAGGGAGAGGAGAAGGAAGAGGGAGGAAAAATAGATGACGTTGCCGTCTCCGCTTAAAGCCTTACAAAAACACCGAAGCAAATATTTTAATGAGCCCGGTCTTTTGGGGTTCTTACTCTCTTAAAGTCGGTTAATAAAGTGGAGGGTTAGGTGAGAAGAGGCGAGATTAAAGGAGTGAATGGAGAGATCGTGAGGGAGGAATGGGACAAGCGGGGGGAGGGAGAGTTATTCGGTTTATAGCGGTAGGAGGAAGAGGAGATGGAGTGAATTAAATAGGAGAATGAGGCGAGGAGAGAGAGGAGGATCGGCTCGGAGAGAGACGATGGAGAAGAGGGAGAGAAAGGGAATAGAGGAATCTGTAACTGGAGGGAGGGATGAAGGGGAAAGAGAGGAAGAGATAGTGGGAGAAGGATGAGGGTAACGCGATAACAAACTGAACCGAAAGGCGAGTTAAGAGGGGTGGGGGAGTAGGCGTACCAGGAATGTGGAATGAGGCCTTATTTTCCGCGGTAAGATGTGGCCAATGAAGGCCTCACTTAACCAGAGAATGGGAGTTTTAAAAGGAGGAGGGTTGGCGGGGGAAAAAGGGGAATGGAGAAAGGGTGGAAGAAAGGGTGGAAGAAAGGATGGAGGGACGGAGGAGGAGAAACCTGATAGCGACGTGAGTCACTCGTGCGGAAAAAACAACGGGTCGGAAGATTTAACGCCACTATCAAAATGAGGATCGAGAGGGGAAAGAAAGGAACGAGATAGGATGAAGCAATTAGAGCGAATTTGTTTAAAAGAAAAAACAGACAGTCGAGGAAAGAATGGGCGATAAGTGGAGTGCTGAAAAACCGAAATTTGATTTGGTATTCCATCTTGGATATTTTATCTTTAAAAAAACTCTCGGAATTTTGTCATAGTTTGAAATTTAAAATGACAAACCTGTCGAAGTGATATTTGACGAACGATAAATTTTTTCGCTATACAATTATTTGGAAATATCAATATTAACGCAATTTATATACATATTTTTATTTTTTGTTTAAAACCAAGGCAATTTTATGTATCTTATATTATCCGGTATCTTACGAGAGTGGTACATATGTCCATAAACCACTTTGCGTAATAAAAGGGACGCTAATATTCGACTACTTCTTTGTTTCATTAACTGACAAAAGGGAATCACAACCCGTTAAAAAGATTACGATAAAGAATGAAGGTTATATAGGTTAGAGAGCAAGTAGACAACGAACGGGTTATGGGAATAAAGATAGGAGGGAGTAAATTGAGAAAGAAAATGGAGAGAAAGGTGGCTGATGTAGAGGCCTATTTGCGAAAGTAGCGTGAGTTGGTGGATAAAATATCTTCCTCTTCTCCTTTTTTATTCTTACTCGGGGGGGGGGGGGACCTGCGTTTGACGCCTGAAACGAATGCGTTAGATCAACAGTTGGGCAGATCGATTAACGATCCTCGCTATTACCATGGGCCCCTCCTCCCATATAATCCTCTGTATCACAATCCTTTAAAAGGCTAAACAAAACCTCCCACTTATGTCGCCGAGTGTGAAAAATGAAGAGGAGTGAGAGAATGGGAGAAAGAAATAAGGGAGGGAGATGGAAGAGAGGATGGAGAGGAGAGGAGAGAGGGAAGAGGGGTGGGAGGGAGGGGAGAGAGGAGGGAGAGGAAGTAAAACTGAAAGAATCCAAAGACCACGCCATAAAATGCCACCGAGAGAGTGGCCCACTCAGAATACCCACTCCTCCCCCATTCTCGTCCTATTCTACCGCAGATAGAGAGAGAGAGAAAAAATTTAACTGCTCTTTCTAAAAAAAACGAATAAATAAGCGCGGCGGTAAAAAGAGCGCTTTTTCAACCGTCTACGAGGACGGCAAAGAGATCGCAAACCGACCCGTGTTATTGTTATCATTCTCGGCTCCTTTTCTTTTGCAACAAAAAAAATGTCTCGCGAGATTATTTTTTTATTACTCGTCCGCCGTACACACGCTCCATCCACCCCCATCACCCCAACCCCTCTCATGCGGTATCGTTTATATTTTTTTCCTACGTGCCGCGGTCAAAAGAGCGTTGCGCGGGTGAAAGGAAGTCCACGACCGTCCCTCCCCCTCCCTCTTTCTTCCACCCCTACCTCTTTCCTCACCTCTCCTTCCCCACCTCTAACCCCGGGACTACGGTGACAAAAGGGGAAGAGGGTGGAGAGATCCATTTTGGAGATAGGCCATGGATGTCTCGAGAGGAAGCAACAAATGGCGGGATGCTGTGGGGGCGTCGGGCGACAATTAATCAAAGCGGGGCGACAACACACGAGGTTGCATGACGTCGACGCATAGAGGAACGTGTCACGCGAGATACCCCCGGATCTCTCTACGAGCGGAGTGATCCGGGCGAGATGAGGGGAGGAGGGTGAGGGAGGGTGAAGGGAGGTTCCCACCCCTCTCTCTCTGACTCTCTTCTCTGAGGACGGGAATAGAATGAAGAGAGGTGTGGAGGGCGCTATGTGAGGGTGGAGGAGGCGGTTGAGGAATGAGCGACGGAAGGGCGTTGCTTTTGAAGGACCTAACTCTCATGTAACCTCCCTCCCTCTTTCTCTGTGCTATCCCTCTGTATCCCTCTGTCTCCCTCTCTCCCTCTATCTCCCTCTCTCCTTCTATCTCCCTCTCTCCTTCTATCTCCCTCTCCCTATATCTTCCTCTGTCTCTCACTCGCTCACTCACTCCAAAGTCGGATGAATGGGTACCCGCGTGCTGCGTCGGAGAGCGAGGACAATGCGTAGGATACGAAGAGAGAGATTGGGTTGAGTTAAACGGAAGACTGAAGGGACAGGATATTCGGAGTATCATCCTCCCCCAATTATCCGGAACTGGTGGGGAAAATATTCTCTTTTACTGCGTCTGCAATTATGGAACTTTCGTGAATGTTATGACGCTTACAAAAGAATAATGGGCGTTATTCGTCACGCGGAAAACTTTCCCGGTTAACCGGATTCCTCTCGAACGAACATATTCCGGTTAATTGGATATTCCGGTTGATTGACATGACTGTTTATGTGCACATATAATAAGATATTCCGTCCCACCAACAATTTTCTCAAAATAAATACCCGGGTCCCACCGTGGTAAAAACAAAACCCCCACCTTTGCCGTGAATTGGATTTTTAAGTTAAATACATTTTAGTATTATATTAATCAGTTATGGAAAATTTTAAGGATATATATTTCAACAATTTTGTCGAGAAAACGTTTATAGCAATCTTCGAAACTTGGCGTCCCACTTGAGAAACATTAGTATAAAAACACCCAAAGAAAAGTCTCAATTTCGGGGTATTGTATAAAGTTAGTTTAGTAGTCAATACTGTACCATTCATTTACACCTTTACTAGCCATAGAACAGGTATATACCGTACATAATTTTACGTGAAAAACTTGAAGTTAAATTTGAAAAATTGCTGTTATCCGACATCCGGTTTATCAGAAGTTAACGTTCTATTCGAAATCTCAAATCGATCCTTGTGTTAATTTGAGTAGTGTTAGATTTTTTCTCAATATTTTATGAAATCATCCTTTGCCTTATTGAAAATACGAATCAGTAATTTTAAGGCGTACTTTCCTGAATCGATGTTTTCTGATTTTACCTCATTATGAATTCTATTTACGGAGATAAAAATACTTACTTTATCTTTCATTGATAGTTTCAATTAATGTATTAACCCTCATGCTGGAAGGAAACATGAGCATTTTCTAATGTCCCCTTAACTTTAAGGGGCGATAATCTTCTTCCGTATTGCTTGTAATCGATGAAGAATCTACGACTTGGACCAAAATAACAAGTTACGCGTACTTGCTACCGCCATGAATATTTTTTACGGAAATCGCTTTGCGAGCGAACCATCTCGGGGAAGGAGATGCGGAAACAATTTATCGAATCCCCTTTTCCAGCACTATTTTAACCCGTCTCTGTTTCTCCAAAATACAAAATAAAATGCTCTCTAGTCAAACGCTGAAAGCGAGGAAGCATCGCTCCGGAATAAAGTTCGTCGTATGGAGAGCGGAGGTTTGAGTAGTTTAAAGTAAATAATCCCTTCGAGAGTCCCCGAAATCTCTCCTCCCTTTTCTCCCTTTGCGCCTGGATAAAAACACTCCTTCCTAAGGGTTCATCCATTTTTTTCCCAGAACGCCATTATTATTTCTTTTCCATCCTATACCCTCGGAGGTATAAAGGATGAACGAAAATTTCGAAGAGTTTATCCCCCGAGAGCGAAAAACGTATAAAAAACGTATAAAAAATCGCGGTTTTTTGGGGTATTCCGTCCCATGAAACAATGCGATGACGGCGTCGGTAGGGAAGGAGATAATTTCCAAGGAGGAGGAAATGGAGTGGCAAGGAGCAAGCGGGAGAGAGAGAGAGAGAGAGTAATGGCTGGGAAAGGGAGAATGAGGAGGAACCTTGAGTGGAAGATTCGGAGGAGGGCGGGGAAGAGGAGCGGTTTGGGCCCCAAAGAAGATACCGGACGCGCACTGAATTGCATACATATATTAAAGAGGGGATGAAAAGGGACTCGAGAAGGAGGAGGGAATTGAGGTGGTGAGGGGGGAGGGAAGAGCTTTTTCCTAAAAGTATGGTCGGAGGAGGAGAGAAAGGACAAGGGAAGGGAGTTGGTTTTGGGAAGGAGTTAAACGAAAGGTTTTTGGGAATGGAAGGAAGAGGGAAGAAAGAGGAATAGAGATGGAACGCGGATCAGATAAGTAGGCACGAGAAGCCGGAAGAAGAGAAACGATGAATAGAGGAAGAGAGAAAGAGAGAGGAAAGAGAGAGATAGGAACACACTTTGGAGCAGAAGAAATAAAGGAGCCACTGAGGTGTAAAGAGGGAGATATGGGGGAGGCGCGGAAAAGCCTGGTCCGGGTAACTCGCGAGCTAGGGGAATAGGAGGGTGAGAGAAAGGCGACGATTGAGAGAAAGGAAGAGAGAGAGAGGGTGTAGCATCAAGGGAATTTAACGAACGAAGGAGAGATGGCGGCAGCAGTTGGAAGGAGGTGAAGCGAAGGGGGAGACGGAGAGTTAAATTCGTGTACCTAAGAGAGAGAAACGCATGAATGGCAGGGGATGGAGAGGAATGGAGCGAGAAAGGATGGAAGGCAATAGAGACGGAAACGGCAAAGGAATGTTTGGAATAGGAAGAGAGGGAGGTCGAGAGTGAGGGAAGGAGAGAGAGAGGTAGGATGAGAAAGAGTATGAGAGAGAGGATGAAAGAGGAGGTGAGATAGGGGGAGAGAGGGGGAAAGAGAGAAAGGAAAAAAGAGATGGAGAAAGAGAAGGGGAAATAGAAGGAGGGAGAGTGAGGAGGCAGAGAGGGAGGATGAGATAGAGAACAGAAGAGGGGAAGAGAGAAAGAGGAGGAGAGATAAGAATAGAAAGAGGGGGGAGAGTGGGAAAGAAGGTGAGACAGAGGAGGAGAGAATGAGAGAGGTGAGAGAGAGGGAAAGAGAGAAAGGGAGAAAGAGAGGGAGAAAGAGAAGAGGAAAGAGAAGGGGGAGAGGGAGGAGGCAGAGAGGTAGGGTGAGAGAGAGAGAACAGAAGAGGGGAAGAGAAGAGGAGAGATAGGAAGAGAAAGAGGGGAGAGATAGTGGGAAAGATGAGACAGAGGAGGAGAGAGAGAGGGAGGGTGAGAGAGGATGAGGGAAAAGCAAGAGAGGGGGAGAGAGGAGGCAGAGAGAGGAGGAGAGAGAGAGGGTTAGAGAAAGGGAGAGAGGGCGGGGGAGAAAGAGAGGGAGAGAGGTAGGAGAGGAGGGTGAGGAGAGAGGGTGAGAGAGAGGGTGAGAGAGAGGGGGGAGAGAAAGAGGGAGAAAGAAAATGAGAAAGAGAGAGAGAGAGTGATAGAGGGAAAGATAGAGGGAGGAGAAGAGATAGAACTTGTGTGGAGAGATATATGTGCGAGGAGGTGAGTCATAGGAGAGAAATATGAGAGAGAAAGGAGGGAGCGACAGATGGATGTAGAGAGAGTGTGTGAAAGAGAAAGGGTTAGCTTGGCATAGAGAGAGAGGGAGAGGAAACTTTTAGGAAACGCGACGTGAGGAGTGAGGGATTGGAAGGGAGGGGGGGGGGAGAGTTCTGGGAGGTCGACGGGTGAGAGTTCTGGAGTGGATGGGCGAGGGAAAGAAGTATCCGAAGGGAAGAACTTCTCCTAGGGAGGCAGGCCTCTTTGGTTCCTAAAATAACTTCAACGTTACAAATTACGAGGCCGAAATTGAGAATTTCTCGTTACAACTACCGAAACGAATCGCGCGCGCCGGCACGTCGGAATTCTTCCGTCCCGAGTTTTTCTTTTCTTTTTACAATCCGTTACGGGAGTCGTGCGATTAAATGAATTTCCATTGTCGAGTCATAGGTCAGGGGTTTTAATGCTTGTAATACGGCGGAATCCCATTCGCGGCGGCGTTTACTTCGTCTCTCCGCGCGTGAAAGAATACTTCTTCTTTCTTCGAAAAAAGATTTATTTATTTTTGAAGCCGAATCTTCCCACGTGCGACGCGGTTTCAATGGCTTAACAGCAAAGGAAAAACCTTTCGCGTTTAAAAACTTCGAGCAATTTCCTGTCATATTGTGAACTTTTTGTATCGTGTTTGTTCGCTTCGAAGGAGACTTTTAGCGACGGACGTTCGTGAGGAAAGAGCTTTTTTATGAGGCGAGTCACAATTTGATACGCGAGGGCGATGACAGCGCCGTGAACTGCATTTTAAATACATAAAGATGCTCGAAATAGATGAACTAGGTTAATCGGACCGTTTTTATTTGATTATTATTTACATTTGGCGATGCTATGTTTTAGTTAGGCCACGATGGTAGGGATAGATGTAAAAGTGTCTTTATTCGAACAATATCGAGAACATGGGTGAATTCAAAGGGAAAAAAGGGGGCAGTTGTCCTCTCTGCAGTGTCTAGTTAAAAAATAAATGCTTTCGTACATATTATTATAAAAATAAATAAAATACAATAACAAAAGCATCAATATATCCTTGAAAGCGAATATCTCATTTAAGTGGTGCGGGTGCAGCTGTACCACTGCACATGACTCAATTTAATCCTAAGTTTTTCTTTTCTGGCCAATTTTCTGTGGACACACCCATATTTGAGAATATAAATTCTTACATTGAATCCATAGCCGTACCTTTTTAATAGAAAAATTGTCTGAAGGTGGCATAAAATGTAGTAAGTTATATTTTTTATGTTATTTTCAATAAAATACCATTATTTTTACAAACCGGAGAGCCATTTATAAATATCACATTATACGTTATATTCGGTATATCTTTAGAAATAACAACCATGTGATCTTTGTTTCAACTATATATTAAAATCCTAAATTTAAAATGACACTCTGAACTTAAAAATTGAAATTTAAACGAGAGGTAGAGGTGGCGGGAGAAAACACAATAACACAAATCTTCCGATTGGAAATTGGACGGAATTTTACGGTTAAAAAATAACCCGTCTCCCCTTTTTGAAACCTTAATACATACGAATAAACGATTCCCGGATCGCAAGAGAATGCATCGGCAGGAACGAGTCGCGAGTTGGATTCGATTGGTTTCACGAGTGGGCCTATTTTCCACTGCGACAGACTGCGGCTCCTACTCTTCCATACCCCACTTCCCCTCCCCATTCCCCCCCACGTAACCTTTCTCAACACACTCCTCCATTTTACCGTACCGAACGGGACGACGCGGAAAATTCTTTTCGCCTGTCCTTTCTGGTCGATTTCCCTTCCCTCCATAAATTGGGTCCTCCCACCTGGCGCAGTTCGTCCGGTAATTCTTCTCGGACGGTCCTCCTGAAAATTGCGGAGGCGATTAAGTTCGAGACACGTAACTCAAGTGGAACACGTATACTAGAGCGAGTAAGAAACGTTGGTCGCGGCTGCGTAACCGCTGCGAGGCGACCGCGTGGGAGGGTGGCGGAGGTGTGGGTGGGTGGGAGTAGAATACGTGGGGGAGGTCACTAGGGTGAGCATTTTATTGGAGACTCAAGAGGACGGAGCGTGACTGGAGCTGCGGATAGCGGCTGGAATGGAAGGGTTCTGAAAGTTAGGTGGGGATGGGAGGGAAGAGAGGTCGCGGGGGTCAATCTGCTCCTTAGGTTGGGATCTCGGCCGTCTTGAAGAGGGACGATGATTTTTGAAATCGCCAGCAGGAGTTTTCGACGAACTTGGGATGAGAGAGAAGCAGGAGAGAGAGAAGGGAGGGATGGGAGGGCAGAGGAGGTAAAGAAGATGGGAGAGGGAAGATGGGGGATGGAAGAGGGGAGAGGGAAGATGGGGGAGGGAAGAGGGGAGAGGGAAGATGGGAGAGTGAAGGGGAGAGAGGGAAGATGCCGAGGGAAGATCGGGAGGGAAGAGTGGAAGGGGAAGAGGGGGGAAGGAAGAGGGGAGAGGGAAGATTAGGAGGGAAGAGTGGGAGGGAAGAGGGGGAAGGAAGAAGGGAGAGGGAATATGGGGGAGGGAAGAGGAGAGAGGGAAGACGGGGAGGGGAAGAAGGGGGAGAGGGGTGGGAGGATGAGAGTGTAAGGAGGGGAGATGGGTTGTTTCCTTCTTATTGGTGGGTGAACGGAGATGCAAATGTGCATTTTCGTGAGTTTCTTGGAAGTCTCTTCGTGAGTTAGCGAAATTTATCCTTACCTGTAGCTGTGAAGAAGAGGGGGTACGGTTCTTTGTACTGCCGTTTCTAAAAGGAGGAGGAAAAATGAATGCTTGGAACTTGGAATGAATTTTATTTCGTGTTAATTAAGCAATTTAGAATGACTTTCCTGAGAGAAATGCTGAATTCTTACCTTTAAATGAGTGAAGGTGTCCGGCTGATGGATTATTTGTAGTCTTTCCGCGAGACATGCTCAAGTGGAAGTTATTGACTACCACTGCCATTTGGATCTAGTTGCTATCATTTAGCTTAATTTCTAAATAAAAACAATGGATGATCACATCGTTATACTTTTCATTCTTTACAGCTTACTTTGCTGTTGATTTAAAAATATTTTTCTTTGCATTGTTTTATCCCAGCTCTTCGGGATCACCTGATAATTCCTATTTCTTTCTATAAAAATAAAAAAATCCTTCCGTTGGCATTCGCTTTAAAAATTCTATCTTATGGTAGCAGACCCTGATAAAATATAAACTATGACGTAGAACTGTGAATTGAAGATTCGACTCCGACCGTGAACAAAAAGGAATTAGCGAATTTATTATGACGTTGAAAATTTTGAACTTTCAAGCTCTGCTAAAAAATGTGGATTTGTCTAATTATAAAATTTTGATGATAAACTTAAATTCATATTTGTACGCATTTACTGTTCTAGAAATTCAATTTATTTTGCATTCAGTAAGGTTTCATCCGAAATTACATTTGGTAATTACGGTGGGCTCTCGTGAGCATCCCGTTGTCGAGTCCTATGCCTCGAAGGGCAGGGAAAAACTGCCATTCGCAAACACAAACCTGCAGAAAAGAGAGACGTTACTCTCTTTCGGAATTAGCCTTCTCTGATAAAGTGCAGTAGAGGCCAAAAGGCCTAACGATCTCTCTGTACGGAGGAGGACTGCACTCGAGTATCCTTCTCATTACAAATTAGAGGGAGATTTGCGCAGCACTGCCACCGTCGAAATCAATCGTCTCCACCTGCTCTCTCTACGCTAGTTCAATCTCCACTTGTTTCATTTAGGTCCTGTGTAACTTTTCATGAAACTTTGCGACAGCAACGTAATTGTAACGAAACTTTTCCGGCTCAATAGAACGAATTTTTCACGATGAATACAATATTATTCCTATCTCTCGTTTCGAGAAATTAAAATAAAATGGCAGCTCGATAATTTTTCTCAAAAGACCGATCAAAAATTTCCAGGAATATCAGTTCTCAGGAATGTGGATACTTTGGCGTATGATCATCAGAATTCCGAACGTCGATAACCATAAATATTATCTAAAACGTTCTTCTTCCCATAGAGGAGCGAGAGCTTTGATAGGACGGGGGAGGGTCATGGAAAACGAAAAATATTTAATCCTTTAGAATCATTTTTCCACCCCCGTAACTTAATTACGCGTAACTCCATCTATCCCTCACATTTAAGAAGTAAAAATGTCGAGTTCCTCAAGGAAAGAAGGGATGGGAGTGGCGCTCATCGCTTTTCGCTTGTTCCTTCTTTCGAGATGGCAAACTGGTGCCAACTGTGGAAATGGTGCGGGCGGGGATCGATCTAGGGTGGAATGTGATGAGAGACGAAAAGATAGAGAGAGAGAGGTAGAGCAAAAGGGAATGAAACAGGCAAGGAAAAAGGGAGCAAAGGAGGTGGACTCCCAAGTACGTCGGCGCGATCTGCTAGTGCCGCGCTGCCCCCTCCTTCCTCCTCCCGTCCTACGGTGGCCCCTATCACCGACTGGATTATGGGACCCGAGACAGCCGCGTTGTAAATGGAAGGCTCTCCTAGGAGTGTCGAGGAGCAAGGCATAAAGAGAACCAGGGAGAGGAGAAAGAGAGAGAGAGAGAGGCAAAGGGAGAGGGAGTTGAAGAGTGGGATAAGGTTTTTTTGGATATCCAGATCTTGGCGAACAGGAATTTAATTCAACTTTTTCACTTCGTGGGGCCACAGTATATCCATTTCTCGGAATAAACAGGGAAGTTCTTGATATTTTTTTACCGATATTATACGAGAAATTGAATGGCGTTCTTTTTTTATTTCCTTTCAATGATGGAAATTGAACCTTGGCAACTGAATTCTTCGGAATGAAAGCTGGAATCGACGAATATTCTGGCCTTTTATATTACAATAATTAAGAATCGCAAAGTCCCAAATAAAAAGATCCAAGATTGTAACTTTTAATTTAGCGGACAAAATCTTTAGTCGAAAATGTTCTTGGCGAAATAAAACTCGTCAGCAAAATTTCATTATTTCATTAATACATTTCTCGTAGCATGGATGAACAGGGGCTCCTAAAGAGCGAGGAGGAAACGAAATCAACTCCAAAAGATAAAAATAATTGCATAACACTATGCTGAACTGACATGGGTAGGTGTAATTTTTTTATATGCTATATAGTAAAGATATATGTAAATAATATGTGAGCGATATTTATCTCGACATGCGCCATGAAAATATTTTAAATTTCACTGGGTGAGTTGTTCATTTATTGAAATTCGGAAATTAATCAGTGAGTTTGATTTAATCGAAAATCAAGTTACATAACTCCTGTAGTCATGATTATCCGAATTGACCTGAAGCGCATTTAATTTTCATTAAAGTAAACGTTGTCAGTGTAGCTTTTAAAAAGTGCCGTTGCATGTTAATTTACTGTTCTATCAAAAGTGGAATACTCCTTTAGCCAAAACAACTAGAGGGCTGCAAAACCCAATGCATTTCGCCCACAAGGTGGGCATCGTCAGGGGTAGAACCTGTTTCAACAGTGACTGAAAGCCAACTGCCAGGTTTGAAACGGAAAGTATTAAGAAGACGACCGAGAAACAAGTGAAGCGCGGAAAGATTTTTCGGCGTGTGTGTCGTTTAAATCTGTCAATTTGTATAGGGTCTTGTTGAAATCTGTGCCTGTGTTCATAAGTGTATCGCGGTTTTTGTAAATGTGAAGGGTTTCTAACGAATTCAGCCAATAACTCACTAAACTCGTTAGAAAACCTTCACATTTACAAAAACCGCGATACACTTATGAACACAGACAGATTTCAACAAGACCCTATACAAATTGACAGATTTAAACGACACACACGCCGAAAAATCTTTCCGCGCTTCACTTGTTTCTCGGTCGTCTTCTTAATACTTTCCGTTTCAAACCTGGCAGTTGGCTTTCAGTCACTGTTGAAACAGGTTCTACCCCTGACGATGCCCATCTTGTGGGCGAAATGCATTGGGTTTTGCAGCCCTCTAGTTGTTTTGGCTAAAGGAGTATTCCACTTTTGTTAGTTTTGGCCAAAGTTATTGAGCTACTATCAATTACTGTTCTATGATAATACGTACTTCGTTTACGAAGTTGGTCCATGCGCCACGTTCGACGTTACAGGTTATCTTATTTTAAGTTAAATGCCGTGAACTTGTGTTTCTGGGTGATTATCTTTTGGGGTATAGAGAATTAATCCCTATTTTGGCCAATGTAAAGTTTTTTCCTTATTTTTAAGATGGAGGTCGTACACAGTGGCGCATTTCAACGATTGGGAGACCTGGGCGGTAGTCATATTTTGAACCCCTTATATCTTAGTTATAAGGAGGTACATTCAATACTTGCTTTATTTTCCCAGAAATAGCCACCGGCTGGTGCATCTCGCATTTTATCCTGTTTTATTATAATTAGCTCATAAACAGCCCTTGACGACCTTTTACAATGAACTTAATAACGATATCACAGACGATCACATAAAACCATTCCCTGGAGAGGATTTGAATCTGAGACCCTAGCAGTGGGAGCCAGATACGCTAACCATCTCTATAGAGGCTTGCTTTTAATAATTTTCCAAAAAAATTTCATAACTTTTTCAGGGTCTCGCAAAATGTGGGGGGCCCGAGCGACCTCACAAAATCCGCCGCTGTTCTTACACTTGTATTTTTGGGCGATTGTTATTCGGCGTATAGATTTGTTTGTTTGTATTTCTGGCTAATCAACCTCCTGGAGTATTATAGCTCTCGGCTTATATAGAATTAATAACAAGCCTTTTAATTTCAGCATAGATTATCTCGTCCCTCAGTATACTTATGTGATCAACCAATATCCTTTTAACAGGTATGTTTGAAGTTTTGTCTGCCAAAGAATCTTATTATTAATAGCGTAATAAAATGAGGTTTTTAAAGCGAAGGTGACAGTGGACCGTGGCGAGGAGAGGGAGAGACTCAGGAGCAACAAATGAGAACAACTGAGTGAACTAAGAAATTTATTGCTTTACATGTGGTAGAGCACGCGCTCGACAGCGGGTAACGAGGAGGGAAGGGACGGAGTGCAACACACTTTACCTATGGTGGACGGTGGCCGAAGCCGGACGGTGAACGACTAGGCGCGACGTGGCGATGCGTCTCAGCGGACGGCCGGGACCCAAAGAGCCCAGGGCGGCCAGTCGGGCGGATATAAATAGGGAGGCCGCATACGACTGCCCCTAGCTTTCGGTCCCCCCACAGTCCTCACGCGACTCCATTCACCACCCTTGGGCGAGTGCCGCACGAACCTCAGGTTCAACAGCCACCTCAATGTGTGATGCATCAAATTAAACGTCTCGACCTGCAAATTTGCAGGAAAATGATGAAATTGAAATCGGTGAAACCGTTGGCGAGATATGGAGGTATTTTGTGACTGGCTAAGCTCTGCTCGACGTAGCGTAGTGGTTGATGTTAAGGTGGCGCTGCTAGCGAACAAAAGATGCTGTAGGAAATAACCTGGCACTCCTAACGGACATAGTAGAAGGAAATAAACCGTGGAGTCGCTGACCTTCATGGTAATATGACAGAAGGCTAACTACCTAGACAGTATTTAATCTAACCAACCAGTCGATTTATCGACAGGAAACTGCTTGTTATATTAATTACTCTGCATCTTAAGTACCGTATTCCCCCAATATAACGCCATATTTTTTTTACAAAAAATGGAATTTAAAATTAGCCCCAGCGTTATATTTGAGCACTAGTGATTTTAAAAGATCGTAAAATCGTGTTTCGAAAAATCACCGTGCGCACCGCACGTCTGTTTACGAGATACAAGATACTTCTTACATTGGAGGCACATTAGGCGTACGTTACTATGTTGTACTTGAAAAGCATCCGAGACGAGAATAAATCGAGTTTAATCGGTTGCTGAGCCCCTCGATAGTCATTAAATTGAAGCTATAAGTGCGTCGGCGTATTCTTTGTAACTACCATAGCGAGTTTTTACCCTTTCGTTATTTAAGAATGGGAGACAAAAAGGGTGTTGATCATGCTGAGAAAAAAAGTTCTTCCTAATCCCAGGTTAGTAGAGGAATCCGACGAAGTTATAATATGAATATTAAAATAGTCGGAGCTAAATCGGTGTTGTTAAAATCTACCGGAAATGAGAAATCAAGGATAACTGTTACGCTTGCAGTCACGGCCGACGGGCGAAAACTGACACCCTACGTAATTTTAAATCGGAAACGTCAGCTGTAATCTTGCACGAGCAGGAGAAGGGGTGGATGAACGAGGAACTTGTGTTAGATTGACTGAAGGTTGTTTTGGGTCGCGTTATATTCGAGGTTTCGTTTTTTCTTGAAAAACTTTCCAAAAATCTTAGGGTTGCGTTGATTATATGGCCGTTGATAGTTATAGCGAGTTTATTGATCCATTATATGGGCACATTAGAGGCTTCCTTCATATTTATCCATTAACTTTATTGATATAAATGTTGGAAGATGGGAATGTCTATTATCTTTTTATTTGACGACTCGAAAACGGTTTAAAAATGTCGTCTTTTACACTTAAAATCCTTACTCCTTCCACCTATGCAAAGCAAAGAGATAAAGTTGAAAAAATGGAAAGTAGCACAAATTAGCATAAAATTCTTAATAAAATATTTCCTCATTAATGAGAAAGGTTTTTTGTAGCATAGAATGAGTTTCTGACAAAGGAATTGGATAAAAAAGAAACGGAAGTAGTTTGCGCTAGTTAGGACTATTTTTTGTCACGAAAGGTACGCACTGGTGAATGAATGCTTTTATATGTTTCTGAATATTATAGTGAAGAGAGTTACATAATTTCTAGCTGTTAAGGCCGCTAGGAGTTCTTGGAATGATTAATTAATCAAGCCACGTGTACTTAATGAGTGGACTGAATTTAAGGAACTAAAGTGTGGCAGTAGATAATTAGGAGATAAGTTAGAGTGCGTTTAAATTACCTATGGGTGTGAATTTTTTTCCAATCTTTTATGGTTAGCCAGCCTGACTGAAACCACTCTTTAGATGATTGCTAATCTTCACATCATAGGAAAATTAAACATAAAAATTTGAATTCTTTGAAGTTTAAATGATAAATCGTGAGTATGATCATGATAAATGGAGTCGCCGTAAACGAAGCAGGGTAGGTGAGCGTTTTGATCGATCGAATTTTTAGTTTTCCGAGAGCGTATTTCAGGAGTTTGTGGGAATGGAATACTTTGCGTGATATGCTTTTAACATGAGTCGACCGACAGAGTTTTAATGATGGTAAATCCGAGATTTTTATCTTAAAGGAATAAAAATCGCCACCAAACCCCGTGATGATGTTATTATCACGGAATTTATTGGCGATTAAAAAAAGGCTAATCATTTAAGGTAACCAACGATTAAAGAGTATAAAGTCGATCATACTAACATCAACAGAGATTTTGAGATCATCAGCATGCAGGTGATAACGGGTGCAGTTTCAGGTAGCGTTTATTTTCTTCAAAGCGCAAAGGACATTGATCTTAGAATAGATCCCTGAAGAGATATATTTCCCAGAGAAGTTCTTGCTGGGGATTGAAACCATTTGACAACGTTCTTTGTAATGGGGTCTCATCCATTTTAATGAGGTTTGAGAGAAATCCGTTAGAGTAAATTTAGCGATGAAAATGTTTTATCATCATAATAAAACGTTTTATAGAACTCCGATGATCTCATAAATGTAAAAGATTTCGATATGGACTTTATCTTATATCCTTTGTTACTTTAATTAATGAATTAATAATAATCTGTCAGTTTTCATCACCATAAATTATTGCTAAGGGCATTTTACCATCCTTTTTCATTCGTGTTATCACTTTTTTTTGGTGTTTGCCTACTTCTGAACCATAACTCATTATGGCTGTCCGCCATACCATTTTTTAATAATTTAATTATTAGCCAACTATATAGAAGTATTTTAATTTTTTTGTCCAAGAGTGACTCTTCTTTTAATTAAATCGCCTACATCCGGTTTAACTAGCTATTCAGAACTTGTTTACAAATCTCTTAACGATTTAATTTCGAAAGCAAACTCTATAATCAAATAAGCTCCATCTCCATCAATCTCTCGTCTCCTTCTCATCCTCTCTCTCCCTCTCTTCTCCTCCCTCTCGTCCCCATTCCCAAAAGCGTTTAACAACACTCGCGATGTACCTCTCATTTCACAATTGCACTTCGAGTGCCACGCCCACAACTTCATTCACGCACTCATTAATCCTTAGTTGCAAAATAAGCAACAACAACAAACCGTGTGGGATGGGGCAGCGAAACTAACCAACAACGGCAACCCAACACAAGTGGACGAGTTCTTCGTGAGCCACAAGTGTGTGCACGTGTTTCGCCGTTCTCCATTCGCTCTTGTTTCTTTTCTTTCTCCTTCCCTCTTATTTCATCTTTCCTCTTCCCCCTTCTTCTCTACCACTCCGAATTAGTATTCCCATCTCGGGGGCTTATATTAATACAGAAGGCGGCGTGAAAAGGGCCTCTTCGTCCTCCTTCCTCCCACTCTCCCCTTTACCTCCCCCTTCTCCCCCTCGTTCACCTCCCCTAGCGCACCCTTCCCTCATCGCCTTGTTCCCGGGCAACTGACGTGATAGAAAGGGCCTGACAGCCTCTTTGGGGGAAGATCCGGAGAGAGGGCTGCGGTTTTGATGGTAGTTGTAAAAGGGAGTGAAGAAGAGAATGAGCGGGAGGTCTGGATGGAGGAAAACGGAGAGAGAGAGAGGGTGGAAGATATGCGGTCTCCTGTGAGAAATAGGGCAGAGAGTGAGATGAAGATGAAGGGAATGTCGGAGAGGGTAATGCTTGTCTCACTCCTTTGTTTCCTCTCTCCGTTTCTCCCTCATTCCTCACCTCTCCGTCTTCCTTCTTCCACACCTTTGCTCGTCTCTCTCTCACCATCTCCATCTCCTCTTTCCGATTCTCGCTACTTAATAAATAAGCGCCGTCGGAGACCTGCCTTGAGGTGAGCGCGAGGAGCGCCTCCCATTCTCACCCCGGGAGTGCTGGCTTAGTCGGAGAGCGGTGTTCGAGGGAGGTTCCTCCTCCTTCCTCTCTCTATTTCATCTCTCCTATTTGCTAGCGTTCTCTCCCTCTCTCTCCGTTCGTATGATGGGGCAGCAGCAGAATCGAGCGACCCGGCCGCGAGTTTGCTCGCCAGTGCGTGCCATTGAACCTTGGCCGCGAGGCTACTCCCTCTTCCTCCCTTCCCCACGACCTCTCTCTCTCTCTCTTCTCGCTTCGCCAGATGTGCGGTCCACTTTTCACTTCGTGTCCCTCTCCTCTTCTCTTTCGCGAACAATTTACACACCGCCGTACTCGGCTCGCCCAAAAATTTCACCTCGGCGGTCGACCAAAAGTGTTTAAACTCCCTTTTAATAAGGGCAAAACGTATTCCCAAAGTGTTTCGTGTGTACGGTATTTTCATAAATTGTATCTGTTAAGTTCGTCTTAGTTGTTGTGGAAGCTTTTGATGTGGTCTCGGTTTACGGAGGAAGGACTTTAGACCGCGAATGACCTCTCCGTAGGCGATTCAGTCGTTGCAAAGAAATAACTCAGTCAGAGGTACATAGTGATAATGCTGGATGAAAAATGTTAAATTGTAAAAATAAAACTTTTCATGACTTTTTTCTGAATTAATGGTTGTCTTAGAAATAACAATGAACCTTAAATTTCTCTATTCGGATTTGATGATTAATAATATGGATTTTTAAAATGGAAACTTCATTTGCTGAAGCAATATGAGAAAGCGCGTTTTATATATTGAGGTTTTTTTAGAATTGTGAAAATTTAAATACTTTCTAAATTTAGTTATATAATTATATGACATAAAGTAACTTAACCGATAAATAATTTACAAAATTTAACTTTCCATCTATAACCATTTTTAATTTGAAAATTTGAAGGCACCTCCTGCCGCCAAACTATTAAAAAAATCTAATGTGGCCACCACCACCACCTGTAATATTATATACATAATATCCTTATTCTATCCGTCCGTCCGTTGGTCCGCCGGAGCGCTCTATAGAAATCCCCATAAGAGAACACTTAATATTTAAGTCTCTACATTTCTTGGTTCAATATGATATTGGTGGTGGATTCATCAAAATCGGTCAATTGGTTGCTGAGATATCTTCAAACAGAATGATTTTCGTCAAATTCGTCGTAGTATAATCGAATATTATGTATTTGCTTTGAAATCAGATAAATTATTTTTTCTTATATTGTGGTAGCTCTGATTTTTAGATCCGTTCTAAACATGTTCATTTCGCTTTTCCATTCTATACTCGCCCAACAAACAAAATTTCTTATTGAAATCGGTTCAGTCAATACCTTCGAAATTCATAGTTACAGAAAAATTCTAATCTTGATATTGTGCAAGGCCTGTTTAGTCGATCCGGTTGAAATATACTATTTGGGTTATTAATTTATATGAAGATTATATATACCATAATGGGTTAAAATCCATGGACAGCTCTCTAGAAATAGGTGTAAATGAAATATTATTTTACCTTTAATTGTGATAGCTCAAACTCCACTTTTAAAATCTTGATTTCATTATGGTATTTTGTAAAAGTCATATATATTAAATATAGTTGACATCCGTTGAGCCAATTCCTTCCAAATCCATAGTTATTGAAAGAGTTTAATTTGTAATTGTGGCCCCCCTGTTTAGTTGATCCGGTCCAAATATGCCATTATGGTTAACCATAAAAAAATATATATATATATATATATATATATATATATACATAATAAATATTATAAATTGGTTAATATTGATGCGGACAGTTCAACACAAACGCTTTTAAAGAAATTTTTTATTACTTTTATTTTAGTAGCCCTGCTTTCTATATCTATGCTAAAAATCTTAATTTTGTTTATTTTTATGTTGTACAACTCCTTCGTAAAAAATTTCGTTGAAATCGGCTTGGCCAATTCCTTTCAAATTCATAATTACCAAAAAGTTTAACTTTGCAAGTGTGGCACCCCTACTTACTTAATCGGGTCGAAGTATGTCATTTTGGTGCTGAATTTATGTGAAAATTCTATGTACCAAATTTGGTTTATTTCGGTTTGGCCAATTCCTTCCAAAAGCGTAATTACCGAAAAAATTTACTTTATAGTTGTGGCACCCCTTCCCGGTCGATCCGGTCCAAATATGTCATTTGGTCATGAATTGATGTGAAGATAACCAAATTTGGTTGAAATCGGTTTTTGCCAATTCCTTCCAAAAACATAACTACCGAAAAGTTTATTTTGCAATTGTGGCACCCCTGCTTGGTCGATGCGGTCCAAATATGTCATTTTGGTCATGTATTTATGTGAAGATTCTATCATCATCATCATAGGTCAGTAGACAGGTCCGTGATTATTCATGGTTAAACCTGGGTCTCCATATACTCCTATTTTCCGCTGTCCTCTTCATATAACTCTCTTTCCCTTTCAAATCGTCTATCAGCTGAAACCTTTTCCTGCCTCTTTCCCTTTTTCCGTCTAGATTTCCTTCTAACACGTCTTTAATCATACTCTCTCTCCTCAGGTAATGCCCATCCCAGTTTGCCTTCCTCTTTCTAATAGTCTATAATCATTTCTCCTACTCTTCGTAGTACCTCACCGTTTTTCATCCTATCTGTCCATTTTATCTTCAGCATTCTTCTCCAAGTCCACATTTCAAAGCTTTCCAAGTATTTGATGTCATTTTTCCTTAGCGTCCATGTTTCTGCCCCGTACAAAGTTATATTCCATAGCATTTTATGAACATTTCGGGTATCTACCCTTATATTCCCCTTATGTAAGTGCTTCTTTCTTCTGAAAGCCGATTTTGCTTTTCCTATTCAAGTCCTGATCTCATCCGTACATTTTTCTCCTCTCGTTATGATGCATCCAAGGTATTTATAGTTTGAAACTTGTTCTAAAGCCTTTCCTCCAATATTTATGTTCAGATTCTCTTCTTTGCCTGATATTCGAATGACCTTGGATTTTCTGTATTTATTTCCATACCGTATTTTCTACCTGTTATTACTAGTCTATTTATCATTTTCTGGAGTTCTTCTTCCTTTCTTGCTAGAAGTACTTGGTCATCCGCATATTTTACTGTTCTTATAATCCTTCCTTCAATTTTAAATCTCCTGTGCCTTTTAACGCTTCTTGCATTAGACTTTCTCCATATATATTGAATAGGGTTGGCGATAGGCAGCAGCCCTGTCTTACCGATACCGATATTTACTCCGCAGGTGTTCGCATTCTCCAGCCTGACCTTTACAACTTGATTCACATATAGATTCCTAATCAGTCTCCTGTATTTCCGGTCTTCACCTATATCCTTTAATACCTTCATCAACATTACCCAATTTACTCCATTAAAGGCCTTCTGCCAGTCTACGAAACACGCAGATATCTTGACTGTACTCTGTTGCCCTTTCTGATACTATTCTAACTACCCTTATAGCATCTCTAGTTCCTTGTCCTTTTCTGAAACCGAATTGATCTTCCGCTAGCATTTCTTTTGCCTTTTTCTCCAGCCTTTTATTAAGAATATCTTCTAATTCCAGTGCTCTAGCGTACATCATATCGTACCGTTCAAACTTCTCCATTTGTTGTATTCTATGTATCTGCCAAATTTGGTTGAAATTAGTTCAGCCAGTTCTTCCTTGATATATGCGTACGGGTGGACGGATATTGCCGAAATTTGGACCGACCGTTCCATGGGGACCTCTCGAAATTGTGAAATTTAAATCGGCCCTTACAGTACGATCCTTGGTCAACCGAATTTATCCATTTTAGGCTCGAAAATGTGTCTCATCAAAACATTGATATTGGTGAAGAATACATCAAAATCGGTCAATTGGTTGCTGAGATATCTTTAAAAACTAACATTTGGACCAACAATGGATACTCTCGAGCCCCCGTGGGCCGATTTGAATATTTTTGGCACTGCAACTCTTAGGATCAACCTGAAGCTGCTGCCAAATTTTGAAGCTCTTATGTTGATTTTTTGAAGAGTTATGACTACCACAGACACACACACAGACAGCTTCTATTATTATTGTAGATTAAAATCGTGTTTTTCATTAATTTCTTTTCAGTCAACTTCCTATTGAAATTTTTGGTAATTAAATATTTTAAAAATTATTTTCACAGTTTTTTGTAGTGCATCTTATTATTAACCGGAGTTATAAATTCGCATCGCATATATGAATCATGCAAAAAGCAACTCCTTGACATGCAGACCTTTTTTGTTTACATTTAAAAATATTTAACTTGGTTATGCGAAGAGAAGTATTTAAATCTCATTCGTAAATCTCCAAAAATTACGTTTTAATACTATTTTTCACGTTTTCACGCGTTTTATTTATATTGGGCCACTGTTATCCCAATTGTTGAATTCTATTCTTGTCCTCATAATAAATGCACCGATTTAGTGCTTTAAAAAGGGTCAGACTATTATACAGGGATATAACTTATTTACTGAATCTACATATTAAGTAATTACTAGAGGGAGGTAGGAAAATAGAATGGGAATGAGCGGAAATTGAAAAAGATATTTGTATAGGATTAAAAGGAGCTGCAGTACAAAAATAACAATAATAATTTATAATTGATTATAAAAATGTTATACTATTGAATCATGTGTCATTGCCAAATGGTGGGAATTCATAAAACTAAATATAGCTCATGTAATTTTCCATGGATTTCTTTATCTGATAACACAGCAAAAATTTCGAACCGAATTTCAAATAGGATTGAAAAATAACATTTTATGATTTTTATTTAAATTTCTTTAACCAAAGTGATTTTTCTGGAGAATTTTCAAAACTAATATAGTTAAAAGAAAAGTGCGATCTTAAAATATAGTTAAAACTCATTGCAGTACATGTAAGTATTTAGTTAATAGTAAGTTACTCCACATTTTTCCTTGGATGGTAAATTTACTTCGTTCACATTTATCCTGTTTTTTACTAGTTAATAAGAGTAAAATAATTCATTTATTTAGTTAAATTCAATACGTTTTAAATAACTCATAATTTTCTCAAATATTTAAAGTAAATTTCAGCTACTTTTTTATGCATTATATCTTATTATTTCTATTTTCCTCTTATTTTCAGCAAATATTTGGATAATCATTTGGCCTCTGCAAATAAATACTTAAACCATATAATTAAAACAAAGATAACTTTCAAAAACACCGATTTGATTGTGCATGAAAGCCAAACCAGATCATATACTTTTATGATAATCCCGACATATTTAACGGGCAATAACGCTAGTTTATAATAATTCCAAATAGGTTAATGAAAATAAATGCTCGAAAGAACTGCGAGAAAATTTTCGACTTTAAAAAGAACAGCAATAAACTCAAGCCTTCTGATATTGGATATAGCCCCGAAGCTCCAACAATTAAAAAAATAAAAAGGAGCGTTATGTGTTTACAATAATCGCCGGTGGGTGGTGTGGTGGTGGCAGCTAAAAAGATTAGTTTTTTAAATATCGCTTCAACAATGGCAAATAATTTTAAACAAAGGTTGTAGAAAATTAAATTACCTAGAACTTTTATTCCAGAAACTTTTCACATTTATCAAATATTAAAGCAAATTTTAAAAAACGGATGCAACAAGAGTAAACACCCACTTCAGGCTGACCGATTTTTATCAAAACCTAATCAGCACGTCTTCCTTTAACAAAAATGTCAAATATAGAATGTCACCCTGATCTGATTAATAGCTTTGAGTTAGAGCACCCACAAAATCCCGGTCACAGACATCATCGAGAAAATAATCAAAATGAGTTCAGGGGACCTTAAAACACGTATTTCCGTTGAAATCTTGAATTTGATTATTTTCATGAAAACAGTACTTTCTCTTAACTTTGTGCATGGAGAAAGTAAAAATTCTTCCTTAGCGTAATTGACGGCATTACATGTCAAACAAATAGTGGAGAATTTAACTTTCTATCTATAACCATATGCTCAGAATCTTGAAGATTTTGAAGACCCTCCTGCTGCCCACCGATTTTTCCAAATATTGCTTTTGGCGGTGTAATAAATGACATTATAGATAAAAAATGCCCTAAAACTTTCAGTCTAGTATCTTATACCGTTTACTTGCTATTTTAATTTAATCGATTGCACAGACGGACGGACAGAGCGAAAACGTTTAACCGCGTTTTTAAGCGGAACGCGCTAATCAGTGAGTTTTAAAAATTATTTATACTGTTATACCGTCACACATTCGGTCACTAGAACCTCTTTTGTAACTGGCATCAATGTGGAAATTTCGGCTTTCCGTCTTTTATACCATTTTTTTACCATTTTAAAAACTTAATGGGCACCGATACGAGCCTGTATATTTTTCGAAACCCAAATCTAAAGAAATCAAGATGATCCAAACGGAACTTATTCTTACTTTCCAGGTAATTATTTTAAATTAAATGTGGTGCAGCAATCTCTGTTAATAAAAGCCTTACTCAGTGCCTAACGCTGACGTCATCAATGGCACGTTTTAACTCGTTTATAACGAACTTCCCGATTAGGTGGAAGGTTGAAGTTTCTCAAGAATGGTTTGATTCAGATATAAAAATTAAAAGACGAAAACAAAATTCGAAAAAAGACCCGCGTTCGACTCGGGGGGGAGGCGATTTCCATTTCCCGTAAGATAACACATTAAAAGCGACATTTTAAAGTGCAGGCTTATATTCTTTTGGAAATTAAAATTAGAAATAATTGACGTACGATCTTCGAACCTAAACTATATTTTAGGATAATCAATGACGTTTCTTCTTCTATTCATTTTTATCCGCCTACCGTTCGAAATCTCTCATATTAAACATTTAAATCACATATTTTGAGAAAATATCAGTTTTTAAACGGGATGTTGCCTTTCTGACCACTTCATTATTAAACTTCGAGAATCTATTGTTTCAACCCGCATACGTGTAATATATACGAGTGCATAGATTGCCTTACATTATCGTAAGATTTTTCGCGAAATTACGTAATTCTAATGGGACTGGGATTTAGTTTGAATTCTTTTGATTATCTAAACGACTATATAGATGTAGAGTAAAAGAGAGGATGTTGTGGGGAGGGAGATAGGAAGGAAGGGATATAGAATGGAAGGTACATAGAGAGTAAGGGAGGTGTAGAATTAGAAAAGGACGGGAGGAAAGAGACAGAAAAGGAGACGGAGAAAAAGAGGGAGATCTATGGATTGGGACAGGAGGGAATGAGAGAGGGGTAAGGTGGGAGAAAAGAGAGACAGAGAGAGGGATGGAGAGAGAGGGAGGGAGAGAGAGGGAAGGAAAGAGAGGAAGGGAAGGAGACAGAGGGAGGGAGAGAGGGACGGCGAGAGGGAGGGAGGAAATTATTCATTTATTATTATTACTTCATTTTGACAAGGGGCTTATCATTGGAAAAAACAAGAATGTGTAAGAAATTCTCCCAAATCTCTATTTTGGAAAATTTTATACCGGCTCTTACTCAATAATTACAGATGTTATTATTCATTACAACGGGCAATTACACTAGAAAAATAACTATTTTGTGATTATCCATAATAATGAGTTACGATTACTTAAGATGTATGGTTTCAGTAGGATTACCAGTCTTACGACGGGTCTTTCTACCATAACCGTAATACGACGGGCAATACACTAGTTACTTATATTGGCTTGAATAGCTTTAAAATCACCGCAGATGAGTTTGTTTTCCCAAATTTCATAATTAAGCGTTATAAAATATTACAAATACATTCGGATGGAAAACTAAATTGTTCACGTGTATTTGTGCGGCAAAAATAACGAGTGAATGTACATACTAGACCAGTGGTACCCAACCTTTTTACGTGGCGGGAAGCATCGGTGGTTGGGAATCCTTCGGCGGGCCGCATTTGAAGTTGCCAATTTTTCGGCGGGCGGGATTAGTTTAAATTGGATGTTACCTTTATATTCTCAGGCGCCATAAAAGTGAAAATCAATTCTAAATAAAGTTTTTATGGTTAAGATTTCAATATTAAAAGTTTTACTATAAAAATTTTCATAGACGTATGAATTTCTGTGTTACATTTTTCGGATTGCTTTTTATGCGTTCATTGCACGATGTGAATGCATATATGGGAGGTCGATTCCGTCCGTCTGCATGTTAAAACTCGGAAACCGCTGGGCCTATTATGATGAAATTTGGTATTGGGGAGTTTTGCTAAATTGGTCGACCGTATCCAATTTTGGTTAAAATCGGACAACAATGACGACCACTGTACATGAAGACCTACAATGTTCCTTTGTTTCAACTCGGGAATCGCAGGACCTATTTTGATGAAATTTGATATTTGGAAGTTTTGCTAACATTTGTCGGCAGATTCCAATTTTGGTTAAAATCGGACAAAAATTACGACCACTTTACATGACCTATAAATGGGGGGGGGGCAAACTACCAAATATACGTCCCCTCCATAAAAAATTCTCTAACACCTATATTTTTTACTATATGGATAATGGGTGAACAATTAATAAATAAAAATAAACTATAAATGATATAATTTTTTACTATAAATGTACAAAATTTAAATAAATAATTATAATTACTCGTATTTACATGCATACATAATTACACATATACATGATTAAAATGAATATTTTAATATTAAAGTTATTATACGTGATTTTAATGCAGCAAACTCGTCATCAAAATTTTAGTTTCTGCTATGCGTAATATCTGGAATAAGTATAGTAGTGAAATCGCCATGCAAACTCGCACAACTTGCCGTTAACAACTTTTTTTCTTTAGTTGCGCCCGGGGCAGACGCCCCGCTTGCCTTACCCTAGTTACGGCTGCCTTTCCCTCGAGTTTCTCGATGCATAAAAGCTCTACTACTCCTCTTTGTAAAGTAGCATTTGCCCTGTGTATGCATCAATTGAAGATAACTCCAAAATACTGAACGGTGATAACCGTCGGTGTTTTTTTGGATCGATATTTTCTCTTGTTTATTTCCTTTTTAACATTAGTTTTCTTCATTGTTCATTGATTAATAGCGTGTAATGACGATATATTTAAAATTATAAGTTCTAATGCACGATTAACGGACAAAAGGGGACGATTAGAAAAACATCTGCCCTATTTTTATCGATTCTGTTTTCGACTCAGTGTTCGAGATTAAAATTCTAAATTACTCTAAAATACGCGCGCACACACTCTCATTTTGCGAACAAGTGGGTGTAATAAAAGGAGATGACTTATTCTCAGAACTCTTTGAAACGACACGGGAGAGAATCTTTAAAGCGAAAGGACCCGGACGAATTCGCTCCAAAGATGAAAGAAATGAAGATAATTGAGTCACCTACGCTTCTCTGATGGTATCAAAAGATGCTGGGGGAATTTCATAAAAGGACAGAAATAAGCCTGTAGAAATGTTGGACGATATAAAATTCAATAGGGTTAAGATTTCGTTTAAATTTGTTTAAACTCCAATAAAATTGAAACTTTCACCGTGACTCGATATGGGAATTAATTCACTTACTTTCTCCGCAGGCGGAGTATTGCTTGAAAATATAATACATTTTAATTAAAACATCACCTTATTCTCGGAAAGGAAGTTTTCAAAAAAGTTTTCTAATGTCATAAATAAATAAGTAAAGATGAAGACTACGGCGAAATTGATGTTAAATATAAATTAACTCCTTAACCGTAAAATTCAAAATTAGAGACACACAAAGAAAAAGGGGGAGGAAAGGAAGGAAAGGCACATAAACCTACAGGCCGTTGTGTGCGGTACTAGGTCCCTGGCGTGGTTTAATCTCCCGTAAACCTAGTATTATTTCCCCTTTCCTTCCCCCCTTTATTTTTTCCCTTTACCTCTTGGCGTATACGTGTGTCTGTGGTTACTTAGTAGGTCCCTATCGCGGTCGTACTGACTCACAAATCTTCTAGCAACGATGTGATTTTTTGGGTCCCTGGCGCAGAGTAATTTCTCGCAAACCCGGTCCCGTTTCCTTTCCACCTTTAGGATTAGTGCTTGTGCGATTGAGTGAGTGACATCAGGTCCCTGGCGTGGAATAACAACCCCTAAACCTGTAAGTTTATAATTTTTATTGTCTTTTTCCTTTCCTTCCTTTCCTCTCCCCCTTTTCTTTGTGTGTCTCTAATTTTTAATTTTACGGTTAAGGAGTTAATTTATATTTAACAATGTCATAAATATGAAGAATGGTTCCCAAATAGTTAAATACCGTTGGAGCATCGCAAAGATGGACGAAACAATCTGAGAGTATAAAAAAAGAAGGCATTATAGGTTTTCAAAATAATCAAAACGAGTGAGAATGTCCAAATGGCTGTCTAGCTAATTTTGGACGCCGAGGCAATGGTCGCTGAATAACTTAAATTATCCCATTGGAATTAGTCACCCTAGAGCAGAGATTCCCAAACTTTATGTAGTACCTGCGATCCCCTCTTACGGTAGGCGACCTTATTGCGACCCTCATTTTCGCCTTCCATATACCAATAAATATAAAGTGTGAATGAGGTATTTGGTATTTTTGTTTATATTGATAACGAAATTAAATATACAATTAAATTAACATTAAAAAATTGAAAAAATTATATATATATATATAATATTTTCAATTTTTCAATTTTTTAATGTATATATATATCATCATCATCATAGGTAGTCTGTCCGTAGACAGGTCCGTGATTATTCATGGTTAAACCTGGTTCTCCATATACTCCTATTTTCCGCTGTCCTCTTTATATCTTGATAACTCTCTTTCCCTTTCAAATCGTCTATCAGCTGAAACCTTTTCCTACCTCTTTCCCTTTTCCCATCTAGTTTTCCTTCTAACACGTCTTTAATCATACTCTCTCTCCTCAGGTAATGTCCAACCCAGTTAGCCTTCCTCTTTCTGATAGTCTGTATAATCATTCGCTTCTCTCCTATTCTTCGTAGCACTTCATCGTTTTTCATCCTATCTGTCCATTTTATCTTCAGCATTCTCCTCCAAGTCCACATTTCAAAGCTTTCCAAGTATTTGATGTCATTTTTCCTTAGCGTCCATGTTTCTGCCCCATACAATGCTATACTCCATACGTAGCATTTTATCAACTTCTTGCGGATATCTTCCCTTATATTCCCTGTAAGTAGTTGTTTCTTTCTCCTGAAAGCAGCTTTTGCTTTTCCTATTCTAGTTTTGATCTCATCCGTACATTTTGCCTCTCGTGTTATGATACTTCCAAGGTATTTATATTCTGAAACTTGTTCTAATGGCTTTCCCCCAATAGTTATGTTCAGATTCTCTTCTTTACCCGATATTCGAATGACCTTGGATTTTTCTGTATTTATTTCCATACCGTATTTTCTACCTGTTATCACTAGTCTATTAATCATTTTTTGTAGCTCCTCTTCTTTTCTTGCTAGAAGTACTTGATCATCTGCGTATTTTACTGTTCTTATAATCCTTCCTCCAATTTTGAAATCCCCTGTGCCTTCTAAAGCTTCTTGCATGTGTATCAAGCACAAAAGTCCCTGTCCCATTTGTGCTTGATACACCTCTGGACCAGGGTTTCCCAACTGGGGATGGCGATCTCCACAGGGAGATCGCCATCCCCAGTTGGGAAACCCTGGTCCAGAGGTGTATCAAGCACAAATGGGACAGGGACTTCGGAAATTTAACTGCAGCATACAATTACAAAACTAAAGTGTATATTATAGGTTGGATTGAAAACGGATTCCAATAGTACTCTTATTATTTGATATAGTAATCACCATCAGAAAGGATGTCACCTTAATTTTTTTAGACAGCAACAAATAAGTATATGTCACTTTTACATTACCAGCGATAATTACTTATAGTTTTGCTGGTGATTTCGATATCTTATAAATATTTTAGTGTGTATGTATGTTCTTTATACCTTTTTACACCGTTGAAGCTATCGAATTCAAAAGTTTCATGGACCAAAGGAAGAACTTGGTCTAGGTTTGCAGACCGTGGACTCTCTTATGCCCCATGGGGTCAACAAAATACTATTTCCATAAGAATGCATGGGAAATGGTGTGGAAGCCCCAAATGCCATGCAGCCCTTCACTGATGTGGATATATATATATATTTAAATATTAACTCACGATTACGGGAAATGACTTATTTTACGCAACAAAGACTGAATATTTTACTTCTCTTCATGTTTTTTCGTATTACAGTTAAATCGCTCGAAATTATCCTTTTAGCGCAAAATTTATTAACATTTTCCAGGCGGCAACAAAGCTAAATTTCTTAATTGTTGTTCTCTTCAAAGACAGATAGTCACGTAGACATGGTGCACCGTAGAGGAAAAATTGCCAACGCCAAAATGTACAAATGGATTCATGCTTAAATATAGTCTATGAATACTTTTAAAGTGAGTCAAATGATTTTTAAGGAATATTAAAACATTGTTATCTTTTAGTATTAACATTGAAATATTTATCGCAAGATAAATCGATACATCTACTTACATTTGTTTGGTAACAAAGATGTTGTTTTTTGTTTACGTTTTGGCTAATAGTATGGACATAATCCACATAATTTTATTGCTGCTTTAAAGGATTCAGTGCATCTATCCATGTGAATATTAAGTAGGACGTAATGTGTGATTATATTAATGGTAAAACTTTATAATACAATACGCAATAAAAATCGTTTGCTACTTAAAAGAAAACTTTTTCGAGCGAAGTCGGGCGTTTCAGCTAGTGTTTTATAAGTATCTCCCGTATTCATAAAAGAGTTCTGATAACGCAGCCAAATAGATGATGTAACAAACATTAATAGGGTTTCAACTTGCAAGGTGAATATTTGTTTTAAAAACGTCTAATGTGTGATTTTTAAGACTGTGTGTATCATCCAATTGTTCCAAAAGCAAAGTTAACTGAAAGTTTTATTCGATAATTTGAAAGAATTTAATTCGTGACGCCTTATCTTTTCCAAGTTTAGCTTCAGAGAGTGTCTCTGACCTAAGTTTCTTGCGTGACGCCAGCGAGACAAGAGAGCCGACGGCTGACCATTATTATTTCCGCTCCATTTCAGTAGGCGAAACAAAGAAGTCGGGAAACGAGATGAAATGCTTTCCATCAACTCTAAAGCTATTCCCCTTCCGTCCACCCATCACACTCCGCTTATCCTTTCTTCCCTACTTCTCTCTATCTCTCTCAAAAGAGGAGAGATAACGTGTTAGGAGCAGCCATTTAATTTCCGCTTATTACGAAACAAGAGAGAGATTTAAATGGGTTTTGACGAAGATATCCGTCTCGGTATGTTGGAAATAAAAATTTTCCGGCAATTTTTTTCCATAAACGTCGACCTTTCCCCATTTCGGTCCTTTGATATGTTGATAAAGTTTATTAAAAATATTCGCACTCTAGATAATATCTATTTAAAAGTTATTTTTAGAGCTAAAACATTCCTACTTTCTAATCTGCGTGGAAGTCTCTTGATTTTGTGGTCCGTTTGTGGAAGATTACCTGAAAATGTATTCCAAATGGGCTTCCCAATTCTTGCTTGTGAAATATAAATAAACTCTTGGCCATCTATATATATATATATATATATATATATATATATATATATATATATATATAGTATACAAATATTAGTTAGCAATTCATTTGAACCTCGTAGTCGTTAATGTACTTAACTGTGAAGTTTTTTCACCGATTGTTTATTTTTTGCTGTTCAACGTAATCACGAGGCCTAATAATTTATCGGAAACAATAAATGCCCATTTTACCCATTAATTATAATTGTCAATTTTACGAGGCTAATTTTTTCCTGATGACTTTTTAAAACAACTTTGGGAATCCATTTGGATTATTGTCTTCTCATTGGAATTAATTCTCACTATGCCTCGACATAGAATTGCCGACATCTCTAATTTGTTAAGGGGTTGGACGACTGGGATCAAACCTAGTGCAAGTCGCCGAGATCTATCACTGAGCGCCGCAAGGGAGATAATAGCTTATGTTTTCGATGAATATCAGGAATCTGATCGGAATCAAATAAGCTTTAGGTCGCAAATATTCCTTATTAGTGAATCCCTCAAAGTAGAATACCCCTTATGTCAAAGTTCTCTCGAAACGAAAAAAATTATATACATTAGAATAGCATTTCCGTGAACTAAGATTTAAAATTTTTTATTTTTTGATAATTTCTGTGGTTATACCCGATGTTCGTTGTCATTTAAAATGCATATCGTTAACAATTTAAATTTTATCATCGGATATAAATTGTGTATTCTTTGTTTTATTCGTTCGGATAATTTTCACTCAAAATCTTTCACTATCTGACTTAATGATGACTCGATAAATTTCTGTTTTCATGCAGTACTTGATAGAGGAAACATAATCGATCACGAGTAAACTCTTACTACAGTATGAAGACGTTGATTCTTTCCATGACGGTATGCGCAACGTCGCTATTCTTATGTTATATTCCCACTGGAACAATTTTATAATGGGTTTACCGGTACCTGCACGAATTCCATCGGATCATAAATTCGCATTTTGTAGCAAAGCAATTGCACAACCACCGGATCTGAAATTAATTTTGATACGCAAAGAAAGAATATAGCGAATGATAAATGACTCATACCGTAAATATGGCGGAAGGCGACGTCCGACAGAACGCAAGCCGTAAAGCGAGCCACAAACGCACACGGGACGCGTGTCAAGTTTTATTTCTGACACATCTATGGTTGTAAACGCGAATTATCCAGGTCGTAAGCGCGAAAAGGTGTCGCGAGGTTATAGCTATGTGAGCGCGAGACGTCGTGCAAAGGGTCGTTATCCGAGATATTACTGTGTAAGCAAATGTGCTAGGTAAAAATTTTATTTACTATCGCAGCTCCCTCGCATCTTTCAGGAGCAGTTTATCATTGCGAATCAAGTTCTGCTTTGTTTGATTAATGGCGACAGGTCCCTTGAGGCAGAGATGCCCCTCCATTCGTCGATCGGTTTCACTTACCTAAGCGCTCTTAATGACTGCGCTACAATTGATGGCGGGCCATAAACCCATCTTGAAACTGTCCAATCGCCTTAACTACTGATTAAAGAGAAAATAAATCAAGTCGGCCGCTGTTCGTTTAAACTCGCATGAACTAAGTTATGCGGTTTTGTATTTTAACCAGACTAGATTTATGACCTATTAAAATATAACTCTTTCCTTTTATGTGTGGCGCCGATGTAAAAATTGAACCATTCTACGTGATATTGTATGCAATTTTTATACGAATGAACGACTATATTTCGGGTAATCATAAACATTTTACAGTTTCATTTATGTGCCAACTTGAAGTGCTTTTCGAGGTCCTCCTCAATGTAATGAATAATGTTAAATGTCTTAAAAAACGTGATATCACTTTATTGTTAATAGCTTCATTACCAGTGGGAACTGGTTCTTCCATTTCTTCTTCATCATCTTCATCGCCACACTTTCGCTGCAGCCCTACCATGACTTCCCTCACGATGTCTAGGTTCGTTTGAGCTTCTGTTGTTATCACATCCCGGTCGATTTCTTTTAAAATTTTCTGTTCATCTCCATCAACCTTTATGATATTGTTGTTTCATTAAGATTAACGTCTACTGTCTTGGTTTTAGAAAGACCAGCTTGGCTTAAACTGTTCTTAATCTTTCCGGTCTCACCCGTCTCCTTGCTTTGACTAAGGTTCTGATGGCGTCTAATAATAACATTTTGTGGTCTTTTTTATTCTCAATGGATTCATTCATTCGAAGGAAAATTAATTTTAGAAAATGATGTTTTAGGCTTCTAATTATTCCATTCAGAATAACATCATTAATGTTGCTTAACTTTCACCCAACCTTATGGTGAGCTGGATAATTATTAATTAATAACAAAATATTTCTAATTTGAGAATCAAGTTCACGATGCAAACTTATTATTACTTCTTCAAAAAGAGTTCACCTCATCTAAACTTTTTTATTTGACTGGTATCGAACAGGCTAGCTTTTAGCCATTTTAAAGCACCTAGGGCTTTTCGATTTGCAAATCACAAACAACTTGCGTTTCTCACTCTAATCCATATTGACACAAATTAAAACTGTAATCTTATCCTTGGATAATTTTCCTCCTAAACAATTTTTACCTTTAAATTTTAACGTCTTCTTTGGGGTTAGCTTAAGAAAAACCCCAGTCTCATCTCAATTAAAAATGTTACAGTCAATATATCCTTCACAAACGTTAGGCCATACCACTTTTAACTGGTCACTAGTAAATTTGGTCTACTACACAAACAACGAGAAAAATCGAAAATCACAAAAAAGTTTATATTTAAGGGGTATTTTAACCTTAATGTTCCATTTTAATACCCCATAAGAAAAGCATCGGAATCAGTGCAAGGCTTTCTAAAAATGCATTTTTAAATTACTTTAAATTGCGATACGAATTTGGGAAAAGAAAAGTTGTCTATCTGAAAGAACGGAGATCTTAATTTTTGAAAGCAGAATTCAAATACCTACCGGATTAGCGTAAATATCTGCTTTTAATCGGAAAAAGTGTGAAATTTGTCCTTTTTCAACAATGAAAATCTTTAAATACTATGGCAACGATCTCGATGCTTTTAAAGGGATCTGATATTATATGTTACAATTGCAGTGATTTAATGCTTTTAATGGAAATTAATGCCGTCATAACGAATTAGAGTTGAACTTCCATAACTCGAATCTCAAGGAAAAGTAATTATTCGAGTACTAGAAAATTAAAATTATGGAAATATATTTTTTAATATTTGTATATATACAGTGGAACTTCTATAACTCGAATATCAAAGGAAAGCAACAATTATTCGAGCTATAGATAATTCGAGTTGCAGAATTATATTTTTTTAATTTTTCTTTAACTGAATTAACATCAAGTTTATTCCCATAAGCATATAAGTTAACTTATTCTAATTTTCAATATAATGCATATTATGAAAACATCATCACCAATATTTTCTTCCGATGATATTTAAGATTTAACTGTATCCAAAACACTAACTGCATCACGCACTGTGATTGAGGGTAACATAGATAATTGCAATTCTCACGTACTACTGAAAGCACAAACATGGCGATTAAATTTGGGTTATCCACTGTAGAAAGGAGCACATAGGTTTGTTTTTCATCAGGGCTGTAAGTAATCACAATAGGAGAAGAAACCCTGATAACAGTGACGGTAAAACGTGATAAGTATTTAAATGTTGTGTTTCGTAGTTTTTCTAGAAATTTGAACTCTTTTCAATTGTTAAATATTATGGCGTCATAGATATTTCCCGATTGTTTTTATCCTAATGTGTGCTAAAGGCATGGATGGTAGCATAATCTTAACAAGAAATTTCCTAATTTTTCCATAAATTTAATTTCTAGGATATTGTCTTAATGATGATTATTCTTATTGCTCATGCAATTCGATCTGAGTCACTAAACTTGAAATACGAAAACTTAGACACCAGCCGATTTTCAGGGAATTTGGAAATTACGGATAGTTGCCTTAATTTCACAGAAAATTATAAATATACTGCTATTACTAATGGAATTTATTATTGAATACATATAGGCTCCGCGTGACTGAAATGCTGTTGCCCTGGAGATCACGTTGGTTTATTTACGCGTTTAGATCTTGGTGTATGGTGATTTTTTGATGCGCTTGCAGTTCGAAAGCACCGACTACTCGTGTGTGTGTATATATATATATATATATATATATATATATATATATATATATATATATATATATATATATATATATATATATACAATTTTTGGTAAAATTACGGTACTAACTTTTATTGCCGCTGAAACCGAGTTGGTTAACTCGTAACAAAGACTAGTACCCCTACGGAAAGACCGGAAACTTAATGCTATAAAACGATTCTCAGGTTTTTCCATGGAAGGCGACAATCGATGGGTCAACGGGAAAATTTAGAACTACGTGTTAACGAATGCTAGCGTGACGTCATCACAGGATGTCCCTCGCCCCCTTCCCCTCCCGTTTTAATACGATAATCGTAGCAAATATAAATTGCACGGACAGATTAAATGGACTAAAATGAAAGAATTGCATATAAGAAATCAAATTTATTACCGTATATCACACATAGCGAGAGTACAAAGTCATTATCAAATTACATAACAGTGAGGTATTTTAACATAAATATTATACAATCAAGATATAATAATGAATTATTGTAACAAAATTTTATAACGTTAATACTTTTTATGCATGAAACGTATTTAAAGGAAATTCACGTGGACGACAAAAAACGTCAAACTTTCACGTCAAGAATGAATTTGTGGATCAAGCCAAAATCTATTTGTAAAGTGATTTCTTCGGCCCTGGAACACATTCTCTTTCTGTTGCACCTGTAAAAAGAACGAAAATGAATTTCTAAGAATGTCAATCATTAAACCTGCTAAACCTAATGAAATTGATGCAGGAGGCAATGGGCATGCTTCAAATGTTGCAATAAATGTAAAATAAGGCAAATGCGCTTACGGCCCATTGCGGTCCATAAACAATGTTTCTATGAAGATCACATTACCATTTGTAAAATTAAACACATCACATTGCACTAGAAAATGTCCACTTTATTTATAATTTATTCTAAGCACAGTTGTATTTGCTGACGTTTACGTGTTCACAGCAGTTAGGTAGCCCATTTAAGATTTCAATTTCTCGATCGAAAAATATATACATATTTCTAAATGTTTTAAAACAAAGAATTATCTTCAAGTCTAGGATTATAAACAAATGTATAATGAGAAACAAGAAATAAGTTAACAATTTAGTAAATTCAAAATATTTCATATTAAAACAATGAGACATCGCTATGGTACACTTATTTCATTGTATTACATGCACAATTCTATCCTCTGGCGTCTATGTTGCAGTTTAACTTCAAAACTCACTATAATCTACTGATAACCGCGAGAAGTTTTAAACAGAAATTTCAGTTACTCAATCTAAAATTACGGCTAATTTTGTGAACTGACACGTACCATATTCACGGCCAGGGCAATGTGTCTTTATAGGAGGACGTAGTCTCTTATAAAAAAATTAGTTATTAGATAGTTCTATCTGTGCACGATTCCATTCAGTACGCGTCACAAAGTTTTACAATATTTCCATCAAAACATGATCCGTCTAAATTTTCATTCCTCGCGCGGAATTGGGTTTGGAGAGAGAAAATTTACCCGCACCAAGAGGGGAAGAGACAATGCACGAGCAACGTCGAAGTATCAGTTCGGTTTTGTGTCGTAGTTCCCTCTCCCTCCCTTCTCCAGGCACCCCCAGGATGCAGCTGTGTTTATTCCAAAGGCACGTGCTCTATCTCCCTCTTTCTCACTCTCTTTCTCCTTCCAGTTTCGCCTCCGCCTTTCCCAGTTTTTTACCGTGTTAGTTTTGTTTCGACGAAGCACGGAAGTGGGAAAGAAGAAGAGGGCCAACGTATACCTATGCGACTGCAGATGAAAGTGTGTGCTCGTACGTGTGCGTGCGTTTCTGTTTGCGTGTTTCTATGTTTGCGTGTGCTTCTATGTTTGAGTGTGTTTCTATGGGGTGTGTGTGTGTTTCTATATTTTTCTATGTTAGTGTCTTGTGTTTCTATGCGTGTTTATGTATGCATATGTATGTGCGTACATGTGAGTGTGTGCGCGCAAGTGCGTGTGCCGTGGGGAATGAATGATGGCGAGCGCGCGAGGCTTCCCTTCTCAAAATGTCTATGAAGGCGATGCTTCTTTTTTTTTTATGCCACGTCCCATTCCAACCTTATAGCGCCGTTACTAACAGATGAGACGAAGGCAATGCGAGGTGAGGCATGGGAATAAGTGAAAGATGGGATGGAGGAGGAGTGGAGAGAGAGAAAGGGAAACGTAAAGGGTTTGCTTCTTCCCCGAGGAGGGAAGACGAGGCGTTCGTATGGGGCGGGAGGAGGGGAATGGAGGAGCAGACGGAAGTGGAGTCGAATGGGACGGGCGAAGAAAAGGAGGAACGCGTGTAGGTTGCGGTCTGCTAAGAGGGAAAAGGGGTGTAAGGTGGGCTCGCTCGCGAGGAACGGCAGAACGGGAGGAAGAGGTAGAGTGGGGTAGGTAGAGGAGGAAGATACGGTAGGGAGGGGGAGAGGAAAGAAACGCAGCTTCAGCCAAAGTTAGGAGCGGACGCTAAACTCCTTCGGAGCGAGATAGAGAGAAATATGTGCTTGCGTTGCACAAATAGACCAGGCGAGGGAGCTGGGAGTAGGGTTTGTGCAATCCTTCGATAAAAATCTCATTTGGAGGTAAAGTACGTTAGCCGGAGCGCTTCTTGTCTGCGTGCGCCGCCCATCAGCATGGCAGACTTTAAAAGGTCCGCGTTCGCGTTGTTGGCTCTTTTTTCTTGCATTCGTAGGGAGAAGGTAAATGAATGTTACGTCATCAGCATTACGCTATCCTTTTTTGACCATTAAATACGATTAAAGGCAAACATCAATATATAGCTTCAGTGATAGTTACTGTTCATAATGGAAACGAAATGTATTCGTCATTTATAGCTAGCAAAAGAAAACGAAATGTTGCGTGGTGATAATTTTAAGAAAATATAAATAAGAAATAATGACATTTTGTACAATTTTCTTCGTTTTATAGCACGTTTTTCGCAATGACAACTTCACCATCAGCGGTGGAAATTGTATAAGTTGTATCATTTCGTATTAAAATGCAATTCTACAAAGTTTCACCTTCTTTATTGAATTTTATAATTTTTAGAGTTTAAAGCGAAAAAAGTTTTCCTTTTGATAACGAGATGAAACGATGATCTTATTGAAATCTACCATGTCTATCATGCGAATTCAATCATATAAAACTAGAACCATTGTTCTGAACACAAAACTCACGTATCTACTAAATCCCATTTTACAATTTTCAATCGTATGTTACTATGGCGAGGAAAAACCAATCTGAATAATTACTATCTAATGGATATAGCTATTGGGCTATGAATTCATTAATTAGAGACAGCGTAGAAATTGTTACTACAAAACAATCATATGATGCTGCGTACTTTGGATGATGGTGCCCCCTAAAAGCTATGCAGCCAAGCGCACACATGCCCCTTGATACCTCTTCAAGAAACACAAATATTAGGTATCAAAATGTACGGAACCAATAAAACGATCATTGATTTTAATTAACCTAGTAATTGAAGGTTACGGCTGACTTATTTTGACGAAAACCTTTTTGTCTAAAGGTAAAAAATAACACTTCTTGCTAAAGCAGCAGCGACTGGGTAAAATAAACAAAAAGAGGAAGAAGTTAGAACTTAAGTTGAGCAGAATTTCACCAAAATTCCCTTCAAAACTAAGGCGAAATATTTGCCTCTTACTTGTTTGTCTAAAACGTCTTTCATGAAATTAGGACAAAGCATAAAATTCAAATCCTTCTCCAAAGTGTTCTAGAGCGAGGTCGTTTTGCGTCACTTTCCAGAACTTTCGTCGGGACAATTAGTGATAATATAGGACAGTTGTTTTTTATTAATGTTTGAGAAGAAGATTCTGGCGAAGAAGCCTTGAGTTGTTTTGTTTTTCTCTCAAAGTGGAGTCGTTAGTTTCTGTTCCATAAGAAGCTAATTTTATTCTCCTCTTCATTATAAGTTCTCTGGTTGTTTTTTGCCTTCTGTAACTTCTATTGTTTTTTTATTCGTTCGTTTTGTATTTTTGTTGCCTTAACGTTTCGCAGTAAGGGCGGGAGCTGTCTGCTCCACCCTTTTGATTTTCTTTGATGATTAAGTCCGAAGACCCTCTGGTTCTTTATACTCCAACAATTCATATTTCATCGCATGTATTTCATGGTTCACAATAACTCTCTTTGTTTGGAGCGATTATTATGAACACATCTGCTAGCTTTGTTTTACGTTTATTCGTGGGATTTAAAGGCGTGTTTACACGGTAAATAATGTGTTTATCGAAATTCATATAATATATTTTTTTTCGTAGTGCAAAAAGAAAATCTATGATGAAAGGATATAAAATTCGCTGCCATATAAATCTGTTGTTCGATAACTTTCTGTGATCCTCAAGGAAGTTATCATTTCCGAATAATTTGAATTTTAATTAAGGGAAAGTCACCAAAATTTGAGCGTTTTAATTCCCTCATCAAGTTTTGGAAAATGTTTTCATTAAATAGTTTGTTTGATCCTAATTTAGAGCTGTGTTATACGAAGGAAACTTTCAGCTTCTAATGTTTCAGCCGAATATAAATTATTTTAAATTATTTCAATGAAATTTTGCCATCTATGCGCTTTCATTTACGTATTAGTAGGTGAATGAGAACCATCTGAGGATTTTCCAAAACGATTTCTTTGATTTGGGAAAAGATATTTTTTTCACAGAAATTTAACATAAATTACTATGTTAAATGAAACTATTTGATTATTTACCAACAAAATCTCTTAATTTAAGTATGATACAATAAATGACCTCATATAAATAATTAAACTGTTCCTAAAATGTATTAAGTGTGTTCAAAACCATTTTTCCTATCAAACGTCAGCGTTTAGATTTTTTCAGTTTTTTATTTGGAAAATGCAAATTATTCTTTAACTTAATCCTACGTGTTTTGTCCCCGATATAAACTACCAATGCTGCAAATTCGAGACACTAATTCGCTCTGAGGTTACCGCTGAAAAGGTAAAGCCACCAAGCGTTGTGTGACGGCGATAAGGCCAAGTTGGACAGTGGGAGGAGAAAGAGAAGAGATAGGATATAGAGAGAGAGAGGGAGAAGTAGGAAACCAATCAGAGCATGCGAGGACATGGAAGAGAGGGAGAGAGGAAAAAGTGGGAGAGGAGAAGGGGAGGGAGTGGGTGAGGAGAAGTGGAGGGAGTGGGAGAGGGGAAGGGGAGGGAGTGGGAGAGAAGGGGAGGGAGTGGGAGAGGAGAAGGAGAGGGAGTGGGGAGAGGAGAAAGGGAAGGAGTGGGAGAGGAGAAGGGGAAGGAGTGGGAGAGGAGAAGGGGAGGGAGTGGGAGAGGAGAAGGGGAGGGAGTGGGAGAGGAGAAGGGGAGGGAGTGGGAGAGGAGAAGGAGTGGGAGAGGAGAAGGGGAAGGAGTGGGAGAGGAGAAGGGGAAGGAGTGGGAGAGGAGAAGGGGAGGGAGTGGGAGAGGAGTATGCGAGAGACGAACACAATTTGAGGTCGGCGGCGACAGTGGCCGGCGGTGGCGGGCGTCTCGACTCCAAATAATTAGCCCAAGCGTCCCTTCTCTCAGAATTTGGAGCGTGTTTGCAATGCAGATGTCCTCCCCTACTAGCAGTCGTGCGGGCGAGAAATCATCGTTATAATTAGCTTGTTAAAATCTTTAAATGGGCATTAAGAATCCGAAATTTAACCGATGTGTGGCAATATAAAGCATATCTCCCCTCGAGAGGTTTACATTGATCTGCAATCAATTATTCTGAGAATCATGAAGACTCTATACGCAAAATGACACTTTGTATCTACTTATCCTCGAGCGAGTACAAAAATAACTCGAGTTACAGAATATAAAGCCAAAATACGTAAATAGTGGCGGAAAAAATGTCGGTATGCGTGCGAATATATTTTTCTGCGCGTGAGAGCACGGGCATGCGTGCTCATTTGATGCAACGGGTTTAATTGAGAGTTAATTTTTTATTTTACTTTGCATTTAAATTTTACGCAGTAAAACTTGAAAATGTACAGCTTTTTAGCTCGCCTCAGGGTTGAAATTATACTCCGTGAGTTGAGACCAAGCGGATATAATTCGAAATTTATGTGAATGCGAACTTAACTATTAAATGACGCCCCTTTTTCAAATACTCGCTCGAGAATAAAAATATTTGTCAGGGAATACAAATAGTCGTACAACGGCTGTATGGTTTTCCATTATCCCGTAATATTATAGCTCTTAGAGAAACCGTTCGCACAGAATAAATTTTGAGATAGTATATGGCCTTCGAAAACGTTTTTTTTTGATGGTGGATAAATAGTTAATGGTTTGTTAAACACAAGTACGTAGGGAATGTGGGAAACCTTTCAAGATTATGCCTCTGAATGCCTTTTCAATCCTTTGGACTTTTTATGCGACTTTTTTCCAATTAAATGTATATTCCTTCAAAAAACCAGGATACAATCTATTGAAATCATTTGGCAAAATATTTCCATGTGCCATCTTAATGAAAATCAGGAGCAATAATTAAGATAACTATATAATTAAGAATTTTGGTGATTTAATTTTACATTTCATAAATTGGCCCGAATTGTTGAGCCCTCTTTTTTACATTTAATTTTAAAATCATCCAAAATATGTTTGGCTGCTTGGTTTAACGATAAAATTTTCCATATTTAATTTAATTAAACATCTCTATAAAATATTCTACCTTTGACTAGTTAAAATATGCAAATTTTCATATCGTGGAATTACTTTGAGTATTAATTCAGTATTCGCACATTTCTAAACCTTTAATATTTTTTATAATGGAGATCAATTGACTTGTGAAATTATTTACAACATGCTTGCGTTTTTGTAAAATCTCTGATAAATAATTAGAATATTATTTGAAATTTGAAACTTAATTTTTTGTAATTATACGGTCGATTTCATATGCATATTTCTAAGTTTTTAATAGAAGTGATTGATCTATTTTGATGAATATCATCTCACCATAGAGAACAAGATTAAGAATACCCTTCGGGGCAGAAGAATCCAACGAAAATATCTCATTACGATCTCATAAATAAAAATCTGTCCCAAATTCACCGATTGAAATGCTTGGTTATTTAACTGATTTCTTTTTGTCTTAAAATTTGCCGTCTGCATTTTTTCCATTTTCCTAGATTTTGAAGTTCATAGGAAGACATTTAAAAAATATATGTTTCGCGAGACCTTCGAGAGAAAACGACCCCACTCAAATCGGCCCACAGTTCAAATCAATCCCGAGTTTTATGACTGAATATTGCGACGCGGGTGGGAAAGAAAGTATCGTTAGATGTCACTGTGAGCTGCCTCCGACAGAAGCGCGCGCATATAACAAGGGTTTAAACGGGTTAATTCTTGCGATAGCGGTGGAATGGAAAATCCATTTGAGGTAAGTGAGCTTGTTGGGGCACTCCCCTTTGACTATCCTTTTGGAGAGGATTACAGGTCTCATCAAGGGAGTGGGTTGGTGGTAGTCGAGGTGAGGCTATGAAGATGAGAAGGGAAGGGAGAGGGAGAGAGGGAGGGAGGAGCGAGGGAGGGAGGCCTACATAGCATCGACACACACACATTGGGAGCACCGTGGTGACATGTAGCCTCAAGGGTGTCATCGGCGACACCCCATACCGCTCTCTGCCATGGCGAGGCCGCATTTATCCTCGGCAGGGGGGCAGAAATGGAGGATCTGGAGGTTGAATAAAGGAGAGGAGGACAGGATAGAGGCAGGAAGAGGGGATGGGCGAGAGAGAGAGAGACAGAGGAAGGAAGCCCCAAAACATCTGAGGGAGAGGGTAAGGGGGAGGTGAAGGAAGAGCAACGGAGTCCCGGTGCCACGGAATATTCGTAACGCAAAGGTATAGAGAGAGAGAGAGCGCTGATAGTAGCTGAGGAATGCGTGCAGTCGGCAGAACTTCTCCCTTCTATTTTTTTTTTCCTGGCGCTTCCATCCCTTCCCCGGGGCAAATGCGACAGCGACGCCCGTCCCACTAAAGCGTGTAGGGCGTCGGCGTCTCTGGCATTCGCTTTTTTTTATTTCCCAACTAGCGTCACGAGGATGAATAAAATGTAAAAAAATTGCCGTCTCTTTGTCTTTTATGGAGCTCTCTCTCGTCCTGCGGAAGGTTGAGAGAAATTGTAATTTTTCTTTTTCTCTTTTTTTCTCGCCCTATTCTGTCTCATCCCTTTCTCTCCCTCGAAGTGGAGATTTCCATCCGTCTCGATCGAAAATAATATAAAAAGAGAAATAACGGAACAAACGGTAGAGAACGAGAGAGAGAGGAAGAAAAAGAGAAAGGAATGTAAATGCGACGCGCCTCCGAGAAGACATTTATTCCTGCCTTCCCTTCCACTTTTCATATATGCCTAAGGTTTTCTGCTTTCTCCTCAAAGACCATTTGATTCGGATTTAGAGCACCAGGGGGGCCCATTCAGGGATTTTTTATTTTTCCTCGCTCGGGCCACCACAACCTTTCCTCTCTCTCTCTCGACTCAAATTAAGGATCGAAAAAAAGAGACCGAAAAATAAAAAAGGATTTTTTTCCGTGCTTTTTTCCCTCTAGCTCTCTATCATTATTGTATTTCTCTACGATGGAGAATTCCGGTCAAAGAGAGAGACAGAGGAAAAAATAGACTGTTCGGTAGGGTTGGGAACGAGTGGGAGTAGGAGGAACGAGGTTACCTCGTTTCGGGACGCTTCTCGTTCCTCACGGTCCCATCTGCGATTAGCGAACTTTTTTTATTATTATCATTTCCGAGTCGGGCGGCAAAAAGATAAAGGTCGCTTTTAGATAGAAGTTGGCACGAGAGACGGGGTTTACCTCTTTCTCCTTCCACCCTCCCCGTACCTTTTTACGCGATTCCCACCCCATCCTCGTGGAAAACGGTTAGTGCCGTCGTCCCATGCAATGATTCTTACGAGGAGAGGGAAATGATGCGTACAAAAGTCGGGCCAAACCCTACAGAAGAGAGAGAAAAAGGGTTGGAGAATGAGTGAAAATGGAGGAAGAGAGAGAGAGAGAGAGAGAGAGAGTAGGGGATGATATGGAATAGTAAAGGGTTGAAAAAGGAGGAGCACCAGCGACCACCCCACCCCCTCCTCCTCCTCCATTCGAATCTCACTCTCTCTCCAAACCTCTTGCTCGTTATACGGCACTTTGAAATGTTTTTGCAGCGGACGGTCGTGATGGGGTCGGGAAAGGGACGCGTGAGAAATGATCCAAACTTTGTTCTCCTCTATCCCTCCTCTCTTTCTCTCTCTCTCCCTACCCCTCAAAACCCCTTCCTTTTCCCTCCGTGCAGTCTTGTGTAGGATTGTTATGGGGGCGGATCGATGTGTGTGTGTAGGCCAAACTTTTGCCACAATGAAGGTCGTTGAGATCAGAAAAGGGCGGGCTCCATCTGCTTACAAAGTAGGCCCTGATTGTCACTTGCGCCGCCGGATGGCTGATTTATATTCTGCGGAAGATTAATATCGCGACCCGGATATATCTCAACTGGCAACATGGAGCAGTTTTACCCGGCCTTTTGTGAGTCGGAGGGATATTAATGCTCGATAAAAGGATATAAACTAAAGAAATGGCGTGTTCGCCGCTCAGATTAAGTGCTAAACATAGACTAAATTTGCAATTATAATCTGTTTTGTGGAGCGATTACGAGAAGTGGCCGTTTTTTGGACGCATTAAAACGTCGTTGGATCATTTTATGAACGCACCCAAGATGACATAAGATTTTCCGAGCTTGAAAAATTTGCCGTGCAAAAATGCCATCGCGTAACATCAGAAATTTCTTTTTGAAGCGGCTTTATGGCTAGGGAGAGCACAACTACAAAGGTTACTAAATTAGTAACATAATTTTTATTGGAAAACCCTTCGTCGAAAGAACAACTTTAAATTTAATTTAATTCTCTCAGGAGTAATGAAAAGAGAATGTTTCCGTGTATGTCGACAACCAACATACCTCTATCTCTCTCTCTCTTTAAAACGGCTTCACCGAGCGAAATTAGTAAAAAATAAACCGGAGTTAAAACTTCTTTGTATCAAAATTGAAGGGTCATATAGCGCGATTTTAATTCAAATAAGGCTTTTGTTACGGTTGACCAACTTTCTGGCACTAGAGCCAAGAGGAGAGATTTTTTTCGGCCGGATGATGGCGTCAGAGTCGCTCTTTCTTTCTTTCTCTCTCTCTCTACCCCTCCCACCTACACACACGAATAGTGGAATTCAGAGGGAGAGAGGGTGTGGGTGGAGAAGTGAGGAGGGAGGCAAGGAGTGGGGTGGTTGGAGGGAAGAATGGATGGATAGGAGGAGCAGGAAAGGGCGGATATAGAGAAGAGGATGTGCAAGAGAGGAGGAGAGCACGGGAGAGAGAGAGGTTCAGGGTGGGGTGGAGCTTTCCGAGAGTTGTGGGAAGCGGCTTCTGAGGTTTGATCCCAGGACTTCGCCCATATCGATCCACAAAGGAATTTTGTGCAAAGAGGGGGGGAGGGATTTGACTGGGGAGAATGTTTGGAGAGGATTATGGGAGGGAATGAGAACCACACCGTGGAGTAAAGGAGACGGATGAGTGATGGGAGGAGAGGGGAAGATAGAAAGAGAAAGATGTAGGGATAAGGAGGGAAAGTTAGAGAGAGTCAAATAAGATGTTAGAGAAATAAAATGGAGAATTATAGAAAAATAGAAATCACTGAAAGAAAGGGAAGACAAACGAAAAGAAGAGAAAGAGCGATAAAGAATGAATTGTAATATTTTGGGCAAAGATAAGCGTTAATTAGTCTCCTCTTTCAGCTATCAAAAAGAGATAATCTAAGAGAGAGAGAGAGAAACAAGATAGATATAGTGAGGGAAAGAGGGAGAATTGAAGAAGGAAAGAGAGAGAAAAAATAGAGAAAGTCACAGACAGATAAACATGAAAGAGAGGAAGACAGACGAAAGGGGACAGGGAGAGAAGGGTGAGGGGGTTGCGTGCGTGGGATAAAAATAAGACAAAAGAACGTGGGAGGGGGAAAGGATTAAGGCTTTTAAGAGGGAGAGATATATGGTATGAGGGAAGGGACAAAGAGGGAGAAAGAGATGGGAAAGAGAGGGGGGGAGGTAGGAGGGTTTGGGGGGAGATGAGGGCGTATAGGAGGACGTGTCGAGGGAGAGGTGTTTTAAACGAAGTGTATGCGAAGAGGGTGCCATCATCGGCGGGGGTTTTTGGACGAAAGGGTTTGTGAGAGGCGGAGCGAGGGAGAAGGAGAAATAGAGAGAGAGAGAGTGGGAGTTGTAGTAGTAGTGAGGGCTGTCGTGCAGAATGAGGAGTATGAGATGAGTGAGAAGGAGTCTAGGTAGTAAGAGAGAGAGGGAAAGGAATGAAAAAGGGAGTGGCTGCATGCAGAAATCAAGGGGAGGGAAGGTGGGAGGAGGATCGGCTGCTGTAAGGGTCCGTGAGATGTGTTTGTGTCGTCGAGGTACGCAAAGGAACTGAGCATGGCATTCGAAACGAGGGTCGTTCTTTTTTTCACTACCTTTTTCCCCTCTTTGTCTTTCTCTCTCTCTCTCTCTTGGTAGACGATGGATTGGAAAATCGAAAGGAAAGGGTGAATGGAGAGAAAAATGGATGGTTCTATAATGAGAGAAAGGAATGGAGAAAATAAGGTGTCGTAGAGAAAAAGGCGATTGAGAGGGATGGGAATAAAATGACCGAGAGTAAGTGGGGAGGGAGAGAGGTCAGCGAACAAAAGGGATTGTGGGTCATCAGGGAGGTGGAGCGCGTAATTAAGACGAGAAATGGGAAGAGATAAGATTGGCAATAATGACAGAAAGGGAGCGGAAAGTGTTGCGTAGGATTAAATAGAAGAGAATTGAGTCTTTATGAAGAAATGGGAGAACGTGTGGAGGAATAGCGCGTGGAAAGGAGAGAGAGGGGAATAATGTCACGACGGAACAAAGCCGTATAAAAATAAGAACCGAGATATGACGCAGAAAAGGAGTGATGAGGCGAGCGAAAAAAATAACAAATAAAATCCAGTTGGAGGGAAGAATGCAATCGTAAGAGAAAGAGAGAGGAAGTGAAATAAAATTTCAATTCGGTAGAATGGAAGAAACGACGTGGGATGAATATGTGGTAGAGAAGAGGCGTAGGCGGTGTGAGAAAAAAAAATATTACGAAGATAAAAAACAAAACCCATGGGCGAGACAACACGTACGGTAGAGACGAGTGAAAGAAGAAAATCGCCGTTATTACGGCCGAGATTGAGATTCTAGTGTCCCCGTTTAATTAGAACAATATGAGTTCAAAATGTTATGAGTAACGTACGTGAATGTATTCACGATATCAAGAAAATATTGGGTAAGTTTCGCTCCAAAAATGTACCTCTGCGGAAAAAGTTAACGTATACGTGATTTTTTGAAAACCATCTTGAACTGATGTAATAATCGAAGTAAGACTCATGTAAATAGTTTTTAATTAATTATGAGACAACTGAAATGAATAAATCAGGTTACTTGGTTTTTATAAAATTTAATCCTGAATATAACGTTCTTTATTAAGATACATATCGATAGTTTTATTAATAGCTTTAATAATTCAGTCTGACAGCTGCTTTCTCAGTAAATCTAAATCAACAAAGAATACGAATACGAAAGAATTTGCAAAAAAACGTCGCCAATATAAAATATGAGAAGCTCTTAAATAAACCGGGGGAGACGTTTTAACTGGAGAATTATTTTAACAAGTTTACCATTTTGTAAGGCGAATATTAATGAGATAATTTTTAGAACATGTGGTACGAAACGAAATTTCTAGAAAAAGTTTTCTCATGAGACATTTTTAGAACTATGTTTCACGTTTTTATGCATGTATACTAGGTTTCTCCGACGCCATATCCCTCAAAAGTTCAACTGGTTTATATAAAACCCAGTCGAGACTTTCTCATGCTACTTTTTATGCGTTTCTTGAAATTACTGGCAGGGCCGTGGCGTGGAAATCTATCGTCTGAGAGGGAAAGACAAAATGCCACACCAGATCGCGACACGTAGGTACAGATCGGAGGCGACAGTGCCGCCCTTTAGAAAAGTTCCGCCTGAGGCGGACGCATCTCAAACTTTCCTCAAGCTCGGCTCTGCTTCTTATAGCCGTATTTTTACATGGAGCAACTTTAATTTCACAGAAAACCGCTTCATTATCGAGCTCGTCTTATGGCTGAAAACAAATTCAAGAATAAGAACCTAAGTATCAAAAGTAGAAAAATCAATTACTTGTCTTAAGTACCTATTACCTACTTTCAATCAACCACCACTGAAGACGGCTTCATTGTAGCCGAAATGCGAATTTGTTTTTTCATAACTCTTTATCGCTATTGGAGATATTTCTATTTTAAATTTTTGATACGCAAGTGCTTATTATTAAAACTGACACTGGAAAAATGTCTTCCGATGTTTCTAATTGATTTGAAATAATGTTTAAATCGATAAAATATTTCGTGCCTTACTAATTTGGAATTGTGTAAACTAAAATAGTAGTTATTGTTTTTGGAACTCATACACTTCGAAGCGTCTTTTCATCACACGATCTTTTGCTTGTATTTTATAAAGGTTTGCATCGGTTGAGTAAAATTTCATTTTAACTGTACGCAGTGTTTTATAAATTAAATTAATTTAGTTATTTTGTTTGTTTGAAATAATTTAAAATGGAATAGCAGTTTAAATTCAACTAATTATATTGTGGCCGTATAAAATAAATTTTTTTATAATTGAATATTTATAATATCTCTATATAAATTGTTTTATATTTTTAATTCATATTAAAAATCAATAATTTAATCAATCATTTATATTTTAAGTAGTGAGGAATTTTATCAGAAATAAGAGGGAATTTTGTGATTTTTATATCAAGTGAAACAATGTCACGTTATTTTTAATATTGTTTAATGTTTTAGATTATTAAAATGTGACTAAAATAGCAAGACTTATAAAATTATATTTCAATCGATTCTTGAATAGGCTACCAGCAGCGATTAATTCATTGTTACAATAACAGGAATTTCGTTAGTTATCATTAATTTGATTCAATAATAGTCACAGATTCTTGAAAGAAACTCTCCATTTCAATAATTTCATTTTTTCGCAAAAAAATCGTGGCGATTAATTATTAAGCTTTTTACGCACATTTCCATAACTTTCAATTACACTCAATTTTTCAGTCATTCGATTATTATTTTACGTTCACCGCTAAGTTTATTATAGATGCATACAAGAAAAAACATTTGACAGCCAATCGTAATTAATATTTCATCGATGGTTGTCCCTTCACAACACATTCAATTTAGGATCTCGTTCCCTTCTACGCGGAAAAATAAAAATTCGAAAGCCGTTGCAGCTGAAAGCAACGCGTTTTAAATCGCCTAGCGTATTATTTAAATCTTCACGCGATGTAGCGGACTCGTACTTTTTCCCCCGATGTTAATAGTGCATAGGAGACTACGTCACTTCGGCATAACAATCCCAGGCTGCTCGTCTGAATTCCCTCCGGCCGTATTGCGCATCTACCATCTTCTCCATCCCCCCCTCTATCCCCTCATCTCCCTCCCTTTCCTACAATCCCTCTCCCAAACCTCTCCTTCCCCTCTTTCCTACCCGTCTCCCTTCCCTTCATTCTCCCTCCTCTGTCTCCTTTTCCTCCCCTCTCTCCAACCCCAACCTCCCCTCCTTCCATTCCAATCTCCCTCCCCTATCTCCATTTCCTCCTCCCAACTCCCACCACAATCCCCACCCTCTCACCATTCCCTCCTCCATCACCTCCCTCTCTGCTATCCCATCTCCCTCCCATCTTTCCCATCTCTCTTCTCTCCCCCATTCTCCTCCCTCCCTTTCCTCTCTCTCCCCCATCCTCTCCTCCCCCTCCCCACCCATCCCTCCACTCCCTTTCCTCTCTCTTCCTCATCCTCTACTCCCCCATCCTCTCCTCCCCATCCTCTCCTCCCCCATCCTCTCCTCCCCCATCCTATCCTCCCCATCCTCTCCTCCCCCATCCTATCCTCCCCCATCCTCTACTCCCCCATCCTCTCCTCCCCCATCCTCTCCTCCCCATCTTCTCCTCCCCCATCCTCTCCTCCTCCATCCTCTCCTCCCCCTCCCCACCCATCCCTCCACTCCCTTTCCTCTCTCTTCCCATCCTCTCCCCTCCCCACTCATCCCATCCCTCCTCTCTCTCTCTTCTCTCACCCCCATCCTCTCCCCTTCCCAGTCATCCCATCCCTCCTCTACCTCTCTCCTCTCTCCCCCATCCTCTCCCCTTCCCAGACATCCCATCCCTCCTCTCAGTCTCCCCATTATCTCCCCTCCCTCCCCACCCCATCCCTCCTCTCCCTCTCCCCATTATCTCCCCTCCCTCCCCACCCCATCCCTCCGCTCCCTCTCCTCTTCCTACCTCCCTCTCCCCGCCGTCTCTCCCTTCACTTCCCGTTGCTCCCCACGAACGCATTGCCGACGCATCCCATGGACCCGCGCTCTCTAATTTCCGGGCGACGGGTGAAACATGCCGCGGGTCAATGAAGGATGGCGCAGCGCGAAGCGCAAGGTTCCGCTGAATGAACTCCATTGCAAGAGACAGGGAAATAGAGAGAGAGAGTGTGTGTATATGTGGTAAAAATATAACAGGAATGAAAGGGAGGAAGGGGATTGAGTGGTGCTTTCACAAACGCTGTACCACGGATGCACTCTCGCTCTTCGCACATAGCCATATCCTTCGTTTGTGCAACACAAAGAGCTTCCATATTTTGGGTTTTTACGTGTCTTTCTCTTTTTGTCTCTCTCTCCCTCTCTTCGAGCGCTTGCGGGGTTTAAAAAATATAAATAAATAAATTCCACGCACTGGCGTAGAGTGGTTTATAATTGACGGCCGGGGGATGTCGGGCGCGATTTTTTCGAAATCGACGCAAAGTGTCGCCGTCGATGTGAGTGGGACATGAATGCGTGAATGGCGACTCGACGCGGAACGCCATGCGTCTCGCGTGCGGAAGACCGAAATTCTCTCTCTCCCTTTCGAGTCTTTATTTTCGCGGCCGCGTCGCTAGGAAAACGTGTTCGATCGTGGCTCGCGCGTTTCTTTTTATCGATCGATCGATTCGTGTTATCCTGGCGAAAATGTTAACTAATTACCGAAATCGACCTCTAAATCGGCATTCCGGGATGGATTTAGGGGGCTTGCCATTTTCCCGTGAAGGGCTTTGCAAATATTTGCTGTTCCATTTACTCGCGTAACATCCTATAATGAATTTCAAACAGTCTGCGGTCCTGTTCAACAAACTCTCTGCGAAGTAGTTTTTCATGATTTGTTTGCGATCTTCTGTACAAATCTGTGTGATATTTTAAGACTTGTTTAGTTTTATAATAAATGTATCAACAAACTGAAGGTAACTAACCCAAAGTTAAATATTAGCTATCGACGGTTTAATTATCGTGTTTCACGTGAGGCACCTAAATTACTTCGCGCCTGTATAATTATGTCCTGTCGGTTGTAGTTGTTATTGTAAAACATTTCTCGTTCAAAATATTTTATACTCGCTCTCTACGTCAGGATGAATTTGTCTTATCGAACTCGAATGACGCTTGTCGGTGTTTTATCATGCATTTGTTTGTCATATATTATTTTAAATTATTCTAAGCAGAAAAATTAAACTAATCGATCATTTTTAATACAATTTTGGTTTAAATATCACATTGATGCTGTAAAATCCCGATTACCCGTGTGTTGATTGGGACTCGGGTAAGAACTGATAATAGGAAAACACTGTTAATTCGAAGGTTGAAATTTGAAAGACAAAATTCTTTTTTTAATCTTTTCAGTAAAATAAAAATATATTTATGCATAAAACAATTCACATGACGTGGTAACTAGAATGAAGGCAATGTACATGCAGAAAAATTTATTACTTTATTAAATGCTGAGATTAATGTTACTTAAAATAAACTTTCAAACGTAAAACAAATGAACTCATTTTATTTAGAGATAGGTTGATGTTTATTTATCAAAGCAATAAATAGATATACTAACAACGTATCCAGAAGAATCGTGCACAAAGAATGGAGTGGCTGTTATCAGGAGAGATACTAACATATTTCAAGAGGCCTGGTCGCCCGGCTAATCCGCCTCTCTCTTAATCCACACACTGATGATCCGAATTTGCTGTACTAAGATTCTAAGCTGAACTTTGCTACCGTTGACACCGAGGGTTTCCCATGATATCCTTGTTTCATGACGGAGAAACATAACTTTGTCTCCTCTATCACAGAGCTGTACGCGGATGACGGAATACACGTTTACGCATAGTTTTTTTTGCCTCCAAACGCCACCAATTATTCAACATAATTCATCATTTGATAAATCATGTGAGGCTGTGTTTGAGAGAACGAGAATCGCCAGAGAGAGTGATAGAGAGAAAGAGGGCTTAAGAGACGTATGCCGTCCTAATACGGCGATTCCTGTCCCTGTCACAGCTGCTCGCGGGTCCTTCTGTTTACGGCCTTATTGCAATTAGCTTCGGGGCTAAGGATTGCGGGGAGGGTCGAGAGGATGAAGGGACGGTGGGAGGTGGATGAAGGACGGCGATGGTGGCAGTGTCGAAATGGGCGTGTTATGCGGGGCATCGGGGAAGGGAAGGGGCGTGCGAGACAAGGCGGATGGGCGTTTGTGGTCCGCCCTTTGCCGTCCGTTCGTATGGAAAGCGCGTGTGTCCGTCCATCCGTGGCGCTGAGGGCGAATTAGATACTGGGTAACACAGAGTGCGCTCTTTCGATCTTCGCACGCATTGAGATGTTCGTTTGCATTTTTGTATTCGTCCCATTTCCGTCGCCACGGTCGCTACTGCAGTTTGATTGAGTGATGACACTCAAGGGAATGACCAGGGTTCCATTTTCCGAGCCGTCCTGCTGCAGATTTCATACTCTATACCTCCTCACTTTTGCGCGCATTGAGATATTCTTTTTTTTAATTCGTCCCATTTCCATCGCCGCTGTCGCTACTGCAATTGGATCGAGGAGTAATGGTCTCAAAGGGATGACCCCGGCAGGATGCAATTTTCAAACCGTCCTGTTACAGATTTCATATTTTATTTCCCCTGATTTTCATCCATAGTTGTATCGTTCCGTCGGACGAAGCGGATATAAAGAGGAGGATATACTTTGACGGTATCGTCAAAACTGGAGAGCAATAAAAAGGGAATCGATTACTTTTTTCGCCCTATATCCCACTCGCCGTAATTACTCTCGGCCGCCGAGGTGTCGTAAACGAAACAAAAACATTCCCGAGAGGATCAATGAAATTTTAATTGCGCGCATGCAAATTGCGCGTTGCACTCGGACTCGAATTTGTAAACGCTTCGATGAATTAAAAATAGCCCTCCTCGACTCACTTTCGCGACCGCTCTGCCAAACCAAAACGGGAATTAACCGTCTATATTGCATTTGTAGATAAAATTTTAAATCGTAATAATCGAAGTAAAAGGTAGATTTTTGTCTCGGATTTATTTGGGTGATAATCACGCTTATGACGCTGGTGATGGAATTTATCTAGCTTGCATACTCCATAGGTACGTATTAACTTAGAACTAAATTTGCGTTTAAATTTCATAGTCCAAGGCATCCGAGGGTAATTTACCTTCTTCAAGTTAAAAAAACAAAGCAAGTGAAACAAAATAATATATCTGTCAAATACTTAGATTATTTAAAAACTATGTAATGTTGTGCATTTGTATTTTTTATAGAAATTTGTGTAATTAGTTGACCCCAAACAAAGCAAATAAACAAACAATAAATCAGTCAAATAAATTATGCAAAAACGATTTGACTTTATACATCTATCTTTAATTTTATAGAAATGTGTGAGTAATTCTTGAAGACGCTATTAAATTTTATGAAATATAAATGGTAAGCGTTGTTGAATGGAACTTCGATTTTAAATTTCGTTAATACTCTTATATGAGCCAATAATGTGTCTTTGAATTTGCATGCGCATGCAAAACACGTACATATACATTAAATCATGTAAGTTTTTACCAGTTTCAAAAATATGTATCTAAATTTGTCTCCTTAATTTATGCACCTTAAATCGAAATGTTTCATGAACGTGTCCAAAGGAGAAACAATCCCTACATATTTTATTGGACTTTAATAGCTGACCGAGATTCAATTTAAATAAAAAATACGACTCGTCAGTTTTTCCCCTTATTTGGATATACAGGATGATCATAGTTTTTCATGGCGTCGGATTCATTTTGTTTGTGGCAGTTAAGCATTCATTTTCGCGAGTGATGGGTCGCGATATGCTGGCAAGGAGGCCTTGCAAACATAACTCACACTGGGCAAGTCTGCAGGAGAGAGATATATACCCATCATTCCCCGAAATTCATTCTCCCTCTCACCCACCTATTCTCGTCATCAAAAGTTCTCACTCCATTTGTTTACGACGCACAATTGCGCATTAACTTAAAATGATCTGAATATATCAAAAAAAATTATTTCTCATTGCCATCGTGAGTCTCGCTTAATAGTCGTTCTTAAACTTTCGATGGATTTAATATTTTGAACAAGTAGTTTTACGTTAACATGCACGAATTTTATAGAGAAAGTATAGCGATCTTGAAAAATTACAAATTCTAGATCTTGTAGAATATTCATGTTTTATTTCTCCCTGCCTCCGAAAAAGTGGCTTTTGCAATTCTGCCTCACTGTAATCTATCGTCTGTGGTACGTCATCTGCTTTCAGCGACTCTAAGGGCTGAATGATTCAACATAATCTGATGAATTATCCTATTTATGTCGGATGCAATCTGGAGTAGAGCTTTTGTTCAAATGAATAATATCGCACAAAAATGCAGGGTGATGTATTTAGATTCTCACTAAATGTCGATTTACTCAAAAAATAGCAGAATGGATTTAAATGAAATTCGTCCAGTTAATGCCATATCTACATAATCTATATATTTTTCAAAAATAAATATGTAGCTTCCAGTGAAATTATAGTCCATCGAGTTTTATCTCCAAGTCCTAACAGCAGGATCGTGACTGTCATGAATCAAACTGTGCACAAATGTGTATTTATGTAACCAGTAACATTAATGTGTGGGGTAGAAGCTTAGAGATAGTATGTGAATGTTTTGTAAAATGTATGTCGCTCCGATCCTTTTATTTCTTAGCAATTAAATGTTAACAAATCGGACGTCGAGCAAATCGAAATAGTGTTTTGATTTGTGGATAATGATTAAGTTATACCGTCATAGTATCAGTAATTTGACGAATAATGTAAGAGTAAATTTTGTATTTAATTGTTATATACAACAGCTGAATAAAATGCAGCAATTACCTATCATATATTGTTCATACTCCAATGAAATCGGTAGAGGAAGGCACAAATTAGTGGAACTGCATTTTATAGAATTAAATTATCAAAAAATTAATGTAACTTAGTACGAAAAATTCCATCAACTGCGCGAAAACAACTCTTATTCATCAGCTGGTGATGTGATTTTTTGTGGAATGGTTGGGATTTTTAGCCTACTTTCCAGAATGGAAATAAGCTTCAAGTTTTTTCGTTGTCTGTCTGTCTGACCGTCTCCTCCTATTAGCTTTTGTGAACCAATAGACCGATTTTCATGATACTTGCTAAAAATCTCTTGCTACTTGAGCCGAGCTGCCGAGGATAGTTTTTGTTGCGAAGATTTAAGTCCTGTATTCGATTCCAGGAACTATCCTTCCCATTTGATTTACATGGGAAATCTCAAATCCATCGTGCAGGGTAATTTTCTGTTGCACATTAAAATATCTTAGAATTGTATTGTGTTTTGTACTATTCTCTGAGGAAAGGAATGAAGATTCAAATTTTTATCGTAGAATTTTGCTTATCGCTCGTATTTCTTAGAATTTTGATAAAATACCGACGTTTTTGCAGTTTTTATTACTGATTACAAGAGTATTGCCATACCAACAACTATTGATGCACTTGGAATCTGTGTAGTCTAATACAAACACGCGCTATTTTTGCCATACAAATACACGTGATCAATTTATTATTCCGTTTGATTGTATTTGTAGTATTTTATAACGCTAAATTACGAAATTGTGGAACACAAAGAGCAACATATCCGCGGTGATTTTTAAGCTATTAAATGCAATAAAAGTATTAAATAAATGATTAAATGGAAAATTGGCATCGTAAGTTCCGTTTGGATCATTTTTTTTGTACTAGGTCACACTAAATGTTTTATAATGAAAAAATTTCAAGTTTTATTTCTAGTTAACCTATTCGGTAGATACGATAGAGTAGAAATAATTCATATTTCGAAATGAATTAATGACGTGCCCAGGGTTATTCACGCGACATTACTACACGTAAAATGCGCTCGCTCCGGTGAACATTTCTTGAAAAATCCTAGAATCTTCTCTTCGTGGGCTGGATCACGTCGCTGATCATCTCGCTCACGGATGAAACCGGGCTCCACCAGCGATCGTCTCCTCGTCAACTTTAAGACTTGCACCCTTTTTCTAACCTCATCTTCCCAATCCTCTCCTCATACTTATCCCTTCCACTCTCTGCTGAATCTCAGATCGCTCGTTCTCTCTCTCTCTCTTCTCTCTCTTACTGCGCTCCTAAAATCCGAGCCATTCGCCCTTTCGTCTCCTTGAAAAGATCCGCGTTATGGAATGAACATCAGGCCCACGACCACTTCTTCTTCATATCTCAGCTCGTTCGCAAGTTCACTCCGTGGGAATTCCCTTACCTCCCCTCTCTCGCTTTCCTTCCCACCACTTTTCTTTCTCTCTCTCCGTAATCTTCCAACTTCTTCCCTCCCCCTTCCCTTCGCTCCGACCCCTTTGATCCCTTTCCTTAAGAACGTATCCCTCTTCTTGACACGCCTTGCCGAAAATCAACCGCTCCTTAATAATGCAAAAAGAAAATTTCCCTCCGACCTTCCTCGCGCCCGTTCTTTCATGAGATAACCTTGGCCCAAATTTCTACCTCATCCTTAAAATTTGTTTTTTTTTTTAATTATTATTTATTTTTCCGCCTACAAACCGCCCTTTTTCTCGAACATTCGTCTTCGTCTTTTTCAATTTCGGGAATATGTTCGGAAAGCTTGAAAAAAATAATTTGCCGTCATATTTTTATATCGCGTCGGACAGGGCAGGGCATCGAACCGAAATTTTTTTCGCTCCGGTTTTCGTTCCGGTTCACGCAAAACAATAAATTTCGGTTCGGTTCCGGTTTTGCTCCAGCAACCACCATTGAACCGGTTCGAACCTGTTTTTTTTCGCTCCGACTATGAATTTTTGGGGAGAACTTAATAATCTTTATTAATTAATGTTATTTTTTATTTAAACTAAATATGTCTTCATATCGCAAGTCAAGAAGACAAAAATAGATATCCGCACGTAACAGTTATTTGATTTTATAGTTCCAATATTCCAGATTCAAATATAAGAAGATACTCTCATTATCTTAATCAATTTACTCCAACAGTACTCATGCACGTACTTGAACAGATACAATAATATTAATTCACATTTGTATGTAGAAAGTGATTCAAAGAGGGTTGTTCAAAGAAGAGTTACTTAACTATTTTTTAAATACAATAATTTAATGTTAATGTTACAAATACCATACAATATATAATTACATACATTTTCTTAAGATGAAAAATATGTACACACAATAAAATATCCTCCAATAAATTATCACTGAGGTTATCTCAATGTCTCAAGACATATTTTAGCCCCAAAAATGCTCTCTCTACACTGACTTGTGTTGCTTGTATACCCAAAATAACGGTGGCTAGTTGATACAAGTGTGAAAAATGTAACCAAATTAAAATAAAATAATATCAAAAAAGTCTGCATGTCAGGACATATTTACGTTTTTCCATGGGAAATGGAGACGGAACCGAATTTACATCGCTGTACTAAATATCTTCTTGAAATCAAACACGCACAGAAAGAAAATTAGACCCAATATGCAACGCGTCGTGAACTGTATTTCTCCAAGCGGTGTCTCTAATGTGCGTATTTGCAGTCGGCAAAATACTTCACTAAAAATAACAAATTCGCATTAATCCTTAACCCCTCATCAGTTTTAAGTAACGAATGCTAGAATATGTGCACAATATTTTTAAGATACACTATATAATTATAAATTTACTAACCTGTAACAAAGGATAACAGAAGTAAGAATACCTCAAAAGCACGACAGCGGAGCGATCCTTCCTGGATATGTTTATATGCATAAGGAGAAAGTATGAGAGTTTATGGGGACAATAATCTCCAACTTTGAGCAAAATCCAAGTTAAGAATAGTGAAACATTTTTACCCAGAACACTCCACGGTGTAGGCTCAGGGGAAGGATACCAAGACGTATAGCGGCTGTCTGCCAAGTACCACAAGTTCATTTCCACAAACCTCGTTTAACAGGGTTCTGGAATACCTCAGCAGGACGAATCCTTGACCTACTCTGTATGTATGGAGATGCCCATGGGAAATCTCACCATTGAACCGACCGATATTATCACAAAGATGCATCTCTCCAAATGTTTAGGAGCATGTATTCTCAATAAAACCATTTACCTTTGCCTTATTCGGTGTTAAAATGTGAGGCTTTAAAAAAAGACTCATATCAAAGCAAAAGGAAAAACCTTTCTTTCGCTCCAACTGTTTATTCGAACCGAAAAAATGGAACGAAATAAATAACGGTTTTCGGTTTCGGTTCGGGTTCGGTTTCACTCCAGCTAAAATAACGGTTTTTTCGGTTTCGGTTTTTGGTTCGGTTCCGGTTCGATGCCCTGGGTCAGGGTCAGGTTTTATTTTCGAGGCGGAGAAAATATTCAGACTTTTCAATACGCGAGGTTGTTTGCGAAAGTAAATATTTCAGAGGTACTTCGTTATTTTATCGGCGCGAGTCATTGATTTGGTTATCATTGAAATAGGGATATCAATTTTTTGTCTACTTCTCGCTTCGATTGAATTGATATTAAAATAGGCTCCTGTTATTGTATAGTGAAGAGTAAAGATGTTTCTGTAAATGAACTTCCAAGTCAGATGGTAGTTTTTTTAATGAATACATTCACCAAAGAATTACCGAGTATGCCTCATGGCTGAAAATAATTCCAGGATAAGCACTTACGTGTCAAAAATTGAAAAATTAAGTACCTACCCCTCTTAGGTATCTTCAATAGACATAACATTATAATTATGATAGATACTATAACTATTGGAGATACCTAAGATAAGTACTTAGTTTTTATATTTTTGACACTTAAGTGCTTATTCTGGAACGAATCGATGATAAAAAATTATTCATATTTGGAATTGCTCTTTTTTTCCGATTTTCAAACTGTATAGACTCTATTGCACTTATAATGCATTCACGTAGGAGCAATTTTTACCGCCTACATCTATTTGATTCTTTAAAATCAACTTAAATAAAACGAGTCGAGTGCTATCCATGTACATGGGTAAAATTAGCGCGTTTTTCTTCCATTATTAAGTTCAGTAATATTTTGTTTAATTTCGCTATGAAGATTTCTTCCATTAATCTAATCGATGAACCGAGGTGAATTTGAAATGTGATCATCAGTTATATGTGTAAATCAAGCTTATCTTATTTTTATATGGTTATACCGCCAAATATTTGGTCGCTAGTGACTCGTTTGTAAGTGGCATCAATGTGAAAATGTACGCTCAAATTTTCATAATTCGATCTTTTACATCTTTTGCAATATTAAAACAAAATTAAATGGGATCCCGTCCGACACTGTATATTTATCAAAATTCTAATAAAATTAACAAATGGCGGTAGTACACACATTTACACTCCATCTTTCATCTCTCTATCGTTTACGATTTTATCACAATTTTAAGTTAAGAAAGCGCACAAACAGACGCCTAAGTGCAACTATAAGCGCATTAAAAACGCGATCAAAATACCAAGTGTACATCTTCAGGTATGGAAGATTATCGTTATAATGCTTGACAGCAACTCTGACTATACCTTAGTCCGGTGTTCGAATCCTGTCATGTTTCAAAAGCGGTCGCGCGTTGATAACATGATAGCAATTAGACAAGATCGCTTTTTCCTTTTTATCATCGTCGAGCGGAAAAATAAAATGTTCAAATCTGCCGTCAAGTGTCGCCTCCACTTCGAAATAAATAAACGAATTCCTGCTTTAAAATCGGTACTCTGCGCACGTTCCATTTGCCTTTTAACGGCACGTCATTGAGTCGATGACGACAGCAAAAAAATTCAATAGCTTTTTCATTCGATTAAATCTCGCAGAGCGGCTGATGAATGCGTGTACGGCAGAGAATGAGAACGAGTTTGCGGGAAAGTGTAAAGAGAGAGAGAGAGAGAGAGAGAGAGAGAGAGAGATGAGTGGGAAACGGGCGCGGCGCTTAATCCAATGCCCTTTTAAACGCTCAACGGCCACCGCGGGAGGAGGAGTGGATTAGTTTATCCATTACGGCTCCGCCATACCGGCCGAAAAATAAAAAAACGATACTCGCGATGCGTCAAGTTATTTTCTCTCTCGCTAAATTCTGTTAATGAGTGATAACGATGAATGGATGAAGTTTGTACTTTATTCAAAGATTAGTTTGGATATTATCGTTGTACCTTTTGATCTATATTACGTTTACGAAAGGCTAAAAGTTGAAAATATTTATTGCGATTTTACCGGAATCGATTCAGATGTGGCGGTCCAAGGTAGAAACAAGGTGTGTGAACGGGAGATTGTCTGCCGAGAGAGCGTGTGGCAGCATCCAATCGGATACATTAAAAAACGACGTTCCCGTAGGTTGTTTGAACGTGCTGAGAATGACTCGGGATCTATTATCTTCGATGTATTTTTGGCTGGTGCTTCGAAAATGACGAAAGCGGTGCGGAAATATGTGGCGGTAAATCTTCAAAACGAGATGAATTTTCGGCATAAATCCGAAATCTGCTCGCGATTTTTGAAGCGAGCACTTTTCAAAGACATGTGTCGGTTTCGATCTTGTTATCAGGACGCGTTCGCACAACCGAATATACATTGATGTAAAAATAAACATTTAACTCTATAAATTCTACATCCGTTCGAACTGCGTTTTATTTGAATACTTGGATGTGTAAGTGAAGTTGCGGAATATATTTTGCGCAAATATTGCTAGAATTTCAGCTTAAAATGTTACCAGTATCCACGGAGCCGTGAGTAAAATGCTAAAGGAAATAATGTAAAATGTCAAGTCGTACCCTTTAAGCCTTCCACAGGCATAGTAATATCACCTGCTGACATATACTATACTCGGAGTTTATATTTGCATGACATATTTTTAGTAGTTGACATTTAATCGTATATGTGTACACGCATGCGCGCGCGCACACACACACACACATCCCTTGCACCAAATGCTTGTCGTTGCTTTTTAAGGGAATTTTCCTTAAAACGAGGATGTGTATTTGGCATGATAGTTATCATCGTGGTTATGATCTCTCAAACCTTTGGCCAGTGCTAAATTTGCTTCTCAGTAAAACAATAGAACAGCTCTAAGCTACTATCTGTTTAATCATGACTTAATCCCTCTATAGTCCTTTAAGCATTAGTTTCCCGGCACCACTATTTTACAAGCTAACATCACATCTACATGAATTTTTGTGAATACCTTACCATGAAAATGTTTTCGAAAGAAAAATATAAATGTTGTATCAAAAATAATCGCTTGTAATTGAATAATCCAAATTAAAACTTCAATGTAATCACCACGGCAGCCACTAAAAATAACGGAATTTCCCCCTCAGTTTAAAAAATTGATAATCATCGAAAGCACTCCGTTATTCTTAAAAGAATTTCTCGCTAATCCTTTAAAACGCACCCATATTATTTTTGGACGACACATACATTCTTCGAAAGAAAGAGAAAGTCGGTTGGAGGGCAGAATGAAAGATATAAAAAACGAAGACTTTTTTAATACACGATCTAGCATTCATTTCGCATTAAAATGGAGGATATATCAACTCCATCTCCCTGGAAGCGGAGGATTCCCCGCGCTCTCTCTCTCTCTCCTACTTATTCTCTCCTGAAAGATCCTCCGTCATTCTTATTCTCCAGGATATCTCGCGGCTTCCACATCTACTTCCGCCCTCTTTCCCTCTTATATTACTCCTCTCCCTCTCCCCCTCTCACTATTCCATTCGCCTTCTCGGCCCCACTCATTCCTGGCAGCAGCCGCCTTCGTCTCCTCCTCCTTGCTCCTCACCTCCTCCAGGAGTTATTGGAAAAGAACCCCCATTCCAAGAAGAGAAAAAGAGACTCAGCTGTTGTGCCCCACTTACGCCCCTCCCCCCCTCCTGCACGGCATTTAAGCGAGATTCCTTATTCCATATGCCCCGTTTCAATGGATGGAAAGAAGGGATTTTGATTCTCATACGATTTCACTTGTTTTTTTTTTAATTTTCTCTTTTTCTCGGGGGTAGATTATATAACCTTGAGGTTTTCGGTCGATTAAATTTATTTAAAACCTTGTCCGCGGGCTCGTTGATTTTTCAAGTCTGAATGGAAATTACTGACTTGCGAGATCTACGACTTTGACGCGCTGTGCGAGTATCAACTTATAAATTTCCCTCAATTTCAATTTCCCTACGAGAAACTTCCCCATGACTCTTCTCCATATCTAGTTTTTGGTCGATTTCCCTCGCCGCCGCACCGGCGAATGTGTCTAATTCTTCTTTCCTCCTCAGAAGGGATTGCTTTTTTCCTTATCTCTCGGGACGGCGCCCAAAATTTCTTTTGTCCAGCGTTTGTGCGGCGCTTGCGACCTATTGTCATTTCGGAATCTTCTCTCTCTTATTCAACTATATAATTGAACTTCGTCTGACCCATTGGCCTTTCTTTTTCATAATTGCGTAGGCCCTTTAAGTATATGTATTTCCTGGATTCATATTTCAAATCTTCGCTCCTAGTTAGATTGATCAATTTGAATATCTTAATATTTAAATAATAAAGGAAGTTATTGTATGATAGTTTACATTAATATGCTGATAAATTAAATCCTTTTTCTTCTTCTTCAATCTCCAAAATTTGCTCTCCAATAATATTATTCATATTCTTATAAGTAAACATACTGAAAAACGTATTGGCTTTATTGATACTCTTAGTAGAGTAAAATTCATTCTATAATGAGCCTGTTTTTAAAACCTATGATTTCGCTAATGGACAACGATGACATCTGTGTTTGTTTAAAACTTATAGACCACTTTTTTATCGAAGCTTTGTGAGTCGCATGAAGCGATCTCGGGGTCCGCATGGAGCCCGCGGGCCGTTTTAGACAGCTTTTAGTTTTACTTGTATTTTTATTTATGTATTTGAAATTAAATCGTCTTTTTTCTTTCCCGGGGCTCCATTACTCAACATGTATCTCATTTAAATAAAGGTTTTGTGAATAAATTGCAAATTAGGAAAAAAGAAGCACAAGGTTCTTTATATTTCTATCTTCCTCTTTTAAAGAAAGATAGCATTAGTTTAGTCTCAATTTTTGTTATTGTTTTGCTAAAGCTTGCGATAATTTAAGGGTAATTAAATTTTACCTCCAAATAGGATCAAGGCAAACGTCTTAACACCGAGGTATTATTTAATTCTGCTTAACTCTAATCCAGCGGTTCCCAACCCGAGGGTCGCGAAATGTTTTCACGGGGGTCACGAAAACGGAATGGTGTATATGGAATAGTTTCAGGATTATATTATTTTTAGTTTTTGCTGTTTTTACAGTATTCTGTCTCGTGTTGCACGTTTTCTTGGTTTGTCCGTCTGCCTGTCTAAAAAAATCCGCTTTTGCGTTCGGTTTGTCCGTCTGACTGTCTGACGCGCTAATTCCTAAACGAAAGCAGCTGGAGATTTCATTTTTACGCCGATCGATTCATTATTCTGTCTCGTTGTGCATTATATCTTGGAGAGGTTCTAGATGTAATATTATTCCAGACTAATCATACTAGTGCAGATAAATTTTAATATTGTGTTAAGAAAATTGTTTTTGAAAAAAACGCCATTTACTCACTGCTTTATTAGTCATTTCATTACTTGTTTAAGATGTGTTGTAGCAGTTTACTAAAATTATTAAATCCGTACAAAATGCACAATACGAACCGTTCAAGATTACAATATGACTAATCTGAAACTATTTTTACCTTTCCAATTCATGAGTAGGACTTTAGATTTGACCTAAATTAGAGGCATATTAAATAATTAAACGTATGAATATATTTAGAACAAAGGTTCATTAGGGGATCGCAGACATATAAAGGTTGGGAACCAGTGCTCTAAATATATTGATTGCGTAGGCCAACAAACTTTGAGTTCTGAATCAGACACAAAATTTGGGATTACATTTATGAATACTCTACTATGATATTTTCAGAGCAATAGACTCCACGAGCATTTAATTCTAAAAGGAAATTTATTGCAAATGTTCTCCATAAAATAATTTACCGTCTTGAACTCTTCTGTGCAATGAATAAAGAATCAAAATTTAGTTTTTGGATGCCTTTTTAAATTATAAACAAAATTTTAAAATTAATTTCAATGCATTCTTTTATATCAATGAAATTTGTGTTCATTATTCATAATAGGCCAATTACTTCGAGATGAAACTGAGAAAGCTTTTAAGGAGAATTCTTTAAATAACCCAAGCATTCCATTCCAAAACGCTTTGAAATGAAAAGGTTTTCCAAGAATTCTTTCCTTGGGGCATTTCGTGTAAATTCTTATTGTCTTCTTCCCCGTTTCTTCGAAACCCGATATTTCTCAAGAAAGACTATTGTTATATATCCAGTAGTGTAGAAGGCATGCAATGGCAGAAATTCAACTTTTTATAAAAATGAAAATAAATAGCAATTACTGATTTATAATAGAAAATATGAGGAACTCCTTTTGAGGCCGATTCCTTCGCTAATTAACTTATTATTATTTTTTAATGATATATTAACTAAACCTATAGAGCTGGGATGTCAAACAGCTTTTTGCTCGCGTGTCAAAATGAAAAAAATTGACTACATTTCTAACTTACATGCCAATTTAAATAAAAATCCAAGAAAAAAAAATTTTAGCTCACAAAACGGTAGACTGTATAAAAATCAATTTTTCCAGATTTTTTTGTCCGAACATAAATTATGGAACAAAAAGCATCCTATTCTCTGACAAAAATCTGATGTGCCCACCAAAACTTTTTTCATACCTATAATATTTCTAAAAATTCCAAATAGGTTAAATGATTATGAATATTTTAAGAAACTGCGAGAAAAATTTAAAGACAAAGAACAGAAATAGACTATTACCGTAGCCTTCTGATATTGGATATAGCTAGGAATCTCCAACAATTAAGAAAATAAAAAGGAGCGTTACCAAGACGTAACTAAGCGTCAATTGTTAACAATAGTCGCCAGTAGGTGGTGGCAGCTAAAAAAATAGTTTTTAAAATATCTCTTAAACAATGCATTATATGAGAAAATGTTTCAAACAAAGATTGTAGAAAATTAAATTTTCTACAATATTTCTTCCAATATATTTTTACATTAATCGAATATTTCAAAAAAATCTTATCTGGCCACCACATGACTTTCTCCATATCTGCAATATTCCTAAAAATTCCAAATAGGTTGGATAATAATAAATATTTTAAGAAACTGGAGAAAATTTAAACTTTACAAAGAACAGAAATAAACTCAAACCATAGCCTTCTGATATTGGATATAGCCACGAAGGTCCAACAATTAAGAAAAGAAAAAGGAGCGTTACTAATTGTAAGATGTGACTAAGCGTCAATTGTTAACAATAGTCGTCGGTAGATGGCGTGGTGATGACAGCAAAAATATAAGATATCTCTTAAACAATGCATTATATGGAAAAATGTTTCAAATAAAGGTTGTACAAAATTAAATTTTCTACAACTTTTATTCCAATACATTTTACATTTATCAAATACTAAAGCAAATATTACAAAATAAAAGAACAAGAGTAATCACCCACTTATGTTTGACCGATTTTTACCCAAAACTATGCAGTTCTTGTGACTTTTATTAAAATGTTAAGTATAAAATTTCGCGTTGACCTGATTAATAGTTTTTGAGTTAGAGCACTCACAAAAGCTATCACACACACACACAAACATAATCGAGAAAATGGTCAAAACGTGTTCAGGGGACCACAAAACGTGCATTTTCGTTGAAATCTCGAAGTCGACTTTTTTCATGAATACTATACTTTCCCCTATACTATGTATATGGAGAAAGTAAATACAGATAAGTGACAAGAGTAAACACCCGCTTTCGGTTGACCGATCTTTACCAAAAACTAATCAGTTCTTGTAACTGTTATAAAAATCAGTAATGAGGTCAGGCTCAACTCTGTGGAATTTACTCATATTGAAAAAAGAACTTTGTTATTTCCACAATTTTTTTATTTGTTACAAAATGTTAAATATAAAATTTTGCCTTCACCTAAACAGTAGTTTTTGAGTTCGAGGGCCCACAAAAAACACATACAGACATCATCGAGAAAATGGTCAAAACGTGTCCAGGGGACCTCAAAACATGTATTTCCGGTGAAATCTCGAAATAGATTTTTTTCATTAAAACAATACTTTCCTCTATACTACGTATGGCGAAAGTAAAAAGTCACTATTGCTCGGTTATTTCATCAACATAATTGAAATGTCGCAAGAAATAGTCTTTTATACTGTCAGAAATGAAAAATATCAATGAGACTAATAAACAACTTTTTCTGTGCCAACCAAAATTCTCACGTGCCATAGATTTGCCAACCCTGCTGTTAGAGTACAAAATTTTCATCAAACTGTGTCCTATGCCATGAGCTAAAATGTCAGAGACTATTACATTGGCAGCAAATTTCACCGGTACCGTCAGAAGCCTCCCGAAAAGCAGGCAAACAACTTTACATCTGCGAAAAGTCTTCCGATTATCGCGGGTTATCATACAACGGTGATTTTTATCTCAACAAAGTAGGCGATTTCGATATCGCCCGATTCACTTTAGAAATTTTATTTTCCTCCGGGTACGTAATCTTGTGTACCAAATTCGCCGATCCCTCTCTTAAACCTACCTCCTGGAAAAAAAACTTTTTTTCAAAGCCCGAGCTTCGCTTCCAGAACAAAGGGGTCAATCTCTTTATTCCGAACGAGTTGTTACGCCAGGCACGACAGAAAGGGCTGACATCCCGGCAGCAGCACCTCATCCGAAGAAGAGAAGGAAGAAGGGAAAAGACCTCACCCCTTTCACTTTATGCTCTCCCTCGCTGTCTCTCCCCCTCTCTCTTCCTTGCTCTCTCTCCCCCTCCATCTCTCCCCCTCCCTTTCTCCCCCTCCCTCTCCCCCCTCCCTCTCTCCCTCTCTCCCCCTCCCTCTCTCCCTCCCTCGCTCTCTCTCCCCCCTCTCCCTCCCACGCTCTCTCTCTCCCCTCCCTCTCCCTTGCTCTCCCTCTCTCCTCCTCCCTCTCCCTTGATCTCCCTCTCTCCCCCTCCCTCGCTCTCTCTCCCTTGCTCTTTGTCTCTCTTCTCCCTCTCCTTCCTCCTCGATCTCTCCTCCTCTCCCTCCCCCTCCCTCTCCATCTTTCTTTCTCTCTCCCACTCCCTCTCCATCTTTCTTTCTCTCTCCCACTCCCTCTCCATCTTTCTCTCTCTCCCCATCCATCTCCATCTTTCTCTCTCTCTCCTCCCTCTCCTTCCACCTCAAACTCTCTCTCTCTCTACATTTCGGTGGTCCTTCTCTCACTCACTCGCACACGAAGATCTTCCCTTCTCCATTCCGGCTGGTGTGAGAAGATGGAAGAGAACCTAAAGGTCTCTCCAGTCGGTTCTAGTCTTACTCCTCCTCACACACGCCCATTTCTGGATCCTCAAACCCCGCGCCGCCGTTTTTTTCTTTTATTCCCTAACTCACTACTCCGCATTCTGTCTCCCTTTTCCGGCCCGACTCCCTTCCCTCCCTCTCAGCTTTCTTTCCTACCAACTCCTCTCTCCCGCCTCGATAAATCTGCCTCTTCCAACTTCACAAACCCAAGACTTTCTTCCCCTCTTCCCTCTTTCTCTCTCTCTCCCCCACTCTCTCCCTCTAACTCCCTCTCTTCCACCAACCCACCATAATCCCCGCTCCATTTTATTCCTCCTATTTTCTATAGCCATCTCGCACCCCCCTTTCTTTCTCCCCGTTCTCGTCCCCATCTTTTCTCTGGCTCTATCATCCCCACGCGATCGCCCTGACTCCCTTCCACAAGCTTTCCACCCCCTCGATTCGGCTAGTCGAGTGGACAAAGAAGGCTCTCCTCCCCTCGAATGTAGACGATTCGGTCTCAATCTTAGGTAATGTACATATCTCAAGACGATAGGAGTCTCTCGGGCTCTCTAAACCGTATTCGACTCGTCTGACTTATTAACTCGGCTTCCACGCGAATTAACATCAAAGATTCAAGCTAAACAAGAAGACATTCCCTCTCATCCGTCCATATCCGAATCCTCGGGGCAAAAGATCGCTCCATCCCGCTGGCGTCCTATGTTCTTATTCCTATCTACCCTTTCCGAAATTCTCCACGTCTTCCTTTCTGCACACCTACCCATCCTCCAGCGCGAGTGAGCGCGCGCGCACACTCACGCAATCTCTGACGCATAACTTTCGCCTTTCTCTCCCTCAATTCCGCCTCAGAATTTTCCGTCATAATCTACCGTCTCTATCTTGACACGCCCCTTCTGCGAATTCTCCCTCAAATCAGAACCACCACTGACAAACCAGAACTCTCTTATATATCCTCCGTTCTCTGTCCGACACTTTTCCTATCTCCCTCCATCCGTTTCCCTTCTCTTTATTCCCTCTCCATACTGTCTCTTCCTCTTCGTTTCCGTGCTCATCTTTGCCCGACGTAATTCCTTCTTCTCTTTCCTCTAAAAATAGTGCTCTCTCTCTTTTCTTCCTCTTGCTTCCCATCTCATCCTCTTTATCCTTTCCTTCCTCTTAAACACCACAAGGACTTACTCCATCTCACCTAATGCCTTTCCCAAGTCCCTACTTCTCTCATGCCTCCAATCCGCCTCGCCTTCCCTCATCCCATATATTCCTCTTTCCTGATTGATTTCTTTCCGAGGATTTACCGTTTTACTCGCCCGCTTCTTATGTGAGTGTGTATATGTACGTATTCGCCCACTTTTCACATATTTTCTTTTTATCTCCGCTGATAAATATATGTAGGACTTCTATCGAAGCTCTGTCTTAAAGATGTCGTTTCTTTAGGGATAAACCCGAAAAAAATATTTCTATCTGTGGGAAAATTGTCTTACGGTTTAGCACTTGCAGAAGTATCCGGAATGTTGTTACTGGTTCAGTAATTTTTGGTTTATCCGATCAACTCCGGGGGTTACATTTATAACATTTTCGGCTTTTCTAGACGTTTTCATTGAACTGATTTTTGTAAAATGCATAATGTGAAATCACCAAATTTGGCTTTAAATTTCCATTCTTTATTTTAAGAAATTGTTGATAATTGGGTCTATTTTGATTTATACCATGAAAACGTTAAAAAAAACGACCAAGCAATATAGACTGCATACTATATTTAAGAAAAAGCGTTATGCATATAAAAATGATTTTATATATCTACTGAGCATTTTGTAAAAATTATTCTAACTCGCGAAGTTAAACTACTTATAGTTAGAGTTGGAGTTGAACGGTTCATATTTTAAGACTTCTGCCCAAATTTCTATCATAATAATTGCTTACTTTATTTTTTATCAAAATATAAATTGTAATTTATAGTATGAGTGATATAGGGAAAAATTTATCAAGTTTTCCGAAACTTTATTATATTTTTCTAAGTAAATAATGAAATCAGTCATCAAAACCCAAAGTAAAATCTCATCTTTTGAACTACTGCGACCTTATATTGATATTTTCTGCCCCAAAAACAAAAAAAGGACTTGCGCGGTTTACAAATTTCTTATCTTAAAAGCAAGAATTTTTTTTCAGAAATTTGACTTACGACCTTAAAACTCGTTCTTAAAATCTTTTGTTCGACTTCATAATCTCCACTTAAACATACTTTAAAAAATAAATAGAAAAAACCAAATATTTCAAACGTTTATGTGTTTGACTATTAACTACAGCTTGGGGTATGGGAGTTCGCACTAGTTTGACGGGATTCCCTCATACCCCAACTTCTTAAATCTTTGATCTTACCCGTCAATGTACCTTCAAAATAAACCGCGAAAAATGGCAGGGAATCCCAGACATTTATTTCCATTTAATTTACATATATTGAAATTTCATTTACCATGAGGCCTTCCTCTTTATCAATCGACTGGGAGTTGATTTATAGAGAAAACGAATCATCGCTGAAGTTCATTTCTTTTTACAGGTGTACTCTAACAAATCCGAAACCGAGACTTGACCGGATTTTACGATTTTTTAAATCGGGAATTTTTCTGAAAAAAATAGGAATGTCATTGTCAGGAGCGCGAGTGGAATCGGATCGTGCGTATATATTAGTTTGATTTTGCTACTCCTTCGATAAAAATGTACTGAATAAAACATGTGTGAAGGAATTTTTGATGTAAGTGATATTTTACGTGATATAAAGAAAAATTCATTGTTTCCACCAGTAAAGTGACACTCCTGATTAGGCTACGTGAACCATTTATATAATTTTCTTATTTTCTTTGCCCTTACGTCCAAAATACCAAATTTCATGAACATCTGCCCTGTAGTTTCGCAGGTGAAACATGCGGACGGACGGACACGACCTGACCATAAGTCGTTCTTTGTTTACTTTTTGTAAAGAAAGCCTAATAATGGTAGAATAATACGTGCATAACGTATTTTTTATGATAGGCCCAGCTGGATTTCATGGAAGGATGTTTACTTTCATTAGGCCAAGTGGAAAGGTTCTGATTTCAATGTAGGAAGAATATAAAAATTAAATTAATGACTTATGAACAATACAATAAACAATAATAAAAAATAATTGTGTGTTATCTTGAACATCATTTCGATTAACGTCATAAGTTGTGTTCGATAATTCAGTTTTGAAAATCTATTCCTCCAAGCAAAACCTAATTTATAGGAAGGCGTCTTTGTTTATTTTGAAAACGTTACTCGTATTTCAGTTCGGTCGAAGAAGATATCTCTGCCTGTTAGTAGTTTAATAATTCAAGTCATTCCATTACTCTAAAACTGGTATTTTACATTTTATTTTAAAGTTAGAATATTTGACCATGTATTGTTTCTTCATTCACTTTTTTGTTTGAATTTGTTATGCTATTAAATCAATAGAAGACAAAATTAGGTAGAAACCTATAATTAAAGCATCCGAGAAAGTGATGCAATGTATCCATCAGACTGATTCCTGCGGTTTAATTTAGACACGTAAAAAATAACGATTTCGTGTAAGACGCGGAAAAAGGGGCAATCCATCCACGGAAAATTTAACCATTTATAAGCACCCGAAAAATATCTAAAGAAGAAATAATAAGAAGGAGATAAAAGTGGAGGTTTTGCCACAATCAGCAGCATCCTAACAATGGGTATCACATCTAACAACAGCAGCAAAAATCCGGAGAGATGTTTTTTTTTTAAATATATCTATCTCTCAATGCCTCCCTTCCCATACCTATTAAAACCAGTCCTCCCTCGTCGCTACGTTCCATTTCTTTTCCATTGGCATCGTTGGGTTAGAAGGAGAGGCAGAGTCGTGACGTGATCCTCGGAAGCCTGTTACTTCGCGAAGGATAAGACCCTCCTCTGTGTAGAGAGAAAAAAGAGGGGCTCCAGCAAGAGGGAGAGAGAAGAAAGACGTGCGCAAGAGGACTTTTGGATGCCAAAACAAAAGACTGGAGGGAGTAGAGGGAGTGAGAGAGAGAGTTAGAGTTAGAGAGAGAAGAGAAGAGAAGAACAGAAGCCCTCAGTCCATTTGCCTCCTCATCCCCAATCCACCGTATCCTACAAAAGGGGATCACTCTAAAACCTTTCCCTTCTCCATCCCTTTTCCCTATATCGTCAAAAGTCCCCACACGCCGCTAACGTATCGTTGGGCAGGACACACCCCAAATCTACCAGTCCCTCCATCTCCATTCTCCTAATACACCTTATGTTTCACCTCTCATCCTTTCTCAGTGCCTTATTCAAAAGATGGAAGGAAGGAAGGAGAATCCCCGCTTTTATTTATCCTCCTTGCCCTCCTTTTTTTGCCTTGTTCATCTTTCTAATCTCACCGCGCTCTCTGACTTATTCTTTCGAAATCTGGATCTTCCGTCAGGAGCACGGCGTGTTCTCAGACGCGCGACAAGGGTACGCAAGAGGCAGAGAGATGTAGATACAGAGGTAGAAAAGGAGGAAAAAAATGAAGTAGTGGGTTCAGCAAATCCTTGCACATGCGGAATCCTTCCTTCTCCTTCCCCCACCGTCTTCCCATCATCCATTCCCCGCTCTTTCATCCGTCTCCCTTCGAGTTCCCTCGAGAGTTTTTCAATGTGACAACGGAGAGGGAGATATTTTTTTCTCCTGAACGCTCCCGGGCTTAGCGTATGAAGAGGAGTGAAGCCGTGGAGAAGAAGAGGAGAGAGAGGTTAAGGAGGTGGAAGAGCAGGAGGAGGTCATCCCTCCGGAAACGGGTACGGAGAAGAATTAAGAGTATCACGCGTCCAGAGACATCTCGTCTCCGCATTAATCTACTCAGGTCTTAATTCGAGTTTTCCTCGCGTCCCAATCTTTCGAAGAAAAAATGTTTCAAAAAAATACCAGAGGAAAAATTATTTTTCCCGAGCCGACGGTGATTCGCGCGGCGAATCGTAATGTTATTTTTTCTCAAATTATTCGCGCGTTGATTATAATTTTGTTTTCTTTTTCTTCCTCTCTCGAGTCTCTCCTGCCGTCTTTCTCGAGTTTTTTAGTAGTGATTTTTGGTTCCTCTCCCGAAGATGTGCTGTTTAGAGGGTATGTTTTCGAGGTTATTTTTGCGAGTAAAATTTTTGTTCGTGAAAGCTGCGAGGAAAAGTTTCTCTCGCCGAAGGAGGGGAATAAACGCTTTAACAATCCACCAAAGTTTAGATGCTCTTTAGAGTCCGGCTTGTCAGACCTTTTGTTCTTCCGTCGAGAGGCGCGGCTGCGAAGCAAAGGGAGGGAGAATGGCCGCCGTCGCCACTGCGTGTAAATTGGGTCCTCGAGGCGCAACAGCTCACATGGTTCCTACTAGAGAGGGAGAGATTGAAGAGAAGAAAAGAAAGGAAGGAGAGCATTAACGTCCCTATTCCGCCTTCGGTGCACAAGAAGGCAGGGAGGGATAGAGAGGGAGGAGGAGTGAAAGAGGGTGGAAGGAGATAGAAAGAAGGGGGAAGGGAGGAGGGAGGCAGAAAGACGGTGGTAGGGAGGAGGGAGGGAGAGTAGGAGAGTGGAAGGGAAAGGAAAGTAGGAGGAGGAGAGAAAGACAGATGGAGGGATTGAGGAGGGTGATGTAGGTAGAGGACGTAGTGAGGGTGAGTGAGAGATGGATGGAGGTAGATGGGGAGAGAATGAGGGATTGATGGTGAGAGATGGAGAGAAAGGATGGGAGGGAGATGAGGATAGAGATAGAGGTGGGAGGCTACCGCCAAGAGTTTAAGAAGGTGGGCTCCGCTTTTGAAAAGACAGGAGCTCCCAAAGTCTCCGTCCTTTTTCAACTTCTCTACTTTCTCTACTTTTCTCTACTTTTCTCTACTTTCAACTCTCTACGTACACCTTTCATTCCGTTCCTCCTGGGAGTACCGCGTGAAGATGCGGATGGCGCGCTAATTCGAGACGAACCTACGATGCCTTTGGACAGAGAAATACGACGTTCTTGACCTGGTATATGTGGTTTGCGGAAAATCCTTCGAAAACATTTCTTCGTTAAACACAAATCAACACCACATCCAAACCTAACCCAACTAATTATCAACGCGTTTCAACGTATTAATAATATTTGTGATTGTTTACGTGATATTTCCCGCAATATTTGATATTAAATTACGCGAATTATTTTTTTAATAGTTTCAAATTTAAATGCGTATCAATTTCGTAACACCAATTGCTTTTTAATCACGTATATTTTAAGATTTATTTTATCTAAGACGTATTTTTCGAAGAATTGACTTTTTGAATAATTGTTTTTCGAATTACTTAGATGAATTGTTTTATATGAATTTTCTGTATCTCGAAATGTCATCTTAAAAATAAAATTCTCTGTGGTTCTTCCGCCTCTCGGGCGCGTAATCTTATAGCCTGAGTTGCGCGGTGGAATTACACGGTGAGATTTAATCTTTGAGCCATAGTATTATGAAGGCAGGAAATGAATCTTGAACAAAAAAATTCGAATGTGCCACTTAATTTTGAAAGGAAAATTTATTCTTCTAATTTTTATTAAACTAATTCTCAAGGATGAGTATTGGTGTTAAAATTAATTGAATTCGCATTGCTTCAAAAAGTTGAATCAATACAAAACTTCCAATCCATATTTCCTGTGTATTTTTATATAACGGGTGGCACGTAAAAACGCGCCCTATTGGAAGAGCCTCTGTTTCATTATCATGATCGAATGAGATCTAAAAATTTTATAACTAAATAAAAAGATGAAATTAACCTGCAAAAAAATTTTATTCGAATAAAATAGCTACAAAAAACGTACAGATGCATAAACGTAACATTCGAAATAATGGATTTTCGCATTGAGGTATTAAGTTACATTACATTAAATATGATTTAAATTTAATCAAATTAAATAGAATTGCGTAACAGCAAGCTTTTTAAATGAAAGAAAAATTTTTTGTGAGAGAGATGCTTTGTATTCATGATAATCATCAATCGATTAGAAGTGTAACGTTCGCCATTTTGCGCGCAGAGACGTTCCTTAACGTTCTCAGCTTCAACAATGCCTTAATGCCCTTTGCCGTCATTGAAAAGATTTCAAGATAAAGGGTGAAGAGGAAAGGGATGCTACTCAATTTCTGGGAAAACATTTGACTGTTAGTACGGTGTATCCTAGAATCTAAATGCCCTGAAACCACGGGTTCTAGATCTAGTCAACGAAGTGATGGTAGTGGCCATCGGTAAGTACTATGGATGGATATTTAAAGTTGAAGAGTTATCCATAGAGAACAGATTAGATGTCTTTCATGGCCTGGCAGTTAAAAATATCAAAAGTAAGAGGCAACGAATTGTCAAGTCTAGAGAAATAATATTTTATCGACGTCTGAAAGCATCTTGCCTTTTTGAAGACTTCAAAAACATAACTGGTAGTATTCCATTCACTTATCATAAATTCTGTTTAAATGATGTACAACTTACGTGTTCCCAGGACAGGAAGTAATTTCTTTGCAAATCCTTATATAATAATTCTCAAGTGTCCGTCTGTCTGTCTGTCCCGGTATTTTTGGACATTTTCCAACGGAATTAAGAGCTAAAACTTTCACAATCGTTAAACCCCCATGAGGTGGTCTCTAAAAGAATCAAACATCCCGATAAAAGTCCCGGATTCGACTCCGGGAGACAATTATATTTTACCATAAGTTTACAAGGGATTTTAGATTTTTCAAAGAGCAAAGTTTATTTCCTTCTTTCTTTAAAATATGTAAATATGGACCGAATTTCTCCATTTTTTTTCGACGGCTAAAACTATAAAATATCTTATTCTTGCAACGTTTTGATGTTACACGGAAGAATTTGTCAGAAATACTCATTTATTTTCGAAGTTTTATCGCTTTTTCATACTCTTTCCGGGTGTTGCCAAGGCGTCCCGCATTGTTGCCTCCGATTGAATTAGCGTCTATTAAGCCTTCAAATAGACGAAAGAATTGTGTTATTCGCTTCGCGCAATGTCAAACTTAATAGATTGCAACGTTAATAATTGAAGAATATTATTATTCAGTAAACATACGAAGAGGAAGAATAACGAAGCCAAAGAGTTGCAAATCAAGTCGTATATTGATGCCAGTATGTAATAAATTTCAAGCGCTTCATTTTCTGGGAGAATTCAAATGATTGTCAGAAATTCATTAATTAATCACACAATTACATTTACTATATATATATATATATATATATATATATATATATATAAGTATATATAAGTTTTTACACACACACCTCAGAAGTTATATTTTAATCACAGTACAAAGTCCCGTTGATGTTCAACGGGTAATTCCGCTCGTACTGATAATTCCCAAAATAACAGAGTGAATGTTAATCAGAAAGAAATAACCATCGAATCAGCACGCTTGTGCCACGAATGGTCGCGTTTCTCGCAAAAGTGAATAGTTTGTCGCTGTTTATCATGGAATTGGAAAAACTTATATTATCAGTATCTAAGGAGTTAAATTAATACTGCTTGTATTTTACAGCTCACTAGCTTCTCCTTTAGTCAATATTTTGTATCTTGACAAACAACAGCAAAGACACGTGTGAAAACGAATTGTTTGGTAGTTTACTGAGTATATCCATGAATGGATTTTTAGCTCATCATCGGTCTCAGAATAGCGACCTTTCAATTCTTTTTTAATTTCCGGTATGAGAAATAAATCGCAGGGCACTAGTTATGAAAAATATGGTGGATGAGCCATGATATCGAACTTCAATTCTTCGATGGTTTGTTGGAAAACCTGAGAGTGGATGCGTAGGTGCGTTATTGTGGTACAAGATCCAATCGTGTTCATCCCTATCGGGACAATTTTTCTTGAATTATGCAAGTAGGGAGCCTCTCAGTATATTAGAATAGTATTCGACGTTTACTCCTTGACCTCTTGGCACACAGTTATCGTAATTGGCCCTGATTTTGTGAAAGAAAACAAGATGCATGTCTTTTCCGGCACTTTGAAAATACTTCCCCTTCTGAGGTCGGGAATCAATGGCAATCAAAATACCTAAAGGTGGACCTTGTCTTATTGTTAGAGTTAATGCAAAATGCAGCTTCATTTGATTGTTGCTCATCATTCGTTGTACTACTTGTATCTACTCATCTTCCTGTGACCTACGTTACCTTTGTCTCATCGTAGACAATACCATGGACCACTCTATAATAAATCCTCACAGTCGTAGGTATTCAGATCGTGATGCCAACGGTCGACCACTGCAAGATGTACCAGCGATTTTTCGAATCCCTCTAAATCTTTTATGCCACTCAGACACTACCATGAGACAAAAGATTCCCATTGAGTGAACTTTCCATCATTAAAATGTTTATATATTTGTTTTACTCAAGTGTTTAGTTGCGTTTCTTAAGTTAAAAATCATCTTTTTCCTTCGTTATGTCAAGCTCTCCGACCTTCAAAATTTTGTTATGGCTATTGGAGATTCCGGAGATAAGTACTTTGTTCAATTTTTAAAACTGTAAGTGCTTAAAATGAATGAAAAGAAGGTATAACTTAGTAAAAAGTTCCACTTTAAAATGGATATTTTTACTAATTTATCTCTTTGTTTTATTTAAGATCGATTTCCCCAAAGTATATGCTTTATCCGTCAATTTTAAGCGCTTATTCTTGAATTGGCATTGAAGATTTATTAAAGTGGAGGATTAAAATTATATACATACATGTGTCAAATCGCTTAATGGCAACTGACACATTACCGAAATATTTGTAATTTGGTCTCCTACATCCTATGATATAATTACATTAAATTATATTTACAAAATTTAATACCTTTAATTAGATAATAAGAAATTTGACTCATCATTATTTCCGGGCTATCATCTTAGTGGAAAGAAAACACGAAATTTTAACTCATAAAGCATTCAAGAAAAACGTCAATAATACATATTACGCTCTTTAGCCTGCATAATACGTACTTTACTTTCATATAAAATTATTTTACTTTATTTTGTCTATACTCTAGCCAAGACATTAATTCAATCTAAACGGATAAATAGAATACTGTGACAATGTTTTCGTAAAAAAACGCGAATTTTTCTTACTGAAAAATTGTGCTTTAATTTCGATAAATTCTTTTGGTAGCTTACAGCGGAAAAATAAAATATATTGATAATAAATATTTTCTCTATCGCGAAGGCTGCATTCTACCGAATTCCTGGCGGTAAAATATTATTTTTGAGACATGGAATTTAATCAATTGACCTTGGCCAATTGGAATGCAGTCACAATAAAAATAATATAGTAAAAACTATATTTGGGTCTGATTATATACATTTTAATTAGATCGGAAATTCTTTTTCTCTTTCTCGAGAAATCCAAAAACCACTGTTGGGTATTTATGAAAGGATCCTCGGGAAAGCGAATCTCTGTCTACCCCGTGACGTATTTATATTAATGGTTAAAACTCTTTTCAAAATCAATGCTTATTTTTATTTTTCTAGATGCCATTATAACATTTCCTTCTTTAACAATCATATTTTCATGTTTCTCCATTTTTGGGATGTTCACCTTTCTATCCCCATTGCCTTAGCATTTCCTTAATTTTTCAATTCTTCGAATGAATAGTTTTTTTGCTTTTTTTATTTCCCAGTGGCGTGCGTTAAATATTTTCACCGGTAAAACTATTTTGTAAATTCTAATAAATTGGACATTACATGTAAGATTATTTTCTGTTTTATTCTTTTGTACGTGCTTCGAATTCTCCGAATGTCATCATTTCATATTCTTTTCTTTTTCCACTCTCCAGCTGTTCTCCGCCAAAAATCCATCTTTCGACGGCTAAAAGTTTCTTCTATACCGACCAATTTTTGGAGCCATATCTCATATCGTAGTTGATATGTAACGTTTTTTCCTTATTGCGATGTTTCTACTCCGTAATATTGTGTTCAGAATTCCTAACCTCGATCCGCCATTGCCGTATTTTTTGCTGAATTTTCAAATACGATGCAATTACTTTCATTATCATTGTATGTTATATATTATATCAAAATATAGCATTATCTTCTTAAATCTAACGCCTAATTTATTGTCTCTTTTTTGTTTAAACTCTCTGCTGTGTTCACACTAATTTTTCATTCCATTACTTAGATTTCACAGAACAAATGTCATAATTTGCGTAAATTTATGCTACTTTTTTATTGTGATCACTTTTTTGTGCAAGAAATGCTTAACATTAATTTTTTATTTTTATACATATCATATAGCAACTGAGTTTTGCTTAAAGGATAATTTGTTTAATAAATATCACAAATTTTGGGGGGTTACTGTGTTTTTTGAGTGTGTTATTGCGCCTTGGAAATCCAATGTATGCTATATCATCTGCTTGATTAATTATTTTGCCGTTGTTTATAATTTTCTTCATTTAAAGGGCATTTCTGCAAAAGTTCAGGATCGTATAACAACATTTTATCGGAATCTTGGTATTAGAATGAATAACAATGAATTGAATTGTAAGCGTAGTTAACAAAGTATCGAGGTATTCGAATGTTGTGTCATTTACGTCCTAGTAATTCATTCTTTTACCCCTTACCGGTTGACAAATCCAGGAACTTCGCGTCGAAATAAAGTTTGATCGCCTTCTTTTTCCTCGCTTTCGCAGGCATAAAAATCTCGCATCGGTAACGTGCTCGCATGACTTCCTAGACTTATTTAGGACGGAACACAATATCATCGGAAAACTAAGACTTCCGCAGCTGTTGAGCGCCATATCTTTCCCTTTCTCCCTCCTCCATATTCTCCTCTTCTCCGCCACAAACTCTTCCTCCCGTTTTTACAGCCCCCTTCCATTCGCCTTCTCCTTAAAGGCATTTCCCGCTACTTCCCTTTTTACGCCGACCTCATATGCAATTCCTTCGCGAGTGGTTTCCTCTCCTCCTATCCTCCCCCCGACGCCCTTTTATCCGAGAGGAGAGTGGCCCCGGAGCAGGTGGCGAGGGCGGACGTTGCCATTCGCATGTGCCCAATGAGATAAGCTAATATGCGGTTGTGTCGTCCCACCGCAGCCTCCTCCACCCCGACACCGCATCCCTCTCCCTCCATAAGCCCTCCCATACCCCTTCTTCAACCCATTCTCCAACCCTTTTTCGCCCCTACCTACCATTCCCCTGCACTCTCCAAATGCCATTACTATTCCCTTCCAACATCCCGCTTCTCCTTATACTTTTTGTTTCGCGCAGGAAAAATAGTGGAGGGATGGGGGAAAGAGATCGAGGAGGAGAGGGAGAGATAGAGGAGAGGAAGAGAGGGGAGGGAGAGTAGGGAGGGAGAGAGGGGAGAGAGAGGGGATGGAGAGAGGGGAGGGAGAGAGGAAGGGAAATTTAGTGAGGGGAGGAAGAGAGAGGGGAGGGATAGAGGGAAGGAGAAAGGGGAGGGATAGAGGAGAGAGAGAAGAGAAAGAAAGAGGGGAGGGAGATGGAGAGAGAGGGGAGGGAGATGGAGAGAGAGGGGAGGGAGATGGAGAGAGAGGGGAGGGAGATGGAGAGAGAGGGGAGGGAGATGGAGAGAGAGGGGAGGGAGATGGAGAGAGAGGGGAGGGATAGAGAGGAGTGATATTGGGGAGGGATAGAGAGGAGTGATATTGGGGAGGGAGAGAGGGGAGGGAAAAATGGGGCGATAGAAAGGGGGAGAGGTGGACCAGCGGCGGTGGGGTGTATAGTGAGGAAGTTTATGGGTTTGAGTGTAAAAACAGAGGAGATGGGGAGGTAGTTACGAGAGATCGATGAAATGCGAGTATTTCGTTTATTTTTTATTGCAAAAAAGGAAGATCGAGGCGAGGAAATAGAAGTGGGAGAGAGAGAGAGATAGATAGAGAGGGGGAAGGGAAATACATCATGAACTTGCGGTTTGCGATCTACTTACAGTTATACATCTAGAGAGGAAGGGTTTATTTCTTTTTTATGTCGCCCACCGGTCTTAAAAGCGAGAGATTATGTGCGACTAACGAACTTTTTTTTGGAAGGAAAAATAAAATACTCTCGAAGGTATTTTACAGCACATGAAAACACTGGTGCCCATTTAATTTGTGCGGTGGACAAAAATAAAACAAAAACATATCGTCGGAATTGAATTTTCTATACTTTCCAATTGTCCTACTTTCTCATTTCAGTTTCAAAATGCTGATGGGCAAGCTGCGAACATTTTTTCTGTTAGAATTGTCTCAATACGGTAATAAGATCGCAGAGACGCCATGAAGGTTGTCTTATCACATAAAATCACTCAACGAGCGAAGAAGCTCAGAGCTAATTGCTATTAAGTACGCCTACTGTGTTTAAAATTTTATTTATAAATACCGGTGTTATTTTTATTTGAATTATTTTTATAGCGTTAGTCATAGCTATAAATCCCTGTATTAAAGTAAATGAAAGAGTACCTAAGGCTGACTGCTTTTTATTTAGATTTACTCATTTTTGCTTTGTTTGTTTCTCTTTCAATATCAAATTTAATACTCAAAAGATGATTTTATCGTAAAATATTTTCTATCTTTCTCCTTCATTCAATAACTGTGAAAGGGACAAAAAATAATGGAGCTGTTAATTTCCACGGCGGAATATCATCGCTCCCCGTCCCTTTTATCTTCCTCTCGATCCAATCTTCTTAAAAATCTCCACTCTTCCTATTTTCCTTCTTCTCCGAACCCAACCTGCCCCACCTCAGCCATAACTCCGACCTAAACACTGGACCGCCATCCTTCTTCCGGAATCGTTTTCCCCCTCCTTGGGTTTTCTCTTTCTCTAATTCACCATTCTAGAAAACCTTGTCTTATTTCTTCACCCTTCCTTTGTTTTTCATCCTCGCCCACCCACACTCGATCTATCCCGATCCGCAATGGGAAAACACTTTTAATTCTGCTACGATAAATACTGTGACGCATCGCGCCAGGGATTATATACCCCTACTTGAGTATCATTTCCTGTTTTCCTCCTCCTCCTCACCTACCAGATAATCTTCTCTCCGAAACGCACGATTCATTTTTCCATCCCTCCCCTTTTTCTATCCCCTGTACGAGCCCTCTCTTCCTCGTGTCTCCTTCGACGTCACCTTTCTCCCTTTCTCCTCCTCTCTCACCATCCCTTTTTGCACCTGCGATCTCACCCCTTCCATTTTCCTGACCTCGCCACTCCAACGCACGCTTCATTTCTTCGGATCTCTCTCTCCCCTTTTTTTCTTCCTTCCCCAACTGCCTATATCCCTTCCATTCTCCCCATCCCATTTTACAGTTCCCGTGGGGCGCATTTCGGATGCAGCGAAGGTCGAGGGCATGGTAGGGGCGATTCTAGAGAAGGCTGCTCGTGAAGGAAGAGGAGAAGGTTCCTCCTTCCCTTCCCCCTCCCTTTACTCCCCTCTTTTCCTAACTCACTCCATCTCTCTTCCACACTCCCTTTATTCTCCTCTCTTTCCCTCATTTTCTCTCTCTCTGTGCCTCCCTCTTCCTCACTCTTCGTCTATTCCCCTTTCCCTCACTCATTCGCTCTTCCTTTCTCTCCCTCTATTCCCATCTCTCTTCCTCACTCCCTCTATTCTCCTCTCTTTCCCTCACTTTCTCTCTCTGTGCCTCCCTCTTCCTCACTCTTTGTCTATTTTCCTCTTTCCCTCACTCATTCCCTCTTCCTTTTGCTCCCTCTATTCCCCTCTCTTTCCATCTCTCCCTCTCGATACCTCCCTCTTCCTTTCTCTAGCCACCCTTTCCTCATCCACAAAATTTATTTTCCTTCTCGCCACAACTAGTTGCCTTCGCCCCTTCTTCTTTTCTCCTATATCCCACTCTCGTTCTGTCCGTCTTTAATAAAGACGATTATCTATCTATCAATCTATCTATCTATCTATCTATCTATCTATCTTTAACATAATGTCTTCCTCTCTCTCTTCATCTCCACCCTTCTTCACCTTTTTCTGGTTAAAATTTCCTTTTCGTTCAAGATCGCTAACGACCTCAATCCAATTTAACTACTCTCATTTTCCTCCTCCAGTTTCCATTTCTCAATCTCTCGCCTCGCCTTCTTCAGTCGGTTCGTTCAATCTTTCAACTTTTCATTTCGGCCATTTCTCTCTCCTTTAGTTATTTTTATTTTCCTGTGACCTCTTTTTCTTCCTCTCTCTCTCGAGCCAATCCCACTCCATTCCGCGTCCCTTTAGGTAATTTACCGTCACCCGACCCTTTACTTCGTCACTTAAAAGCGACATTTTCATTCCTAAGAAACTTCTTATGGATGCTGAATCACAGCGTGATGCCATATGACACGCGGTGTATATTCATCTCTTACAGACCTGCAAAGATTATTCACGCGTCGTTAAATAGCGTTATTTATACTTGCCGTCTTATTTTTGTCTTTCGTTTACTCGCATATATACATACATACATACATATATATATACGTATATATATATATATATATATATATATATATATATATATATATATATATATTGCATTCTCTCTCCTTCCTCCCATTATTTCCGGATTTCCAGTCCTTCGTTCGAATCCTTTAATGTGTTAATGTTTGTGTTTCTCATAACTTTCCTCATATCTCATAATCACCAGCCAAAAGTTCGGGTTGACCCAAACGCTTAACTTAAAGAGTAGATAAATTTAGAGCAAACGAAACGAGCGTTTCTCACTTGTTTGCTGTGCTCCTTCCTTTCAATCTTCAAATCCTCTGATGCAACGGTGCTTGTGATGTACAAAACTTCCAATTTTTCATTACTGCCTACTTGAATTTCCGGTTAACCCAACACTGGACTATAGGAATAAATAAATTTTGAACGAGGAAACTCCGCATCAAATCTCTTCCCGGCCACCTTGAACGTTCAATTTTTTAAAATATCTGCTCAGTTTTCTATCCACTTCATTCTTCCTCGCTCTCTGCTCCCTTTTTCGTTCTTCGCTTCGCTCACTCCCTCTATCGCACCTTCCACCCCTTTTACCTCTTCCAATCTTCGCGACCTACGACAAAAATACTATAAAAATAACATTTTTTTAAAAAATCTTTTATGTTAGACGCTTAAGAATATATATATAGAGACTCCTGGAGGAGATTTATTAAATCCCACCCGTACGGCCGAATGAGGTTATTAAATTTTCATGATTGCGTTGCAAAAACGTTCGAGAAAATTTAAACAATCATAACTTATAAGTTTTATCTCGATTTTTCTGATTTTTTTGTGGATTTACGAAAAACATGAAATTTGTAAATATCCATTTTTCGTATCATATTTTACACACAGACATCGTTGCGTAGAAGAGAATGTACACCAATCGCTAACTTTCCGGCGCGCGTTCGCTCTTTATATATAACATTCAACACCGGGAAATCCATGAAAGATATTGATGTACAATCTTAATAAAAAATATCTTAAATGAGTAACTATTTCATTCTACGACTCTACCCATCTAAACCAATTAGGTGAAAAGTTTTACGTATCTCAAAATTTTCATGTCTTGACTGGAAATTTTTAAGTAAAAGAAGTATTACTGATTTATTAGAAGACGATTTATTTATAATATAAACGTTTTAGTTATACAGTCATCATTCTTGGTCATTGCAAAAGTCACATAGAATAAATGATTACATTTCGTTCATTGGAAATGGAGATATGACGATGTATACATCAGAAATGAATTTAGATGCAAAACACGGAAAACCTTCAAAAGTTAAACCAGCTTATGAATCCTTTCCAAATATTTTTAGAAATTTTACACATGCGTAATTGGATTCAGCAAGAAATGTCTTATAGCTTAGTAAACACTTCTAGTAAAATAATGTGTAAATATATGGAAGAGCTTTGATGTTCGTGATTTTTGATGACGTGTCCTCTTTTTGCCCACTCGCTTCATCGCTGCTTTGGCCCCACTAGATAGCACAACAGAGAAAGCCCTTATGTGAAGAGGAAAACAAACCCTACATCTTCTTTCAAACGTCAAAGAAAAGGACCCCAATTTTGTAGGTTCCCTTTCTTCAGGTATTTATGTGTCAACTTTAGAAACCGAAAGTCCGTAGGTCCATGGTAAAAACTAAAATTCTATTATAAAACTAAACGTATATTATATGTAAATAAAGACATAAAAATAGATATACACAATTTCTCGCAATTCCCCTCCGAAAAGAACAAAGGTTCCTTCTCAACTAACTTGCTTTGGGGATGCAAAAAACCGTAGTAATCCCAACCACCTCAAACAGGGCGAAATAACAGATATTCGTTGGCGTTGTCGCTCTCCTATGCAGCGAGAAACGAAGGATCGCGCGGTCACGGAAGGGAATGTTTACCGAAATGATTTTACTCAACCTAATTTCATTCTTCATGAATTGCATCGTAAACATTTATAATAAGACGTTTTCCTTTTTATTTACATGCCGACGATGACCTTTGTCGCATGACATAAGCCAAATGGCTCGACCAGGAAAAAAAGAGGAGAAAAATCGTGCTCTCCTTTGAAAAAATTCACAGTTCCTACATTGCATTTCAAACACCAAGGAAAGGTTCCTTGCCGCATTAAAGAGCGATTTTTATATGGAGAAATACCGTCACATCGTAGCAAAATGAAAAATTCCATCGCAAAATTCAACGTTGATTACATATTTTTTTAAACGAAAAAAATACAGGGCGAGCATAGATAGTAGTACATAGCTTCCTCTTTCAAATTATATAAAGGTAATTTAGATTTAAAGAAGTCTCTAGCTTCAAAAGATAAAAGAAATTAGGACTGACGCAGGACGTAATAGTACGCTTGACGGCCGATTGGACAGTTTTTGCAGGACGTAATAGTACGTCTGACGGCGTTGACGGGTTAAAGCTAGGGTCGATTGAGAATCATATGTAATATCCTTATACTTATGCAACTAATCCGGCAGGAATCCTGGATCTTAGGCATCTCACGCAACACTTACCATTCATCCCCATATCTACTCTTTTTCTTGATTACTCCTATGGTAGGTACAAATTGTTTTACAACTACAGTCATTTTTATCTTCTAATAGCAGAATAGTCCGTTCTTCGCCCGGAGTAATTATAATTAATATCCTGTAAATTCTCGTTGGCAGGTACCATCATTCATGGTTTTGAATTAATAGTTTCTTTCCGTTGAACTCAATTATCTTGAATAACGTTCTTAAAACCTTTAACAATAATTCTTTATAGACTATGTTGAGGATCTTTCCACTTTGCGAAAGAATATATAAATTATTTTTACTACTCTTTTACAGCAAATAATCAGGTATGTGCGTGATTCCTGATGATAACTAATCAAGACAGCAGGTGAGAAAGATGAGCTACGTTTGCCTCTCGCAATGGTTTTCCAGATCCAACCAGGAGTATAATGATGTTCCACTAATGTAGTTCCACTAATGTAGTTCCACAGTTTTCAAGAGGATGACAACATGAAAAAATCTCACTTTTTAAAATAATCCAGGTTAAAGGCAGAAAATATGTAAATGCCGCATCAAGAAATTCACAACTGTATGTTTTCATAATTTATGCATTTAACCATTTTTTCAATACATAAAATTATTATTCATGAAGAATAAACAATGATACACTTCAATTTTCGAAATTTTAGCACAAACTTTCATCAGAGCCATCAAGCGTTGAAAAACTGAACTAAAGCCATTTTACAAGATAATTTTTTTTGCCATACTTAAACTAATAAATATGGAGTTTTCGGTCTTTTGCCTTCGATGAATTTTAGAAAGGTATCAACATGCAAAATTTCAATCTTCTAGGTAAACCAGAAGTGCCCTAGACTTTAGCGGTCAGACACAAACTTTCTGCTTTATTAGTATAGATTGAGATTTGACTGTTAAAACATGGTTTGGCTGCGTTAGTATGACGCATAAGGAGTTTCACGACAATATAAAAGCTTGAAAATTCGTACATACTCATTTTTAGTATTTTCCTCTTTAACGCGCTATATGTTTACTGTCGATGTAAATACATACTTAATATACTTTTGTCTTACTTCCAGTGCTGCCATTCCGCATTATAGCTATGAAATTAAGGAGGAAAAAATGCTTGAAGAAAAGCCGTTTATGTTCTTACATGTTCAATCTGCCTGTCCATAATTCTCTCCACGTTTATTCGTTTTTATGAATATTTTATTAAAATATTTTTGGGATTGATGGTCACTTTTTAATATCACTTTACAATATCCGTTTAATATGTTTTTAAATGTCTAAGTATTGGAATTATATTTTGACGAAAACTTTAATGGCATTTTCAAGCGTGAGGCTTAAGCTCCCATATCTCAAGGATGGGATCTGGTTATAAATTTTATGTCTTTGTGCATTTCCCATTTTCTGTTTAATTTTTATTTCAATCTATTTAATTTATCGACACACTATCTTTTTCTCAAGAGATGTTATTTCTACATAAGTTACAGCTTCAGTTACACACGTTTTATATCTAAAATGTGAATATATCTGGGATAATATGGCCAATATTTCATTTATTTCCGGATGAATATTTCTGTCTTGTATACGTTTCTTCAGAACATCTAATATCGAGATTTTCACATATATATAACAAAGAAAATATCCATTTAGGATAAATCGAGATCTCACTTGGAATGCGAAATGTTAGAACAACATCTCTTTTCAGACCCGGTCACCATTATCCAACGTTGAAGTGGCTATGATTGCTGATTATAGATACTAGGTTATACTTTTTCAGAAAACACGTATTGCACCATGGTACAAGTTATACTGCCACATTAACTTTTGAAAGAAAAAATGTCGTTTGCACAGTTGTGTAGGAAATTTGCAGAAAATCGTTTAGACTCCACGAATAGGAAAAACATTCTCTATCACAACTGTCTATATAGCGGAAAACTATGCAACCACACGGTTACGAAACTAGATATGAAGGCGATCAGGCATTTACTATTTGGGTAGATCAAGAATTTATGCACTGTAAAGAGTCGATACATAATAAATGATGAATAACGGATACGAGAAGAAAAAGGAAATTCTCCGGGCACTGGAGTCTTTTGGGAAGTATCTTACTCGGAGGAAAATGAACAATGTATGAGTGCAGCGTTGAAAAGGCACATCGAAAGGAGGAAACCCTCCAGCGATGCCTACCTCTCTCTCCTCTCTCTCTCTCTTTCCTTCCTCTCTATCCCTCCTTTTCACCCCGAAGTGCCATATAGTCTCTCGATGCGTCTCCTAGCGGGAAAAATAAAAAATACGGAAAGGGGAGTAGAGAAAAAAAAATGAGGCCGCTTTCTTCGATTCAACTTTTTTGGCCCGATCTGGGATTGCGAAACAGCAGGAGAGGTCACCAGTGAGGCCACAAGACTTGGGATGAGAAATGGATGTGCTTCGGCAGGGCAGGAAAAAAATACCTCCGCACGCATACAAGCACAAAGTACGGAGAGAAAAAAGACGGGAAACAACGAAAAACAAGATAATCTTCGAAGGTAAAGGCCAGAAAAATTTGTCGAATGGTCGCGCAGAACTCTGTCTCTTCCTTAGTATGGTATCTTTCTTCCTATTTCTCCCTCTCACCTTTCCTCTTTCTATTTCCCCTTCCACCTCTCTCCTCCCCCTTTCTATTTACCTCTTCTTTTCTTCTCTTTATTTTCATCTCTCTCCATCCCCCTCCCTTCCCACTCTCTCTCCTTCCCTCTCTCTCTCCTTCCCTCTCTCTCTCTCCTTCCCTCTCTCTATCTCCTTCCCTCTCTCTCTTTCCTTTCCTCTCTCCCCCTCACTCCCTCTCTCCCCTTCACTCCCTCTCTCCCCTTCACTACCTCTCTCCCCTTCCCACCCTCTCTCTCCATCCCACCCTCTCTCTCATTCCGTCCCTCACTCTCTCCTTCCCTCTCTCTCTCCTTCCCTCACTCTCTCCTTCCCTCACTCTCTCTCCTTCCCTCCTCCTCTCGCCTTCCCTCCCCCTCTCGCCTTCCCTCCCCCTTTCGCCTTCCCTCCCTCTCTCACCTTTCTTCCCTCTCTCCTTCCCTCCCTCTCTCCCATTTCTTCAGCCCTTTCTTCCCCCTTCTTCATATCCCTCCTTTGCCTGCTTCTTTTCTTCTCCGTCGTTTCTCTCCTTTTCTTTCCCACCCTCTTTATTTTCTTCCTTTTGTTGATCTCCGAGGTTTCCGAGTGTCGTAGAGGGAGACATAATGGAGACTGTTTCAAAGAGGCCATCCTTTATCACATCGAATCCGATCATTGGGATTGCCTCCAGACACCTTTCCCGCCTCCTCTTTTTCTTAACCCCAACCCTTTACTCCATAAGCTCCTCTTCATTCCCCCCGCGCAAATCTTCGACCCACCCCCGGTTTTTTTCAAAAATATCGATTAGTTGAGTAGAGAGATATAAAAGAGAGAGAAGGAGAAAGGAAGGGAAATGGGAGGAAGGGTTAGAGGGATAGCAGAGTAAGAACGGCATGTTAGTGAGTTGGCGGGGTCGAGAAGAGTGAGTGAGAGAGAGAGAGAGAAGAGTTCATCTTTTATCTCGTATGGAAAGACTCGGCAGATAAAAGATTTTCCCTGCCTTCCTTTAACAAGACCGAGCCCGCTTTTTTCTCATCTCTCTCTCTCACAATCAGTATCTTTCGGTCCGCTACACGACCCCTCACATTTTTTCATTTCTCTAAAATTGTGATCCTTCACTCACCAGAATACTTTCGAGGGGAAGGCGTATGTCGAAAATCACACTGGCTTCCAAGAAGATATAACAGATTTACCACTGTTGTTCTCAGTCTCTTTCTTTCTCTCTCTCTCTACTCGCACACACACGCACACACACACACATACATACATATATATACACATTTATGAAGAGAAAAGGTACAAGGTATAAGATGATAATGTAACCAGCTGCCAAATCTCGCCCTTAATAGAGACTAGGTATTTACTAAAGAAAAATGAACTTGCACAAAATGATATTAACAGAATCTATGTATTCTGTTCCGTGAAAATAATTGTTTTTTGAATTTGAGAGGAAAGGTAAAAAAAAGCAACTAAATAAATTGAGAATGATATATTGAAGGAGAACCTGTGGACGCTTAGGGCTAAACAGGAGAACTACTGGCGATAGACTGTAGAGACGAAATGAAAACTTTTCTGACCAGAGGACCTTGGGTCAATATTCGGCGACGGAGAAAATACAAATAAAACTTAAAGTACTATGAAAATAGAACAGGCGGCAGTTTGTTAGGTTTTGAAATTATGGAGTGAGGAAGAGAAATGAGTACACAGAGGAAGAAAGTGATTGGAAGAGGTGGGAAGGGTATGTGAAATTGAAATAGGGCGGAGGCACTATCGGGCAGGGCGCAAATAGACCTTGCCTTGAAACGTGTTAAGGCAGTCATTGTGTTTGTTGGCGTGTTCGCCCACCGGAAGAGGTCGTTTGAGATTTATGCTGATCCGGTGGCCGTTCATCCAGATATTTAACGGGTTGCTGGTGACAGAGGATGCAACTCTATCTCATCTCTCCAGTTTATCTCCAGTGACTCTCCTATTAATACTGAAGACCGTACAATTTTGAATTCATTTAAGTTATAGAATTCTTTGTACTGCACCATTACTTGATGCTTCTTTAAAATGCTCAGATATTTTTTTCTATGATTTTCCTGAAAATAACCTTTAAATGCCCTTGAATACATGGAGTAGTAGTTTTAACTTCGTGACATTCCTGGTCACTCATCGTACCACAGTTAGGATAAACTGCCTATCTAAATTAATGTTTTGGTTAATAAATTCGTAAAAATGAAAAAGAAAACATTTTGAGAACACATATGTACGTAATAATGAAAACTACAGAAATTTGGAGCACCTTCTTCCAAAATATATCTACAATATTTATATATAATATTCGCTGGAAATCAATAAAAATACGTAAATCCTTAAGAAACATAATTGGGAATCGTAATAATAACTGTGCCGCGTTTTATCCGTCTCTCGCGTAGAGAACAAACACATTATTCCTATTCTTTGATTTGCTCTCTTACCAACTATACAGCTGATTCTCTCCTCTATTTCGCTAACTCGAATTATCGCCCATACTCATTCAATAAACCATTTTTGACGTATATATATATATATATATATATATATATATATATATATATATATATATATACATATATATGCACTGGTGGTGTAGTGGTTAGCGTGTCGGCTTTCTATTGCAAAGTTCGGGGGTTCCAACCCCTCGAATGGAGGTTTTATAAAAAAAAAACTATCATCAGTGCCTGGCAGTAGGCAGCAGTACTGTCAGTATGGTATAGAGCCGAAAACAAATGATGTTGGTTGGGTCTATATCCAATACAGCTGTAGGCGTGATCAGGACGATTTGAACGGCTACAGTACTGCGATGTGGAAAGCAAGAGGGAAACTACCACATTACAATCCCTAGTAAAGATTATATGGTTGGACAATATGAGTTCTCTCGAGGTAAAACAATCCGGAGGTAAAATAGTTCCCCAATCGGATCTCCGGGCGGGGACTGCCTCGAGGAAAACATTTGTCAAAGGTAATTTACCAATAGGCACTTGGAACGTAAGAACTATGAGAAAGGCAGGAAAGCTAGAGAACTTGAAAGAAGAAATGAGAAGAAATAGAGTTGACATTATAGGGCTAAGCGAAACTAGATGGGAGGGAGAAGGACAGTTCGACTCGGAAGAATTCACGGTAGTTTATTCTGGAGGAAATAGTGGGGAAAGGGGAGTAGCTCTGGTACTTAGGAAAGATATGATGAAAAGCGTGACAAAGATAATAGCAACGAACGATAGACTGATGGCAATAAAGCTAAAAGCAGTCCCAGTGGACATGCTGATAATCCAGGTATATATGCCAACGTCAGCTCATGACGATGAAGAAATAGATGAGATCTATGAGTAAATTAATGAAATTTACGAAGAAGACGGAAGAGGAAAGGTAAACTGCATAATAATGGGAGATTGGAACAGCATAGTCGGAGAAGGACAGGAAGAAAATGTTGTTGGGCAATACGGACTTGGGAAGAGAAATCGAGGAGGGGAGAAACTCGTAGAATTCTGCATCAATAATGACCTTGTAGTGACTAATACATGGTTCAAAAACCATAAACGAAGGTTATACACATGGAAAAGCCCAGGGGATAGAATGAGATGCCAAATAGATTACATCCTTGTAAAACAAAGATTCAGGAGCAGCATAAAGAACGCCAAGGCATTGCAAGGAGCAGACATTGATTCAGATCACAGCCTTCTAATACTTGACGTGAGTACAAAGCTCAAACAAATAAGAAAAACGAGAAGAGAAAGACAGACCTGGGACCTAGAAAAACTGAAAGAAAGGCAGGATGTAGTCAGCATGAAGTTGGAAGATAACCTAAGAAAGTTGGAAAACAAACCGAAGACCGTTGATATAGAATGGGATGAAATTAAAACCAATATCAAGGATACCTTGGATAAAGAGATTGGAAAACAAGATAAGAGAATCAGAAAACCATGGATCACGAAGGAAATGCTGGAGAAAATGGATGAGAGACGAAAATGGAAAAACGTTAACAGTAAGAAGGTAGAGCCAACTATAGGCGTATAAACAATGAGTTGAGAAGGGTAACAGATAAAGCTAGAGAAAATTGGATAAAAGGAAAATGTGATGAAATAGAACAAATGGAGAAGTTAGGACGGTACGATATGATGTACGCTAGAGCACTGGAATTAGAAAATAAGAATTCTAATGGAATTGGTAAAGGAATTATGAATACGGAGGGGAAGATAGTCTCAAAAACAAAGGATGTAGCACAGGTATGGGAAGAATACATTTAGGAACTATACAGCAAGCAGGCAGGATCGGCAAAAATAGAACTGGAAGATGAGAAAAACATTTATGAAGACAACTTAGGGCCCAGTATTATGGAGAGCGAAGTAGAAAAAGCGATAGTGAAACTAAAGAAAGGGAAAGCCACAGGCAGCGATGGAATACCAACTGAGGTACTTAAAATCATGGGATCAGAAGGATTCAAAGCGGTCACAATATTAATTAATAAGATTTACGACACGGGACTCGGGATTTCCTAGAAGTAACAATGATCCCTCTAAAGAAGAAGCCAAAGGCAATGGAGTGTAAAGATTACAGAACTATAAGCCTTCTGTCACACACATCGAAGATCATCACGAGGATTCTTAATAAAACACTGGAGAAAAAGGCAGAAGAAATAATAGGGGAAGATCAATTCGGTGTTTCAGAAAAGGACGAGGAACTAGAGATGCTATAGGAGTAGTTAGAATCATATCAGAAAGGGCAATAGAACACAGTCAAGATATCTGCGCATGTTTCGTAGACTGGCAGAAGGCCTTTGATAGAGTAAATTGGGTAAAGTTGATGAAGATATTAAAGGATATAGGTGTAGACTGGAAAGACAGGAGACTGATTAGGAATCTATATGAGAATCAAGTTGTAAAGGTCAGGTTTGAGAACGTGGACACCTGCGGAATAAATATCGGTAGAGGAGTAAGACAAGGCTGCTGCCTATCGCCAACCCTATTCAATATATATGGAGAAAGTCTAATGCAAGAAGCTTTAGAAGGCACAGGGGATTTCAAAATTGGAGGAAGGATTATAAGAACAGTGAAATACGCAGATGATCAAGTACCTCTAGCAAGAAAGGAAGAGGAGCTACAAAAAATGATAAATAGACTAGTGATAACAGGTAGAAAATACGGTATGGAAATAAATACAGAAAAATCCAAGGTCATTCGAATATCGGGTAAAGAAGAGAATCTGAACATAACTATTGGGGGAAAGCCATTAGAACAAGTTTCAGAATATAAATACCTTGGAAGTATCATAACACGAGAAGCAAAATGTACGGATGAGATCAAAACTAGAATAGGAAAAGCAAAAGCGGCTTTCAGGAGAAAGAAACAACTACTTACAGGGAATATAAGGGAAGATATCCGCAAGAAGTTGATAAAATGCTACGTATGGAGTATAGCATTGTATGGGGCAGAAACATAGACGCTAAGGAAAAATGACATCAAATACTTGGAAAGCTTTGAAATGTGAACTTGGAGGAGAATGCGGAAGATAAAATGGACAGATAGGATGAAAAACGATGAAGTGCTACGAAGAATAGGAGAGAAGCGAATGATTATACAGACTATCAGAAAGAGGAAGGCTAACTGGGTTGGACATTACCTGAGGAGAGAGAGTATGATTAAAGACGTGTTAGAAGGAAAACTAGATGGGAAAAGGGAAAGAGGTAGGAAAAGGTTTCAGCTGATAGACGATTTGAAAGGGAAAGAGAGTTATCAAGACATAAAGAGGACAGCGGAAAATAGGAGTATATGGAGAACCAGGTTTAACCAAGAATAATCACGGACCTGTCTACGGACAGACTACCTATGATGATATATACATATACACACACATATATATATATATATATATATAATTATCGCCCATCCTCATTCAATAAACCATTTTTGACATACATATATATATAATATTGTAGGTTATTTTTATTTTCTCTTAGAGATAATTCTCTCTCATCGAGTTCCCTTTTTCGGTTCCTTATGTCTTTCCGTCGCTTCAATCTCGCGAAACCCTAATCCGCCTTTTCTCCTCTCATTTCCTTCTCGAATTCTCTCTTGTATTGTCTCATTCCTCCGCCTCCCTCGGGGTACTTTTGTTGATTCTCATTTCCTCTTCTTCCCTACTTATCGTTTTCTTTTCCCCTCTTTTACTCTTGTCCGCCTCCTGTTTCCTTTCGGTCCAATTTCTCGCTCCTTTAGCGATCGGCGCTACCTCAATTTGGTTCTTTTTCTCCTCTCTTTTCATTCCTCTCGGCCATCTTCTCCGGTTTCGGAATTCGAGTCGTGTTCTACAAAATCGATCAAAGTAATTTCGCTCGGTGAATCGCGGCTCGATTTTCATTTTCTTTTAAATAAAGAAAGCCTCCTTTGAATAGGTTTATTAATCAAACCGATGCATTACGTACAGGTGTATCTGTTCAAAATATACCCTTGTGTATAACACGTTGGAAAATTTATAATTGTCTTAGATATCTCCGATAATCATAACAAGTTTATTAAAAGACATATTTGCATATTGGCTACAATGCAGCCGTCTTCAATGGCGATTCAGCTAAAGTAATCCTATTTTAGAAGACTTGAGCGCTTATTTACGATCTCGATAATTCTTTAGTGCGACAGTTCCCAAATTTCATGCACCTGCGACTCCCTCTCACGGCAGCCGATCTTATAGCGACATCCTATTATGGCAGCCGACCTAATCGAAAACCCCTTAATCCCATCTATCGGTCAATAAATAAAAACATTTGTTGGAATGTTTTGAGAAAATCAGGATTTTTATCCATAATAATTAATTAATTGAAATTAACGAAAAAATAAATAATTGAATCTTTTAAGCAAACATAGTTACGTCTTCGCGACTTTCAATTTGAGAACCACTGTTCTACTGAGTATTTGTATTAATTGATATAATTTGAAATTTGATGAAAGCCGAAATACAATAGTTAGTAGGTTTTTAATCAAATTAAGAGAGTGCTCGAATCTATAATGTATATTTATAAAAATTTGGGAGCCCCTCCTAACCGAATGATTAAGATATATTATTCGTCCTCTTCGGTAAATCTTTTCGGTAGACTGCGTGCTTCCCTACGTGATAAATTAACGATTTGACCGAAAGACAAAAGGGTCTTTCCTTTCTCTTTTTTCCTTTTCTTCCTCTCTCTCTCTCTTCGATCACTTTATTCATCTACCCTTCTCACCCTCCCTTTAAAACTCTCACCGCTCTCCGCCCTCGTCAGCAACTCTGCTATCACTCCTCGTCCTCAAAAACCTTCGCAATCTTTTCCTCCCTCCACCTCCACGCCTCGCACGTCCATCTTCTTTCCGTTTTTTTCTATTCTAACTCCCTTTCTCCCCTCTCTCTCTCGAATCCTTCTCTCCACGCCCTCCATAATGGATGTGCGTCTGAGTGACCCACGAAACCAGACTCCTTTTCCTCATCCCCTCGACTGATCTCTCGTCTCTTTTTTCCCCTCCTACCTCCCCTCTCTCTCTCGCCCTTACCCTATCAGCATCTCACCTCTTCTTCCCTCTTTTCTCTTCATGACCCAAACTCCTCTTCGATGATGCTCTCTCTTTCTCGTAACATCTCACTCTACCTCTCTCCCTCCCTCTCCCTCTCAATCTCTTTTTCTTCCTCTCTCTCTCCCTCTCTTTCTCTCTACATCTCTCTCATTCTCTCTACCACTCTCTTTTTCTCTACATATCTCTCTACCTCTCTCTCTCTCTCTACCTCTCTCTCTCTCTACCTCTCTCTCTCTCCTGCCAACTCTGGTGCCTCTCCCCCCACTCTTTACTCCGATATTAAAGTGTGAGTTAGCTTTCCGAGCCGCAACCCATATTTTTCATTCCGTTTATGTATCTTAAATTACGGCGGTGTGCGGCATCTTCCGCGTTTTCATCTTTTTATTTCAGTTTCGTTTGGTTTGCCGCCGCTCGAAAGATTAACTATCGATTGTTTTTTCGCTACTGAGAAATTTTACGGGTTCCTTTTGTTTGGCTTTATTAAAACTCAGATTAAAGCTCAGCTTAGTGAAACGTTGAAGCCCAAAAAAGGATACCTTCGAAGATTTAGAACGTTCGATTCTGTTATCGTAAGAAAAAACTTTTGGATAGGATTGTTAATCTTTTTTATGACAAGCATAAGCTCGGAATTTTAAGGTAAATATTTTCTTGCGATTGAGGCAGGTTAATTCCCTTTTATTATCACTCGTTTTTTTGGGTATTCCATAAATTAATATTTTTTATTCAAGCAATACTATGATAATTTCTTTCCTACCGTAAACGGAATTACTTTAACGATTTATTATATCTGGCCATTGATATACTGTATATGTTACTCGTATGCTCGCATTTGCTATTATAAAGAATCGTTATATTGCAGTTTATTTTTAAAACGTGTTTTAAAACCATGGTTGAAACATTTCACGGATTAGTATTATTTATATATGCACTTAACCATTCGTGATTTGAATTGTGCTCGTAGGGGCATGGCAATTAAGGTCAACTGACCAGGAAGAATTAAAACGAATGTTTTATTTACAGAAAGAATTTTATTTAAATCCAAGCAAAATTTGAATACGACTACTACATGCACTCAATTATCACTCCACCACTTTTTAGTAAAACGGATTTTCCGTCCTTTTGTTTTAATTGCCAATTTTTTTCTTCATTAGACAAATCTTGAGCCTCTTTAATCTCACACTCAACAAAGCCACCGCAGAGAAAAGAGAGGAATTCGATTATGAATCGTTTATTTTTTAGTTAATCACAACATCAACCAAGCATAGCAACAAATACATACATACAGAGGCCAATTAGACACTGCCACTTCGCTAATTTAACCCATCCCCTTTCTTTCTCCATCTCCCCGACCGCGTAACCAAGATTCATTTTTCTGAATTTACGAGAGCGCTCTGGGATACATTTGTACTTTCCATGGGTCACCCACCTCTCTTCACCTCAGCAGGACGGCGGCCCTTCTGAATCCTCTCTCATCCTTTACTCCTCCAACCGCGACCAAACCCCTTTACCCTCAACCTAACCACCCGGACAGGACTCTTGGGACTCCACCCTACTCCGATTCCTCCTCTCCTTTCGGCCCTTCCATTTCATATCCCATCCTCTCTACCCCTTTCCACGCACCTCCCACTCCCCGCAGCCACCCCCCTTCCCTCCTGCTGTGCTTCCAAGTCGTCGCAGTCTCCTCCTCCCTCTCCGCTGATGTACCACAGTTATTGCTTTCTCTGACGAATGGCTTCCAAGGGACACGGTTTCGAGCAGACGGGTGAGAGAGGGAGAGAAAGATCGAAGGGAAAAAGTATATATATTATCTTGCGTATCAGCGAGTGCAATAGAAGATTGATTGGATATCTGCGCTCTCTCTGGCGATCCTTGAACCGTAAAAAAATACAAACCGAGGGATGATTGGTCTATTAATCAAATCTGTCTATACGTTCGTCGGAGAAAAGAATATTAGAATATTTGGTATGCATATATTTACTCATATGTATACTATACGTTAACCAGAATTATTTACTTCGGATGAATGATGTTTTCATGCCTATGGAAGAAAAATTGAAACGACAATGAACTAATCGATGAAATCAGGCTATACTTTATGGGATTTACTCATAAACACCGAAAAACATTAACTCCTTAACTTCCACATTTTCGTGGAAGTTACAGAGTTGATCTTTTTCGTTGATCATGACTTTGAACTAAATTGAAAATTTTAGCTTATGTTTAAAGTTATAACTCTATTATTTTGCAATTTAGATAAATATCAAAATTGAAAAATAATAGAGTTATAACTTTAAACTTAAAATATCCACATTCAATTTTCGTTGAAATTCAAGGATTTAACAAAATGTCCTTTTATTAATCAACTATTTTCGGACCATTCGATATTTAAATGTTTTCAGTGGTTTCATTATTTTTTACCTCAAATCCTTACTTTCCACTCTAAATATTTTTCTCCTCACGATTGAGGACTAGCAATTCAGTATGATTAGTTATTTTTAAAAAATCGGTTTAATAAAAAGTACTCGTTTATATGAAGCTTACTTTCATCCTCTGTGAAAATATTAGGAAAGGTATGTCTTTACATAAACCTCGTAATTATAAACCCCTTTATTACTAAGCATGAATCTTTAATTCCCATGACATATGTATTCATGAAATTTTACCGCAAACGAATACCAGAGTATAAACTAATTCTCGCTTGCCTGCTTGCCCTCCGTAAACGCAGAGGGCGAAACAGCTTTTGTATCCAAATCACACCTAACGAATTCGTAAAAAAAACGCGGCCCATTTCCAATGGATGATCGATCGTTTTTTAATTTCTCCCCAATTATCTCGAGAAATTGCCTCTAACGTCGCCTCAGCTGATGCGACATAAAAAAATAACCCTTTCAGAACCACCGCGACTCGACCTGGGATTCATACCGCGAGCTCAAACTCGTGGATCTAACAAAAAGGAGGAAAACGCAGTATATCAATCATTCGGAATGAAAAACCATCAATGATGCAGCGGCGTGGCGCTTAATAAAAAAAGAAGAGACGGGTCACGTGGTAGCACGAACATTGATTGCTCGAATTCCGTCGGTTTAGTCGGGGGACGAGAAAGAAAGGAGTTTTTTCCTACTCCTCTACAATTTCTTTTTTTATGTTGTGGTGGCAACGGCGGGAGTAGGGCGTTGATGGGAACTGGGTGAAAAGATAAGATTCCAATTGAGACGGGATCGGATAGGCATTCAGAGAATGTTGAGCGAAAATTTTTCAGGAGACTTTTTTATCCGCGAAGGAAACAAGAAAGGATCGGTAGGAGTAGGAGATGAAGGAAGAATGGGGAGAAATAGAGAAAAATGAGGAAGGAGGGAAGAGATTGAGAGGGAAAAGACGAGAGAGGAAAGAGAGGAAATTGAAAGAGACAGAAGATAGATAGTGGTATTAGAGGGAAGAGAGAGGAAGGATGGATGGAAAATGGAAGATTGAGTATTGGTCGATTGTGTAAAAAAGGAGAAGAGAAGTGGAAGAAAGCAAGGGAAAACGAAGGAAATGGGATGAAAATGAGAGGAGAGGAAGGAAAGGGAAGAAAAGAGAGGAGAAAAAGTGGGAGAGGAGAATGAGGGAGAAAGAGTGATAGAGAGACGAAACGTTTCTGGAGCAGAGTAGGAGCGACGCTTACGTCTGCCGTCCCTTTGCCGTTCGCCTCCTCTCTTCTATCTCTCTTCCTCGATACCATCCCACTCCTCTCCTCCCGACTCCTCTTCTCCCGACTTCTCTTCCCTCGACTCCTCTTCTTCCCTCGACTCCTCTTCTTCCCTCGACTCCTTTTCTTCCCTCGACTCCTCTTCTTCCCTCGACTCCTCTTCTTCCCTCGACTCCTCTTCTTCCCTCGACTCCTCCTCTTCCCTCGACTCCTCTTCTTCCCTCGACTCCTCTTCTTCCCTCGACTCCTCTTCTTCCCTCGACTCCTCTTCTTCCCTCGACTCCTCTTCTTCCCTCGACTCCTCTTCTTCCCTCGACTCCTCTTCTTCCCTCGACTCCTCTTCTTCCCTTCTACTCCTCTTCTTCCCTCGACTCCTCTTCTTCCCTCGACTCCTCTTCTTCCCTCGACTCCTCTTCTTCCCTCGACTCCTTTTCTTCCCTCGACTCCTCTTCTTCCCTCGACTCCTCTTCTTCCCTCGACTCCTCTTCTTCCCTCGACTCCTCCTCTTCCCTCGACTCCTCTTCTTCCCTCGACTCCTCTTCTTCCCTCGGCTCCTCTTCTTCCCTTCTACTCCTCTTCTTCCCTCGACTCCTCTTCTTCCCTCGACTCCTCTTCTTCCCTCGGCTCCTCTTCTTCCCTCGACTCCTCTTCTTCCCTTCTACTCCTCTTCTTCCCTCGACTCCTCTTCTTCCCTCGGCTCCTCTTCTTCCCTTCTACTCCTCTTCTTCCCTCGACTCCTCCTCTTCCCTCGACTCCTCTTCTTCCCTCGACTCCTCTTCTTCCCTCGGCTCCTCTTCTTCCCTTCTACTCCTCTTCTTCCCTCGACTCCTCTTCTTCCCTCGACTCCTCTTCTTCCCTCGGCTCCTCTTCTTCCCTCGACTCCTCTTCTTCCCTTCTACTCCTCTTCTTCCCTCGACTCCTCTTCTTCCCTCGACTCCTCTTCTTCCCTCGACTTCTCTTCTTCCCTCGACTCCTCTTCTTCCCTCGACTCCTCTTCTTCCCTTCTACTCCTCATCTCTCTCTCTCTCTCTCTCCTCTTCAATTCTCCACACGGCAATCAATCATTGTCGTTTGCTGCGTCCTCCTCCTCCCTAACCTCCCACCTGCCCGGAATCGCCCCTCGGCGTTTCTTCCTATCCCATCACCGCCATCGCCACGCCCGCCCATTTTTCTCTCTCTATCTCACTCTCTCTCTCCGAACATCCTCCTTCCACTCCTCCCTTTCAGCAACCCAGCAGCCCCTCCTCCCGAGCGGTTCTCCTCCTCTCACTCCACTTCCTCACTCCACTGCCTCACTCCACTTCCTCACCCCACTTCCTCACTCCACTTCCTCACCCCACTTCCTCACTCCGCCCTCTCCACCTTCCCTCTCTTATGTCCATCGGAACGCCCATCCTCAATAGCGCATCCCCTTTGACTCTCCCTCACCCTTCCAAGTGCCTCTTTTCCGTCTTCCTATCCTACCTCCCTTCTCTACATCTTTTTTCTCTTCTTCTCTCTATCTTCTCGCTTTTTATCGTCTCTCTCCTTTCTCGTTGTTTTCTTTGTCCCTCTTTCTCTTTCTCCCACATTCGAAGGTATTCTTGATCTCGTCCTGACGGTGAAATTTCATGTTTAATTTGCTTCCACTTATTTTCTCACCGACGCGTAACATTTTTAAACCGATTTTTTTAATTATTAAGAAACATCTTCTGTTGAAAAATTAATGACATAGTAATAAATGACTTCTCGGGTGTTTTTTTCTCCCCCTCTCCTCGCCCGCTGTGAATTATGAGTTGAAAATTATAAGGTAACTAAAGCGGTAGCGATTTTGAATGCGTAACATAAGTATAGATTGCCGTATCATTTTTTTATGTTTGCTTCAATACAACAGTTAAACACTTGCTTGCCAATCTACGAGTGGAGATTTCAATTTCGCCGTGAAGCGTTTAAAAACTTTAACGATTGCAATTTTTCAAAAGCACATTGAATCTTCTGTGCAGAATAATGAATCGCATTCCACTTTTAAGCTGAATGCGCAAATTCCCGTGCGCTTTTTATGCTTTAGAATGTTGTTATATTTAATTTTTTATACTACTGATGATTTTCCGGTCATGATGATCCAAATGGTTAAATAATGTATTGAACTAGTATTTGTTCCATGTCTAGAAGTACGTAATTATCGCGTTTAAACCACTCCGGTTGTAATGTATTGGCTTAGCTAGAACAAATAAACGGCGCAATATACATTGCACAAACTTTCTCATGTACGTATATACGTTTGATCTCACTACACTTTTTGCTCCGAAATTAACTTTCCCCTCGCGTGCGCTGAGCGTCTTATACAGAAATAATGCCACTGGACGATATATAGTAACTTTTTGGGACATATGGCTTAGTTAATATTATTTGTAACATCAGGCTGTACGTTTGGATGTATTTTAATCGAAATCATTACAGCCATTTTTGAGTAAATCGAATTTTATTTCAAATTATCCAGGAATAAAGTACCCTTAATTGTTGCACAATATCGTTTATCTCTTCAGAATGTCTTTTATCAATGATATTATCCATAAATATGAGATATCATTTGATTTAATTTAACCGTAAGGCTGTAGTAAGAGTTTGAATGGATCGGGCGGAGAGGTAACGTTATAGGGCTTACGTAAGGTAACTTAGCGTACATTGTAATGTCACTGGGCACCAAATAGTAATTTCAAGGGACATATGGCTTACGCAGTATTATTTGTGGCATCAGGTTCTACAATTGGATTGATTTGAATAAAATTCTATGGAGCCATTTTTGAGTAAATCAAATTTTTCAAAAAATCGCCACGAATAAACTACCCTTTATTTATGTGCAATATCATTTTTATGAAAAATCTGATGTGACTACCACATGACTTTCTCCATATCTGTAATATTTCTAAAAATTCCAATTAGGTTACATAATAATAAATATTTTAAGAAACTGCGAGAAAACTTTACTTTACAAAGAACAGAAATAAACTCAAACCATAGCCTTCTGATATTGGATATAGCCACAAAGCTCCAACAATTAAGAAAAGAAAAAGGAGCGTTACTAAAACGTAACTAAGCGTCAATTATTAGAAATAGTCGTCGGTAGGTGGCGTGGTGGTGGCAGCGAAACATATATCTCTTAAACAATGCATTATATGGGAAAATGTTTCAAACAAAGGTTGTAGAAAATTAAATTTCCTACAACTTTTAAAGCAAATATTTTAAAATAACGGGTAAGTGACAACAGTAAACACCTACTTCCGTTTGACCGATTTTTACCAAAAACTAATCAGTTCTTCTGACTTTTATAAAAATGTTAAATAAAAAATTTCGCGTTGACCTGATTAGGTTTTGAGTTCGAGCACCCACAAAAAACCTATCACATACACACAAAGACAGACAGACATCGGGAAAATGGTCGAAACGTGTTCAGGGAACCTCAAAATGTGTATTTCCGTTGAAATCTCGAAGTCGATTATTTTCCTGAAAACAATACTTTCCGCTATACTACGTATATTGAGAAAGTAAAAAGGGTCTGCAAAAGATGATATAATCCACAAATACGAGATATAATTCGATTTTATGTACGCGTTTGGGCCCTAGATCGGCGAACTGTCCGACAGCGGGCATGGCGTAAACCAATTTTATGGACTCAGGGACATATAAAACGTGTATTTCCATCAAAATCTCGAAATCGAATTTTTTCACGATTACAATACTTTCTCAATATATTACGTATATGAGAAAGTAAAAACACGTAGTTCAGTTGCTCAAGAAAGAAAAAAATTCTATTTTCCCCTTAGTTTTTGTTGAGCGCTGTGTCGTTTCCTTTCCGTGATTCATTTCGAATATTTCTTTCACCGCCGGTCTCTCTCTCGCGATCTCTCTTTACTCCTTCCTTTAAATTCGCTCTCTCTCAGCTTGCTTCACGTGCTTCTCTTCTGTTTGAACAATTTTTAGCGGAAAGCTCCATACATCACCGTGACTACCTGTAACTTAATTTCAGCGCATGACCCTCAGTGCAAAGAATAACAATAAAGGGAAAATCTGAGTTATCTCTATTTGTTGAACAAGTTAATCCAGCTAACGCCTATGGGCAATATAATAGATTGGAGGCGGGAGTTTTCCGGGGTAAGTGCGTATTTACCTTCGTCAAAAAAAAATAAATTAAAAAAAAAATAAACGGCGAAATATACATTGCACACTTTCTCATAACGTATATACGTTTCGTCGACTGTGTACGCTTATAAAAGAAAAATGCTTATAAATCAAAGTTAACCGTAGTTTAGTGTATATTTTAATGCTACTGGTCGACATTTAGTAATTGTTTGGGACATCTGGCTTAGTACTATTTGTGACATCAGGCTGTACTATTGGATTGAGTTTAATCAAAATCCTTTGAGCCATTTTTGAGTAAATCGAATTGTTTCAAAATATTCTAGAATAAAGTACCTTTAATTGTGGCGCAATATCGTCCATCTTTTCAAAGTAGCTATTATGAATGATATTATCCACAAATATGATATATCATTCGATTTAGTTTAACCGTTTAGGCTGTAATAAGATTTTAAGTGGATCGCGGCGGAGGCGTGACGTCATAAGGCTTATGTAAGGTAGCTTATCGTACATTTTAATGCCACTGCACGCCATATAGTGATTTTAAGAGATATATTATTTATATAGTGTTATTTGTGACATCAAGCTCTACAATTGGATTGATTTTAATTAAATTCTATGGAGCCATTTTTGAGTAAATCGAATTTTTCAAAAAATCGCCAAGAATAAACTACTCTTTATTTTTGTGCAATATAATTTTTATGAAAAAAGGCTCTACAAAAATGATAGATAGCCCAAATACGAGATATTATTTGATTTTATGTACGTGTTTGGGCCCGAGAACAGTGAACAGACCGATAGACAGACACGGTTTAGCGAAAACAACTTTTTTGGACTCATGGACACCTAAAACGTGTATTTCCGTCAAAATCTCGAAGTCAAATTTTTTCACGATTACAATACTTGCTCAATATACTGCGTATATGAGGAAGTAAAAATGGTTCGTCCCCTTATCTCTTTTGCCTTTTCCCTTCGGACGTTCTCTTTGATTTTATTCCCTTTGTTTTTGGATTTCTCATTTCTTTTTATGAAGCTTTGGAAAATTTTGTCAATAGATGTAGAAAGAGTTAACCAATATTAAACTATTCATTTACCTTTCGGAGTTAATAATCGAAGAATACGTTAGCAGAAATTTTATAACCATAAACTCTATTCCAACGCATGTACGATTAGATGGCAAAGGTGTGCAGTGGTGATGTTTTCTAGAATAATACTATTTCTTTTTAATTGTTGCCTATTTGGAATTGCGTGTTAAGTAAAATATTTTCAGATAGTTTGATTAAAGAGATGCAATACATTTCTTATTGCTTTTGTGTTTTCTTAAATAGATTCAAATTCCAAATAGAGAATAATTAAAAAGTCAAGTTCAAGTAGTTATTTTTATCGATGTTACATAGTTAATACATGGGATACGTAATAGTGGATAAGCAACTTTAAATAATAAGAGCATTTTGCTAAGCAATAGCAATAGCGTGTTGCACACGCGTATAAAAATATTTAAATAATTTGTGAGCGTTTTGGAAAAAACTAAATATCTTTTAATTTTCAGATAGTTTGATTAAAGAGATGCAATACTTTTCTTATTGCTTTTGTGTTTTCTTAAATAGGTTCAAATTTCAAATAGAAAATAATTAAAAAGTTAAGTTCAAGTAGTTATTTTTATCGATGTTACATAGTTAATACATGGGATACGTAATCGTGGATAAGCAACTTTAAATAATAAGAGCATTTTGCTCAGCAATATTATAACTCCGGTGTTGCACACGCGTATAAAAATATTTAAATAATTTGTGAGCGTTTTGGAAAAAACTAAATATCTTTTGATGCTGAGTCAATTTACCATGGAGAAATTCCGCATTCATGACAATCAAGATCGATTTTTATAAAATTAACAGTATATCTAGTAATGAAACGAATTATTATAATAAAACTTTTAGATAAAATTATTATGGTAAAATGTTAAACTTCCGTAGATTATTTGAGTATGCATAGTTAAAAAATTTGCACTGAAATGTGGTAAAAGGAGATATGCGTACATTTTCATAGATTCCTCTAGTATGACGCGCAGTCACGCTTTGAGAGCGTGTAAGATAATCGATAGCCATCCCTTATTATCGTGTACTCTATAATAATTCTATTCTAGAGTCCACCCTCTACTTATCTTTCTCTTTCTCTCCGTGCTCCTGAATAATTCCTACCTCACTCCCCGTAGCTTTTTTGTTTCGCATCCAACGAACTCAAACATGTCCTACACCACGCTCCCGTGAAATTGTACAGCGCTTTCCTCCCTTTCTCTCCTTTCTCCGAGTGAACGTTTCGTCGAGTCCCTCTTTCGCCCTTTTCTTCCACTCCTTATTTAAATTTCTCTCTCTCCAATTCCTTTAATCTCTCCCTTTTTAACCCTCACACTTTATCTCCTCATTTCTTATATTACTTCTTTCTAATCATCTTCCATTCTTCCCTCTTTTTCTTTTCTTTCTCTCACTCCTAATTTCGCTTCTATTCGTTCTTCCCCTCCTACCCTCTCCCCTTCTTTCTCCTAGACCTTTCTCTCCCTCTCTCCCTTCTCTCCTTTCTTCATCCAAATCCTCCGCTTTCTTCTTTTATTTTGCGTCATTCCTCTCTTTCTCACCTAATACATTTCCCTGCTGGGCCCTCAGTTTTTTGTTTTTATTCCCTTAGGTACAAATTTAAAGGATTTTATTCAAATTTTGACCTTAATAAAGCATGCTGTGTTTAGTCATAATATTTATATGCCTATTTTGTTGGGCGTTGCGAATTTTTCCTCTCGTTGTGTTATGAAAGTTTTTTTAGCCAAAAGTTTTCTCAACTTGATGCCATATAGCGCGTGCTGTTTTCTTCGTCCATATTGATATGGAAAACAACGCGAACGAAAATTGAATGAACCGTGTTTAGAGATAAACATTAATTCTATTTTTCATTTCAATCCATGTGCTGGATCTCTGATATTTATTTTAGTTCGCTCGCCGGCAGTTGTAATGCGCAACGAAGGTCAGCGTTCACCAGTTCAAATTGTTCGCTTCCAATTCAATCAACGCTTGATTGGGAGATCACCCGATTCCGCAATTTTAAAGCCTATATCTGCGCATTTAGATAGCAATGATGGCTAATATATTAATGAAACATTTGGGATACTGTAGTTAATCTCCTCTAAGCTCGAGTAAGAGTCCAAATCAATTAAAGTTAGGAGTAAATACAAAATAGGAGGCTTAATAAATTTCTGGTTACAGTAAATCCCCGATTATCCGCGTTAACTGGGAGTGTAGTAGTAGTAGTGGTTTTATTCGCCGTAGGCAATACATTGCATGGTTTCGTCAAAAAAGTCCAGTAGTAAGAATGGATGACGAAGATTGGAATTTTAAAGGCAAAATCCTTTAAAACATCTGTTATATGCTGTACGGATTTACTTGAAACAAACAGGTCTCATACTATATTCACCCGAATTGAGACGTCTGCAAAAAAGCTATCAATTTATTTAATTATGAGATTCATGTACCAACTCTATTATATTGTACAAGACGAGGTGACTTGCCAAGCGCAGTTAGTTTTCAAAACCTCCTGTAGAGGGTGTGGAGTAACAGTGGAGTGCTGCAATCTGGCGGAACACTTTATAACTAATAGAAGTTGTGTTCAGCTTATAAATGTATATTATATTACGCAAAGTGAAATGCCGTCTTGTTTACAGAGCTTGTATGATTACTAACAACAGTATATAGTTAGTAAATAAATTTTCATATTCGCTTCATTTAACAGTTTACACATTGAAGCTTCACTTACGGATCGGTAAGAATTAAAATCAGAATTTATTTAATACATCGAAAAATACAGAAAGCTTCAATGTATACAACACGCTATATTAATTTTAGTTAGTATTTAAATTAAAGTCTTACGTTATAATGTTAAATAAAATTAGCATAGATGCTGTATACGTATAAGTTTAATTTGATTATCGGTATTTATATTTAATTTCAATTTTATTCCAATTAAAGTTACAATACAATCAAGTTCATTGAATCTAAAAGAGAACATTATGATTTAACTTGAGAACCAAATGTGCCATTATTTAACGTAAATAAGAGGCACGTAGCGTGTATTATGATTGGAAAATGTGAGAGAGAATGATGAGTGATTAATTAATTAAATGTGATTAAATTAATTATTGGAAGTCATTACTGGTTTTATGGCTGGAATCATTCACTTTATCCCACCTGTGAAAATTGACACGCCAAATGATTCAACAATTCCTTTTAACATGCATTGCAGACAATTCGCGATCAAACTGTCTTATGCCATGACAATAAATAAATCGCAAGGCCAAACCTTAGCCAACGTTGTAATTTTTACGCCCGAACCTTGGTTTACACATGGAAATATGTGGGGTATTCAAGAATTCGAACACTAAATTGTATATAAAGAAATATTGCAAATTAAATAATAACACAGAATTGAAATAGGCCCACATAATACAATAAAATTGAGAACAAAATAATTTAATAAATAAACTTATGAATGTGCAGAAAATTTGTTCGTTGAAAAAAGCTCTGGATAGATGTTATCAGGGATATTCTACCTTACTTCAGAAAGCCCCGTCGCCCGGTTAATTCACACACGTAAAATCGAGAATTTACTGAGTTCACCTCTTTTGCTGTTGTAAAAATTACTCGCTAGTTTGTAATTATCGATTTACATGCATTAAAAATCTCAATGGCAGATAAAGTCCACTGAAGAATCCGTCTTTTTGAAATTTCATAATAGTTATAATTGTATGCGAAATAAATGAAACCCACAATAGCAATACATAGATAACTTGCCACTATTTTGTGGAGTGCGAAGTATTGTCAACATTTTCGGAAACAATATAAAGTTATCTTCTACTTCTATTGTGTGTTTTATTTTTATTTAACATACACTTGTTTAAGTAAATATGTATTGCGAAAACATTTTATTTGTATATTAGAGAAGATTTTTGTATCTGCTTGTTCACTTTATATTAATTTCTCTCTCTGTTCACCAAGGTCTCTCTCTTTATATCTACTCCATCCTCTTTTCGACGTCTTTTTCTCAAAATTCTATCAGCTCCGTCTCTCCTTTTCTCATTTATTCCGCCTCTCTCGTTCACCTCGTCATTTTGCTCCTACTTTTTTTAATTAGCCCTCCAGCTTTACATCCCCCTCCCTAATCATATCTTCACCTCTTCATCCCATTCCCTCCTATACCTCCTCCTCTCATCTCCTTCCTTCTACCACTTGCCCGCCCATTCGCCTTCTCTCCATCTCTCTCTTTCTCTCTCTCACACACACACACACCTTCCCTTTTTGGCTTTTCTCTCCTCGTCCATTGTCTCCGCCCCTTCTCGACCCGCTCTTCTCTCGAGTTTTTATTTATCTCATCCGCCATCCTCGTGCTCCCTTCCTCTTTCTTCTCATTACCTCTTCGCATCGCCTTCCTGATTTGCTTGCATCCTCATCCTCTACATCCCATTTTCCTTTTCCCGTCTCGCTCCTTTCTTCCTCGTCTTACCTATTTTGAGTGTCCTATTACCGACTCCCTCCTCTCCCATTATCTCCTTCCCTCTCCCCACTACTTTTTCTCGCCTCCTTTTCCTTAAACTCCCCCTTCTCCCTCCTCTCCTATCATTCCTTCCCTCCTCTTCTTCTTCCCGCCGCCTCTCGACCGGCAGCCTTTCAAGTCCACACCATGTCCGTTTTTTTCCATCCCTTCCCATTCCCCCTCTCCCTTCATTCCCTCCCTACTCGTGATTCCGTCCTCCCTCCCTCCTTCAAAACCACCGTTTTTATTCGCCTGGTCTTGTTGCATCGTCTGGAGCTTCCAAAACCGCACTCCCCCCTCGCCACCCTCCCGTTATTTCCTTCCCGGATTTCCCTTTTTACCCTTTCTTCTTTTATGTCATCTCCCTTCCTCTTCGTTGAATCCTTCTTTTATGTCCTCTCCCTTCCTCTTCGTTGAATCCTCATTTCCACTCTTTCTCTCTCTCATTTCGTCTCCTCCTCTCCCTCCCCTTTCTCTTTCTCTCATCTCACACGCAAATGCTCTCATTTCCTATTGTCTCCCTTTCTCCCTTTTTACCATTTCACTCCTACTAAACTTTTTTCTCTTTTCTTTCTCTTCCTTTCTCCCTCCCATATTCTCTCTCTCCCCTTTCTGCATTGTCATCGCGGTCCTTTCACTCTCCATACCCCCCTTCCCCGCCTCACGTCTTCTGTCTTCAGCCCCCATTTCAGCATTTTCTTTTGTTTGTTTTTGCGGAGAAATAATAAGAAAAACGTCGAAATTCTTGGCCCTTTCGTGTGTATAACTCGGATGTCATAACCATCAAATTATCTTCCCCTGCAACAGCTACTCATTTTTCCTTTTTCTGGCCTAGAATGCTCTTTAGGTCTCTCTCCTCTTCACTCCGCCTTGCGGGTTCATTTTTTTTGCTCCCGCGCTGAAAAGCTTACAAAATCTGCTAGGTTTCTTCTTCTTGCTGCGATTGCTTTCTTTTCTTTCTTTGGCCCCTCCTCGCCGTCCGTTCTGCCGATTTAATCATCTGGTGGGCTGTTGAATTTTTTTCTTCGTTTATTTTTTTAAAGAAAACTTCCGCTTGGAGAAAAAGGTCGTCGTTATGGCTACTTCGTTGTATATGCACCCGTAAAAAATCGACAGGAAATAAATTCGAAACACACGTCCGTTCATTAAATGGCTGGAAAAAATTAAACTTTCTTTCTATCTCTCTCGATACCCGTTTAAGTATTATTTTTAGAAAGTGAATGTGTTACGAGCCGGGCGCGGAATTTATTAACCCCTCATTTACTATTTTCCCATCATTGCCGTTAATTGCATCGCGTCTGCATTTACCGCGGGAGAGAGCAAACCCCTGTCCTTTTTTTCTTTCATTTCTACCTCCATCCGACGGTAATGGCTTTTGCCTCGCGCACGCCACGCTGCAACTGACAGCCATCGGAATGTTCTCTAACGGAGGCTTCACTCGTCCGCCGCCATAATCATATTTTAGCGCTCCGATAAATATTGGCCATCGCGGCGTTATCGCCGCCCGTTGTAAACTGATTTGAACCGCGTAGGAGGAGGTTATACATCAAAAATCGTTTTTTGGCAAGAGGAAGAGGCGAAACGGACTCGCGAGCCAGAACGCTCCGACTTCTGTTCGGAGAGGGAATCGATCGGAAATAGGGAATGTAAAGGGAACGGCTGTCGGTTGATTTGGTGACCGGTGGAAGAAAAAAATATAAACCGAGCGTTTCGTGGGAAGAACAAACGAGTGAGCGCTCGCCGAACGGACGAAATTGCAGGTGATTGAGGTGTTTGAAGTCCGCGGGCGGGAGGGGCATTATTTGAGATCGGATAATAAATAGGGCTAACTGTCAAACGTGTTTGGTTCGGATTCGGCGAAGCGTAAATATCCTCCGTTGATTTTTTTCGGGAGCTCAAGTTTGAATATGTCGGATCGTTTAGAGTGGGTGTGTGCGCTCTCAAATTAATTAACACCAGTCAACGGCAAAAACATCATTCTAATGTTTAAATTACTTTCGTTCGTTCAATGTCACAAATCGAAGTCTACTGCAGAATTTTATGATGAAAGTATTATAACGTATTATATGACGAAATAAGTAAAATAATTTAGGAGATGATATAAAGGGAACTAAAGCACTCTATAGAGCAGGGGTGGGTAATCTTCCCGCGGGCCGTATTGGCAACTTTCAATGCGGCTCGTCGAAGTATTTGCAACCACCGATTCGGCGGCCATGTATAAAAGGTTGCCCACCCCTGCTATAGAGTAACCTTTGATAATTTATGAAAATTTTCAAAAGAACTTATTATGTAAACTCGCTTTTAAGGAAATATGTTTTTCTCTTTTGACTGGAGAATTAAAATTTTTAGATTCCCCGTTTTCGTATTGTCTGCAGCCATATATACGAGTTCTAGAATGAAAAATATTCGTGCCATTGTGCTAAAATAAATTCTTACCACGAGGAAATTCTAAAGAATCTTCCATCACTTTGGGATATGTATAAATGTTCGTTAATTGTTCAGTTTAATTGTGTCTGGGCTCAGACCTCTGTCAAAATTGTACCTGTTAAATAAATGCGGTTTCCTCAGTCCTGAATGAGAGTAAACTATCGAATCATAAGATATTTTAATAACCGCCCGAAGATTATTATCTCCTAAGCATAATTTAAAATTCTTCAAAAAGATTTTCCGTTTCTCTTTATCGTTTGTGAATGTTTTAAAACATTCGTTTTTTAAGGTCTATTATTCATAAAATCGACAATAATGGCGTATATGCACTGAGCGTATCTCGGGAGACATTTTTCCATATGTCTTAATGATTAGCGTTCCCAGCCCGAAAATTGCAACAAAGCAGTTACCTAAATATTGATAGTTCGCTAATATTTTTTACCTTTTTCTCAATTAAAAGAGTACTTAATGGCATATTCCTTCGAACTTGCTCATCGATCCAGATATGAAGTAACTTTTCCAGCTTCACCATATTAGGATTCTGTTTCACATGTGTTATCCGAGAAGCACTTAAAGGCGAGCACAATTTTTGCATATTCTTTTAACTTGCCACTATACTTCAATATTGTGCGCACAGTTGATGAAGGAAGACTGAAAGCCGTAGTAATCTCCGTTCCACGCTGTCCTTTTTCAAAGCGGTACACAACTTCGAGATTTATATAAAGGAAAATAGCCCGTTTTCCCTCAGATGCAGCTTCAGTATCCTGACTTATGATATACTTATTATTTATTATGATTATCTTTAATTATGCTCAGGAAGATGTTTTATATCAAAAGTAACATTTTTATCAATAAAATTTTATAGTATTATTTATTATAAAATAATACTAGGTTAAATACTTTGGTACTAAACAAGAGATAATTTCATTATACATTGACTTAAATAAAGTCAATATATACTTGTTCAACAACCATAGATTTCAAAATTGCCGACCTGAAGCGTCTCTTGTAACAGTACGCCTGTCAAAAATTGTTTTTTTTTCTATCCTTGGCAATCATTGCTTGTATTTCTTTTTACTTAATTATTTTTTATTATTCCTTTGTTTCATATTATTTTTGCTCTCTTACTTTCATACCGTATTCATTCCTTGTGTGTGTTTTGTTAAGTTGTCACACATAGATATGGCTGTGGAAAAAATTATTTAAAAAATTAAAAATAATAATAATAAAATAAACTATAAAAAATAATAATAATAAAATAATAATAATAATTTTTTAAAACCAATTCAAGAGCTGTGGAAAAAATGCCCAAAAATATATATAGAAAAGAATACTCAAATAAACAAATAATAATAATAACAAATAAATATTTTAAAAAATAAATAAATAATAAAAACTCTTAATGCAGCATATCTACAGAAAAAATATACATATCCCTTTTTGTTTTATTGCCATGGCTAATTCTAATTTCTGTTACTATTACCTTTCTGTTTGCTTTACTATTTTTTATGTTTTTATAGTTTCTTTTTTTATATACATCTCCTGACATTGCTCATTAGAAAAGGGCTATAAATGATTCTATTCATGCAAGCTGGTAAGGTGGCTGGCTGTCACCAGAAACAGCTGGAATAGCGCCACAAGGGCGTGGCAAAACTAGATCTAGAACCGTAGATTTCAAAGATAAATACGAACACAGAATTCTTCTCACATAATGGAGATCAAGCGGTGTGCACGAGTATAAAGAAATATTACTTCAGGGTATAAACTCAAACAAAATTAATACGGGCCATCTTCTGGCATAGTTGGAACAATTAGCACTTAGTACGGCTCCATACCGCTAGGGAATAGCATCTTGCGTAGAGTCTTGCTACTTAAAGTACCGTCAAATTAAAAAGGGCTAACCTTCTCTTCCGACATGAGGGTTATTACTTAATACACAAAAATAAATATCAAAATAATGTAATGAAAAACACATGGATGTAAACACTACAAGAGAAAAGCTCTAACTGAGTTAGCTTGTGCAGTCTATAGCGCCTCAGCGTGCGCGATGTACCGTTTGCGTCCACGTTTTCATTATTAGATCTACTCTGCTCTAATGTATTTGTTCTCCTGCAGATCGGTTTATAAATAATTTCCACTGCCTAAGCTCTGTGGTTCTTTGTTGTCTACAGCACTCAATCGGTTTAAAATGACTTTTAGCTCTCGTGCGTTGGATGGCGAAGACGCACTAAGTGAATGCGATATATGTGCTCGGAAATCAACACAGCCAAAAAAAGACACGCTTAGAGATTTGAATGCCATGGAAAATTCGCACTTGAGGGGCTAACCTTTGTTGCTGAGAGCATTAATGTGAGCCACTTCACCGAGAGAAACAACGAGTCACGGAGCCATTTTTAGTAGGTAAATCAAAATATTCAAAAAATCGCCAAGAATAAACTACCCTTTGTTTTTGTGAAATGTCTTTTTTATGAAACAAGGTCTGCAAAATATGATATGTTGTACAAATGCGAGATATCATTCGATTTTATTTACGCGTTTGGGCCTAGAACGGCGAACAGACCGATAGACAGACAGACGGCATGGTGAAAACAACTTTTATGGACTCGGGGACAGCTAAAACGTGTGTTTCCATTAAAATCTCGAAGTCGAATTTTCACGATTACAATACTTTCTCTATATACTACGTAAATGAGAAATTAAAAAAAAAACAGAAATTAGTCATACTATACCATAATCTACCTATGGCCATATTTCATTGTAGATTTAATAAAAACTAGCGGAATTACCCGTTGATTAAATGTAACTTCTGAGGTGTGTGTGTGTCTGATTATTGTACGTTTCGAGTAAATGTAATTGTTTGATTAATTAATAAATTCCTGGCAATCATTTGAATTCTCCCAGAAAATGAAGCTTTTGAAATTTATTACATTCTGACATCAATATACGACTTGATCTGCCACTCTTTGGCTCCGCTATTCTTCCTCATCGTATGTTTACTGATTAATAATATTCTTCAATTATTAACGTTGCAATCTATTAAGTTTGACATTGCGCGAAGCGAATAACATAATTCTTTCGTCTATTTGAAGGTTTAATAGACGCTAATTAAATCGGAGGCAACACGCGGAAAGAGTACGAAAAAGCGATAGAATTTCGAAAAGAAATGCGTGTTTCTGAGACATTATTCCATGTAACATCTAAACGTTGCAAGAATAAGATATTTTATAGTTTTAGCCGTCGAATAAAAAAATGGAGAAATTCGGTCCATATTTACATATTTTAATGAATGAAGGAAATAAACCTTGCTCTCTGAAAAATCGAAAATCCCGTTTAAACTTATGGTAAAATAAAATTGTCTCCCGGAGTCGAATCCGGGACTTTTATCGGGATGTTTGATTCTTTTAGAGACCACCTCATGGGGGTTTAACGATTGTGAAAGTTTCAGCTCTTAATTCCGTTGGAAAATGTCCAAAAATACCGGAAGACAGACAGACGGACACTTGAGAATTATTATATAAGGATATCGTCAAAAACATTCGATTCCGTATATTATTGCAAGACCTAGGAAATAGGTATATTTCCTTCATTCATTAAAATATGTAAATATGGACCGAATTTCTCCATTTTTTTATTCGACGGCTAAAACTATAAAATATCTTATTCTTGCAACGTTTAGATGTTACACGGAAGAATTTGTCAGAAATACTCATTTATTTTCGAAGTTTTATCGCTTTTTCATACTCTTTCCGGGTGTTGCCAAGGCGTACCGCATTGTTGCATCCGATTGAATTAGCGTCTATTAAACCTTCAAATAGACGAATGAATTGTGTTATTCGCTTCGCGCAATGTCAAACTTAATAGATTGCAACGTTAATAATTGAAGAATATTATTATTCAGTAAACATACGAAGAGGAAGGATAACGGAGCCAAAGAGTTGCAAATCAAGTCTTATATTGATGCCAGTATGTAATAAATTTCAAGCGCTTCATTTTCTGGGATTCAAATGATTGTCAGGAATTTATTAATTAATCACACAATTACATTTGTTCAACGGGTATTTCCGCTCGTATCTCCAATTACTATGAATAGACGACTCTTTCGTTCCTGCTTGAACAAAACAGAAGAAATATAGAATACATTTTATCAAAATAATTTTGAGATAAAATGCAAACATCTTCAACATAAGGTTTTTTATAATTTCCAAGAAAAGTAGCGCTCCAATTGATTAAACCGTCTAATTAAATTTCATGTTACTTTCTTTTGGGATTTTATCACGAATAATCGGTAAGAGAATCAGAATTTCAATTATATTCAGCATGTTTGTGGAAGGTTGTACGTCTATTTTTTCGTCTTTCACAGAATTACTAAGAAATTTTTCTTTAGATAATAAGCACAAAAGTTAAAATAAATATTGTCGGTGTTTAGTGAGCAAATTTTAGACAGGATATCATAAAATTTGAGGGACATTTCTGAATAATCATTAACTCAATGTGAAAAAGCATCTCTGTTATTTATAAAAATGTTTCTCATACTATTCTTATTCTGTGAGACTTTTATACAAAAAAGATGACAGGATAAAATAAAATATAAAATAATAATGTGTATGAAATGTGGTCAGTCTTTCGGTGAACAACTGTTTTGATATTGGGAAGATATGTTGATGGATTAACGATAAAATGACATACCCAAATTGGTATTGGTTTTTTATTATTTTAAGCGAAATTCATCCGAATGATCGATGAATAACTGTTTTTTACATTCGGTTGCTGTGAAAATTATACAATTTCACTGGAAAATTTTCTTGAAGATAATGTTTACAATTTTAAGCTATGCATATTGCGGTTTTTACGTAGTAGTTTTACGATAGTTGTAACTATGTGAAAATTATAAATTATTTTTTATCCATAAAATTTTCTAATCTTTGTAATACGAATAAATATTAATATGTAATTTGTACGTGTAACCAGTGTGAATCGTTATAATTTTTTCAAAAGGCGTATTCATATATTAAAAATGAACCTTAACATTTTCGTGCGATCCTATTTCCGTATCCTTTTAAATCGTCGGGATGGACCATCTCCGAAAAGTCGAAAAAAACGACGTGGAGGAAATTCCATCCTTTAATTCCTCAAAGACTCTCGGGAAGAATTTTCAATTTGAGTAAAAGCAAGTTTCCATCTCACGGAGCTTCGTCGAAATATTCTCTTCCGATGCATCCCAATACCAATAACGAAAATTCGTAAGCTTCCGCACGCGACGACCCGGATATTCTCCGGCCGCAGAACTCCGCTTCCGACATTTTAATTCGACCCTCCCCCCAATCTAACCCCTCCTCCTCCACGATACCTTTAAACGTATTATTTGGTTCTCGCGATTACTTCTGTCGCTTCGCAAACCGTTTAATAACAGCCCCGGTCTCACCTGATGTAACCCGCGTAAACTTGCCCTTCCCAGCGACCCGTGCAACGGCATGACCTACGCCCACGCAGCAAAGCCGTTTCCGCGAATATCTCGGACGAGGCGGAGGGAGAAACGCCCTCTAAATCAAATCCATCCCGCCCCATTGCTACCAGATATTGGCGATCCCATTTAATAAATGGATCCCCTCCCCGATAATGGACGACGATCTCGTAGATTAGCACTCTGCCCGTGGCATACATTCTTGAACAGATTTCCGATGATTCGCCGAGCAAACAAACGCAGATGTGTTCGGAGGACGAGGAATCGGATGGTAGGAGCGAAATTGGAACGAGAGAGAGAGAGAGCGCGATACTAGCAGGTTAAGCTGGGACAAATATCCCAGCGACTTGCTCGTAGTGGAAGGGGGAGGGTTGACGGATACGGGAAGCCCTAAGTGGGCGTTGGCGTACCGTTTTGCAAGAGCATGGGGGAGGTAAATGCACGAGATGTACTGAAGTAGACACAGAGGGAACTCGGGAGAGATAGTAATACAAAAGAGCGTCGATAAGAGATAGAAGAAATAGGGCGATCGAATGGAAAACCTGGATCGACGGAATCAATCCAGGGGATACGTGGGCGAGATGGTCATTTTCTAACATCCACTCATCTCTTTATCGACCTCTCCCTTCCTATCTCTCGCGCCTCACGACCCCTAGTCCTCCAAACTCCTCTCGTGCCCCTCCGGTCCCCTTTCGACCTTCTAACCCTCCGAACCCTTCTGCCCGAAGTCTTCCCCTAAAATCATTTGTCGGCCGAAGGGAACGGATGCAACTGCGAGTCTGACATTGATTGCGTCGATAACCCCTCGTCTCTCTCTCTAGCTCTATTTCTATCAATGTCTTTCTCTCCATTTTCTAACCTCCCTGTCTGTTTTCCCTCCTATCTCTATCTCTCTCATTCTCTCTCACTCTCTCTCTCTCTCTATCTCTCTCGTCCGTGCTATTTTTGACCCGTTTCCCAATCTTCCGCCGCTTAGACTTTTACCAAAGGGCGTGCGAGATGGCTACCGTCGATGTCGACTGTTCTTTCTGTTTCTTTTGTGACGTGACACGCCCAATTCCCGCGATGCTTTTTTCTCGCAAATTCCCCTGTGAAACGATACTTCGATCAACTCGAAGATTGGAACCGTAATCTATTACAGGATAGCTATTTTCCATGTTGATTTCGTGATCCGTGTTTTGAAGAGTTTAAAATGAGGCTTGCCCGTCTTGGCTTTGTGGCGTTAGAGTTGTGTCGACATGGAATGACGTTGCAGCTCCTTTCATTTTTTATAAATTTTCTTATATCCAGTTAACACTGAGGGTTGATAAATGCTTATTTTTAATTAAAATGTATGGTACAAATGCACTATTTTATTATTTTTAGCCTACTTGCCAAAAAATGGAAAGTTGTCTTATGAGATCGCCCGGATGTCCGTGTGTGTGTGTCCCCCTAACATCATCTTCATGAATGAGCCGATTTCAACTATATTCAATACATAGAATATGCACATAAATCAATGACCGAATTGACATATTTTGACCAAATCGACACAGCAGGGGTGCCACAATTGCAAAGTTAAACTTGTCAGTAATTATGAATTTGGAAGGAATTGGCCCAACCGATTTCAACGAAATTTTGTATGAAGTAGGCATGCAGCATAAAATAACAAAATCAGGATGTTAGTATAGCTATAAAAATCAGGGCTTCCACAATACAAGGAATAAAAATATATTTTTACACGTATTTATGTTGAACTGTCCACATCAATCTCGATCAAATTTAATACTTATTAATATACACTTATATACAAAACCATATTAGCATATTTAAACCGAATCAGCCAATTACAATTACAAATTAAACTTTCAGGAATTAAGGACTTGGAAGGATTTGGCTGAACGGATTTCAATTAAATCGTGTATATAAGATTTGTACAACATCATCATCATAATGAAATCAAAATGTTTAAAGCGGAGCTGAACTAATGAATTTTAACCAAATATAGTATATTTAATCTTAATATAAATAAATAACCAATATATTTTATTTTAACCGGGTCGACTAAACAGGGCTACCACAATATAAAGGTTAGAATTTTTCTGTATCTATGAATTTGAAAGGTATTTGCTGAACAGATTTCAAAGAAATTTCGTGTAGGGCGAGTATAGAATGGGAAAACGAGTTATGTTTAGAACGGATCAAAAAAGCAAGGCTACCACAATATAAGGAAAAATAATTTTCTGATTTACAAACTAATATATTAGTATACGATTATACTGCGACGAATTTGACGAAAAGCGCTTCTGTATCACGGGAAACCTGTGTACACCCCTACTTGTTATGTATTAAAATTGTATTGAAAGGAAAGTAGGCAGATTAGTTCTTTCCAGTACTTGTTCGTTTTATCCTTCGGTCGGCTCAGATTTTTACTTTCTCATATACGTATTATATAGAGAAAGTATTGTTATCGTGAAAAAATTCGACTTCGAGATTTTGATGGAAATATACGTTTTAGCTGTCACTGAGTCTATAAAAGTGGTTTTCGCCATGCCGTTTGTCTGTCTGTTGGTCTGTTCGCCGTTCTAGGCCCAAACACGTAAATAAAATCGAATGATATCTCGTATTTTTGCAACATATCATCTTTTGCAGACAATTTTTTCATAAAAAAGACATTTCACAAAAACAAAGGGTAGTTTATGCTTGGCGATTTTTAGAAAATTTTGATTTACTCGAAAATGGCTGCATAGAATTTTATTCAAATCAATCCAATTGTAGGACCTGATGTCACAAATAATACTGCTTAAGCCATATGACTCTTGAAATCACTATTTTGCGTCCAGTGACATTACAATGTACGCTAAGTTACCTTACGTAAGCTCTATGACGTCACGTCTCCCCCCGATCCATTCAAACTCTTACTACAGCCTTACGGTTAAACTAAATCGAATGATATCTCATACTTATGGATAACATCATTGATAAAAGACATTCTGAAGAGATAAACGATATTGCTCAACGATTAAGGGTACTTTATTCTTGGATATTTTAAGGATTTCGATTAAAATCCATCCAAACGTACAGTCTGATGTCACGAATAATACTAACTAAGCCATATGTTCCAAAAAGTTACTATATATCGTCCAGTGGCATTATTTCTGTACAAGACGCTCAGCGCACGGGAGGGGAGGGGGAACCCGGGGATTCCCTAGTCTAAAATTCCGTACTTCTCTTTTAACGCCACGCGCTTATTAGTGAGAGTTATTAGACGTGATAGGTTGATGGTGTCAGTCACTTTGGTTCTGTTGCTACGCATTATTAACATAATTGGCAGTGAATTGCCAAGCACACGGAGCTCATTTCGGGGCAAAGAGTGTAGTGAGACCAAACATATATACGTATATGAGAAAGTTTGTGCAATGTATATTGTGCCGTTTATTTATATACGATATGTCATTTTAAATTGGCATAATTCTCCGCATGAGTTTATCGTGTACTATGCTTTAACTTGTTATGTTATGTTGTTTTATATTTACCCAACTAATAATAAAAAATCCCAACCGACCAACGATATAATTCATTATAACTCGTTTCTTTAACGTGGGTCACAAAGGGTAATTTATTAACCTCGGTTGATTATTGAGTTATACGCTTTAATATAAACAGAAAAATATCTCATTTTTGTGATTTTTATTTTCCTAATTAAATTCCGGCGGCAATTTCCAGAGAAACTCATTTTTATTCGTGCTATAAATTCCCAAGTATGACGTGCTTTCGGTAATACACAAACGGGTACCCTTTTCATCTCCAAACCATGAAAAAACTTGAAAAGAGATAAAACTCGTGGATCGCGAAATAACTTCAACAGGAGAGTTCAACCTACACACCCCTCCCCTTTTATCCCCCTTCTCATTCAGGCTTGAATGGCAAAATGACGGCCAGAGAAAGGCAGGGAGAGAGCATCCAGTCGATTCTTGGAAAGCGCCGAAACCGAGGGGAACTTTATCGCTCCCGCCGTAGATATGGAAATGGAAATAAAAGTCACGTTAATACACGTCCGTCAGAAGAGGAAATAACAGTTGACGGCTTTAGTGGAACGATTGAGGGATTGGCGGGAATGTGAGGAGAGAAACGGAGGAGAGGGTTTGGCGGGGGGAGGGAACGGAAGGCAAGGAGTAATTTGGTATTTGTCGACGAAAGGAAGGGAGCAAGAGGAAGGGGAGGGGATAGGGAGGAGGTGGTGGGAGGAAGGGGGCAGGATGAGAGGTAATTACGCATGAATCCATCAATCTGACAATCGGCGGATGTTCGTCCGCCGCCCTTTTGGTGGGTTATGCCGCCTCCTGCCTCTGTTCTTTGACATCGGCCTCTTTGTTTCCACGCCATTCTCTCTCTCTCTGCCACCAATATCCTCCATATGTTCTCTCGCTTTATTCATTTCTCTCTTTCTTCTTTTCCCATGTGTCTCTCCTGAGGCCTTAGCAGACCCAAAATTCCCACTCCCGGCTTCTTCCCTCCCTCTATTTCTACTCCTCTGTCCGACGTCGAAACTCGACCAAGTTCACGACTCAAATTACTCTTTCGGTTTCAGAAATTTGCAGCGATTCTCTAGCAAATTCGGAGAATTATGACCATATTATTAAATATTTTTTTCAATCGTAGTCTATTCAGAAAACCATCGAATCGCCTCCGCCGCATTCTCATGCCCTGTCTCTCTCACTCTCGCTCCATTGCTCGACAAACGCTTCATGCGCGTAATCGTGGCCGATTGCGATCATATTACATCCTTGAAATAAACTGCCGCGCCACAAAATTTAGTTGGTCGAATTTTGTGCGAAAATATTTTACGCTGAGGGACAGAGGTTATTGTCTGGTTTGGTCATGCAATTTCGATTTTCAAGCGTTTTCCTCTCGAAGAAAAATTATTATTGAGCCCACATCAGGATATGATGTGAGAAAAATCAACTATCGAAACTCAGTTTTATTCAACATTGTTTTCATTAAAATGTCCAGCAAGTTTTATCGGTAATATGTTTAATCTAGGTTAAACACCTTAAATGTTTGCCAGGTTGGATTACATTATGATTACATTTGCATATGAACTCACACAATGTTGATATTTGACTGAAAAAAAAAACAAATATAAAATCAGGTATTTGCAAATTTTTTATTAATTGATAATAAATCTATTGTATTTTTTACAGTTACGTTCTTCTAGAGATAAAAATGAAAGAATATTTAGCTCAAATTCTCAAATAAACATTTCTCCATCATTCGAATTAAACCATATACCTTTTTGCAGAATGCTCTAATTCTTTTACCACCTTCTCTTTGACCTTTTAAATTCCCTTTTTCCTCGGTCTTCTATCAAATTAGCCAATAAAAATACGATGGAGTGGAAAGCTGGATTTAATTAAGCTTCAAAAAAGTTATCTGGTGGAAAATTTCGACTTTTGTGCCTTTAATTATTACAAGTGAAGTTTTCGAGAACGAAAAACAGAATTTCTCTTAGACTGATTCGTTTTATGCGTTAACACTAACGTCATCATGTTTTCATGCAGGATCGTGGAAATTAAATGCATCCAAACGACACGGAAGTTCTAAGATTAACCTCCGCCCACGAAAAATGAATGATTAATCAAAGGTGTGATTTATTTGCTCACATTGCCAAAAATAAATATATTTACAAATATGGACAAAATAGAAATATTTATTAAATTAATATTATCGTCCAATTTCAAAATAATTTTTTTCCAGTTAAACTCAAACTCAAGAATAAATTTTAATTTAAAGTATAGATAAAAGTGATGATACTATTCAAATCTAAACACTTCGGCTCTTTAATTTGAATCCAGACAAAAAATACTGCTATTGATGTCTAGCAGTTGTTTAACTATTGACACTTTTCGAGGCTAATATGAAGGGCTTATATATTAATGAATTGTACAGAGGTTGATAGGAGCGCCAAAACAATACATAATTTGTCATACTATATATTACACAACTCAGAATATACTATGAATTGCTACGTTTCTCCAATAGCCATAAAAAGGTTGGGAAAAATAGACGCGCATTTAGGCTACAGAGCAGCCGTTATCAGTCGTGATTTTCCGATAGTGGATTCCAATTTTCTTTGCAGCCAAAAATCACAATTGGCTCTCCCAGTCTTTTTATAGTTAATAGAGAGTTTTTCATTATGATACCAGACATAAGATGAACTCGAGATTTCTATGGTTGTCTCATAATTTATGTTTTCTTTGACAGAGATAAAATTTACTAAGTGTACAAGATTTTATGCCCTAACAATATCATCGAAAAGTTAAAACACTTATTAAGCAACATCAAGACATTAATTTAAAAATGAAATTTTATATTTCATGAGATAGTTGAAACTTGGTGCTCCGCAACTATTCTGACTTCAAAAAAGAGAAACGGATACATAACTTTGTCACCAATGGAAAGACTGATTATGCCTCTCGAAAAGGACTGCATGGAGTTTAGAGTTTATTTCACAAAATCCGTCGTGTTCAAATCCATATCCCCCGACGTATGTCTAATTGGGCTCGAGATATCCGGCAGTCATTAAACATATATATTTCCCGAGCCAATGAACCGCCATTTTGCCCTTCCTCTGATTAGCTGTACGAGACACTCAGGTTTCCATCGACACGATCATCTTGATCCCTCTTTTTATCACCTGTTTCTCCTTCCTACCTTTGCGTTTTGTCTGCATACCACTTGAAGTTCTCATTCTCTTACTTTTGAAAAAAAAAAAACAATAAAACGATGCCACCAAACCATTAAAAAAAAAACTATAGAAAAACGGAATTTTATCCTCTTCGCCATTTTCTATCCATGTTCACGTTTGCTTCTTTCTTTTTATAAATCAAATACAGAGAAAACGTACATAGTAGCTATCACACCTTTGGGCGAACAGTATGAGTATTTCAACTTCATAGCATCCACCGTCGTTGGTAATTCACCGTTCTTCGATTCTAAGAAGAGCCTAGTTGAAATTCCCATATGAATTAAGCTCGCTGATTCAATTCTGAAATCCCTCGCAAGCTCTTTACGTTTTCCCCTCTGAAGAAAAACTGGACTCTTCCATTGTCTACGGCATCGTTATCTTTTGACAGTCTCCTTTCTCCTTCATTTGTCTCTATACACTTTTACTTGCTTTCTTTTCCTCTTCTTTTTCTTTCTCTTTTTAATCGTTCTCCTTATCCCTCTCAGCCTCTCTCTCCATTATCCTCACCAATCATTATATAACTTATTCATTCTTATACTCATTCACGTTACATTCTATTTTTATACTTTAATTTAACTTCCTTTAACTCGCTTTCGGCTTTTTCTTTTTATAACTAATACTCCGCCTTTGCCTCCGACAAACTTTTCTTTTTTCATCTCCATTCAAAATCGCGTTTCGTTGTCCCGCCTACTCCTCTTAATTCATGTTAAAAACCCATCCTACTTTCTGGTTCCGTTTCTCGTAATTTACATCTCTTTCTATCTCTCTCTATCCCCCCTTTCATTATTCTTTTCACATCTATTCCTCTCCGAGGTCTGTCGCCATTACTTATCTATCTTGACTTATCAATCTTAGTTTTTCCTTTTACTGATACGCTGTATCACTCTTCTTTCTTTGTCTGTTTCTTCTGTCTGTTTCTTTCCTTACACTCTTTCTGTCTCTCCGTCTGGCGCTCTTATAATACTCATGTATTCAGAAAAAAATAAGAAAAACTTCTTCTCTTCCTCTTCCTTCGAGCCAAAATATTCTCATTAAGGCTTTCGCTATTATGGCGATCCCATAACATGGAGATTGTCTGTTCTATAAAAAAATCTGTTCTTTCGTCGACTCAATGAGGTTCCGTCTATTTGAATGAATATCCAGGTATTTATTACTTTGCCGTACGGAAAATGAAAAGGTTTTAATATGAGACTCTTGACATTTATCTATCTTATCTGTTTGTTCGTAAAATTGACGCGCGAGAGGCTTTCATGAGTATTTCATCAAATTAGCTCCAGAATTTTTATTCGGAATTAGATTTTTGCGATATTTTTTGCCACATCTTTTTATTTTATTGGATATAATGAATCTAATTCTCGTCACGCGTATAAACCTTAATAAAGTTTTATATTTTTTCATTCATTGCTTTATGGCACTGTTTCACAGCTGATGTTTTAAAGGTATTTCTTGCTTCGCAGAAACGGAAGTCTTATGAAATTTTAGTTTGCTATTTTTGCTCATCTGTCACTTTAATTCATATTTATCTGCGGTTAAAACCAACCGAAATAAATAATATATCTCAACGAGTTCGTCAATTCTATTGATGTTCCTTTCATTTGTGGAGTAGTTAATTCTATTTCAAAATGAATGCAGTATCATAATTAAAAGGGATTAGATAGAAAAGGAGGGCAATAATTATCCCCGCGCTACACTTCCTCGCTTCCTATCTGCGATAAATTTTAATCTCACGTAGCCGGCTTAGCAAATCCCCGTAAAAAAAATTATCTCTTTATTCGCAACCAACATTTGCGCAGTCCTTGTAGCCTAATATGACAGCCCAAGTATTTATTTTACCGCTTATTTTCCACTCCCTGAGGCGAGGATAACGCAAACGATCGCAGATTTTCCTATTCCTACGTCAAAGTGTTTCCGATCGCCCTACGACGTTCATTATGCACGGCGTTCGATTTGAAAAAAAAGATATTTCTGTGATAGGAAAAGAAGGTAGGGAGGGAAAGGTAGGCGGGTAGAGATAATAACGAGTGCGCAGATTCTCCGCATCCATATTCATCGATTTTCATCTTCATCACTTTATTCTCTTCCTTTCTCCCTCCACCTTACTCACCCAACTACCCTCTCACTTCTATTTCAACTGATCCCCATTTTCTCTCTTTCTCTCCACTCCTGAATGTTTTGTTTCGCCGCTCCGAGCAATCAATCCTCCCATCCGTACGTTTAATCCTTCGCCTTTCCCTCCCGCTTCTCACGAACCAATCTCTCTTTCGCTGCTTATTACTCGGTTGACCTTCGAAGTTTCATATTGGAAATAGGTGTCGTCACCTGCTTACCAAAAAAGAGCCTTATGGCATTCGTGGAAAAAAATATATAATTATTCATAGATGATCGAGTTTAATCGAAAAAAGTCAGCATTTCTGAAACGGTCGTAATTAAATGCGAAGGGATTTCGCTTATACGGCGCGAATATAGTAACGCCGTCCTATTTCGGTCCTTAATTAGTGCGAATCTACCCTTAGGGGCTGTGTCGTTAAAAAAGGTAACGTCTATGAACTCAAAATGGCGGAAGACCATTGCATTCGAGAAATTATTTTATGGCAAAAAATACAATCCCATATCTCTCATTAGCGCTTGACCTTGTTTTTTAGCCTTTTATTGCGGAGAAGGTGGAACTAAACGGTGAATGACATTTTCGAGTTTCCTCCGAAACTCGTATAATGATATTATAACCAAATCTTTCTGATGGAAAAATACGCAAACACGCTATAGCTCGCTAGTCCCAAAAATAACGCAAGAGTCCTTGATATTCCCTAATTACACGATGATCCCAACGTGTATTTAGATGCGATCTTTCTTGCATCCTTTCCATACGATACTTTAAATATTGTTTTGATCCTTAGAGTTACACACGCCGCCATTTTGTACATGATAGAATAATCGAAATGGCCGTGAAAAAGTTGGCAAAGCGTTCTCTCCCCTCCCAGGTTAGAGTTTGAGGCAGCCAGGGAGATAGAAATTTTTGCACCTTTGGGAGTTTCAATGTACGGACGATCGCTTGAGGGAGAAAATTTCCATCCGTACAGGTAAACGAATTTAGCCACGCATCGCATTAAACCGCATTAATATTGAATCCTCCGGTAATCTAATACGGCGTTTTATCTTTGTGTTCACCTTTTGAGCCACCAAGTCCTCCCTCCCTCTTCTTTTTCGCCTCTTTTCTCCATCTCCGGAAAGAAATTTTATCTCCTCCTCACCCCGCTCCTCCTCTCCCATCTTCCTTCCCACTCCCTCTCTCCACATCTCGATCCCTCTTGGTAACCTCTGCACGCCATGAATATTCATATAAGTAAGCAATTTGGACCGCTCGGCCAATGAGCGATGGGAAGAGGAGAGGTTTTTGGGGAGGAAGGAAGCGGTGGAGCTGGAGAGAGAGGGCGCCGCGGCGGCGTCAGCGGCGCGGAATTCGGGCTTTCGGAGGGGGAGGGAAGGGGGATGGGGGAGGAGTAGATAGGCGAGGGGGGTGGATGTCAGTGGGGGGAGGAACCGTGGCCTTCCTAACTCTCTTCTAGGACGGGCGAAGGAGCTGCCAAGGGAGAAAAGGATGAGAGGGAGCGGGAGGAGGTAAAGAGGAAGGGGGTCGCGAGCCGCGCAGAGAGAGAGAGAGAGACAGCTTTCAAAACGAACAAGGTTAGGGCGAGGGGATGGTTGTCCCGGTGAAGTGTAATACGGACCACGAAATGGAAAGAGGGAATCATGTCGTGACCCCTAAAATGCAAATGGCCGAATAAAATTCGCTTTAGGGGAAGGTTAAATGGCACTCTAGAAGAAACCTTGAGACGAGGGATGACAGAATCTCGGTATTTTTTTTTCGTTGCGCAGTGCCGAGGCCCGAGCGTCAATAGAAAGTTTGATCGCCCATAAAAATAACTCCACCTCGCTATTTTTCTACACATTTTTTTCTTTAGAGCTGGTTCCTATCCGCGTCAGTTATTGGTCGAATATCTCATTGAATTCTGAATCAAGATTATATAATAAGTGTTCGCGACGAAAGAAAAAGTGTGTTGAATCACTTCCTCGAGTGTGGATTAACTGTATTCCAATTCGATGCAAGTCCCGGTGAGGATTGTTGGCGCGATATGTTTCTCCGTTCTTTTTAATTTAAAATATTAAAAGAACTTTGCAAAGCGTTGCCTAAGTTCCAGACATTACTCATCCATTTTTTTTAAATCCGTATTTAGTAACGATTTTTAAAGGAAAGGAAAGATTGATAATAAAGTTCGAACTATCCGCATAAAAATTAAGCTGTCGTATGAAAGAAATCGCCATTATACATACTTATAAAAACTTGTTAGTCGCATTAATAATTATTTTTGTGGCATTGAGGTTAATTTTAAATTCGAAACATTGGTAATTTAATTAATTAAAATTTTGAGCTTTTAGTGACTTATTTTGTCGATATAGAGGATTAGTTCGAGCTCTTTCATTTATCCTCGAAGGAGGCTTTAAGCAGCCTTGACACGTGTCCCGGAATGCAGCATTTCGCCTTTTGGAAGGTTTGTACCTGCGTTGCGTATTGTAAGAGTGAACTAATTACGGCATTCGGTTTCCCTTCCCCGTTCCTCGAGTATGTGACTGGTTTTGCGACGGGAATGACGAACGGTCGTAAAAATATGTCACTCCAAAAGTGAGAACGAGTTCCTCTCGAGGACAACTGGAAACGACTGGGCGACATTTAAATTTCTCTCGGACGACATTTTCAGCACTGAAATCGTAATAAAAAGTAACCTTCCGCTTGAAAACCAGGCTTCGCGACATGCGTGTTGTGAATATGATTTATCCTGTCACAAATTTCGATATCTAACGAGGCCCGTTGTTTTGAACGCGTCAGCGCAGAATAAGGTTACCACCGTGGGTCCAGCGGTACATGAAAAGAGCCAGGGTTTCGTCCGCGAGACATGAAAAGCGAAGGAGGGATACATCGGCGAATTTCCACTCCACTGCTCCTTATGGATTCCTGACCTGCCGGTGGTTTCCTCTATAAAGCCACCAGAAAGGGCTTAGTGGCCGCGCGCATCCTTTTAGCTACTCCCGTATAATTTTTGCCTCGTAAAGGGCGCCACCGAGCACAGTGGTAGAGATTTGCATACTGTATGGGATATATTGCGGAATTCGGAACGTACAATATACCGTAATTGAGATAAAAGATGGGAATAGATAAAGGAGGAGGGGAGAGAGAGATTGATGCGAGAGTTATGCCTGAAGAACATGAAGTGGGAAGGGATATAGGGGTTTAGAGAAACCAGAAATAGGAGCAAGAAGAATTTCCTGATACGGGAAAGATCGGATAATACGTAGCTGTGGGAAGGTTTGAGGGAGAACTTATTTCTTCGCGGGAAGATTTAATGCCCAGGTATTTTCTGATCGGATCTTTCAACGTTTAAAGGGGATTTTCCCTAATTTAGCCTCCAAATAATTTAATGTATAGGATGGCTTTAGCAATTGTATAAAGGGAAAGAGACGGATTGGATGTGGTGGGCAGTGAGCGGACTAAGCGCAGACTTGGGGTTTCGACGGTGACATTTTTCTCTGGCCCCTAGTTTAGCACCGCAAACGGCCTATTTCCCAATCACCTCCGTTTGTGAACCCTTGTTGCGCCACGAATCCACTGAATGCAGTGCTGGAGCGTTTCTATGCTTACTAATGAGGTCCCAACGCGATTGAATAGACGTCGCTGATCCTTTACTAATACGAGTAACTTTTCCCCTGCATTCGAATTCACAGATGTTATCCATCGCCGCGGGTCTTTTAGAAATTTTCCCTTTCTATACGGTCTACGCTTTCATACGGGAAAAGAGATAACATTTTCAGTTTCAGGTTGCGTCATTTGCACAGACTTCTATCGTCTCCTAATATTTAAATAAAAATCCCCCCTGATTTTAAAAAATAATTTAAAAAAGTGCTGCCGTTAAAACTTAATCTCGACGAGATAATATCTTTAAATTTAATTTTTTATCATTAGCCTTTTTCGGCAAGGCATTTAACAAGTGTTCGTTTGAAATGTTTTTCTCTTAGGCATATATGCTATCCCGTAAAATAAAGATATCGTGGATTATTTTCACTATCTTCTGAGTCCCTTTCAGAAAAGAATGTATAAATATTTGATTGTTAATTACCCGTTAGTGTGAAAAAACATGTTTAAACATTACTATTTTTATTTGCAGTTCCAATCGCCACTTTGGATCCAATTTCCAACAACGGAATTCGAAGCATTCCAAAGAACTCATGCCACGTGAACGGAGAAATCTTCGAAGATGGTGATCAGGTGATTAATTTTATTTACAATTTCTTATGTTCTCCGTAAATATGAATTACAACCAAATTTTCAAACTGCACAGTAAATCTTTCATACACTCGTCATGTGCATGAGTCTTGTGCTTCATCTAGGTTAACCATTCGAGAAATAACATTTTTTAAATTATACCTTAACTTCTAAAACCGAGTGTTTATGAAACTTGTAACGAGTTGCTTCGACAATAAACTTATCTACCTTGGATTTGGAGTAATTAATTATAGGACTTGATCGATATTTCCACCTATGGACTTAATAACTTCATTACACCAATAGCTGATCCAAGGAGGGAGAGAAGACGATAGGGAGATCGCCTTCCCCCTTTTGATGTCTCACCTGTGCCCTTCACTAGATCCATTCTAAAATTCATTTTGCTCAAAATTCCTTGATTATGCGCTGCAGATTAAGTCCATAGAGCAAGGGAAAAAAGATTTTAAGAGGGGTAGGGATTTCAATAATAAAGGGCAGTAGGCAGTGGCAAATTAAAGAGGGAGAGGGACAATCTCCCACCGCCCACTTGGGAAGTTTCTTTACACGCCTCTCTCAAAAATTCCAGGTCATCATGACGAGAGCGGACCTTAACGGGGAGATTGACCCGTGCGAGTCCTGCCTCTGCGTCAGAGGGGAGGTCTTCTGCTGGTGGGGAGGTTGTCCGCCGCACCACACTTCCCCTCCTTCCACCCTCAGACCACCCTCCGGGAACCCAAGCTCGGCCTTCCCTCCCGCCTCCGCCACTACACCTTCGGAGGAAGCGGCGGCACCCGGTGCGGGGTTCCCCGACCAACCCACCCTCTCTTCTCCCTCTCCCCCTTTGCCTGCAGAAGACTCTACCAGCGCCAAGAGTTCCTCCGTGGAGACCTCCACGCCAGAATACCCGGAAGAAGACGAAGAGTCCTCTGGCGGCAGCGCCCGCGATGACGGCAAGTCTCCGATGGATCCAGTGGATGACACAAAGAAGGGGGGAGAGTCGTATTTCACCTCCCTGACGACGAAACCGAATTCAGCGTCGCACGGGACAGAAAAGGGAGGAGAGGACGACTTCGACGGAGATATTGGTGTTGAGGGAGTGGACAAGGGCCTCCCGGAAGGGACGAGTGAGTTGGCGGACACCGTGTCGGAGAGCGGTGACATCGATAAGCAGTCGAGGCAACAGCAGTCGCCGAGCTTGGACATGTTTGACGTGGATGCATTTTAAGCCTGGCTAAAACAGGAGAGAGGAGGAAGGGAGATGTAAGGGGTGGGGCCAAGTGCTACAAAATATCGAGCAAAATAAATATCGAACGGTTTGGCATTTGTATCAAGCTGTTGTCCACTAAAATTTCATATCGTAACTTGTGTGAGAACATGGGATACCTTGATGCCTATAGGGTTCAGATTTTTTTGTATTTACCCTTTAAAAAAAACGGAGATGATAGCAAACTTTCAGATGGTTCCGAATTTGTTCTTTTTGACTTTTAATTTTTATATTTTTAATGCGAATATTTCCACGATAAATAGATCGAACTTAAAAATTTGCTGAATCATAAATTATTTTCTGCACTCGTTCATGGTAGAGGAATTAGCGAAAACGAGGTGGGTACTTTTGTTTGGCTATATTTTTAAAAAGTCGTATAAAAAATGAATCGAAAAATTTTTGCGGCTAGGTTCCCAAGCTCATCTCATATCAACTTTCGTGTGTGCATTGTTCAGACAAATAAATTTTTGATCGCTACAGCTTGACTTTCCAACTTTGTGAAATTTAGGGTTGGGCAAACAAACGAACTTTGTATGGAATGATGGTATAATATGTCGTTCAAAGTGTGTCATCACCGTGATAGTAGTTTTTTGTTCTTTTTCGTTTTTCAAATCACAAGTGCAGTATAATTGTTTTAATGCCTACGTCGCATAGAGTCGATCGCTTTAATTATTTTAGCTATAGCAAATCAATGCTAGCCGGAATGGTAAGTGTTTTCGATAATTGTTTTGAACGAAATATCTAAATATCGGAGCAAAATACGAATTGCTTCTCGATACGTGTTGCAAGTATACGCGTAGCCCAACCCTGATGAAAATTATCAAAAAAGGCGCTGAATAAATTCCCTCGCTGATTTAACCTTATTTGTCTAGCTCTGGAGCATTTCAGTAAAAAACAATGTCTCAATATTCACCATTACTCTTTCGTGCGATTTATGACTACGGGGACCCAACGAATCGCATCAGCAAATTATCCGAGAAAAGCAACAGAGAAATTTGCTTATTATACAGCTTTTAAATTTAGTTCCAAATTTTGTAAAATTCATAAATTAATAATTTTTGTCATTTATTCAATTTAATATAAAATACTAAATAAGTTTTGCAGGATATTTAGTTGACAGCTTACACATTTCTTTACAACTGGAAAACATTCAAGTATATTATCATTGGGCTCTAACGTGTTCATTTCTTCATTATATCATACCATATCATTTATCTCTCTACGAGCGAAGGTCTGCTTGATTTATGGTGTATTTCGTGAAACCTGCATCTATATCTCTATTTCAGAATTAACAAATGTACTTTTTTATTATTTATCGAAGGATCGGCAACGGGTTAGCTAATTTTAATGCTTACACTAAGTGGTTACTTCATTGTTTTCTTATTTTCCTTCTGTGATCCTCCGAACGGTACTAAGAAATTATTTTCTTAAAATTTTCTCAAGGCAATGGCTTTTTCATATGAAGGCTAAGAAGAAAAAGAGCAGCAGTATTTTTGAAGCTTAGAGAGATTATCTTATTAGTTGAGTAATTAATGCACGATTAATTATATCATTAAAATTTCATTGATTTAATATTTGTTTTATTTAATAAAACAACTGCAAAACTTCTTAGATTTACTAATTGCTGTAATACAATCATTTAATTTCTACATAACAATAAGTATGAATTTTATATTTTCTTAATTGTTTATTATTTTCCTTATTTTAAAGGGTTGCAGTACTGTAAAATTTGTCAGAATACATTCCCCAAAGATACGTTTATACCCAAATCACCTGATAATTTATAAATTTGGATTAATTTATTCATATATGCATTGTTAACCGTTTTGCTTATGAGCATTATTATTTAAAAACATACTATTAACTTTAAGCTTGTACTCTTTAATTATTTACAAAATGCGCATATTTATCATCATGATTATGTGAAGGATAAGAAAATCAATAGGAAAAATGATGTACATAATTTAACAAGGCTTTTTGTGAAAAGATAAGTTCCAAATAGTCAATAGTGATCATTGAATTGCATCTGGAAAATCGTGAGTCAATGGCTTGAAAACCCTTCAATGAGATTATTCATAACGTTGGAATAAGAGAGAAATTGAGGAAAATTGTAACGTACACATAGTCACAAAATTCCGTGCAGATTTTCCTTTGCGCAAAGATTAATTCTCTAAAATGAAATATATAACATTTATTATTGCAATTAAGTGATTTATACAATAGATTTAATTGGAAAATTAACATATCTCTCTTAATTTGTCTTTCACATTATATTACCAAATAACTTAATATATATTTATTAAATAGAAGCTTTTCATCACTACTGAATAATGTTTATCTTGATGGTATATTAAGTAAATAAAATATGTATTATGATAGATATCTATCTTGATATACTCATCAGTTCTTTATCATTTGGAACTTGGAGAGACATTATTTATTTGATGCACAAACGTGACTTTGCCGGAGATGTAACCCATGTTTAAAAATGTAAAAACATATGGTAGTCATATAAAAATAAAATAGCTAATTTGATTAAATCCAGTTTTATGTGTAACACCTCAAATTTAATAATGTTGTTGAGATGTAATTTGTGGAAAAATGGGTGATTTTTACCGTAAAACCATTTTAGTAAATATCTTTTTAGGATACTTGAAATACAATGGAGTATTTGTAGGCTACTTTTAATATACTGTAGCTGATGGAAAGTATTGATTCTGGTCTGTTGTCTTCCAGATAACTGTTATTTTTTGTGTAATTTATCACCTGTAAATCGCCCTGTGTGTGAACATAGATAGATGAATAAATTTACTGGTAATAATTACACTAAACTTTATGTGACTTGTTTCATTATTCTTGTTCTACCATCTCCCGCGCCTGAGAATATCTACCATTGGAGCCAAGTTCAGTTTGGCTTGGCTCGGTTGGCCTTCAAGTTAGCAGCTCGATGTAGTATTGGTGAGCATGAATGTTTCAATTCTCTGCAATGAATATGATAAGTGCTTTATTAAAACAGCCATTTTCGTCGTTGTCTTATGATAATAAACTCAAAATAAAACGAATGCAAAGACCCCTCCCTAATTTAAATTTAGTTAAAAAGCAACAGTGTGCCAACGAACAGGAAAGATGTCATAAATTTAATGCCTTATTTGAAGAACAATTGGCTGTGTGAGTGCGATGAAAAAAATGCTTTTTTTTCCTTGTGTTCTTTTCCAAGGAGATCTCAGCTTGTCAAGGAACAGGATTTTGGACTTGGTACACAACTGGGAAAAATGAGGGCTCACAAAAAATCTAAACAACATATGAACAATGTTTTGAGTTTATCATTGCTGGGTAAAACAAATATTCAAAGTCAGTTTAACTCACAGTATCGGCTAGCTATATCTAAATATAATGAACAAGTAGATAAAAATAAGTACGTATTAAATTTAATTATAAATTGTATACTTATTTGTGGGGCATTAGAATTAGCATTGAGAGGGCATGATGAATCAGATGAGTCACAAAATCAGGAAGTTTTTCATGAGTTAATCCATTTTAGTTCTGAGTTAGATAAAGACTTAAAAGTTCATCTTAGTCAATCAGCTGTCTTTAAAGGTGCATCTAAAACTATACCGAATGAGTTGCTGGAATGCATGTTAGAAGTATACCACAAATAAGTTTGCAAAGAAATTCAAAAAGCAGATTATGTAGCATTGATAGCCAATGAAACTACTGACGTGTCATGTCAATTTCAGTTAGTCATTGTATTACATTACACTGTAGGCAGAAAATTGGTAGAAAGGTTCTGGAATGTCGTTAAACATGATGCTTGTGCAATCGCAGATTGTATTTTAAAACAACTCGAACCTCTAATTGGTGACAGTCCGAATAAACTTATAGCACTAAGTTTTGATGGTGCTTCTGTTATGAGTGGACGTTTACATGGTGTTCAGAAACTGATAAAAGACAAGTATTCACTTGCTAATTTTGACCACTATTACACCCACCTTAATTACAGAAATAAAAGATAGATTTCAATTTACCGGACAACTCGTGGCTATGAATCTATTTGTGGCCGAAGAATTTAATAATTACAGCAAAAATTTCTCTGACAGGTATCTCAGTGAAATAATTGAAAAGTATCCTTTTTTGGAAAAAAGAGACTGAAGAGTGAACTTCAAATTTTTTACGAAAGAGAGGAATTGAGAGCAGTTTCTGATGCAGTACCATCTCTGTCACTAATTTTGGGTGATGATTTGTGTAAAACATTTCAAGAGACAATAAAGCTTTTAAAAATGTTGAGCATGATACCAATGTCGACATCAGAAGCAGAACTGTGTTTTTCAATGGTAAAAAGAATAAAGACATTTCTTAGAAATAATTTAAAGAAGAAAGACTAAGTAAGTGCTTTAGGCACGCTATCATGTGAAAAAACCTTTGTAAATAACATAGATAGCTTCAACAGAAAATTTATTGATTTATTTTCTAACAAGAAAGATTGCCGGATAGACTTTGTTTATCGCTCATTTTAGCTACTCACTACAGAAAATTTTTCGGTAATTAAAAAATTAAATACTATTTTGTATTATAAATTTAGGTTTTTTAAACATATGTTGGCTCTACCAGTTGAAACAATCACCGGCCACCACTGGTAATTCGAAATCTTATTTTTTATAAATTTTACTAGTAACTGGTATTAAAAGACATGATATTTTAGGTACTCTAGTACAGTGGTCAGCAAACCTTTCACTTATGAGGACACAACTTAAATTATTAGGGACATGATGGGTGCATAAAACAACAAAAGTAGATATGTACCAATATTTATTTAAACTATATATATATATATATATATATATATATATATATATATATATATATATATATATATATATATATATATATATATATATACACACATATATAAATGTTCGATTCCTGATTCCTGGGATCCTGATTCCTGGAATAATGGAATATACTTCAAATGCGAATAACTCAATCAAATATGTAGATATAAACTTGAAATTTGGCAGATATAATCTACTCCAACATAAAAATGCTATGACGAAGGAAAAGTTACGAAAAACGCCCAGGGTTTGACTCCAAGGGATGATTTGCATTCTCCATAAGATACGTAAAAATCGACTTTTTGACGTGCAGGCTTTTCTTCTTTTTGAGATTAAAATAAGAAAAAATAAACTCAGGACCTTTAGATCTAGACCATTTTAAAGAAAAAACTACAAGGTGTCTTATTCTGTTCATTGTTTTTCGCCTACAGTTTAAAATTCCTCATGTTAAACGTTTAATTCACATATTTTGGGGAAATCTTGTCATTTTAACGGGATGTTGCCTTGCCTACCAACTACATTGTTAAACCTCAAAATCCTATTGTAATTCTGATCCTTATAGGTTTAAGTGTGCTTTGAAGGCTTTTAATATGAGAAGAGAAAGATGTAAGGAGAGGTAAATGATTTTCATAGTTCGTTGCGTTATTTACTAGAAGGAATACCTTAAGAGCTGAAATATGCTATGTTGTCCGTTCGTTGGTCTGATTGTGAGTGTAAAGTTATTAAAATGCGAATAACTTGATCAAGAATGTAGATAGAAAATTGAAATTTGGCATAAATTTATATAAACAGAATTTGTTTATATAACAACATGGCAATTAAAGAAATAAATGTCCATTTGTGGCACTATTTTGAGAGGGGGGATATTGCACTTTCTTCGAGTAAAATTAATATATTTTAATTTAATAAAACAATATTTTAGGTGGACTGAAAATTGAAAATATATAATTCACATTATAGTCTGTTCCAGAGAGTTTAATTCTATTCTTGGCCTCATATCCATCTATATACATTTATATTAAAATACATTTATATTAAAAGAGAGATCAGTGTTACCAATATAGGTAATTTAAATGTTATCACCTATATTGGTAAGAGCTCACTAGGCTTCCTTACCTCAACAACTTGTTCCCATCCATTTACCCTATTAACCTTGCCTCTTCCATAAGCATATATTACATATACTATATATATGAGGACTGTTCTGAAAAAAAGGTACAAACAGAGATAGCTCGCAGGAAACAAACATGAGTGGCAGTATTGCACCGGCAAGTGGTCAAGGGATGAGAATACTTTTGTAATAGCCAGAAGAGCATGCCACCACAGAGCATGTGCAAGCGCCAGCACAGTGAAAATGGCAACGAGACTAGATAGTTGTACAAACATGGAGATGTGATGTGTGATTCCATCCCTCCATGCACAAGGAAAAACACTGACCCAAATTCACAGGGAGCTTATCAGTGTGTACAAAGACCACATCATCACTGGTGATGAAACCAGGGTGTATCACAACACACTGGAGACAAAGATGGACTTCATGACATGGAAACACACAGACTCCCTGCCAGTGAAGAAGTCAAAACAAACTTATGGCAATGGTCTTCTGGGATGCCTCTTGACACAGTGACCGTTTGTACCTTACTTTCGGAACAGCTTTAGTGTGTGTGTGTATATATACCATATTTCTCGGCATATAAGACACTTTTTTCCAGAAAAATTATCCCTAAAATCAGCCTGCATCTTATATGCCAAAGTTAAGATTATGACTGTTCTCAATACTGACAGTAACGAGCACACGCATCACCAAAATGTAATAATTGGCAAACTGGCAGGCATTCGTAGCAAAAACAATAAAATAAACAATAATTAATAGTGAAAATTTTGTTAACATATACAGTAATACCTTATGCAACGTGAATTCCAAGGACTAATTTTCATTATTACGTTTTAATACATGTCCACTCACAGTGATTACAATTTCGGTGTGTTTGCGATGTTTAAGTTCCTAATGAGCCCGTTGAATAGCGCGATTAATGCCACGGAACAGTAGATTTCGTGTAAATGCCTTAAATATTTTATACATATCTAGGAGCAGGGCCGGCTCTAGGCGGTAAGCAAGGCATAGGGGCGCCAGTAAGGAATGGGCGCCTCGGTTATGGCGGTCCTGATGACTCGAACCTCGGGCAGCCAGCCAAGCGGCATCCCTGCTCTCGCACTCATTTATTTTCTTTGATATCCTTTCCAAAATAAGATTCCGATGACATGTGCAAACTGATTTTGACAGTTAGATAGCTGAAATTTTTTCAGGGTGCGGAATTTACACCCAGTCCCCTTCCATTTTCGCACATAATACTTTGAAGGGTTGGGTAAATACCCTCGGTAAGAAGTTTCCCAGGGCATACGCCCACATCAAAGGCAGGAAAAGGTCGACCAGTCATAACTGCAACGCCATTTCAGGGTAAGGGGCAAATTTATTGCTACCTTTCCACCCTTCTTCGTCGTTCTTACTGAAAGATCTACCGATCACCTCCAAAAAGAGTCTCCTTGAGAGAACGCTGCCCACGTGTCCGTGCTCTCTTGCTCCTTGAAAGGGATTAGCCCAATAACATTGTCATTTCTACGAAACGATACACCATACTCCCAGCGTGCCTTTCTCCTAAACATCACTTCTTCTCTGCCTTTGCTTGCTTTCCATCAGTTTGCCTTCACAACTAGTTCAGACATTCCTTCGAACTGCATAGGAACATTTGTTCTGTCTTTAAAGCAACGTGGAACTGTTTTACGCTAATGTGGTTATTTCTGTTTGATCTAGAAGAGTTATTATTTTTTGTGTGCGGACATCGAGAATATCATCTCCGTCCAAAATTATAAAACATCCCATCATCCGAATTCTAATACTTCCTTATACCTATTTTTTTACTGCTATTCTCCAGTCTCAAAATCAGCGTTAACTCTTATGAGAGGAAAAACTTCATTACTCTTTTTGATTCATTAATGTACAATGTTGCAATTATCAAAGTTTCAGATAATATCTTTTTCTATATCTTTTGCTTCAAACGTTTTTTTTTTGTTAAAATGGATTTTTAAGAAATTTAATTTACTCATAATTCACCGACGCATATAAATTAAGACTGCGGTTTACAGAGAAAATATTGTGTAGCTATCAGATTTTTTATAGGATAAATATTTTTTTAAATTTTATTTGTAAATTCGTTTACACTTTTATAAGCTCAACTTCGCGGAAATCCATAATTGAAGAGAAAGAACTAAGTGTTCTCCATTATAATAAAACAACTTGCCAAGTTTTTATTTTCTACTTTTTGTTATTTTCTATGCACGTCTGTTTTCATTTTGATAATGCATTATTAGAATATAAAATATAGAATTAAGGTATCCATTAGGTTTCTCTTATAGAGAACATTATTTTTTCGTGTCTATTGCATCTTTTAATGAGGAGGTTCTCTTTTCTTCTCTTTATAACTATTAATGAAAATGTTATTATAGCGATTTAATCACAACATAAAAATTGGTTAAAGAGTCTAAACAATAGAAAAATACTTAAGATAAAACCAACTAAATTATAGCTTTCTCTAATTAAATAATAACTATTGGAATATTTTCACTATACCATTCAAAATGCTCGTAATGGTTTCGGATTGGTGTTGCATTGAAGTTAAAAAAATCGTGGTTTTGTTTCTGTTGCAGATTTTAGAAGTTTTGCTTTAAACCCCAACAACAATGGATAAGAAAAAGAAATTGTACAGTTTTCAAGATAGGAAGAGAAAAGCTGAGAAAGAATTGGAAATAGAAAGACAGAAAGGCGGATTAAATAAATATTTTAAAGCTGTGAGTGAAACTTCTCCTTTTTGAAGAGTTAGAAGAACACAAGGAAGATTGTTCCTGCCTTAATAGCCCTGTTTAAAGTTCGGAGTTTCAGAACTATCCAAAAAAAATCATTTGCCTATGACAATTGCTCTCAATTTACACCAAGCAATCCAGCAACTTGGCCTAAAATTCACGATAAAATTAGAAAAATTATCATTGAGCAAGGTCCTCGACAGATTAAGAATTTCTCATTTCCGAAACACGAAAGTGGTAGAAAATTTAGCAGTAATTATTATTTAAGGAAACTTAGTAACAATGAAACAATGCCAAGGAATTGGCTTGTATATTCTTTTGAGAGCAATCGCGTGTTTTGTTTTTGCTGTAAACTTTTCTATGGGAAACGATAATACTATTAGTCAATTAATATTTGAAGGCTATTTCAATTGGCAAAACTTAACAAATACTTGAAGCGCTCACGAGATTTCCTCCGTTCATTTGACAAATTTTAGAAAATGGATAGATCTTAAAAGAAGTTTATATTTAAATTGTACAATTGACCGTGAAACAGAGAAAATGATTGATAAAGAGAAGCTTCATTGGCGTTTTTTTACGGAAAGGATATTTGAAATTATTAATTACCAAGGCGCACAGTGTTTAGCTCTTTGAGGCTCGTCGGATAAGCTGTTTGAACGGAACAATGGCAATTTTTTAAAATTAGTTGAGCTTCTTTTAAAGTTTGACATTGTGATGGCAAACCACGTGCAAAGATCTTCCATGCAAAACAATATAGTAAATTATTTGGGAAAAAATACACATGATGAAATTGTAAATATGATTTCAACTAACATTTTGGATTTAATTTTAGCGCAAATTAAAAAAGCTAAATATTTCTCTATAATTCTAGATTGTACGCCTGATATCAGTCGCACTGAACAAATGTCAATTACATCACGCTTTGTGAATGTTAAACAGGAAACCACAGCGGACACTTTGAAATATGTTAGTATAGAAGAACATTTCTTAGGTTTTGTTGAAGTTTCCGACACAACCGGGGAAGGGTTATCTAAATATTTACTACGCAAGCTTCAAAGTTTTCAATTAGACGTAAAATATTTGCGTGGTCAGGGACACGATAATGGAGCATATATGCGAGGCAAAAAAACGGCGTCCAAAAACATATTCTTGATCTGAATCCCAGAGCATTTTTTGTTCCGTATTCAGCACATAGTTGAAATTTAGTGGTAAATGATGCCGCCAAAATTAATTCCGAGACTATTAAGTTTTTTCGGAACAGTTGAAGAATTATACAATTTTTTTGTGGCTCAACAAAACGATTGGATATTTTGAAAAGATATTCACAGTTGACACGGAAACCATTATCAAACACAAGATGGGAATCCAAGATTGATGCTCTTCGACCATTAGGGTAACAGATAGGAGAGGTATATGATGCGTTAATGGAAATAAGCGAGGATGTGCAACAAGATAATGTGACCAAATATGACGCTCAAGTTTTAGCTTCTAAAATCAGAGAGTATCAATTTTTGTGTTCATTGCGGCATGATATTCTAAATAAAGTAAATATAGCAAGCAAAATGCTTCAAAGTGTCGATCAGAATATCCGTGGAATCAATAGAAAAATTGATACTATACGGTAAGAGTATCGTACAGACGAGAAATTTCAAAAACTGTTGGAAGAGGCAAACGAGATGTCAATCATTTTAGAAGCATCTCCTGAGTTTCAAAAGAAATCGGTGGTACGGAAACGTACAAAAAAAAGACTGCGATTACGAAAGTATAGATGGAACACCACAGAGCCCTGAGAAGAAGTTCAAAGTATATTTTTAATGCAATTTTAGATACTATATCAAATTCGTTACAAGACAGGTATGAACTATTAAAAAATCACAAAGACGCATTTAACTTTCTCCACGACTTTAGCAAAATGAAAAAAATGAGCAATGAAACTCGGCTTAAACAGTGCAAAGATTTAGAAAGTATTTTAACTGATGGTCAAGAGAAAGACATTAAGGCAATAGAACTATTCGACGAATTAAAGGTGTAAAAAGATTTTGTTGATATGGAAACATATCAAAATCCATCATGTATACTAGAGTATGTGTATTCAAATAATCTTGAATCCATCTTTGCTAATTTTATTGTTACCTGTATCAGTAGCAAGTGGGGAAAGGTCTTTTTCAAGACTCAAGCTTATCAAAAATTATTTACGCTCAAAGCATGTCACAAGAGCGTCTGGTAGGACTTTCTATGATAGCTAGAGTAAATGACGTATGTGAAATTTTGAGCATCGATAAATTAAAAGACGAGTTTTCCAGCATGAAAGCAGGATAAATTAAACTTTGATTCATTGTTGTAAATAAATAAGATAGTCTCGTTCTACGAGGCTTAGTTATAGTAGTACAAAATTCCAAATGTACAAATATTGTTGTTGTGATAGGAAAATATTTGATTATAAGTTTAGCAGTGTTTATGTGAATCTATTTTTTACGGTTGTGTGATGATTTTGGAGTATACCGCTGCAGTATTATGAAACTTGATATTTATATGTATTATTTGGACCGTAACTTTAAAATATGGTAATATGTTGTGCAGTGCTTTAGGTAGAGTTTGAAAGTTAATATTAATTATATATAATTTTAGAGTATCGCATTTGTTGTATTTTGCAATATCTTAGATTTAATTTGATACTATGTAATATAATATAGGATTGTATCAGAAAGAGGGTGAGAGACTGTTAATAATAATAAGTTGACCCAGTGAAAAAAGGAAACTTTATGAAATATTTATTAATCGCTCATGTTCTGCGGCCGCCCAAATGAACCACTAAATGAAACCGGTTTCGCTGTCCTTACATTTTTCTGTTGAATATATATATATATATATATATATATATATATATATACAGGACTGTTATTTTTGCCAAAAATACATGAAAAAATTGTATTTAAAAATGATAATAAATGTTTTCATTCTTAAAACTTTTTTATTAAGTATATTAATTTTTTATCTCCTCCAATTCGATTATAAAATCAAATATAAATTATAGCATATACATACATTAATTTCATTGCGTTGAAAAATTAATGTATTCTGTTACTAGGAAAACTGAGGAGGGGGCGCTTTCAAATGATTTTGCACTGGGGCGCCTGTATACCTAGAGCCGGCCCTGTCTAGGAGAAATAATGTTACGTGTATTGAGATCGCAATGGCTACAAAAATGAAAAGATATGTGTATGCTATTAGTTATAAGCTTCAGGCGATTCTATGCGCAAAAACACACGGAAACCGAGCAGAAGCACGTATTTTGGTCTACAACCCACAGAAAAAATTATCCGTGTATGGAGAAAACGAGGAAAAACTGAAACTGATGCAATACGAGAAACACAACTAGAGGAGGAAGTGATGGATAGTAGAACAGAGGAAGTTTGGTATTGCATCGATCAAAATCGTTATGTACGAAGCAAAAAGAGTTGCAGAAGAAAAAGGACTAGTTGAGCGTACGTATCATTATTATATTGCATTCCATTTATTATTTACAGCATTATATTAAAATATCATCTTTAACTCAAGTTTAAGTAAGCAAAATCGGTAAAGGGTATCTATACTCCATACGTGCGACGTTTGCGGCGCACTCAGACAGCTTTAATTAATACGACTGCCGAGTTCACGCAGGGCACATATGTACAAGTCTCGAAGCAATTATTTATGTTTTAGATCATCCCTATTTATTTTACGAATGAAGTTTATCTAAAACGTTATATTTAACTGTTATCACGCCGTAATATTTTCTGTAAATGTAGCCGGATACGGCTGGAAATAATACACGACGTGGGCCTTCCTAAATGCCTTGGTGATCAAAAATACTTCTTTCCTGAAAAATCTTCTAAAAAACCGGAGTACGTCTAATATTCCGAGAAATACGGTATATGCAAATGGAAGAGAAAAGATAAATATAGTAAATGGAAAAAACTTTATTAAAGAATTTATTATAAATCAAATATGAAAAATAAATCCATGTGAAACTGGGCACTGCAAATCTTCAGCCAACTTCTTGTAATTTGGCATTAACTTAAGTTTCCTGTTCTTAGGCAGTTGTTTCAATTGCAATCGGTGAGCCTGGATTAGTACTTGATTTCAAATATTCCATGCTTGATAAAAAAGAATCGCAAGAGTATTTTGAAGCACAGTAAGAATATGTTTTCAGGGCACATTTTCTTAATAAGGGATTTTTCATCAACTAAATTCCAAAAGTTTTCATCATTTTGCTGTGATTTTCAAATAATATAATTCTGTAGATACTATAAAACTTTGCTCCAATATTTAAGCTTTCGTATCATAATTTCATAATATGTTTTAAAATTCTTGAAAAGTGGGGCAAAGTAGCCCATACAGGCAGGCAACTTTGTTCCACATTAAAAACCAATGCCATATTGCTGGATAGACATGGTGATGTAAAGTAGAACCATCACATTTTCTCTGTTATGAACATAAGAATATGAAGTGCTGACTTGGAGTGAAAATTTTCAATTTTGGGCACATAAAAACAACAAAGGCTCCAACTTGTCAATTTATGGGTTTCAAACTTTGTTCGGGATTATTGGCAGATTCATCTACATCCTCTAATTCATGAACACATCTCTGTCTGTAAATATCCCAGTCTTCATCGTCAGACGAACTTTGAATAATTTGCTTGCCATCTACAGTCTCCTCATCGCTTGTATCTGATAAAATTTGTGATGCAAAGTAGCCCCAGAGTTACTGAAAACATAACCTCGAAAATAAAATCAATCATAACCACAGTAAAAAATAGAAGTACATGAAAACCATTAACAGTTTCATGGTCAGCATTGAATTTTATGTAAAAAATTGCAGATTCTAAAAGCTTTTTGCAGGCTATAAATCCAACATAAAATTGTGCATTCACTCAACATTTATAGTCACTTGGAATGATATGACTGACTAGTCAAACAACTCACTTCTGTAAGGTAGGCAATGCCTTTTATGATTTCATGTTGGAAACTTTGCCTAATGTTCACCACAGTGCTTACTAGATGCCCCTGTAACATTTTTTTTTATTTTAGGGCAAAGTAACCCCTTAAGGAGCAAAGTTTTACAATATATTTATTATTTCCAATTCTAAGTCTTTGGTGTAAATGATGTTCAAGTAGATTGCAATAGTAACAGACATATCATTGTCCATAAATGGAAAGGATTAACAAAGAAAGTCACAATTGGTCTGTATAACTAATGTTCTCTTTTTGGCAAACAAACAACTGGTAAATGTCTAGTGGATGCCATGGAGCCTGTGATTGCCATGTTGCCGACCTCTGCTCTAGTGAAATTATTCAGAATTCATTTACCAAAACATTTAATCAACTACCCTCATGTAGAGTGAGCAATAAGCTATCACTAACCTGTGATGCAACATATACCAACTGGTTCATTTATAGCAAAGTTATGAAATGAATACAAACTATCTGAAATATTAACACAATTATGCTAAAAGTATTATGTTAAAAATACTTCAGTGTACCATCATAACCTGGTGTCAAAACTCCCTCCACCAGCATTGTCTATTAATCATGATAAAAAAGATATCTTAGCAATTAGAAAGAAGATAATATTAAAAATGATGTTGAATAATTGAATATTTATCAGAGTTATAATTTCTATTAAAAAGTGAGGGATTTGATACTGTTAATTCTATGATCAAAAATGTCCATATGGAATATTATTATGCCATAATAACAATTGTTGTGGTAGAGGATAAGACATTTTGTTATTATTGATTTGAGGAAATTAAAAAATATTTCAAAACTAGCATAATTGCCCATCAAATATGATGGGTATGCATGAATTAAAATAACAGTTAATGAAAACAACTTGTATAGGCACTAAAAAGTAAATAATACATAAAAAATTCACATAATTGAGTGTTCATACTAATAGTATGAACGTTATTAATCATTTTAGTGCCGGAGTTTTATTTCTGCTCGCCTTTTTACCTGTAGTGTAACAAGTTCAATGGCCAATTTCCATAGGAAATGCCTTCTTTGAATGAATTGGCTGTTTAGATTCCCTACATATGTAATGTGAGAATAGTGGAGTGCATAGAAATTAGGGAGGGGGGAAGATAATGGGGTATTCCAGAATGATTCACCATTTTTCCACTGAGAAATAAGCAAAAAACAAATCTGGTGTGTTTGTCATACACAGTGCGCTTACTGCAGGGTTAAAAAGTTTCTGACACTCTACCATGCAAAATAATTCTCGCACATGATTGAACTAATTTATTCCCTTCATGTTTGTTGAAGGGTAATCACGCTAGTATATGATAATTACATGACATATAGAATCGACATTAATGGCAGAAAATAACGGGTAAGGTATTGGTTTTTTTTAAATAAATTATTACATAACATTTTTCAATAGTTTTTATGATGAGTTTCAAAAATCAAATCTCTAATTCCATATAGAAATAAAAAGCTGCCGAAGATCTACTAATAACTGTGGTTTCTTGTATATTTGCGTTTATCAAATGGCTTGTTTTTTCAAAACTCGATTTGAAATATTTTTCTAGTGAATCATAGATATAATCTATGAGGAAAGTTTAATGTACATGTTACGATCAAATATAAGGATAAAGATATTTATAATGAAAAAATAACATTTGCTACAACCAAAAGAATAGTCAAATTCGGCGCCCTGAAACTTCAATGGCGCCTTGCGCTCATTCTGCTCCATTGTTTGTTGTCTGTTCAATTCAAGACTGATTACGGTAACGAGGTGTGGTATGATGATATGTTGAGCATGAATCATGCTGATTCATTGTAAACTTAATTTAAGAACTTTACGCCTTTACAAGATATTATATTCACTTTATCCACTCTTGTGAGAGCTGCTGTGATGTCTAGCAATGTATGTTTGCCTCTAAGCAAATTAGAGGATGTGTGGAAGTGGACGGAGAACAAGGCATCTATGTGGCCAGTCACACCTTTACAATTTTCTACTGAACACTGTTATCCAGCAAATGCAGATTTCTGTCATTCACCTGAAGGGGCATGGAGAACAACTTCATCATTAGATAAAAATAAGGTGCCTAAGACGTTACTATGTCACGATATGAAGGGTGGCTATCTTGGTGATAGGTAATATTTTCACTATATATCGCCGTATAAAATCACCGTTTCATGTACTACTAGCGATCCCGTTTTCATTTCCCCGGGATGATATATTTTGAAAGTGTTTATGGGCTGTGTAGTCGCCAATCCAACAGCCTTATCAAATCGTATATTCGCTCTATGTGAAAAGGCAAATTATATCATAATTCCAAATACCTCTTCATAAAAACTCTTTTTACAGATTCATTCATGGAACACAAAATCCCGATGAATACAGATTTTTTCATTGGGCTGGGATTGATATTTTTGTGTACTTCAGCCACCATTTAATAACCATACCTCCTCCTGGTTGGATCAATGCTGCTCATTTACATGGAGTGAAAGTTTTAGGTACAAAGCTAGTGATCGTCAATCTAATTTTTATATATATATATATATTTGTATATTCTTATTGTGTGCATAAAATCTGTAATGTCACATTTCTAATATCATTTTCCATTAAAGCTTCTTCATTGTGAAATTACCTTAGATGCCAATAATATAATTAGATATTAAAACAATAAAGAAAATTAGCACCAGTTGGAAGTTATTATCCTAGTATTATATGATTTTATTCTGCTCACAGGAATAATGTTCTCCTTTATCTCTCTTCAAGTTAAATGTTTTACAGTATGCTATAATGGGCAGTTAATCATCTATTTTTAAAATTAAGGTAGAATCCAATTGGCTGATATTTTTATGAATTTTATTTTGGAAGCATAGCAGCAAAATATTTTGCATAATCCTTAATTTCCTGTGATATTAATCTTAAGAAGGTAAGTTTTTCTTATGTGGGATATTTATTTCATTTTCATGCATAAGTCACATCATTTTGAAATATGTATTATTGAGAAAAATATTTTTAATTCATAATTTTCTGACAAAAGGCAATGTAAAAGACTACTGTTTAGTAAAATATTTTCCTTATCCTCAAAATGATCAATACATATTTAAGTAAACATCAGATTACCTAAAAATGCATTGGAAATTGAATATTGTGCAAAGTCAACATTGTTTTTGCATATTTTATGATAACAGAATATGGATGCATAAGTAAAAGATAAATAAGCCTCACCATTCTAAAGAAGGCAAGACAGATTTTATCTTATGGACTTAAGCACTTGTTTCAGCATAGTACTCTGGTCTTAGTCATAACTTTGAGAATATGAATCACTTGTTTGTGTTAGGACTCCCTATGCCAAATCTACACCCTTCTATTTCCTCACTCACTAAGTTGCTGAATCTGTTAACACTTGGAAAATATTTTTTTAATGATAATCCTCAGTTATGACTGTGGCTAATCCAAGTGAATACTTTACTGTGAAAAAAGTGAACAGAGATGATTATTTTAGTGATTCTGTAAGTTCTAGCACATTAGAACTAACATCTTTCATATGAAAGAGAAGAAGAACTCTCACAATCTAGAGTTGATTCTAACAACTGAGAACAATCAATCAATACCACCAGGAAAGGAGAATAGAGATGAAAAACTAAACACATTTCAAGACAGGAAAAATTATAATAAAATGTTATTTAATAAAAATTTGTTGCTATTAGAATATGACAATCTTTCATGAATAATTTTTAGTTATAAGAACTGATGTTCTTAGAGCATACCATTTGCTAAATATAGCATCATAACCAGTGATAACTGGCAATTAATTTGGACCGGAGAGGGTTGTCATTTGTGTTAGTACATAAATATTGTTATAAAATGGTGGTTACAATAAGTTTTTCAATATAAATTTCAACATGTTTTATGCACTGCTTTCAGGAACATGTATAACTGAATGGGATGATGGGAAGGAAATCTGTAATGAAATATTAAAAAGCGACGAAAATATACAATTGTTTGTTGACAAGTTAACAAGCATTTGTGTGCATTATGGCTTTGATGGGTGGCTGTTAAATGTTGAAAATGAGGTCAGTGGTTTTTAGCCTACTTTTCAGAATGGAAATAGATATAGTTTCTTTGTTGTGCCCATCTGTCTGTTCCCCCCTATTAACTTTTGAACCAAAAGACCTAATTTCATGACACTTGATGGAAATCTCTTGCTACTGGGGCTGAGCTCCCAAGGATAGTTTTTTTTGCGAAGATTGAAAATCCTGGGTTTATTTCTAGGAACTATCCATCCCATTTGATTTAAATGGGAAATCTGAAATCCGTTGTGTAGGTTAATTTTCTCTTGCACATTAAAATATTTTAGAATTTTAATATTGGAGCAGGATTTATACTACTCTCTGAGGAAAGGAATGGAGATTCTAATTTTTATCGTTGCTTATTGATTCGAATTTTGCATAAATACAGGCATTTTTGCAGTTTTGTTCACTTATTAAGAGAGTGTTGTCATTGCAACAGCTATTGTTGGACTCGGATTCGGTATAGACTAGTCATCATCATAGGTAGTCTGTCCATAGACAGGTCCATGATTATTCATGGTTAAACCTGGTTCTCCATATACTCCTATTTTCCGCTGTCCTCTTCATATCTTCAAAACTAGTATATATGCATTATTTTTGCCACACAAATATGCATGATCAATTTAGTTTTCTGCTTGAATGTATTTGTAATATTTTATAATGCTAAATTATGATATTTGGGAACACAAAGAGCAAATTGTCTGCAGTGATTTTAAAGCCAATATAAGTAATTAATGCACCACATTTAATTTAAGTAGGAAAGTAGGCATCATAAGTTCCATTTGGATCATCTTATTTATTTTGTAATGTAACCATTATTGATGGAATAAAGCAATCTAAAGATCCTATGCAGACAGGCATAAGCTGTAATGTTGGGAATAATTTTGAAACTCACTATATGAAATGCTAAAGTTTTCATTCGCTTACTATATAGTGAAATTCCTAAGAAATAGAATGGGACTGGGTTGATTCCATGAAAGGAAAAATGCTCAGAAAAATAAAAATTGGTGTTTACTGTAAGAATTTCATTTTTTTATGAAAAGCATCTTTATTGGAAAAAATAACTTTTTTGTTAAATAAACGACTTTGTGAAGATGATATTATATACTATGAAACCAGAAATCTGTTAGTTATTATATAGCAGTTTTTTGACATAAATATAAACATAAAAACTCTAAAGTAAGGTTAGGTTCATTAGTAAATTAATTCCTTCCCTCAAGCTTGTCACTTTGTCGATAAAGGATCCCATAATAAAATTTCTTGAATTGTTTTTTTATTTATATATTTCCTGAAATATCAAACAAAAATAGAAATTTCAAGGAACAATATATATTACAAAAAGTATATTAGAAAATCCTGGCTGTGTGTAGTAGAATAATTTTGTATTGCCAACTCTAAGTCCTGTGTCATCAAAAGCAATTTAAATTTGGAACTCAAAAAATGCTGACAACAAGCATTATGGAAAGGAGAACTTTCAGAAACTCTGTTGTTATAATTATACAATTATTTATGCTTCTTGCAAGTTTTGCCCATGAAAAGGGGCAATTATTTTAAACACCTTTTATTGGGAATAGTATGTTCAAACATGTTATACATTATATTGTCATATATTCACAAGACAGGAAGGTCATGTTTCACCTAAAATCTCTTACCAAAGTAACCCAATGCATACAGCTTTTTTCTTCTTCATTGTACCTGCACACGCTTATCTGCTATCACCCCCACTACTACTCTCACATGCACACTTCTGGTTTCCCTTACCCACCACTCCCAGGCCTAACCCTCCTGCCATCTTGCAGGCATTCAGGACGATATATTCCTAATAAGAAGGCAAAACATTGTGTATGGGAAAATGCTTTAGATGGTACTAAGTTAAGATTTACTATACATACTTCGATCAGGTTCCTTTGCTTGGACCCTTCCAACCTCACTCTTTTTAGACCCATCAAATGCAATAGCTCTAAAATATATTATTAGACAAAAATTTGTCCGTACCAAAACCCATACAAATTGGTATCTCTGAAAGTGTAGGATTCCAGGAGAGTGTGAGTGTATCTCTATTTTCTACAAGGAAAGCAGTTTTTCAATTTTATATATATATATATATATATATATAATTTTAATATCAATGTCTACATTCTAATTGTCGTGTCTGTGCATTAAATAACTTGAAAATCTCATTTTAGTAAAAAAATGATTGCTACATATTTACATTATTAATAATCAACAATGTGTTCTGTTGTGTTATAAGTGAATAGAAAATTATAGTTAAATTAAAATTGAATGCCAAAGGGTTTCTCTCATAAAACTGACTAAAATCCTGTTAGTCAGCAATATCTGGCACAATTGTGCATGGGTTCAGATAGTTATTAGAATTATGCTAATGAAATGTGAATATTTTTTCATTGAAAGAACAAAAATATATATTTAAAGATTGTATGATAATAAAAATCTTATATTAAAATTTTTAAGAAAAACAACTTTTAATTTGTAGTCTAAAAATAAATTGTTTGGATGAGAAATTATAAATTAATAAAAAACAAAAGCTTAGCATTTCATTCATGCACTTCACTAACATTCAATGAATTGTGTTCAACTTTTGGTTAGCTTTGTGGTTCTCATTCTAAATTTCATCAATATTTTGTGTAAGTACATAATAAAAAAATCATCTTTCTCAGAAAGTTTTGCATGGTAATTAAAAGAAAAACATGTGCATCATTTCTATCATTTTTAATTTTAAAAGCAGCAGATATATTCTTAATTTATATCAGAATGTTCATTCATCTAGTGTTCATTAAATTTTAAAATCAGAATTGTATTAGGAAATTTAACAGTTTTGAAAATCTTATTTGACAATTTTTCATTGAAGGTTTGTGCTAGTATTATTGACATTTAATTTAGTGATAAAATAGCTGTATATTTTCAAGTAATATAAGTTATGTTTTCTATTAAGGTTTGCAAGAGAGAGAATGATGTACAGAAGTTGGCATCATTGGTTGATAAACTCAAAAATGATATGCATGCTGCAGTTCCTCATTCATTGGTGATATGGTATGACAGTGTCACTATCCCAGATGGAAAGCTCTTATGGCAAAATGAACTTAATGTTAAAAATAGGTAGGAAGCTCTGCTAAAATAAACTGGTGAAGTTATCTTTAAGGATTTTCATTGAATGAATGCATGAAAGCCAGACTTTTTTTTATCTATTTAGACTTATTTTCAATGAATTATCATACATTGGTAATTTGTTGCTAATATTATAATCTTTTGGATTATTTTCTCCGAGGATCTGAAGAAACAAGGATTGTATTCATGAAAATTGAGGAAATATTTCATCATAAAAAGACTTCATTTTTCATATTTACCATAAAATAGTTAATTCCAAATGATGGATACTAAGTAGTATATATATATATGTATTTGCTATGAAATAGAAAATGAATGAAACATTATGGCACATTTAAATCCTGGATTATTCAGTATAGTAATATCATTCTGTATAAAAACTATCCACACCATATGTTTTGTATAATAGGACGGGAACTAAATTTTATGTTTTAATTAAAATGTTAAATTATGTTGCAACCTAAAGATAGTATTCAGGTATGAAAGAGGTGATTTCTTTCTCATGGGTTTTATAATTACAGCAAAATATAGTATTTAGGACTCTAGATTATTTTTGGAATTTTTTCTTGAAAAATAAATAAGCTTCAGTTTAAAAATTTTTGGCTTATAAGCAAAGCAAATATCTCTTTTTTTACTACTAACTTCATCAAATTTGAAAAATTTTCTGATATAATGGCAGTAAAGAAAATGTATAATGCATGAATGAATTTTTCACAATGCTGAATAGGTTCCAGATCTATGAAAAAGAGAAATCCTATGTAAAGAATGGAGAAGCTACAAAGAATCTGTAAATAAAACAATGTTATGTAACACTACAAAACTCCATTAAATAAAATTGAGAAATATTGTTCCTAAGCGCCCGGCATTAAGGCACTCTTGGTGCTTTGCACGCTACTTGCGATGTGCTGCCTCAGTGCATGGTGAAATGTTTTGCTCACTCTGTTTACTTAGTATTGCTTGCAGGCATGAGTGTACAGGTTGCGGATGGTGCATTTGGTGGCACATGTGTTTGCCGAGTTAGAAGAAAAAGAAATTGGAACTTTGGGATGTAACAGCATGTTTTATTGATTCACAATTACCGTACTGAATACAGAACAAGATTCATTAAAGGAGGTGCTCAAACTGGCAGACCCCAACCTGCAAACACAAAATGCATATTCCGAACAATAATTGCCTTGTTTGTTCGAAAATCCCCGCTGTGTTGCGGATAGAATCACAAGCAGCCTGGATGCGAGGGAAAAGGTCTGCCTCTTGACCGACTGCATTTTCATACACAAGGCTCTTGATGAGACCCCAAACTAAAAAATCCAGAGGATTGAGATCCGGGGAGTGAGCTGCCCAATGGACGGGTTGCCTTAACACTTCATAGCTTGAGCAGGAAACTGCTCCGGATGCAGGGATCGGGTGTTTCACACATCAGGCTGCTGCCCTACAACCCCTGTCATTTTGTTGGTATAACTTAGGAACACCCTATATACGAGGGGTGATCAAAAAGTAAGGTTCCCTATGGTATAACGTTGTATGTATTTAGGGAAATTTAATTTTTCTTTGTGGCAGCACTGGTTATGAGGCAATGTAGCGCTAATAATGTATAACAACACTGTGATTTCGTTTGTTTGATATCTTGTAAAGTGTGTATAATATTGGGAACCTTACTTTTTGATCACCCCTTGTGTGTGTGTGTGTGTGTGTGTGTGTGTGTGTGTATATATATATATATATATATATATATATATATATATATATATATATATATATATATATATATATATATATATATATATATATAACAACTTACGGAAAAGGAAAGGTAAAATGAATATATGGATGTCAACAAGGTGTTGGGATGAGGAAACCCAGTGAGCACTCACCAATCAGACGACTTCAGGTTGGCGAGGCCCCGGGGATGTCGAAGCGACACACGTAAAATAACACAAAAACACAGAAACATCACAAACGTAAAGCTTTCGGAACTACTCCTTCTTCAGCTACAGAGAGAGAACCCAACTCAACTCCCAACACCTTGTTGACATCCATATATATATATATATATATATATAATATTCGAGGTCGTTTTATAATCAGGCAAATGCAGTACTTACTAAATAGCATATTTTGCCAAAATTGCTCCACATTTTAAGAATTATGCTTTTAAATATATAAAAGTTGTAAATTTCTTTATAGCAGTATTTTCCTATGTGTAGAAACAAACTAATGCATAGCTTTTAGTTGGCTGTAGTGTCAGGAGACAAAGAAGTAAATCTCTTTTTACTCCTTAATTTATTAATTCCAAAAAATGAGTTAAGGTGTTGTCAGTTAAAAAAATTTTGAGAGCCGCTGGTTTGGAATTATCTTTTTAATTAGCAACAACTAATCGCATCAATTATTTTTCAAGGGACTTTTTTGATCGATGTGATGGAATATTTCTAAACTACACATGGAAGGAAGAAAACTTAATGAGTAGTAAAATAAATGCATGTGATCGATATCATGATGTGTATGTCGGAGTGGATGTGTTTGGAAGAAATTGCTTTGGAGGTGGAGGTTTTAATACCAATAAGGTATTTTTTATCTTTTAAATTTTAAATCCTTATGTACAATTTACAATATATTTTCTGAGTGTGAAATATTAATTTTTCTGATTATCAATAAGTGAATAACAACTACATTGCACATTACCTTCATAAATGTTTAACAAAAAAGTTTGTGCCAATATTTCAACTTAGAGGGTCTTAAAAAATTATACATTGCCAAAGATATATATTCTTAATTTAGCAGCATCCAAACAAAGCTAACCTTACGACATTATTATGGTATTGTCTATCACAGTGCTGTCTCAATTTCGCACATAAAAACTTAACCAATGTAGAGCATTAGAATATCACAATTTAAAATAAGTAAGGGTTGAAATACTATTGTGGGACTTGAACAGGTATATTGCATTTGGGAAGTAGATGGACATTGACCTGACAGTGAAAAAGCAGCAAAAGCAAAACCGCTGTTAACCCACCATTGGTCACGCTGTATTTTGTGACACTGTTGGTCGCAGGTGAGGGCCGCCCTCACCCAGATGATTGTTCCTTTCTTGTGGTAAAAATAATTATTTGTTATATCATTTAAGCGTTATCTTCCACAATTTCATATCCTTAATAAATGTATAAGTAAAAATATAAATAAAAAAGTTTTAATATATTTTCATAAAGATTTTATTATTTTTCAATAATAATGTAAAATTCTCTAATACACAATTCTGAAATATAAAATATTAGAAAATAATGTGGAAATTTCTATAAAATTAAAATAAAGCTAAAATTTAATTGTACAATTTCAATATGGTGAGAAGACTGATACATAACAAATGTAAGAAATCGGCACTATCCTCTTAATTGTATGCATCTCTATTTTTGCTACCCATGAACAAAAAATGTCTGCGATAACACGTGATGTAAATTTGAATACTTTTAGGATGGTATACTGATTCCGAAAGTCATAACTTGCATAGAAAAAAAATGAAAGCATGTTTATTCTTGAGGTGAGGGATTCGCTCGCCACACAACCAATGGTGGGTTAATGGAAGGGAAAGGGATATTTGGGTGCAGGATTTTGGGTGGTATTGTCTCAATAGGTATCACTTCTAGGAAATTGACATTGATTCAGGAGATTTCAGGGTAAGACACTCATCCCAAAATTTTGAAAAATATAATGATTCATTCCATCTGAGTTTAATGTTCAAAATACTATCAATAAAATACTTCAGTATTTGGAGCAAGAAAAATTAGTGTTAGTGTTACATGTGCAACTAACGATTAAAGTTGTATTACTACATATTTAAATTGCATCATCATGCTTCATTGCATCAAATACCAACAGACCTGAAATAATTTGGTGTATAAATTAAATTAAATGGAACTATTATTTTTAGAACAATTTTAACTTTAATATGCTGATAAATGATTCTCAACTCTTTAGTAAATTGTTTTTCATGAATACTTTCGATCCTTGTGAGATATCAGCACATTCTTTAGAAATATCATACTCAGGGGTGGATCCAGAAACTTCCCAAGGGGAGGGCGATTGCCCCTCCCCCCTCTTGATTCCGCCTCTGCCAACGACCACACATTGAAAATCCCTACCCCAATCAGAACCTTTCTTTTCCTTGTCATACAGACTTAATCTTTGGTTTAGAAACAAGGAATGTTGTGCAGAATGAATTTAAGAATGTACCCAGTGGATGGCAATGGGGTCATCCAAGGGGAGGGTGATCATCCCCATCGCCCCTCCCTTGGATCCGCCACTGAACATACTCCAATAGGAATGTAAACAATGAACCATATACTCTAGCTAATTAAAATAATAGAGGAGCTAATAAAAAAATTCACAAAGAGTTACTGTAGATGGGTTTCCTAAGACAACACTCAGTGCAATGAATGGTGGCTTCTTCAGTAAGAGCTATAGCTCCACTATTGAAAAAAATAAAAATGAGGATGCAGTGGCATAAATATAGGCTGGTGTGGGGGACCAAATGTCACAGGAATGGAGTGTTCCTGGGGTGGGGGCTCAAATTTTTCTGAATATAGAAGAAAGTAAGATTTTTTAACAATTTCTCTTTTTATCCTAATTTCTGAATGACTTTCCAGTTAATCATTATTTTTGGGCAGAGTAATTTAAAAAGCCTAACTTTTTCAGCATATTTTTGATAATTGATTAATAAGTGCAACTTGATAGGCTTTACAATGGGTTTCAGTTTTAATTGAACATAAGCATTTGTTGGTTGAGGGGCTAGGGGGAGAGGAGCCAACAATTCTATTTTGCCGCAGGGCCTTCTGTTCCTAATTATGCCACTGTGAGATTGCATAAATAGATATCATAATAATCATAAACATTGGCAGAGCACATAGTTTTATAATATTAGGCTACAATATTAATCGAGTCTAACATTTTAAACATTAATAGCAGACTTCTTTTTACAGTTTTCTGCTAATAATAAGTATTTTGAAGAAAAGCTGTTTGTTTTTTAGCAAAAATGTATAATATGAGTCACTTTGCATGCAAATAAATTAATTGAAAATTATTGCAATAAATACTAATTTATTTAAATCTATGATTTTTATGATAATAAAAATTTTTATGTAAATATTTTGTGAGTTCAGTGGAGTCACTTTGTATAGTTATAAATTTCTAAATTGCTTGTTCAGGTAATGATTACCATATATGCCTGCATTTAAGTCAACCTTTGAAGCTAAAAAAAAATTCTGAAAACTTAAGGTCGACTTAAACGCTGAATATAAATTGTGATCCTTAAATAACAGATTAAAAACATTGATATTTACAAAAACATTTTATCGTATGGCATAGGTGATTGCCATTTTGAATCAGCTGCTCCATTGTTTACATATTCTCTCATTTATTTTAGAAGATTTAAGATAATTATTTATTTATTTTTTATCATGCTGCTGTCCAAAGACAGGTTTTAGCTGAATCACTGCCTCCATCTCTATCTCCATAGAAGCCTCTTTTATAACTCTATAAGTACTATATTTCTGCTTTATATTCTTTAATATTTCTATTCTTTTTCTCCCTCTTCCTCTTCTTCCGCTAATTTTGCCTTCTAAGATCGTCCTTTGTAAACACTGTCTTCTCAATATGTGCCCTATCCAATTTGCTTTTCTTTTCCTGATTGTTTTTATTAGCATCCTTTCTTCTCCCACCATTTCTAATACTTCTTCGTTTCTCTTCCTCTCTGTCAATTTCACTTTCATCATCTTCCTCCATACCCACATCTCAAAACTTTCTAAATATTTTTCCTCCTTTCACCTAACCATCCACGTCTCTGCACCACAAAGAGCTATGCTCCATATGTAGCATTTTGCTAATTTCTTCCTTGTTTCTAAATTTATTTTCTTGCTTGTGAGAAGCTCCTTCTTCTCGTTAAATGCTGCTTTTGCCATTGCAATCCTACCTCTGATGTCCTGTTTACTACTTCCATCCTGCGCTAAAATACTGCCAAGATATTTGAAACTACTTACTTGTTCCAATTTTTGGCCATTTACCATTATATTTAATTCTTTATGTTCCTTTGAAACTACCATGACTTTCATTTTTTCGGCATTGGTCTTCATTCCATATTGTTGGCCAACCTCCACTAGTCTGTCTAATTATTTTTAATAGTTAATAAAAATTAAAATTTTAACTTTTGTTTTTATTACTGAATCTCAAAAATATAAACGATCTATTTGCAATTACAGGAACGAAGGATAGGTCGAAATACATTCCGCCAATAGATGACAATATGTTATATGACTGATCTTTCTTAAATTAAACAAATCGACAGAATTTTTTGGAAAAGGTTACATTTAGGCTTTAAAAACAATAAAATTCCTCGTATTCTTCATTTGAAGTTTTTTTGCTAAAAAGTGGGGCGGTCGACTTATACGGCGAATATATGCCTAGTTGTGTATTTACAATCCGAAAAATCGAGGGAGACTTATATGCCGGGTCGACTTATATGCCAGAATATATGGTAATTGTGATAAGCTTGCCTTAAATCAATTTTACACAGCTTAATATATTATTAGCTCATTGAATTTTAATATCTGTAGCACTCATCCCTCACTTTGCATTGCACATGCTTTCCTAGAAAAGATCATGTTAAGTGAAACTGTTCTAAATGAGATAGGTTTTCTCATAGAAATATGTAAGATAAAATTTAAGCATCATCTTGAGGTCAGCATGCATCAATTCAGTTGCACTGTATTAAGTATTACCTCCTTTTATTCTTTTTTATAACCTCTGTGTCAAACTAAAACATGTTTTTGCTTTTTATTACTTGTAGTTTGTTTCAAAACCTTGCTAAAGCAAAATTGATTCCCATGAAATTCAAATTCTCTATAAAAAAAACCAAGCTAAATTGTAATGTAAAATTTATAAAGCAATTTGAGGGATGGGTGAGTTTATATCATGGCTGTTTCTTGTAGATTGAATTATCTTATGCGAGGATAATATTTTTTATTTGAATTTTTCATACTTTTCTGTAGGCTCTGGAAATTGTTAGAAAACATGGACTGTCAGTGGCTATTTTTGCTCCTGGATGGGTATATCAGACTTTAGATGTTAAGAACTTTACTCCATTGGAATATCGATTTTGGAACTATCTTCAACCTTACCTGTACCTTCATGGTCCTTGTAAGTTACCATTCAAAACATCATTTTGCCAGGGAGTAGGATTGAAGAAATATCATCTAGGCAAGGTTTGTTGATTTTTGAACAATTTTATGAATTTAATTTAAGCAGTAAATTTATAACCTCTTCAAAGTCAATTAATTTGTCTTTTCTGTTTAGGAGATTTCATCAAATTCATGGTATAACTTGAGCTTGCAGCAGTACCAGCCAAGTTCAGGTTCATGCCGTCATATATCGGGCACTTCTGGGGAGGATAAGATGAAAGAAGATGTGGGAAGGCATGGTTGCATGGAAACTTTTATTCATGATGCATTTTGTGGAGGTAGTTCTCTGATATTATCTAACCCATTGGATTGTGATGAAACAAAGCATTCTAAAGGTGGAGAAGTATTTATACAAAGGTACTATAAATACAACTGCTACCTAAATGTAACTTCATATGTTCATAGTGTAAATTAAACACATAATTGGATAAGAATTTTTCAGGCATGAGTAGTAATTGAACCTGGAATCTCAGCTTCTCAGCCACATCCTTAGCCGCAATTAACATACCTTGGAAGAATCATCTCCAATTCATTTCTATTGAGCTTTTCGGACTTGAAGAAATGGGTTTATATATATATATATATATATATATATATATATATATATATATATATATATATATATATATATATATACGCACTACCTTTCCACCCCATGCCTCCACCCAGTGTCACCGCCATCAGTTCTCTCTCTGTAGCTGATGAAGGAGTAGTTCCGAAAGCTTCTACGTTTGTGATGTTTCTGTGTTTTAGTGTTCTTTTACATGTGTTGCTTCGACATCCCCGGGGCCTCGCCAACCTGAAGTCGTCTGATTGGTGAGTGTTCACTGGGTTTCCTCATCCCAACACCTTGTTGACATCCATATATCCATTTTACCTTTCCTTTTCCGTAAGCTGTTATATTATTTTACCTTATCCTTTCGTGTCTGTCATCCTTTCTTTTTTACCAACTTTCCTATCGCCTTTATCTTTTATACTTTATACTTCTCCTTCCACCATGGAAAATATCCGCCGTTTCCGTTATCACCTCCGCAAACATACATCATTAACTTGCCAAATTGAATTCCTCAATGGCTTCCTAGAACTAGGCCTCCCCCCCAAAGGTCTCACCGTGAGAATCCCCCTATCGGGCCTTCCCCCGGCTATCCGCTCATCTTTCGCCCTTACATATCACCTCATGTCCCTCAACATTGTCTGTCTAATCTTACGCCACTATAAATCACTCTCTAACATGCACTTTGAGAAATGTTTAATTCTAATACACGAACTCAATCATTCCCCAAACTCCACAGCTGATCTCGATGCCATTTTCCGTGGAGCTGCAGAGGATATCGCAGCCAACCGATACAGACTCATACGCAAACTTTCCCTTATGTGCGTCCGCCACCTCCAGCTCGGCCTACCTCTCCCCTTCTTCCCAGCTGGTAAGTCCGACATCCCCCCTCCCCTGCCTCTCCTCGCCCAAAAACCCTCCTTGGCCGACCTTTTGGGAATCCCCACTACACTCTCTCAGGAGGTCTCCCTTTGTTTCAACCCGCGAACCGAGGATGCATCCCAATTCTCCGCAGGACCCCACCCCCACGCATACCGCAAACCCCTCCCAGCCAGATGACGTCCTGAACCTTTCCTCTCATGCTCTTAACCCCGCCGAGAATGCCCTCCTTTCCCGGGGCCTCTCCTTCTGCCCCACCATAAAATTTGACCATTTTTGTCTCCTTGCCGACATACAAGCCTTCATACGCTTACTCCGCCTCAAAGCCGCCCCACCCACATCTGACTCCTCATCTTCTCCCAACTCACTTCCACAATCCCTTTCTGCCTTCAAACCCCCTTCCCAATACATCCCCCCCTTTCTTCCTCCCCACCATCCCATCGAGCTATATGCTAACTACATAATTCATGCAGTCGCCCAGCCCAACTTTCCCGACCTCCTTGACCACCACGACAATTTGACGAAACCAGAAAGACACGCAATTTCTACGTTGAAACACAACGACAAAATTATTATCCTCCCTGCAGACAAAGGTACCACCACCGTGGTAATGGACCGCTCGCATTACAACGACGAAGCCCTCCGCCAACTATCTGACCAAACTTCTTACCTTCCTCTCCCCTCCAACCCCACTGACCGCCACTCCTCCGAAATTTCTGCATATCTGCGTTCCGTGGGAAAACAAGAAGGCCTCTCTGATTCCACCATTTCCCTGATGATCCCCAACACACCCCGGACCCCAACCTTCTACCTACTCCCAAAAATCCACAAACCCAACATCCCCGGCCGCCCCATTGTTGCCAGCTTTAATTCTCCCACGGAACGCATCTCTGCCTATGTTGACTCCCACCTACAACCTCTCGTCCGTCAAATCCCATCCTTCATCAAAGACACAAACCACTTTCTACTACGCCTAAAATCACTCCCTTCCCCTCTCCCACCTAACACAATTATGTCCACTATAGACGTCTGCTCCCTCTACACCAACATCCCTCACAACCAAGGACTGTCTGCCCTGAGAAAATTACTGGACTCCAGACCACCTGACACAAGACCATCCTCCCATTTCCTAACAAAGCTGGCTGAAATGGTGCTCCTAAAAAACAACTTCTCTTTCGGAGGGCGCCACTACCTACAAATAAAAGGTACCGCGATGGGCACCCGCATGGCGCCCTCCTATGCCAATGTCTTCTTAGGTGAATTGGAGGAACGCTTTCTTGACGTTTCCCCCAGACCACTCCTATGGCTGAGGTATATTGACGATATTTTTCTTCTCTGGACACATGGACCCGACTCCCTACAATCCTTTTTACAACACCTCTCATCCCACCCCACGCTTTCCTTCACCCACCACTCCTCTGCCTCCAACATCACCTTCCTGGATGTCGATCTCTCCATCCGGGAAAACAAAATCTATACCAGCGTGCACCTCAAGCCTTCCAACCGCCTTCAATATCTCCAGTTCGGCAGCTGCCATCCCCTCCACACCAAATCCTCTATTCCTTACGCCCTAGCCCGACGAGGGCGGAGAATCTGCTCGGACAGAGATTCACTGTCCGAGTACTACTCCACCCTCAAACATGCCTTCTTACAGTGCGGATACCCGCCGGATCTGATCTGAGACCAAATCCGGCGGGCAGTCGCACCCGCCACCCCTAACTCCCTCCCCAATACCCACACCACCACCGATTCCACCCTCCAACTCACCCTAACCACCCTGTATTTTCCCGGCATCCACGACATTCTGAAAAACATCCTGAAAGCCGTCCACCTTATCCTCTCATCCTCCCCTCACCAGATTCCATTTCCCAGACCACCGATGCTCTCCTTCCGCTGTCCCCCTAATCTGGCAAATATTCTATGGAAGAAAGAACCCCCAGCACCCACGCCTTTACACCCTGCCGGATCTTACCCCTGTGCTAGACCCCGATGTCTAACATGCCCAATAAACCCCCCCTGCAACTCCTTCTCCAGTCCCACAACCAACATCACCTACCCCATAACTTCCACCACCAACTGCACCACCCGCAATATCATTTACCTCCTGAGATGCACCCAATGTCCCGCCTTTTATGTTGGCCTCACCAGCAATCCCCTCAACATCCGCATGAACGGCCACCGCAACAGCGTCATTCTCAAACGACCGCTGCCGGTGGCCGTTCATGCGAACAAACATAATTTAAAGTTTAACAACTGCTTCACAGTGAGAGTCATTCGCGCTCTCCCCGACAATGCTTCGGCTCCCCAACTCCGTCAGTGGGAGCTTTCGCATATCCATCTCCTAAACTCCTTCACTCCCCCTGGCCTCAACCTTCGATAGCTTTTCACTCCCTTTCTGTCTTCTCCCAACACCCTACCAATCCCCAACCCCCTCCGTATCCTCCAATCCTCGACCTTTCCGCACTACCCTTCCACCCCCATGCCTCCACCCAGTGTCACCACCATCAGTTCTCTCTCTGTAGCTGATGAAGGAGTAGTTCCGAAAGCTTCTACGTTTGTGATGTTTCTGTGTTTTAGTGTTCTTTTACGTGTGTCGCTTCGACATCCCCGGGGCCTCGCCAACCTGAAGTCGTCTGATTGGTGAGTGTTCACTGGGTTTCCTCATCCCAACACCTTGTTGACATCCATATATATATATATATATACACCCAATCCCTGACAAACACAAATTCTTCCAACACGATTTTGGTTTATCACGGTTTTTAAAGTAGGGCTGGTTTTTTACTATCATAACTGGTCGTTCGGTTTAAAACAATTTCTCCATGACTTCTATACGATCATGGAAAGGTCTGTAAAACAGGAATGGAAACAAGTTTAGACATGTTTGACCTGCTCTTGTGGGATGCTTAGTTGAGAAAGAGACAGAGCACTCAGGAAGCAAATGGAGGCATAATTTCCTATTGACTTTCTTGTATAATTAGCATAATTGTCCATCAAATATGATGGATATGCATGGATTAAGTATTCAATTTAAGGCACTTTCCATTCTTCCTCCTTTTCTCTCTTCTTCTCTCCCATCCACCTCCCTCCCATTCTCCCTCCCTACCCTCTCTCCCTCACTCTCTCCCCCCTCTCTCTCCCCATCTCCCTGCCCCCTCCCTCTCCCTCCCACTTCTCTCCCCCCTCTGCCCCTCTTCTCCCCCTCTCTTCTCCCCTCTCTTCCCCCCCTCTCTTCCTCCTCTCTCCCCCTCCTCTGAAAAAATGGAGTTACTAGTCTCAATCTCACCCTAATAAAGACCAATATCTATCCATCTCTCCCTCCTTCTCTGTTTCCCTCTCTCTCTGTCACTTAATCTCTTCCTTACTATCTCTCTCTCCCTCTCCCCCTCTACCTTTATCTCTCTTCCCCTCCCTTTCCCCCTCTCTATCCCCCCTCTCCCCCAGGCTCTCTCCCTCCATTCCCCCCTCCCCCCTGCTCTCTCCCTCCACTCCCCCCTCTCCCCATCTCTCACCCCCCCTCTCTCCCCCTCTCTATCTTCTCTCCCCCACTCTCTCCACTGAAAAAATGGAGTTACTAGCCTCAATCTCATCCTAATAAAGACCACTATCTATCTATCTCTCCATCTCCCCCTCCTTCTCCCTCCCTCTCTCTCACTTTATCTCTCTTCCTTACTATCTCTGTCTATGTCTCTCACTCCCCCCTCTCTCCTTCTCTTGAAAAATATACTTCCTATACTCAATCTCACCCTAATAAAGAACATTATCTATCTATCTATCTCCCTTTTTCTGTCTCTCTCCCTCCTCTGTTTCTCTCTCTCCTCTCCCTCTCTCCTTCTTCCTCACTCTCTCCTTCCTATTAAAGAATTCAAAGCACGCATTCCTTACCCACATAGTATAAAGATTAAGGTGGCAATACAATCTCGAGGTTTAACAATGACATGGTCGACAAGGCAACATATCGTTAAAAAGCTTAACATTTTCAAATAAATATCATTTAAATGTAGAACTTGAGTGATTTTGTGTCATAGGCAAAATGTGATGATAAGAATAAGAAACGTTATTTATTTTTCTTGAAAACAGTCCAGGTCCGATGATCGTAGGTCAATCATGTCTAATTGTAATTTGCAAAAGAGTAAAAGCCTGTAAGTTGAAAAATCGATTTTTATGTGTTATCTTATGGGAAATAGAAATTATCTGCTGGAGTTAAACCCGGGTGTTTTTGAAGATTTTTTGTAAATGGCTTTTACTAGTCACCTGACCCACTATTTGATCATAGTTCATAAAAATAAATGAAAATATCATAACTGATAACAATAATATTCAATGCATAGTTATTAAAATATAGTGTGCCAAGTGAAATAACATAATTTTGGCAGGAGTTAATATTAAATAATTTTTATTTGTTTACATAGCATCATAGCATAGCATCCTTGTGAGAAAGAACAAAGATTTTTAATGTCATTACTGTTCTAAGATTTCTTCGATTCAAAATGATCAAGAGGAATTATTCTTACTGTATTATTACTTCCTCCATAGGTAGTATAGGGGAGAGTATTGTTTTCATGAAAAGAATCAACTTCGATATTTCAACGGAAATACATGTTTTGAGGTCCCCTGAACACATTTTGACCGTTTTCTTGATGATGTGACAGCTTTTTTGTGGGTGCTCTAACTCAAAAACTATTAATCAGATCAACGCGAAATTTTATATTTAACATTTTTATGAAAGTCACAAGAACTGATTAGTTTTTGGTAAATATCACTCAACCGGAAGTGGGTGTTTACTGTTGTCACATCCGTTATTTTTAAATATATGCTTTAATATTTGATGAATGTAAAAATGTATTAGAATAAAAGTTGAAGGAAATTAAATTTTCTACCTTTGTTTGAAACATTTTCCCATATAATGCATTGTTTAAGTGATATCTAATATTTTTAGCTGCCACCACCACGCCACCTACCGACAATTATTGTTAACAATTGTTACGTCTTAGTAATGCTCCTTTTTCTTTTCTTAATAGTTGGAGCTTGTGGCTATATCCAATATCAGAAGGCTATGGTTTGAGTTTATTTCTTTTCTTTGTCAAGTCTAAAATTTTCTTGCAATTTCTTAAAATATTTATTATTATGTAACCTATTTGGAATTTTTATAAATATTACAGATATGGGGAAAGTCAAGTGGTGGCCACATCAGATTTTTATTGTTATTATTAATACTATTATCATTATTTCTTCTTCTGTTGCTCGTTTTCTTTACCAGATTTGTTACAAAAAATGGCAGATTTTTTATGTAACTTTGAGATTTTCGTTCGTATAACAAAGCACTTGACAAATTCTTTTTTCATAACTTTGAAATTTTCTAAAACAGGGCAAAGTAAATCAAGGTCAACCTGTATAGGCATAATAAAGCCACAATATTAAAAATGTCAATCAGGTTAGAATAGTGGAATGCATCCCTCCTATTTATATTATTTCTTATGAGAAATTCATGTCCGACTAACGTGATTTCACCTTACACGAAATTTTTAAGAATGCCTCTATCGTGTTGGTCGGAGACTGGGTGTATACAGAATTGAATGAGAGACTATTCTAAAATTTTAGCTTAATGAAAGAGTAACTTCTATGCAAGGGAAAAACCTAGGTTTTGGCAATTTAATACTTCATTATCATCCATTTCTTAGTAATATTGCTATAATCGTGTAATTCTGTTTGTTTGTTGGAATGCTTTATGGAGTTATATGGGAGTGCTACAGCCTTCTCTCATTATATGCATTTTTGCTTATATGAACTGAGCAATTTCATACGTATTTTTTAGTTTGCGAACAAATTTTTCCATATACGAGTTTGTTACACATGAAAATCCTATTTTTCAAATATCGAATAAATTTTCGCTTATACATGCTCTATCTGCTTCGGGAAAGTTTGGGAAAGCTCGGTAAAGGCCATCAGATTGCATCATGCTGTTCTGAATAAGGACCATCATCTCGGTCTCAGTACACATGTTGCCATTCTTTGTGAAATTCGGTTTGCCGAGTGATGTGCATTTTTATCTTTTAAATCAATATATTTTTGTGAATCATGGCTCCTAAACGTGCCAGCCTTTCAGGTATTGCAAGTGGTAAAGTGAAAAAGAGAGAAGAGCTTTAAGTGTAGCCTAGAAACTAAATATTATTCAAAGATTGGAGAAAGGTGAGCAGTCGAAGGACGTATGTGCCATATTTAACCTATCATAGGCTAACATAGGCTAATACCGCTAATATGTAGAGTAAGACATCTTAGGCTAATGATTAAGAATGTCATTTAAATACATTAATATATCATTATTGATGTTTTTTTCTCTATTTGGTGTAATTCTGTATTGTTTTTAAGTGAACTATGAGATATTTTTTATTTTGACTTTCAGAACCAATTAAAAATTTTTGCATAGGAAATAATGGGAAAATAATTTTCGTTTTACAAGTTTTCACCTAACGAACAGTTTTTTTTAGAACAAATTAAGTTCGGAAAATGATGGAAGTCCATATATATATAAATGCTTATGAATCAAGAACTGTATGTTCAGTTTGAAACATTCTTTCAGGATTTACTTGGCTTTACCCCTTTTAAATTTTAGATCATTCAAAGTCTATGGTAACATCTTCGATTTGTTTCCAGGAGAATTTCTTCTCATTTCAATAGCATAGGAAGAGTTGAAATTTATCATGCAAGCCTTTTTTTGTTTCCATTTTAAAATAGCTTAAAATCATCATACAAATTCAGAACTCAAACCAAAGAATGACTAAAAAAATGACAATTTATTTTACTACCACCGATATTCAAATGAAAATCGAATTGGTCCACCAATTTGTTTTTAATGCCTAAACTTCACGTTTTTGAAGGAAACATTATTTCAATGGAAATACAAATTTTTAGGTCCCCTGATTACGTTTTCACTATTTTTTCAATGATGTCCGTTTGTGTATCTATCTGCATGTGTGTGTGATAGAAATTTTGTGGGCACTCTAACTCAAAAATTAATAGATTAGCATAAAACTTCATATTTAAGATTTCTATTAGTAATTCAAGGGCTGTAAAGGTTTTGGCTGAATCTGGTCAACTGGAAGTCATTTACTCTTGTCATTTTTCCATTTTTTTCAAATATCTCCTTTAGGACTTAATTTATGTAAATATTTGTTGATATCAAAGTTGTAGAAAATATCATTTTCTACAAGTTTTGTTTGAAACATTTTTTTCATTACATGGAATTTTTAAAAGATATTTTGATTGTATATCTGACTTTGTTATGTACCTCACCATGGGCATCCACTGGAACTTTTCCAAGGGGATAGGCAAGCTCACACAGTTGGGTTTCGTGGGTTTAATATTTTAGTGGTTTGTTTCAAGCATATTGCAGGGAGTCCCTGCCTGCTTGCCTGACCTCAGAAAAATTACCGCTTTAATCCCCTTACCTAACCAGACATCAATGGTTGTTTTCCCTTGACACAGGCTTGATCCAGAGGGGGCAACTGCCCCCTTCTACCTCAGCAGATACCCATGTATGTTGTGAAGTGATACCTTTGCTTCTGTTGCTATGATAAAATTTTCTAATTATTGATAATGCTGCCAGGAGTTGTTTTATTTGCGATCAAAGTTATTTCAGTACCATCTAGAACAGAGGTTCCCGAACTGGTTCGTGAACCCCTATGGGGTTCACAAGAAGACTGGGGGTTTGCAGAAAAAAAATTTGTGATGGCGTTTTCCCAGCATATCTCATTGCACAGTTGATCTTAGTCATCGTCTTCAGTGACAGGACTGGTTCAATTCAAGGAATATTTCTTTCATACATTTGTTTAAAATAGGATATATATAATTTTCATTTTTAAGTTTCTTAAATTAAACAACAAAATTGAGACGCTTCGATGCGTAAATGAACAAAATTTATTTTTGTCAAAGAGAGAAGTTGAATCTGTAACGTATTAGCATGAAATTATTTTAGACTCATTGTCAGATCCAGAAGTTTTTAGGATTTTTAATGTGAGAAATTGTAACTATAACGACAATCTTATTATTGCAGCATTTATGTGTCCATGACTGTCATTAGTTTGGTGTTTTTTTTTGTTTTGAATATATAGTAAAACATAAGTTGTTGAGCAAATGATTACATTATTAAAGTAAAGTGATAATTTTAAATGCCTAAACTTGAATTCTGCAACGCTGTCTAGGACAAAATTTTCATGGGAAATTTTTAATCATTTTTTGTTTAGGTGTGATGTACATGCAGATTTGAAGTATTTTAATTTTCATATCTGAAGGGGGGGAGGTGTTTAAACATATACTGTATTATGTTTTTTTATTCTTATTTGGCTAATTAATCAACTGTGGTTGATTTCATATTCAAAGCAGATTTTAGTTTGTGTGTGTTTGTGTATGTTAGTGTATCTATTATACACAAGGACACCAACAGCTATTATAAATGTATTTATGATTTCATTATAATTTCTTTCATATAACATTTTAAAATGCAAGGATTGGTATTGCAATGCAAATTAATACTGGTCTGTGTTACCTTTTCAGGATACTTGTTTGCAGTTTCTTATGTCAGTCACCATTGCTAATTTCTTTTGTGACAAAAATTGTCTCAGAACCAAGTCCTGAGTTAAGCATTCTTCTTAAAATTAAAACTTCAAGAAGAAATTGTAGGATAGTGGAATTACGAGGTGATTTGAAAATTTATATTATTTTCTCTTCCTCAACTTTCTTTTTACTTTAAATCAGCATATTTTTACTCCAAGGTACTACAAGAATAAGAGCATGTCTAAAAAATGCCACTGTGATTCTGCCTATCACTGATAGCAAGATGAATGAGCTAAAAGGTCAATATTCTTTAACAGATGACATGGATTGGTTTCACATCAAACCTACAGATGGGAATTGGATATTGAGGTTAGTAATGGAAATTTAGTTGTGAAATCTATCCATAATTTTGAGTATGATGTGTTCATATAATTCATTTTAGTGAATAATGTAAAATTCCAAAACAACAAACCTCTTGAGGAGTATGAACCATTTCCTTATATAGAAATTTCATTCATATGAATATTTCTCAAAATTATTTCACAACACCAATCACATGTCAAAATAAATTCTACTGCACTTCTCTGACATACAGTAGATGTATTAATCTATATAATAAATTGTAAAACTTTCTCCGTCACATAACGTTTCAAAATACAGGATTAAAACCTAAAAAAAGGTACTTCTAGAACTGCCACAGAGCTGAAATTTGGATGGAAGATAGGTCATGTGGTACAAGCTCAGAAAAAATCCGAAACTCCAGAAAAATTTATATGTAAGGGGTGTTTTTGACCCCAATGTCCAATTTTAAACACTCATAAGAAAAGCATTGAAAATGGTACAGGGATTTATAAATTTGCTTTTTTAAATTAGTTACAACTAAGATACAAAGTTGGGACATAAACCATTCTCTCAATGAAAGAATGTAGTTTGATTTTTTTGAAGAGAGAATTCAAATCCGAGACAAATTGGCGTAAAATATTTTTAATCAGAAAATAAAGTTATTTTTTCAGTTTTCTAACAATGAAAAATATTAACTACCATGGTAATGAGTCCAATGCTTTTCAATTGCTTTAATTCCACGTATCACTCTTCAACCTAACGACTTCGATTTTCCTTTTGAGTGGCAGAGACGTCAGTTTCCAGTGAGAGCAGCATTTGGGATCACCATCAATAAGTCTCAAGGCCAAACTCTGGAAAGAGTTGGTATTTACTTAAAAGAAAATGTTTTTGTCATGGACAGTTATATGTCACTCCATCCAGAGTAACTAAATGATATAATCTACTTTTTTAACTCTTGCAAACTACCCTGACACAACAACTGCCAACATTGTATTTAAAGAGGCTTTATCTTAATTTAAACTATTGAATATTTAAAAACTTATTTCTTATCTAATTCTATTTTATTTGCCAAAAAATATACATAAAGTATAAATTCGGTCAGAAAAATACTGCTCTTCCTCTCCTGCCTCAAAGTGTGATGAACGTTCCCTTAAGAAATCTATTTATTTTATAAAATTTAAAAGCAAGTGGAAGCTGCTTTTATATTATACCCATTGTAAAATTAATGATAAATAATGTCAAAATACACAAAAACTAGATATGTACAAAGATAATCATTTTGAAATATAATATACATTTATGAGAGAATATTAAATTTAATAAATCTCAAATTATGCATCCGTAGGAATTATAAATATAATTTATTGTTTTTTTTTTCACAAATTAATGCAAACTAAAATATTTGGTAATTTGCTTTTTACTTTATTTTGGATAAAATTTTTTACTTTAGATTGCACTTAACTTTTTGTGACATTTCTCAATGAATTTTCATCAATAGCATTTATCAGATCAAAATCTGCATCCAGAAAGTTATTAGATCTGGAATTCGAGGCATTAGGTTTGGTGAAGTATTTGGTCATATACTTGTGAGGCAGAAACGAGAAGAGCTTCTTTTACACTTGAATTATCAAATCACTATGGTGGTAAAAAAGGAGGGCAGCCTCTCCTTCCTCGGCTTATTCTTCGGGAGACCTCTGGTCATTGCTCTGAGCAACAGGGTTTATCGTAACAAAATGCAGACACACTGATACTTGAATGATTGATTTCATCATCAATCCTAACAGAAAACTTCGGTCATAAAAAAGTTGCATCATCGTGCCAAAACCTAGTACCTACGATATTTTATTACTGTCAAGTAAGAAGGCATTCCTAACCCAGACGATCATCAACAAAGGACACTTGAAGAGCTAAATAGGTCGAATAGCGATAAATACTCGGAGAAAACCTAAGGGTTTTGTAACGCTTTAATATGTTGAAGACACCGCTCAAAGAGTTGCCAGTGTGATGAAAAAATATGGATTTATCGCTAGGTACAACAAAATGGAGGTGGACTGATAGGCGTGAAAGATCGGCTTATCAACAGAAATTTCGGAGGGAGTGTATGAGGTGTAATTAGTTGCGGAAGAACTTGCATTGGGTAAACGGGACGCTCCATAAAATGTAAGCTAAATGGTAACCGGTACCATCTTAATGAAGCAGTGGAATCCATCAACCATAGCTGAACATGTCTATGTGGCCGACTATTCCGTCCAGTGGCGTAGCAACGGGTTGGCATCGGGGCAGTTACCAAGGGCGCCAAACAGTGTCTGCGAAAAAAAATCAAATTCACGAGTGCCGGTCCAAAAAGACCTGCAACTTTGCGCATTGCTTAGGGCGCAGGGTTTTCTATCGCTTTGAAACCGACTACTTTCAAACGCTTTGAAACCGGCTAGTTTCAATTGCTTTTGGAACGAGTACTTTCATTCACTTAGATAAACCGATTGAAAAACTGATTGTTTTTGCCAACTATCGTTGATAAATCGTAGTATTACAAACTAAAATGACGTATGTAATTATATATAACATTAAAAAATAATATAATTTATTTTAATTTTTTAAAGGAAGAAAAATAATTTTTCAAGCCTTGGGCATGTTTTTCCAAAACCGATTGGTTGGAAAAACAATGGTCTAATCAATATATTTAATGTTAATTGCCATGTTCTCATAATTATAGTAAAAGATATATCTAAATGCTTTTTATTATTATTTATTATGATTCTATAAATTATCTATATATCAATTATCAAAATAAAAAGGGCACCAAGCCAAGAATTTGCCAAGGGCGCCAAAAACCTAGCTACGGCTCTGATTCCGTCCATGTAAAAAATCATTCTGGCCCTTTCCAAGCAAAATGGTTACTTCTTGTTAGGGAATGCAATAAAAATATCCAGAAGATCAAACATTCGTAATGGATAACATAGCTAAAAACTAACTTTCACGTGAAAAATGATCTTCAAGGGACACTTGCACTCCTATGGATAAAAAGTGAAAATAAAAAATCGGTGCAATATATATTGCAGAAACTTTCACATATATGTATGTTTCTATTCCACACAATAATGCCTCTATATAGTTGCACTAATACGTATTTACGCTAAGTTTGACGCATAGCAACAATGCAACTGCGGTGATGTGCTTCACGGTGGCTGATCGTGAAACTTGATGTTATAATATTATTGGACGCTATATACTTTTTATTTAATAAAGCTTATTTATTATTGTTTGTAATATTAAACTCTATATCTGGAAGAATTTTAATTAAAATCCACGCTGACAGTTTTGAGTAAATAGACATTTTGTGGAAATCGGCTAGCATAAACTGCTCTCCATTGCTCCACGATATGATTCCTGTCAGCAGGGCTTCCATTCCACGTGATGTCTTACATAAATATGATATTTTATCAGATTATGTAAAAACTTTTAGCCCCTATAGTCGCGCACAGACAACAGACAGTGCGCGGAAACTACTTTTTCGGACTCGGGGGCAATGGCGGAACAAGTAAGCAACGGGCTCTGGGGCAAGAAAGTTTAGCGGGCCCCCTAGGTGTCCAACCGTACTGATTTTGATGTATTTGGACCATTTAACTTTTTGTATTGATTTCTTTCTTTTCGGATTTTCAACAGATATTTGGAGAGTCAATTTAATAGACGCTGCTACTCTAAAAGGGGTTTTATACAAAGGTGACTGGTGGTGGTAATTTGATTTTGACGTAAGGGCAACTATAGTTGTTTTCCAATGGCACATGCCAAAGACCCCTACGGCACATGCTTTCAAATGTAACCCTTCATACCAAGTTGACGGCAATGCGCTGGCGATGTGATGCAGCATCCCAAAGTTCAAACGATACATATTTATGTATGTTTTACGATTGAACTTATATAAACGTAATACTGTCATCAAAGGGTGGAATAGACCATAGAACTTAGAGCAATATTTCCCAACCTATGGTCTGCAAAGGTTTTGTTGGTGGTCTGCGGAGGTTTCTAAAATTAGTTTATTTTTAGGCCACACCTCATATTTAGCTGGGATTTTTTTTGGGAAAAATTAAGCAAGTTGTACACTAACACAGGTATTGAATATTTTTATTAATGGCGTTTTTAATTAGACATTTTCTCACTCTTCATATCTTACACTGTACATATTGAGTTGGTCCGAAGGGCCTGTCTGGGTTGCTAAAGTGATCTGCGGTGTTCAAAAGGTTGGGAAATGCTGACTTAGAGGATTGAATTTTAGTGGGAATGAGAAAGAAAGGAGGAATAGAAGATATCTTTGGTCGTGATTATAAGGTATGAATTTTTCGACTTACATTTTAGAAAGAAAAACTTCATCTTATAATCGGGCAAATACAGTACTATACATTTCTTCAACCTCCTCTTCTTTATGATTGCTTGTTGGCATATATACCTGTATAATCACCAGATCTTTTGGTGCTGCCTCAAGCCTTATCATCCTAAGACTTTCATTAACATATTCTATTTTATTAATGGCATTCCTTACGCGGCTTTCCAAAGCCACTCCTACACCATTCCCTTTTCTCATCCAGAGTAATACATTTTCATATCCTCACTATTTATCTCTCCAATCTCTGCCTATCTACCTTTGTATAGTCCAACAATGTCCAATTCCTTGCTCTCCATTTCCCTTTTCAACTCTCCAATCCTCCTCTTGAGTGTTCAAACATTCCATGTTACAATTCTAATTTTCTTTTAGTTTCCCTTTTCCTCAAGTATATCCTCCGGGATAGTCCACACCTGGAGATCCGATTGAGAGGATTATTTTACCTCTGAAATCTTTTATCCTGTGAGAGTCCATTGAGTATTTAATTTGGCATTTCTTCTTTCACTGCCACTTATTCCTTAAGGGATAATAATGTGATAGTTTCCCATTACTTTCCACATCTACATGCCATAGGCCCCAAGGAGCTCTTCTGCCTTTAGGAACTATTTCTGATTCCAGGGCAAGTGCCCTTCTCTGCATGTTCATCTGCCCTCCAACACGAGACTGTTGGCATTGCAGAGGGATCTGCTTATCTCAGCAGGTACATGGTCCCCAGAGCCACATGTATTCCCATCTCCCACCATGAGGAGTGGTTGGGATTTTCCCTTCATTGAGGGATGGTATCTTATAGGCATTGCCTGCCCCCCCTCTCTCCAGTACTTTGAGGGAAGGATAGAAATAGCCTGTATTTTATTATATTATTGTATTATATTGAGGTAATGGGTTAATTAACCATACTGTTTTAGGATAAAATATTTTACACAAAATGCGATCTCTAAACAAAAAAATAGATTTCATTCCCCAGTTCATAACCTCCTATTTCTCATTTAATCAGTCTTGATGTTTGTGATGTTTCTGAGGAAACTAACCCTCATGAATGGCAAGAGTTTACTGTACTTTGTTCCTCTCAGATACAATCCAGCAAGTTCTTCTCAACAGATTAATATCAGATATTGTCAAGGTGACTTTTGGTGTGCCACAGTGAGGCATCCTTATTTGGCAAATAATTTACATGGTAGGGTCAGGCTTTTTGCAGATGATACCATAGTGTGTCTAAATAAATGTGATGACTGAACAATATTGCAAGGATATCTTCTGGTAAATATGCAATGGTATTAGGATTGGCAGTGAAACTTAATTATAAATAAATGCTGCGATGAATTTCATGCCTAATTTTCTTATTGGTAGAAAAAGCTACTGCATGGCAACCCACATATTGGTGCTATACCCAATGAGGACACTTTAATTTGGACTAACAGTGGGTTGAATTCAGCATGAACGTGTTGAAGCAAAACAGCTAAACACCATCCATACAAGAGACCCAGATAAAGTGTCAAGTGCATGGAACTCTTTTATCTAGAAAATTGTCATATAATTACAGGATTCCACAAATTCTTAAATTTTATTGCTCATATTACAGACTAGCTTCTATAGCAAACAATTGTCATGATACCATTCTACTTATCATGCTAAAATCAATCCCACTTGTCTATTGGCTTTCATCAGACAAACTTGTTCAAAAATCAAAATTCATAAAATTGCATGTAAATTAACCTATCTTATTCCGGAAATTATAATTATTTTTTCATGTAAATCGCAAGAGCTGTGGTAACATTTGCAATTAAAACAGGTGTACATGTGCCATTTAAAAAGAATTAAGACCTTCTTTTGGTAAAGCATACATGGAATAACTGTTGAAGAATCTATCTACTAAATTTTTTTCTTTCCCTAACACTGGAGGGGAAGAGCTGGCAGTATGGTTAATGAGAAGAGGGAGGAGGTTAGGTTTACACATGACACATTCAGTGGCTACATGCTGCTTAATGTAGAGCAGCGTTTCCCAACTGGTGGTTTGCATACCCTTGGGGTTCGCGAAATAAATCTGAGGGGTTTGCCAGAAAAAATTGGTAATAGCATATTTTTCACTTTCTTGGTTCTACAATTCTTACCAATATTTTAATTTCTTTCAAATTAGTTGCATGGTTTTATTTTCAATTTTTTCTTATGCTTCAAGAACTGATGACGATATCAAAGGTTCTGATTTTACTGTAAATGTTTACATACTATGTGCTATATAAACTTTTTATTTTTCATGAATTAAACATGTTCAAAAAGATGTTTTTACAAAATTTACTCTCCATTACAATAAGGGGTTCAATGCCAAAACTGGTACAATTCAAGAGGTTTGTGAAGATAAAAGGTTAATCCAAGGGGTTCATGACGAGAAATAGGTTAGCTCAAGGGGTTGACTAATACGGTAATCTACCACATATATGATATTAGTCGACATTTAGTTGACCTGTTTTAGTTACTTAAGAGCATAAACTATTCTTTGGTATTTGAAAATGTTATATTTGATGATTTAACTAATGAAATGCTTTGGATTTTTCTATATTGCATATAATTATTCACATGCCTCATACCTTATCTTCAGCATATTTGTTAAGTGATTGTATTTTATCTGTATTTCACATTCTCATTATCAGGCCTCCCAGTTTTCTTTTAATACATTCAATCCAGTTTGAACATGATCATTTTTAAAGTGCTAAATTAAAAAAAAAACAATTACATTTTTGATATTAAATTTAATATTTTCAAAAGAACATTTTAAATACATTAATAATGAGTAGTTTTATTAGAAGTCAATTTTTATACAATTTTTCAATTTATTCACAGGCATTATTTTTTACATTATCCTCAAGATACCATAGTAGAAATTGGTGCAGCATTAAATGGCACAGGTTCTTTACTTTTAGGCTTCCTCAATTTGCAAGAATTAAAGCCTTTAAGATGAATATTCATAGCACCAAGTGGATAACAAGAATTTTAATTTCTCAAATCAAATTTCAATTTTAAATATAAAACAAGTATCCCGTTTTGTCATTTAAATGTATTGGTAAATGAAGCAATTGAAAATCTCTGCAGTGTTATTACATTCCCAACATTTATTTCTCCATAAATATATAAAATAAACACACCTGGATAATATGGAATAGTATAATGCCCTGCCACAAAAAATGCTTCCAGAAGTAAAAAATATTCCACTAACCTATTTATTAAAGAAAAGTAAAAAAAGGTCCTTAAGAATCCACCACAATGTCATACTTTATTCCAAGAAAAGCTTTAAAAATGCAGGCAGAAAAATAAACTAATTACAATGTGCTTAAACTAGCACAGATACTGATGGCACAGGCAAAGGCATGACACAATTCCTTAGCAGGAACTTAATATTCTGTACAGATAACAGCCAAATCTTACAATCATGTAATTGAAAGTCTTAAAAACTTGATAATAAAAAGATATACAAAGTACTGCTATCTAACCCAGGTGGTGCTTACCGCTTCAATCAAACAGTTCACATTATCGTCAATAAATCTGTCACCTTCACTCATGAGTATCCACAAAAATGGCTTTAAAAAGCACTCGAACCATCCTGTCTTTATCACTTCCTTGTATAACATTATAATGCAACCCCTGTTAGTATTCAAGTATGTTTCTTTTTCATTCCTGTGTACCTTTTCACTCAATTTGTATTTCAAGAAAAAGCCTCAAGGATCGAAATAAATCAATAACTTATGCATTTCATTTTTAACAACGGCATTTCCCTTGAATTTCACTCTTGTTGTCCATACAAATAGTTATTTCCTCATAGCCATCACTCAATTAGGGGAATCTTAGCAGCTGGAGATAAGATGTTATAACCAATGGACTAACTGGTGGCTTGGACTCCTGGCTTAGGAGCAGGGTGGCTTGGAGGAGGAGATGATGGAGGGGGAGAGTTGGCATCTGCATCACCAGATGCTCCACTTGCAGCCTGATTGTTTGGTGGTCCAGTCGGATTTACAGTAGCACCACCCTCTATGCATTTCCAAAGACCATATGTACGACCAACTGTAGTTTGCCAAAGACGCAGTGTTCCATCCTCTGAGCCAGATGCATATAATTCTCCATCCGGTGAGAAGCGAACACAATGAATAGGTCCAAAGTGTCCCTTGAAAGATTCTAAAAGTAGTGCAAGAAAAGTTATACACACACTAGTAATAATTTGTACATGAAAATACTAATTAAGCATTTATAAATACAAACAAATACCATTTATAAATCTAAATAAATACAACTAAATACATCTATAATAAATAGATAATCCACAGAGCTGAAATTTGGAGGGATCCTTGGTGTTGGTCCAAAACCTTCAAGAAAAATCGAAAATTCCAAAAATTTACCCTTACAACGGGGTCTTTTACAACCCAAAACGTTCCTTTTCAAGTCCCATTAGAAAACCATTTAAATCTGTACAAGCCTTTTTATAATTGCATTTTTAAATTACTTTTAATTAAAGTACAAACTCCGGACCTGAATTAGAAGACGGGAAAAAGAACTAATATTATTTTTCCTGAAAGTAGAACACGAATCCGTACCGAATTTGTCCAATTATTCAATTTTTACTGCATAAAAACGGGATTTTATACAATTTATAACAATGGCCCAATATTTCTGTCATGACTACGAGACAATGCTTTTCTTCGGGAATTTATTTTACGTGTTAATAAAACTGAATGAGAGCTTAGTGCCACGAACTGAAAAGTAGCTTAGTGTTATGACGTCACTCTCAAACCGTGACATTTAAAAGGAAAAACATATTTGGTGCACAGACAATACTAAGAGGAATATTGCGCTGAAATTTTCAGGGTTTGTAGATGACATGAGTAGGCCTTCAGATAATATGAGACATCTTATGTAGGTGTCCTCAGTTCGACTCCAGGCACTCCAACATGTGAGTTTTTCCTGTGTAAATAGCATTGCGGAATATTTGGCAATTAATTACGGTAATTCTCATCAAGTAGGAGGAATGAAATTTGGTGTGGCAGTATACAAGCACTGATTACTTGTATATCATTATAAATAGCTGCTACTTCTAAAAGCGCTACAGAGCTGAAATTTGACGTGAATATGTCATTGGTTACAACCTCTGGAAAAAATCTGAAATTCCAGAAAAGTTATATTTAAGGGGTGTTTTTGACTCCAAAATCCAATTTTAAACACCCATAAGAAAAGCATTGAAAACTGTGCAGGGCTATATAAAATTGCTTTTATAAATTATTTAAAATTAAGATACAAAGTCGGGACATGCACCATACTGTAGAAAAAAGAATGAAATTTTTTTTTAAACAGAATTAAAATCCATGCTGAATTCGCATAAAAATTTGATTTAAATCGTAAAATTATGAAAAGTTTTTTGGTTTTCAACAATGAAAAATATTAACTACCATAGCAACAACTCCAATGCCTTTCAACGGGAATTGATTTTCCATACTTTAAGAGCATTGATTTAATGCTTAGACTGCATTATAATCCATTTGATTTCAGTCAACGACGTATACATATGATGACGTGATAATTTTAAATTAATTTTTTATTCGGATACATACTAAAAGGCATGGATGATGAAACCATACTCATAACACACTAAATATCCTAATTTTTACATAAATTTTAGTGTAACATATAAGCTATTGTCTTAATGATGATTATAGTTACTGCTTAAAAAGGGCGATCTGAGCCATGAAACTTGAAATTGAAAAACTTGACGCAAAGCCAATTACCAGAGAATTTAGAAATTCCAGATAGATGCCTTAATTTTGCAGAAAATGAAAACTATTATCTTATATAAATGGGCTCTGCATAGTTCAAATGATGTCACGTTGATTTATTTACGAGTTTATATCTTGGTGTATAATGATTTTTTGAACGTTGCAGTATGCAAGCACCAACAACTTGTATATATAATCATACAAACCAATTTCAGCTCCAGTGCTGTAGTCAAACTTATACATCTTCAGATCTTCCCCACCACATACAAATATAGATTTGTCGGGATGCAGAGAAGCTGAGTTAACCTGAGTTGGTACCGTGAACTCTCTAATCTTCTCCAAGCTGAAAATATTTAGCAATAAATAAATATACATACATTAAAAATATCTTTCAGTCATTTTGAAAAAAAATCCCACCTTTCAGACTTCCAAAAGCTGACAACATTTCCATGAGCAACTGTGAGAGTACTTTCATCCTGAGATACTTCCAGACTGTTGGGAATTGCATTGAAGTCTTGCCTTTGAACTTCCTAATGTAACAAGTTACAGATGATTATGAAACGTGAAACATTTATCGCCTCAATTTTTTCATATTAACCATCAATTGATTTTGGAGACCATCTTATTTTGAGATGCTTATATCATTACCTGGCCAGAGGCTCTATCCCATACACGTAAGGTTCTATCATCACCACATGAAACAAGGTGTGTACCAGAGCGGAAAAAGTATACGTGCCTAATTCCAGCAGTATGACCAGGTAACTTGAAAGGCGCTAGATAAAATGAGAAAATACACAATGTAATCATTAATATATGGCATATAGGAAAATAAAGTAATAACTATTCACAACTCCTTGGTTCCTAAACAGCAATAAGCCAACCTATAGTAATAGTTACCATGTTTCCAACATATAATTTAAGTCTCAAACATCAGCTATATTTTTCTGAGAATACTGTCCAAAAGAACACCATGAAACTTATCCTCTCGAGATTATTTTATTCAATTTTAAATGTAATTTGCTTTCTGTCAGGTGCTACAATGCTGTTTAGTTAAACTTGGATAACATTTTTAAATAAAATGTTTAATTTATTAAATTTCTCAAAGTAAATTATGATGTTTTATGTCCAGAAAACTCTTGCATCATGCCAGCGAAGAACTATTTAGTGACTGAGATTGCAGGGATCCTCTTTTACATATTTTAGAACCAATCGCTACTTTTCCCTACATTTGGTGTCTTCTCATCCTCTAAATCAAGTGTTTCTCAACCGTTGGGATGCCAAGATCATCTAGATGAGGGACAATGTTTCGAAGATAATTATTATGAAACCATTTTTCAACAAAAATACAAATATTTAAGGTCCTTAAAAATTGTCATTAGTGCTTTATATAATACTAAAATACAGTTCATGTAAAAATCTACTTCTTGGAAAAGGTGAGGTATTGTTTTTATGAAAATAATCAACAGATTTCAATGGAAATACATGTTTTGAGGTCCCCATAACACGTTCTAACCATTTTCTCGATGATGTCTGTGTATGTGACAGCTCTTTTGTGGAGGCTCGAACTCAAAAACTATTAATCAAGTCAACGCGAAATTTTATATTTAACATTTTTATGAAAGTCACAAGAACTGATTAGTTTTTGGTAAAAATCACTCAACTGGAAGTGAGTGTTTACTGTTGTCACATCCGTTATTTTTAAATATATGCTTTAATATTTGATAAATGTAAAAATGTATTGGAATAAAATTTGAAGGAAATTTAATTTTCTACAACCTTTGTTTGAAACATTTTCCGATATAATGCATTGTTTAAGAGATATCTAATATTTTTAGCTGCCACCACCACGCCACCTACCGATGACTATTGTTAACAATTGACCCTTAGTTACATCTTAGTAACGCTCCTTTTTCTTTTCTTAATTGTTGGAGCTTTGTGGCTATATCCAATATCAGAAGGCCATGGTTTGAGTTTATTTCTGTTCTTTGTAAAGTAAATTTTTCTCGCAGTTTCTTAAAATATTTATTATTATGTAACCTATTTGGAATATTTAGAACTATTACAGATGTATGGAGAAAGTCATGTGGTGGCCACATCAGATTTTATCATGGTGGGACCAAGGTTTTTTTGACAAATTGGTTGGTGAAATGCAAGATGCAAAAGGTTGAGAACCACTACTCGAACTTTTAAAAATGTTGACTGCAACAACAACTTCACACATGAATATGGGTATTATTCCTTTCAATGTCATACATACTTTGGCATGTTAGCTGTCTGCAGTTATGTCTTAAAAGCTACGTAAATGTTATGCAAGCCTGAGAACATAACACTATGAGAAAAGCACACAGCCTAAGGATGTATTCAGGGTGGTATTGATAGGGTTAATAAGGTTTTCAGCTCACCTGCTTCAGGTTTGTTCAAATCAAAAATTCGAATGAGCTTTTCATTACTGCCAGTGACAAACAAGGAGCTGTCCTTTGAGAAATTTACACTTTTTACAATGTGATTATGCTGGAATGAATGCACTTCCTCTCCACTAACAGCATCCCATAACTGAAATAAAAATATTTAAGACCTTTAAAATACACACTAACATGCAATTTGATCATCAAATGAACCATTCAAACACAAGTTTATCCATATTATTGGGAATGGTAACAAAAACAGCTATGGAGGCAACACAATAGGCATATAAAAGGGTAAAATGACGATTGAGTATAAATTCAATGACTGGTTGTCTTTGGAACTCAATCTATCACAGCTGTTATAGTTTTATGAATGCTTAAACATTTCTGAATCAGCATATAATTGAATGAATATTGAAAAAAAATGACACAAACAAGAAACTTAAGGTTGACAACTATATATTTATCATAAAAGTGAGAGAATTTTCCAAAATATTCTCAGTAATTAGTTTTTGCAAAATGTGGATGATATACATGATTTCATTTCTCATATTTTTAATGTTATGTGCAATTAAATTTAAAAGAAGCAAAGGATAATTCCGAAGTAATTGGGGCCTTCCAAGTAGAGTATTTTGATAAAAATAAATTTAATTACAGACTACCAAATGATCAAGTACCATCCATCCTGCTTTCAGTTACTGCCATATGGAGCTATCCATAAAAGGGGCAAAAACTCCAATGAGATCAAGACCTTCCAAATCAGTTGCTTTCACAGCTTGTGTAACTTTTATGGTTCTATTAATGAGTATTTATTATTTTGTTAGTTAAATAGTTCATAGGCATTTATGGTAATTAGTCCTTGATACTTAGGCTATAATAACTTAAGATTTAAAAAGGTTACACATGGTTGAAAAGATGCACTCATGAACTCCACTACCTGTGATAAAAACTTACATCCAAGGATACTCTCTTATTGATTCATCCGCATCATCAACCCAATAATATTTACAGGACAATGCCTGGGTTGGGAAGCTATATAAGTTCCCAAAACAAGATAATGTGATTGCATCATTTTAGTTTTGAGATAATTTGGTCACTTATTTTTCAGTTTGTATTTTACACAATGATGAAAGAAAACAATGAAAACTTCCAATTTTAATAAAAGAATATATCCAAAATCTTGGCATCTGTAGCTGCAGGAGAAACCTTCAAAATCATTTAGGGTGTCCATATCAACAGGTATAGGCATGAGGTATGGAAGCTTTACAAGTAACTCAAGTTGACCTTAATCAGCTGTATGATAGAGGCCGAGCATATTAGATTATTATATCTAACCAAGAATTGAGAAATGTTCCTAATAGGAAAAAATTGAGAAGAAAACATCCTCCTTCCCTTATTACAAAGCATTGATTGAATAAAATATCTACTTTCAATATCCAATTGTTTAAATAAACGCAAATTAAAACGTCTGTAAATACAACTATGTAAATAGAATCACCTAAGATTAAAATGTAATAGGATTGATGAAAAGACAAAAGTTAACTGAAGAAATTAAACTAAGTACATATTTGCACTCACAACATACTCCAATACATTTTTGTGTAGCAGATGTTCATACTTAGCATAATTTGCGGGCAATAGAACGGATTTGTCCTGCAGCACAAATGAAAGACCACTATAACCATTTCTTGTTAAGTAAGATGCACCAGCATAAAAAACGAAATTAAAATTAAGGTAATACATCCACTACAAAGGTTTAGCTGTATCTATCAATAATTCATTAGTGTAGATATTAAATTGAGAAGCAACAGTTTAATCATTTTAGGAAATTAGGGCAGGTGATAACAATCACTGAAAATTACCAATAGTTAAAGAGGTTATCTTTAAATTAGTCAGTCAATTAAATAGAATGAAAACAATGCAGACCACTGAAACTGAAGAGAAAAATACACCGAGTCAAACCAACATACTGCGATGTTTGATAAATTACAAGTCTTTTTAATGAAAACTTATTAATCTGGGGAATATATCGAGAAATATTTAAAATTATGTTGATGAATTAGAAAAAAATTAATTCGAAACTCAATGTCTTTACACAATAACATGATGAGCCAAGACATTCAACTCAGTCGTTATACATGATTATTCATGTATATCGCAAATGATACCTTAGCATTGAAGTCAGCCGCACCAGTGGCAGCTCTGGTTGCTTGAGAATTCAAAGCCACCCCCCAAACGGCACCTTTATGTCCTTCAAAAGTTCCAATCCAATCGCCAGTATCTCCTTGTCTAAGCATTGGCTTTCCATCTACCAGGAGTATACATTCGCATGAAGCGCAAAATTTTTCGTGAAAAAACTTGATACTTTATAAATGAACAACCAGGTATTCTTTGTCAGGAAAATTAATTTAAATATAAAACTTAAATCATCACATGTGATGTAAAATCCCATTTCTCGAGCTCAAAACTTGATAATTTAACATTTAATTTGCATGCCGAGCAAATGATTGTGACATCTTATGCGCTACCAGGTTGACCTAATGAATTTTACGAAAGTAGGCTAAAGGCCACTAACTGCATGACTTGAAAAATAGAAAAACACGATTACCTTTGCATGCTGATATTAGAAAATATCCACTTTCCGTGATATCGCTAAATGCTAGTTGGACGACAGGCCGTGTATGACCGCTACAAGTTAAAGGAGTCTGTCTTAAATTTGCCATTGTACTGTTAACGCAGTTTCACTACCTTGTCTTAAACTGTGGAATTTAGAGCGATATAAGGGAACTTTCAATCGAAGAGATATATCGAACGATATCGAATCCTCAGGATACCAAGAAGAATATCGATAGTTGTTGAAAGTCGATAATGCTGTTTAAAGGAAAAAATAGTATATTTTTGCACTTGTGAACATAAGAACCAAAGTAGTTGTATACTGATGTAGCATTCCATGTCGTTAGTGGATATGAAAATGACGGAAAATTTACGGGAATGTGCGAACAATAATTTACAGTCACGCCATTGACAAATAATGTGATAACTTTAAATTTAGGTATGTATCCAAAACTAGCTATTGTAATCATAAACTGTAATTTTGGCTTATTTTACTTGTTTTTATTTTCAGAATGATGGAAGAAAGCAATACTTCAACCAGTTCTGGTAAATCATGTCCAAGCAGGACTAATTCAACTCGGAAGCTGCTGTCGAAACTATTACGTCATAAAAGCAGATCAAGATCTGTGCCTCCTATATTAAACAAATTTCCACCAATACAGAGAAAAAGCTTCGAAGAACCCACGGAAAATTATCTAATTGTGAAATCAAAAAACATTCAAGGAAAAAAAAGTCGAAGGAATTCTGGCCCTCCTGTACCATCTGAAGATTTCTCCGTTAAACATGGATTCTTTACAAATTCCAATGTTAATTTGTCCCTGGTAGACAGTCTCCTTAGGGACCACTCGTTTTCGACTTCATCTCAAGAATTTTTTAATGATGGAAACTCCAAGTCGGAAGCAGGATCCAGCACAAGAAATGAAGCAATAGTGAAAGACAAAAAATATAAAATATTCGGTCTTGGGATCACAAAGAATGATGTTTTCAACGCAATCCAAAATCGTAAAATGGGTATACCTTCATCATCCAGCGTTACTGAATTAGACCAAAAGAGAAAAATCCATTCTAAAGCAATGCGCAGCAAAAGTGATCATAATGTGAGAGATTACGTTTCTTTGGGCAAAGCTACCTCAGAAAAAAGCTCTCGCACTTCCTCTTCTGCGTCACTCGCTTCTTTCAAACTATCTCCTTCTGAAATGAGTTCAAGGCGCCCAAAATATATTGGTTTGCCCTCCAAAGAATGTCCTCGTGAGTCGGATAACAAAATTGAAAATAAGATCCAAAATTCTGAAGAAACAAATAGTGAAGTGAAGGAATCGAAGAATACGGAAAGTGAGAAAGAACGAGCAGAAAACGAAAGTTCTGTTGTTTTGAGATCAGAAGCTACAGATACGAGCCCATCGATGGACAGCCTTGCCAAGCAAGCTCTTCTTGCAGCAAAAGTATTTCACCTTATTCCTGCTAACAAAGCTAGAGAAAGGTATTTATGTGATTAAAGTTGTTGAAAATCCATGATTTTACTTATGAATGTGATATTTTTATGTCATTTGAGGATTTATTTATTAGCGAATATGCTTAAGAATAATCCTTATAGTTCTTTATTCATAACTTTTATTCCAATCTTCAAGAAACTACTTACATGGTCGAATTGCTGCTATGTCATTGATGGGTCCATTAGAGCTCGAAAAAGTTCTGCCTTGTAGAGAAGTCACTATATTTGTTGGGACATGGAATATGAATGGACAGGTACCGATTTTGTCACTTTAAATTAGTTTTATGCCATTACTAATTCACTACTTTTACAGTGTTCATTGCTGGTAGACAAATTTTCTTTTTTTATTAAGCATGATTGCATAAACAGTTTTTTATCATATAAAAAAATTCCTATTCAGATACTGTAGTAAACAATATATTGGAAGTTTACTTCTGTTATATGTAATATTATGAAATTCTTATCTCTACTTCCTCATTCTTTCAACAGCATCCATAGGGCATTGGAAAATTTAGAGAAATGATATGCCTACTTAAGGCAAAACCTGTTTCAACAGTGACTGGGAGTCAACTCCCAGTCACTGTTGAAACAGGTTTTGCCCCTGACGATGCCCACCTTGTGCGCAAAATGCATTGGGTGTTGTAACCCTCTAATTGTTTGGATGTAGGAGTATTTCACTTTTAATATATATGTTATGCCGAATCTGTGAAATTGCCAAATCCATGAAATTGCTGAATCCATGAAATGGGCAGCTTTACCCAGGAGGTAAAACCAATCGGCAGACAGACAGATGGACAAACATGAATGTAATCTCGTTAAGATTGCTTTTAAATTTTTCTTGTCTTTCTTAGTTACCGAAATACAGAGTGTGAGACAGATGGATGGAGAACCATAACAATAATAACTTGTTTTAATTCATTCAGTATTTCAATTGTTTGCCTAATTCATGAAATAGGCAGAATTATCTTTGCCCAATTCACGAATGAACTAGGCACTAAATTTGCATATTTCACAAAATAGATAAAGCTGTTGCCCATTACACAAATTAGGGAAAAAAGCTGCCATTTCATGAATTCGGCGTAACATATGCATCTACAGTAATGTATATTTCTGCTTCCTGGTTTTTAGGTGAATCTGATTGTATTTTAATGTGACTTATTTTTATACTTATCTTTTGACTTCAGGTCTTGCGTGAGTAGCACATTTTGTATGACTTGAAAAGCCCCTTGCTTTTCAGGTAATAAAAAATAGGAGTAATGAATTGCCTGCTACCTTCACATATGTTTACTTGGGGTCCCACAGAGTAAGCTATTTTACTCTTGACCAATTGTGTATCCTCTTTTATTTGCTCTTTATCACTCAATTGTGGATTAGGTCTTTGGCATCAAAAATTTATATACTGCTTTCTTTGGGTCTATTCTTTTTCTTTCTTCTATTTTTATAGTCTTTGGTGTACTGTGTAGATGTTTAAATTTTCTTGTTCAAGCATCAGTCTTTAGTTATCCTTTGATGGGGCCAGTCATATCTTACAAGAGTATCGAAGTGCCAGTGGTCTTTACCAAAATCTGTTTATGGAACTTCAGTTTCCATCTTCATATTGCTTACACTTATCCTAATTTTCCTTATATTTATCCGAATTATTCCTTACATTTATCCTAATATTCTATATGATTATCCTTATCATTCTTTATATTTATTCTAATTTTGGGTTGATAAATTAATTTTTAAAAGATAAAAAAACAGACTAAAATATATTTTATAGAACAATTATTTGAGTCCATTTTCGTTTTTATTTTAGTAATCTAACATTAATAATTTTTGCATAATAAAGTAATAAAGCTACATCTACAACAAACCACATGGAAAACATTAAAAAAACCTTGGTCAAGAGAGACTGCTGGAGGATTTAAACTTCGCCTTGTAGGAGTTAATATCTTGTTATCTGAAACTCTTACCCTTTGTTTTCAACATCATTATTCTTTGTTTGTAGCATATTTTATAATTCAGCCCTGAAAGGGTTCAAAGGAGTGCCATTAAGTTTTGTAATTCTCTCTAATTTTCCTCCCTCGTACAGTTTTTACCAATTATTATAATGGCAATTTAGGGAAAAAAGTTTTAGCACACCTTTTACATGTCCACAACCCCTCAAGCATGTTTTAGAAATGATCATCTCTGTGATTTAAATGTGTCAGAAAGCAACTTTGTTATTTTATTTCTCAGAAAATATATGAAAAAATCTTTTTTTTAAATTGAGCAATATTTATCAATGTTGGTTCACTATATATTACTTTTTATACTTGCAATATAAAATTTTGAATAGATTTTGTACTCACAACTTGATTCTTAAAGATAAAATAATGTGCGATACCTTTCATTGTATGGTGCCACACATAGGCCAGGGTTTCCCAGGCAGTTCGTAATGCAGTAGGATGTGTCTTATTTCCTTCATTGATCAAACAGCACACTTCCTTAATCCTGTTCAGAGCTTGGAATTAGCCGGAACGCCATTCCGGTTCGTCACACACATTGGTAATATCGTTTGTTCTTGTCAGACAATAATATCGTTCTTTCTTTTCAGACATTTAATAATACCATTCTGGAAAGTTAGCTCAGTCATAAATGAATTATATATTATTCAATACTATCTGCGCTTTGGCTCCACTACCAGAACAAGCATTCCATTTTGTAGTATTTTCCATTTCGAGCACTAATCCTGCTCTTTTCTTTCCTGAAGCGAGGTTTTCTTCTAAGAAGTGATGCCCTGTTAGCCTTGTTGTGTTGGAGTCAATGAACATTGGCTTGCCCTTTTTCTTTTCAACTCTGCATGCCAAATATTTCACAAATATTTCATCTACTAGATAATTACCTAGGCTTTGCCCAGGGTTTAGAGTTTCGAATTCATGCACATATCACTCACTAATATTTTCATTCAAACTGAAGGTACTCTCAAGGCAGGTAACCAATATTCCCTTTTAATTGGTATGAACAAATTAATTATAGACTCAAATTTGATAACTCCCTACACCTCCCCCTAAGAAATCAAAGTTCAGGCACCGAGGTGCATATCCTTGACATTTCCTTAGTATATGTACCAAGTTTTAAGTCTCTATGTTTTTTGGTTCAACATTGATATTGGTGGAAGATTCATCAAAATCAGTCAATTGATTGCTGAGATATCTTTGAAAAACAGAAATTTGGACTGACTGTTCCATGGGGACCCCATAGGTTAATTTATATTATATTTGATACTGCAACCCCCATGATCAACCTGAAGCTGCGTAATAGTTGTGGCGTTGATCTGGAAGATTATCACTTGATGGTTGACAAAAAATAAAACTCGTTCACGCCTTTTATTTATGCCTCGAAAATGTATCTCACCAAAACATTGATATTAGTGAAGGTTTCATTGAAATCAGTCAATTCATTGCCGAGATGTATTTAAAAAAAATAAAAATTTGGACCAGCACTCACATGATGACCTTTCGACCCTGTGGACTGATTTTGTCTATTTTCGGCTTGAAAATGTCTCATCAAAACATTGATATTGGAGGGGCATTCATTAAAATGGGTCATTTGGTTGCTGAGATATCTTTAAAAAATCTGATATGGCCACCACATGACTTTCTCCATACCTGTAATATTTCTAAAAATTCCAAATAGGTTAATGATAATAAATATTTTGAGGAACTGCGAGAAAATTTTAGACTTTACAGAGAAAAATATACTCAAACCGTATCCTTCTGTTATTGGATATAGCCCTGAAGCTCCAACAATTAAGAAAATAAAAAGGAGCTTAAAGTGTTAACAATAGTCGCTGGTAGGTGGTGTGGTTATGGCAGCTAAAACATTTAGTTTTTAAAATATCTCTTCAACAGTGGGAAAATGTTTCAAACAAAGGTTGTAGAAAATTAAATTACCTACAACTTTGATTCCAGTAATTTTTTACATTTATCAAATATTTAAAAAAAAATATGATGTGATCACCACATGACTTTCTCCATACCTGTAATATTTCTTTAAGAAATGGCTTCAGCCGATTTGGTCGTGGTGCAGCTGGCTAGTGCGCGCTCCCTGAACCTTGACACTAGGGTTCAAATCCTGTTGCTGGTAATTTTTTATGTATTTTTTTACCCAACCAATGTTGTACATTAATTTGTATTAATACAAAATTAGTTTTAAAACGTTGAAAATGTAATTTTCAGCTTTAGGATGTTTGAAGTCATCCAAATGCTGAAAATCACATTTTCGACATTTTTAACTCGCCAAACTAATGTTGTATTTTAATCTGTATTAATAGAAATTAATGTACAACATTAGTTGGGTAAAAAAATTTACATTAAAAAATACCAGCAACAGAATTTGAATGGAAAACCCCAGTGTCAAGTTTTGGGGAGCACACACTAGCCAGCTGCACCACGACCGGCTCCGCTGAACCACTGCTTTTCATGTGGTATATATGGCACACTCATCAGTTTGTCAACGCAAAGACAAAATCATTAATTAACAAATATTTTTTTTGTTTAATCATTTCAATCATTTGTTTAATTTAATGAAATGATATTTTTCATAAAGATTGATTTTTTATTTGCGTGATTTATGAGTTATTTAAAAAAGTTTTTGCAAAATAACTCGAACAACTTCAAAATAGACTCAAATTTTGAGGAAATATTTCTAAAATCACCCCCAATCACCACCTGAAAAATGCTATCAAATGGCTGTGCTCCCAAATATAATGCTCCTTGTTAGTGATACCTTTGGTTCCATTGCTATGATCAAATTTTCTAATTGTTGGTATCGATGCCTACGCTGCCAAGGGTAATTTTAATTGCGATCAAAATTATCTCAGTGCCATCTAGCACCATATTTTATGAACAAATTCTCTTGTAAATATTGTTAGCAATCCCAGCACCACCAATGGCAATTTTAATCATGTAAAGATATTTTTTATCCATTGCAATAAATAAAAATTTTGTTAACTATTGTTTTTCCAATGTGAAAAGTGATTTAAAGTATTTTTAACTGTGAAAATTATCCAAAGCGTTTAAAAATTATTAAAGAGTGTAATTGCTGATAATCATTCTTGAAGATGCTGATATCGAGAGCAAATTAGTGATATTGCAATATCCATTAGTCTGCATGGAGAAAGTCATGTGCTGGACGCATCAGATTTTTGTAATATAAAATATTTACACTGAAAAAGCCAAGTACTCTGCTGCTATTGATCTCCTAATCTATCAATAATACCTTCCTCATCTTCTAATTCACTTTCAGAAGATAGTTAATATCCTTCATAAATATTACTCACAAGAGAAAGAAGAATTTAGTCATCACTACCATCATTTTGTTATATTTAGCATTTCTAAATCATCAAGTGTCCTTGCCACTGTCTAGTAAAATATATGCCTTAAGTGGGGTAAGAGAAGAAATCAATGTATGGGAAGGTTCCCTAATTCAAGGAACTTGGATACAAATGTGATTCATGAAAGAAACACAATGCATAAAGCATAAATGAACTGTAAAAGTGGATGATGCATGGGATGGCATGTACTGTTAAACATGCTTGAGGGGTTAAGCAAAAAATTTCAGGTGTAAAAAAGTAACTGAAGTTCCTTTTTCCTTCATTAAAACGCTCTAAATTTAATTTCCATGCCAGCTGATTAACTGGGTTGCAACCTTTGAAAATCTGAAGTGGTTATCACCTCTTGCCAACATTACTGGGATTCCGATGTACTTCACATTCGACGTGACTAATACTGGTCATTTTTTTTGCCTACTTTCCAGAATGGAAATAGGCTTTCAGTTTTTCATGATGTCTGTCTGTCTTTTGATTTTGATTCAATAAACCGATTTTTGTGACACTTGGTGGAAATCTCTTGTTATTGGGGCCAAGCTCCCGAGGAAAGTTTTTGTTGTGAAGATAGGAAGTCCCGGAATCGATTCCAGAAACTGACCTTCCCATTTGATTTACATGGGAAATCTGAAATCCATTGTGCAGGGTAATTTTCTCTTGCACATCAAAATATCTTAGAATTGTAATATTGGAGTGGAGTACCATTCTCTGAGAAAAGGAATGGAGATTCTAATTCTTATCATAGAATGTTGCTTATCAATTGCATTTCTTCAAATTTTGCATAAATACTGGCATTTTTGCAGATTTTATCACCCACTACGAGTGTTGCCATTTCAACGACTATTGTTGGTCTCGGATTCGTTATAGTCTAGTACTAACATGCATTATTTTTACTACACAAATACATGTGATTAATTTATTTTTCTGTTTGAATGTATTTTTAATATTTTATAACGCTAAATTATGAAATTTGGGAACACAAAGAGCTACATATCTGCATGATTTTAAAGCTGTTAAAGCCAATATAAGTAATTGCTGCACCACATTCAATTTAAAATAATTATGTGGAAAGCAGGTATCATAGGTTTCATTTGGATTATCTTGGATATGACCCTATTATTATTTCTTTGCTTAATCTTATTTTATCATGAGTATTGCATAACATATCGGCATAATTTTCTCCCTCTTATATTTATAATACAGCGTTCTTTTTACTAATTCTACCTATAAAAAAATCTCAGTTCCGTAGCACATTCCGAAATAGGTAAACCTTGAAAATTTGTTTAAACAATTTCGAATTTTTAGCGGCCGCATTGTTGAACTTTTTCAAGATTTTCGTTTTTTCTAGTCGGTTTTGCTCATAATTTCGAGTCTGCCTCTTTTCTGGAAGTGCCTAAACATTAGTATCCTCCTATATACATGTTATATGTTACTCCTCCTCTGTAAGAAACGTCTATATATAATGATAACGCATGTAAATTATTATGTAATTAAAAGCAATAATTTTAAGTGTAAAAACAATTTTAACGTAAAAATGAGAAAATATCTATTAATACATTGTTCAAATAATTTCATCTAAAGCAATAAAAGTATTTATTTCTAATAGCACGTATACATGTAACTGCACGTATAACTGTATCTATAAAGAAATAGAATAGTAATTTATCTACTTATGATGAAACGGCCTGCACTGAACCGTCCCTGCGGTGAAATGGTAGCACTGAACAGTCCCTGTGTGAAATGGCAGTGCTGAACGTGGCAATGAAACAGCGGCGCTGAAACGTCCCATTCTGGCCCTGGTATTACCAGAGATGGAAATCGTACTTTGTGTGAAGCTCCGCACATTCGAAAAATTTTCCTCAGGAAGTCATTTAAAAAATCTATCACATTTCCATCTTTAAATTTATTTACTGGATGTCTATTAATTCTATTTGTAAATGTGGCAATAACTTCCCTAGTTCACAGTTAAATGAATTTTCTAAGAAATGTATTTCCTCAGCATGCTCATCAAAGTCCTTGAAATGGTCTTGTAGCTGTTGTTTTAATTCAGATATGATCTCCAAGGCGAAATTTTTTGGAAACGATGATTTGCATTCATGTTGAAACTTTTCGTAACAAGGAAAATGAAAGAAACCATTTCTTGAGAGCTGATTCTCAAAATAAGAAGGGGTTTTTGTCTGAAAGACTTCAGAACACCGCTGTAACTAGCTATTTTAGCACCCAGGGCAAACTACCAAATATGCGCCCCTTCCATAAAAAATTCTCTAATACCTACATGGATTAAGGGTGTACAATTAATAAATAAAAATAAACTATAAAGGATATAATTTCTTTCTATAAATGTACATAATTTAAATACAATTATAAATATAGTTACATACATAATTACACACATAATTTAAATACAGAAAATATAAATATTTTAATATTAAAGAGTTATTCTATGTGATTTTAATGCAGAAAACTCATCAATAGCATCATCGAAATTTATAGTTTCTGCTATGTGTAATGTCTGGAACAAGTATAATAGTGAAAACTCCCATGTCCTTGTGACATGCACAACTTGCCTTTAACAATTTTTGCACCCCTTCTTTAGTTACACCTGGGGCAGATGCCCCGCCCTAGTTATGGCGCTGCTTCAGAATACAGATCACAAATTAAAAGATTTTCCCCCTTTAGTCTCAAATTAAAATTGTTCATGTGCTTAGTGAAATCAGCTACAAAAGTTAGCTTCTCTATCCATTCACTGTTAGAAAGGTTGTTTTTCCTCAGGAACATATCAATTTCTATGCAAAGATCAAAAAATTTTGCCAGTACATTACCCCGACTTAACCATCGAACTGCAGAGTCATATGGAACATTGGGGTACTCCAATTCAACCTCTTTTAAGAAAGTATGAAATTGGCAATGACTCAGCCCATGGGTACGGATAAGCATAGTCCATAACACAAAAAATATACAACGTTTTCTCACAGAGTGCCTGCTGATGGATTATGCAGTAAAGAACCATAGGTTTGAGAGAGCTTACAGTTTCAACCACACCACAGATTCAGTAGAAGCGTAAACATAAGAAATGACGATTTTTTTTCATTTTCGTTGTTATTCAAAAATCACTTTGTTATGCTATGCATAACGTTTTCCAACACTGCTATATTGTTATATCAAGTAAAAATGGCAAAGACTTATTACAGGTTTGAGGGCCACATTAAATGGAGTCACAGGCCACATGTGGCCTTCTGGCCATAGTTTGGAGACCCCTGTTCTAGGGTACTATAATTATTGCCGAAAGGGAAATAATAAGCCAATAACCAAGGCACTTATTATTTTAGGAAGAAATTTGCAGATCATGTAATTAACTTTATTTAGATTCAAAGATTAAAATTGATGTAGTACTAGGCTAAATCCTCTTCAAAATCAAAACAATATATTACTAGGTGATTTTCAAAATTTATGATAAAGGCACCACCCAAGGAACTAAATGATTTCCTGCTGCCAGAGAGTTTGGAGCATGTTCCTGATATTGTTGCAATAGGGACACAAGAGAGCTTTCCGGAGAGATTTGAGTGGGAAGTGAGCCTTCAAGAAACACTCGGGCCTTCCCATGTACTTCTACATTCTACATCACTTGGGACTCTTCATCTTGCTGTCTTTGTCAGGAGGGATCTCCTCTGGTTCTGCTCTGGTAAGTAAGGGATATGACTCTCCTAGACTTCATTTTTACTAAGTTTATGTACATAACAATAGCCAGAATTATTTCATATTCTGTTAAAATTCATTGGATGTAAGATTTGATAGTTTTAATTTTACAGTAGCTTTTCATTTTTAATGAATGCCTTCAGTTGTATTAATGGACAATAAAAGTTGATCCGCAATGCTGAGGAAATTCCCAGTTTTAAAATTTCACATTTGTCTATTCAAATTCTTGCATTTTGGACCAGAATTTCATATGAGCTCATAGTTAATTGGTACATAATAACTAACTTACAACTAATTGAGTTATGCAGAAGAATTTCATTGCTATGGAATGCAAATGTTCCTGGTTCTATTTGAGTCTGTAGACAAATTTCTGGCTCTTCTTACCTATGTACAGTGGAATCCCCATTTAACGTTTGCCTGGGGGACGTTTTTTGTACCATAAATCGAGTAATTGGGATAGTCTAAAATTGAAAGATTAAATGGCAGTTTATTAATATCGGGTTATTATTAATTGAAACAAATATTAAGAGTACAGATTAATTGAAAGGTAAGCTTCCTGTCAAGTTACAGGCTTTTTATATGGAATAAACAAGAATGGAAAGGTGTACTCCATGTCGGATTACCAAGTTTCCAAATGCATTGTTTGAGATTGACAAATTTTAGTTAAGTTCCCCAATATCAAATTTCATCAAAATACATCCTGCAGTTCTCGAATTGAAACGTACATTGTAAGCTACATGTAGTTCTTCGTGTAAAGTGGTCGTAATTATCGTCCGATTTTAACCAAAATTAGTATCCACGGACAAATTTAAGTAAAACTTCCCAATACCAAATTTCATCAAAATATGTCCAGTGGTTTCAGAGTTGAAACAGAGGCATTGTAAAATACATGTAGGTCTTCATGTAAAGTGGTCGTTATTGTAATCTGAATTTAACCAAAATTGGAATCAACCAACAAATTTTAGTAAAACTTCCCAATACCAAATTTCATTAAAATATCTCCAGAGGTCCCAGAGTTGTAAAATTTTTAATTAATATTTTTTTAATGAACAAAAGAACATCAAAAATTGTATAATTATGTAAACACACTAATTTCCTTTTCTGTAAATTTATCGTAAACCTTACATTTTATGGGAAAAGTTATTCGACAAAAAATGTATTTAATTATTTTATTGAACTTTTGTTCGCTCAGATGAGTATTTAACGAGATGCTTGCAAAATAGGTTGTAAAATACGTGTAGGTTTTCATGTAAAGTCTTTGTTATTATGGTCCGATTTTAACCAAAATTGGAATCGGTCAACAAATTTTAGCAAAACCCCCGAATACCAAATTTCATTGAAGTACCTCCAGCAGTTCCTGAGTTTAAACATGTGGACGAATGGATGGAAATTACCTCCCCTATATGTGTTCACTTCAGGCAAAGAATGCATAAAAAATGGAAATTCCAGATACGCATTGTAGATTCCAGTTGGCAAATCTGAAAAAGAAGAATGAGCCATGAGCACTTTGACGTCAAAGCGTTAAAAAAAATTCATGTTCTCATAATGACATCACCGCAACTTTCATAACGTAGGTAGCAGATGACTAAAGGTGGATTGAGAAAACATGGCCTGACAAAATATTAATTATTTGAGTTCATTTAATGGGTCATTCCATACCAAATCAGCAAATTTTTTATCTTTTCCCACATGACCATCCCAGATTTTAATCATATTTGGCACAAATGTAGCTATATTCATGACATGAAATCCTGTCAAGTATTTGTGTCCTAATTTTACGCAGTTCTGAGAAATGGTATCCAGAATGGTGTGCATGTCATAATTCTCCGGCTGCAAATTTTTCAAACATTTTCAAGGTCTCATAACTGAAATACTGAGGAAGCCATTGGAACCACATTTCATGCACTAGAAGTGTTTAGGCTCCTGTTTTGATATACAGCCTCATAATTGGGTCAAGGCTTTTACTTTTACTGATATATGCCCATGAAATGGGCATTTTTTATTGATACTCAAAAAAATTAAGTTTTTTTAATGTTCACAGTTTGCAAGAATCAAGTAGTATAGGTCTCCATGTTTACACAGTAAGCCTCTATGTAATGTATAAAACACACAATGAATAGTGAACAATTCAGACTTTTTCTAAGACTTACTAAGCTCTAAAGCTAGCCACAGAGTGAAAAGTTGCAAATCTGACTTGTTTTCAGTAAGTGTTTAGTAACGTGGTCAGTGAAATATGAAGCTGAGTTTTTGTAGAAATGTTCACACTTATAAAGAGTAAATGTGGTATGAATTTCAAAATCCTAACTCAATCCCTTACTTCCAAAAATTAAAACCTTAATCTTGGTATTAGTGCATAGTAAAAGTTGCTTGAATGCTAAACTAAACACTTACTGAAAATAAATTTTTTCCCTTAAATGCAGGCAATTCACAAAATTGAGTAACACTAAATTGGGTAATATAATACACTAGTGGTACCCGCAAAAAATTCTGCGAAGTCAGTCAGAAATCTGCATGTCTAAAAGTAATAAGAGCCAATTTCTCCTTATAAAATTAGACAACTGATATTTTTAATGTCATGTTCGTTTTTATAATTTATATGTGCAATTTTAATTGTATCTTCCATACGAAAAAGGTCACATTCCAGTATTGAAATAAAGAAAGATTTTTTCTTTTTGTCAATCGTGAAAAATGCCCACAGCCCACATGCAGTTTACTGAATAATAATAATCTTTAATTATTAACGTTGCAATCTATTAACTTTGACATTGCTACAACTATAATTTCAGTGCTTCATAAACAGCGCGAAGCTGATAATGCAATTATTTTGTCTATTTGAAGGCTTAATAGACACAAATTCAATCAAAGGCAACAATGTGGGTCACCTTGGCAACACCCGAAAAGAGTATGAAAAGGCCATAAAATTTCGAAAATAAGTGCGTGTTTCTGAGAAATTATTCCGTGTAACAACAAAAGATCACAAGAATATGATATGTTATAGTTTTAGCCGTCAAATAAAGCAAAAATGGAGAAATTCGGTCCATATTTACACATTTTAATGAATGAAAGAAATAAACCTTGCACCTTGAAAAATCGAAACTCCTGTGTAAACATGGAAAAATATAATCGTCTCCTGGAGTCAAACACTTACGTAAATGAAAATAGTTTTCCTGGGATCTCCTAGTTGGCAGAAACAAAATGGCGTTTACAGCATTTCTCAATGACAAACTGTTCAAGAGATAAAAGGGGTGACGGACGGACAGACATTGAGTAATTATACATAAAAATTATTTATATGGAGCTTTGGTCAGGGCTACAAAAAAACAAGTGCGGGAAAACCTTAAATGGAGAAACCTTAAAATGGGATTTCACTGCAGTTACTTCTCTTTAGCGATGGAATCATTATGAGTAAAGGATTGCGACATTATTTCACAAATTTAGTTTAATAAAAACTAGTTAATCATTCAAGAACATTAAATTCCTCTTTCTACATTTTATTATTAAACTAAAGCTTATGCTTTTGGAGAGTAAGATCTTGATATAACTTCTAAAACTGTCACAATAAGCCTTAATTTATGCAGGTCTAGAACCCTTGAAAACCTTTGGAGCCTCTGTAAGTTTCATGAAAGCAGTGTATTGCAGTTTTTGGACATGTGATATTGCTATTCTCCCAACAGTATTCCTTTCTAATATAAGAGTTTTATGAATTTTTTAGGGAGTATATACCATTTTTAATCCATATTGTAGTGTTCTTGATCATGCTTATTGTTACTTTTTAATTTTCTCAAAGCAGTTATATTTTTTAAATGTTTCTTAAAGTTGACTAATAATATTAGTTTATATTTATATGAAAGGATTTATTATTCATGTTGTTTGCTTAAGAAACAAGGAAAGAACTGATGACTCAGATATTAGGGAAGGGTTTTTATTGCCCCCCACTACACCCCTTAGGCTGCCCCTGGAGTCCCCAAATTTCAAACACAAGATGAAGTTATGACAATGAAGACTCCCACAAAATGTGGTTGCTCTGACTTGAATGGTTTAGAAGTAGTTCACTGAACACAGAAATATGATGGATGGACAGACTGGAAAACCAAATGATTACATTAGTGGATTTTTAAAAAATGCTAAAACTAAATATTGCTGGCCAATAAGACTCATTTTTTCCAAAAAATACCTCAAAAACTTACCTGTATCTTATAGGCTGAAGTAACCCAGGTACTCCAGTCATACTGTTAATATAAGAACAGTTTAGACCAGTGGTTCCCAACCTTTTTATCCTGCAATCCTAAACTGACCAAAAATAGGTCCTTTCAATCAGTACCAATACTTCGCGATCCGTTTTTCTAATTGAGTGGAAATACAATATACTGTATCTGTCCGAATATAAGCCTACCCCGAATTTAAGCGGACCCCCCATAAATGCCCATCATTTTTTTACAAAAAGGTAAATTTCGTAGATTTTATGCTGAAGTGTGCCGGGCATGCATGCACGGCCTAGAATACAATATTGGAGATCGAAGAAAAGAGGGGGAAATGGTTTAGTTGTTGACATTTGAAATAATACTCCAATTAATAATTTCGCGTTGTTGAATAATGTTCCACATTCAGTTACGATAATTTCATTCATCTTCATTTTCACACAAGGTCAGATATAGCAATAGCGACCACGCAAAGATAATTTTTAATCCAAGTTTATTTCCGGTGAAATAGCATTTACATTGCCTTAAGAAATTGCATTTTATAATTATACATGTTCATATCGATATATGGTATATCGTATATAACTTCACACACATAAGTTTTACCGTAATTCAAACAGTTGAACCTCAAAAGCCGTCATCGCATTTTGCGCAATAAGATGGTCATTTTGTAACTGGAATACATATTTTATAATTCAGTTTTGACATTGGCTTTGTAGTAATAAGTATAATGTAAAAAATTTTGTACTTGAATATTGATTGTAAACGTCATGCTCTGGATGTGTCCTGCTGCTAGTATATGTAGAAATCATGTGGTTAGGAGTTTTGAATACATGTATGTGTGTAAGCATCTATCAGGTCCCTGTCATGGTTATAAGACTCACAAACTATTAAGCAGGTGACAGGTTCCTGGTATGGAATTGTTCCCCATGAACCTGATTAAGTCTGTATATACCGTATTTTTTGGGCTATAAGACACCCCAATTTTTTAAAGATTTTTCAGGAAAAAATTTATGTATATTGGTTCACCAAAGCATTTAGGAAGGGCCACATCAGGCAACATTTAAAGAAAATATTGTGGCATCTTAACAGTTAAATATTACGTTGTAGATAAACTTAATTTATGAAAGTAAATAGGGATGATCTAAAACATAATGCTTGAAACTTGTATAACTAAATATGCCCTGCATGCACTCAGCAGTCCTATTACTTAGTAAAACATAGACACACCACGCACACCTTACTGATAGTACTTACTTAAGCTTAAGTGCAAGATGAGATTTTAATTCCTAATAAATGTAATGCACATGTAATAATGATATGTACACTCAACTAGTCCTTCTCCTTCTGCAACTCTTTTTGCCTCATACATAACCATTTTGATTGATACAGGAATATGTAACTTCTGTTCTACTTTCCATTTTTTCAATTCCTCTAGTTGTGGCCATTTAGGACCAAGCTTATGAAGACAGTTTCTCTTTTCCTGTTACCTTCAGTTTGTCCTCCTGTTTCTCCACGAATCATTTTTTTCTGGGGGACATGCACCAAAATGATGTTCTGCTGCTTGGTTTCCACATGTTTTTGCGTATTGATTCACCTGAAGCTTATAGGTAAAAATGTAGGCATATCTTTTTACTCTTGTAGCCATAACGATCTCAGTACATGAATCCTAGATGTTTATAAAAATTATATGACATCAATCGGATTTCTTATGTTTCATAGCATTAATCGCATTATTCAATGGTGTCATTAGGAATTAAATATTGCAACAAACATCACAATAGCATCAAAATTGTAATTACTGCGAACTGACTAATAAAACACAATGATGAAAATGCATCATCGGAATTCACGTTACATAGGGTTTTACTGTATATAGGTCTTAACAATTTTTCCCCTATTAATTATTAATAATGTATATTTTAATAATTTTGCAATGAATGACTGCAAATTATTCCATTTTGGGGATGGGTGGTTTTGTGTGTCACTACTAAATACAATAGTAACCTTACCTTCAGTCTGTAAGAGGAAGACTGATTTTGGGAGTAATTTTTCTGGAAAAAAGTGCATCTCATAGCCCAAAAAATGCGGTACCTAATTCTTTTTCAATTTTCCTTTGTTTTCTCCTTTTATCTTTTTTATTTTCCTCTCTTGCAGTATTCTTGTTAATTTCTTTAAATATTACTATGTACAATGTTGGAAGTATTTCTCCTTGTTAAAACTTTGATGCATTCTCAAAAATTTGAATTTTAATTCATTTTTTGCATGGACACATTGAATTGTTATGATAGTGTTCCACTTTTGGGACCAGTACTTAAAAAAGAAAAAAATTAACTGCCATTACTCTTAACCAATTCCCTGATGATTTTTTTTTCAGTATAGGGTCAAAAAAGGTCATATTTTTTATTTTAATTTCGGAAAAATCACAAGGAGAGAGAAAAGTTTTCATTTTTAAATAATAAATTTTATTACAAATTTTATCGAACCAAAATATCCATATTATTGAAAAAATATGAAGGATTTGACCTCAATTCATATTGCAAAACTAATGTTTCTTTAGCAGTAGTGACTACATAATTGAGCAATAAAATTACATATAATATGTACACGTATACAATATAAATATTATGTTGTAATATAAGTAATGTCGTTTTTTAACAATTTTTTAAAAGGAAGAATGAACTTGATTTATTTGAACATTAATCAACAACATAGTCACCCTCTTTTTTATAACATAGTACCATCTTTATGGCAATTTTCCAATCCCTCGCTTGTAAAAGCTAGTTGGCTTTGAGTCAAAGAATGCACTGAGGTCAGAAGTGACCTTATCAACATTCTCGTATTGTTTTTCATTTAGATGATGTTGTAGGAATCGAAACAGATAATAATCAGATGGCACAAGATCAGGTGATTATGAAGAGTGTGGTAGGACTTTCCATTTGAACTCTCTGATTTTCTGCTGTGTCATCTTTGCAATATGGGGTTGTGCATTGTTGTGCAGAAGAATGACACTCTTTTGATTCACCAGAGCAGACCGTTTTTTGAGCAAAGCCTGGATCTAAATGTTCTAATTGTTGACAGTAAAACTGGGAGATGATATTCTGGTTTTGATCCAAAAGCTCAAAATGCATTATACAGGGTGTCCCAGGAGGAAAGGTCAATATTCTGGGAGGTGATAGTATCGGTCATTCTAAGAAAAAAAGTTTGCATGGACAAGTGTCCTATTCCAAACAGTTTCCGAGATAGAGCTATTTGAATGTACAGTTACAAAATTATTGATAAGAAAGAGCTATTATGTACTATTGCTAATATTTATTGTTCAAGTTAAAAATTTGTTAAAGTTTATAATAAATTTTCGAAAATTTCACCGTCAACATTAATGCACTTTTCAACTTTTTTGAAAACATGGCATGTTGCTCGTCTGAGTTCATCTTGATGTTCCTTTATACGGGCAATAGCACCCTTTCTGCGATCCAACAGTTTGTCTTGTGTATCCACTTTTCTTGTGTACACTTCACTCTTCTTCCAATCCCATAAACAAAAATCTAATGGGGTTAGGTCTGGAGATCTTGGTGGCCAGTTAATGGTACTGCCACGACCAATCCACTGATTAGGGAAAGTGTCATTTAGATGTTGCATCACAATTCGGGTATAATGAGGAGGGGCTCCATCATGCTGAAAGTACATGGCAATCCGTGTAGCCAAAGGAACATCCTCTAGTTGTTCTGGTAATTCATTTTGCAGAAATTCTAGGTAATTTTGTCCTGTCATACGATCTTCTAAAATAATGGGACCTATCAACATGTCATCAATCATACCGCATCACACATTGATAGAGAAACGAAGTTGAAAATTTGTTACCACAGTACCATGTGGATTTTAGTGAGACCATCGATGAGAGTTGTGTGTGTTGTTGATTCCATTACAGGTGAAAGTAGCTTCATCAGTGAATAGTATTAATGGAAGCAATCAACGATTAGTGTGTAACCAATGACATAATTCTAGATGTGTGGCACTGTCCCCTGGGTGAAGATTTTGCACATGCTGTGGGTGAAATGGATACAAGCCGTCTTCATGCAATGTTCGCCATACACGTGTTCAGGAAACACCGAGATGTGTAGAAGTCTTCGCATGTTAGTAGTAAGGCTACACTCTACCATTTCATGAATGTTTTCTTGTTCCTCCACATTTTGTTGATGTACTCGTTCAGATGAAACATGAACACTGGGAAGCGTACCACATTCACGCAATGTATTGAAAACCTTGGAAAACACTCTTCGATCCAGAATTCTGCGCATAGGAAACCGTCGATGGTATTCTTCCACAGCAGCAGTGGCACTACCATCGCAGAAACCGTACACATACAGCATATCTGCATATTCAACATTTGTGAAGATGTGCAGCATTTTTACCAACACTTCTACAATGTCACTATCAACAGTCACAGCAGCCAATAGACGCTTAACACCGTAGTACACTTCAACAATGTCTCTATGAGCAATCACAACAGCCAACTAATGCTTAACACCGATTCACATGCATCAGACAGTGGCGCATTACGGTGGGAATGAAGGAAAATACTGTGCGCCAAATACGGAAACAGTTTGGAATAGGACACTTGTCCATGTGAACTTTTTTTCTTAGAATGACCGATACTATCACCTCCCAGAATATTGACCTTTCATCCTGGGACACCCTGTATACCACCAAATCCACAGCATGATCTAATTATGGTGCAATCCACCTTTTGGGGTGGGTTTTGGGGTCTGGCCCTGCCTCAGTCACTGCCTCTTCCATCAGATGTTTGCATACAGTACCCACTTCTCATCTCCAGTCATTATTCGCTCCAGATACACCTCACAGGATTTTTGAGTGCATAGAAAGGCACATACTGAGACATATTGCAGCAGATTGTCTTTTGACAGTTGTTGTGGAACCACATACACCATGCTTACTGACTTTTCCAAGCTTCCAAAGTTGTCTTTAAGCAGTCATTTGTAAACAGTTGAGCTTCTTGGCCATTTCTCAAGTAGTTTGACGTGGAGGTGATTCCACGAGAACTCATAGAGGGCATTGATGTTGAAGTCAAGTGGCTATCCTGATCAAGTGCGATCACACAGGTTGAAATTGACTGATCAGAATTTGAAAAACCATCATTCACACTTACGAACATTAAGAACGCCACCATAAACATTTCAAATATTTTCACTTGCAACGGTTGCATTATTGCCTTGCTTAAACTCATAGAGCATGCAATGGCAGATATGGAGGTTATTACTGCTTGTGATTGATAGTTTAAGAATGAGGGTTTAAAATGAATAATTTGATTAAAAAAGAAATAATTGAAAACTATCTCAATTATAATTTCCTCACATATCATTGTAGTGGTCCTTACAACTGTGATACTTGACTATTCTTTTACATTGGACTGTTTACATTGTAAAAAAAGACATTACTTATGTTACAACTTAATACTTATATGCATTATAAAATACACATACAGTGTAATGATAACAAAAACAATGATGTATATAAAATTGCTAGGGAGCACAAATGTGAGGAAAATGCTAGAAGTATTCACTTGAAAGTTCAACGAATAACTGCTGTGAAAAGCTCTTCAAAAGACCAATTCCAAAAGGGTGCATACTTATCTCCAGGAGGAGGACCTTCCAGGAATTGAGGAAACTGGGAAAAATCCTCTCAACACAAATCACCTAACAATTGGCATTCCTTGATAGGGTAAAGAATATCTGGAGTAGCAATGGAAGCATCTGCATTGTAAAGAGTAAAATTTGGCTTCAGCAGTGCAAATGACTGTGTAAGTTCATTGCCCCGATATTTCGAAAAACCTGATTCAAGAAACTCCGTGAGAAATCTAAATATTCTCTCCATATGACCTTTGATGGTTGGAACGTGAACTTATAGGAATGACCAAAAACCTTGGTTGCGTTTTAAAAGGAAAGGGAAAATATACATTAGCCCGAATATAATTGGGCTTTTCAGAATTTGACCCTCATCTCGATCCAAGTATACTATACCCTGGATAATCAGGAAAGCAGTTAATGCTTGGAACATGACATTGAACAATATTTACAAATAATATAAAGAAACATTCATTCAGTTACTCAGTTCAATGTAAAAATAAATAGGAAATACCTAAAACTCAAAAGAAACAAATAGCAGAAAATGAAAATATTTTGTTACATGAGTTTACTTATGGATTGGTGTGTTTTCCTCCTTTTTTTCCTTTTTTGTGACAAGCCATCTTGTCTGCCAGCCTTCTTCCTTTCAAATTCCACATTTCTATGAATAGTTGAGAATTGAATAGGTCCAATGGTGGTCTATGTTTAAAATTGAAATTAAAACTTCAGGTATGCTACAAATTAAAATTAAAAGTATTGTTACTGCTTACTGGACTGTACCAGTCCATTTAAAGCACCAGCTGGGACCCAACTAACAATTGTCCTCCTCAATGTCTATTAGCAAAATGGAAATAAATTTAAACTATTGATATAAGCAAGGGTAAGGTGTGCTGTCCAATTATTCATAAACAATTGCCATATAGTTTGAGGCTGATTACAACTGATTGATTAACAAAATATAAATTAAACAAAGTGATAAAAAATAACAAAAATAAAACAGCAAAAAGATGCAAACATATGTTACAATACATTGTAATAATTATAATAATGAAAACAATAAAAATTATAAATATATAAAAATATTTTTTAATCTACTAACTTTTATATGTTTAAGTGCACCCAAAAAACAAGCCCTTTAAAGAAAAAATTTTTAATTTTCAGTTAAAAGTTTCATGGTTCTTCAGCAAGACATAAAGGTGCAGTAAGCTATTACACGGAGACTTGACTTTATATGAAAACAAAAGAAACTGTTTACATTTTCTGTTGTAAAAGTTGAATGACTCACCAGCTAAACATAATTGTACAATAAGTTAGACTCAGAGGCTTGATGTTAAATGAAAATTTTTACAATATGAGCTGAACTCTGAAGAAAATGGAATGTTTAATGAGACAGATGTACAGTTTCTACAGAAGTTATTTCGCTGCATTTGCAAGAGTATGAGTTTTTTCCTTTTTGAACTTCGCGTTCTTGCGGTTTGCGAATTCGGACTTGGCGATAAAATTTTTTATGACCATTACTTGTGTTTTGCGCATATTACTTGCATTTTGCATCATGCATTTACGATGCCAACAAGCATGAGCTCCCTCTTCTTTTATGTTTCGAAGTTCATTTTAAACTTTGGCACCCTAGGAAAGGACATTTTATTATATTATATTTATAATGCTCATTATTAGCAGTTTTCAAAGTAAACAAACGTGATAACCATCGATTAATTCTTTTGTAGCTCAGTTTAAACTAGGGCATCGAACCAAAATATTTTTCACTCCGGTTTTCGTTCCGGTTCACGCAAAACAAAACATTTCGGTTTGGTTCCGGTTTTGCTCCAGCAACCACCATTGAACCTGTTCAAACCGGTTTTTTTTGCTCCAACTGAATTTTTTGGGGAAATTTTCAAGAAAATTACAAAATAATCCTTATTAATTGTTCTTTTTTGTTTAAGCCAAATACGTCTTCACTATCGCAAGTCAAGATGACAAAAATAGATATCCGCACATAATGCAAAATCACCCTCTCCCACTATGTAATGAACATTAAAAATTGCATGAATTCCCTTCTTACATTTTTCATTATTTAATTTTTATACGGCTCCTTTTATACGACTCCGTCTTATACTGTTCTATAGGAATTTTAAATTTATTTTTTCCTTTTTAGCTCATATAAAATCTATTAAAATGTTATTTATTTTTTGGTCTTTAATTTGATGTAAAATCGTTGTTATTCTTTCAGAAGTCAACATTTATTTGATTTTACAGTTCCAATATTCCAGATTCCAATATAAACCTCTCTCATTATCATAATCAATTTACTCCAGCAGTACTTATGCACTTGAACAGTATTAATTCACATTTAAATGTAGAATGTATTTCATAGAGAGTTGTTCAAAAAAGAGCTACTTAACTATTGTTTAAATACAATAATTTAGATGTTAACATTACAGATACCATACAATATATAATTACATAAATTTTCTTAAGATGTCAAATATGTACGCATAGTAACATTTACTCCAAGCAACCAAAATTCGATCCAGTTAATAAAATGTCCTCCAATTTGGTATTGACTTATAGGAAGGAATGGATATAAGTAACTGGTAGGAATAATAACGGGAAAGAGATACATAGTAAAGAAGAGCAGTAGGGAGAGACTTAAGAGAAAAGAGGGGTGAAAAGAAAAAGATAAGGAGGAGATGAGTGATTGAGGAAGCATTGAGTGAGAAGGGATGATTTGAAACGGTATATGCATATTTATATAAGGAGTTAAATGCACCTATATAGATAAATATATTAAAATTCATTCCCGTTGCCTACATTTTGGACTAGTTGTTGCGATATTATGTACATAATAGAGAAGATGTCCGCTGAAATTCAAAACGCAAAACGTTTCCAAGAAGGAGAAATTCAATGAAGTTGAAATACAACAACTGCATTTATTATGTTTGAGCATAGCAATGAATAGCATATTATATTCTTTTTCTCATTCTGCTTTATCCCTATTATCACTTGCACTCCCCTCCCGATCCCTATTTATTCCGTCCTCCTTCACAACTTGGGGAGATTCATCAAAGACGATTAGAAAAAGTATTTAGTTTTTTAAATGTATACATATTAAGCAGGAGAATGATGACAACAATAGAATCCAACTATACTGGTTTTCAAGGACCAAAAATGATAAAATTAATAAAAACGTGAATCTTTGAAGAAATTGAGAAATAAAATTCGATGATAAGAAAATTAATCTACAATCTTATATCTTTATGATCATGCAAATATCGTGCCAATATCTTAGATATTTTAAAACAACAACCAAAAATGTCTGCATGTCAGGACAAAGACGATTTTTCATGGGAAATGGAGATGAAACAGAATTTAATTGCTGTATTAAATATCCTCTTGAAATCAAACACACACAGAAAGAAAATTAGACTTACATATTCATCGTGTCATGAACTGTCTTTCTTCAAGCAGAGTTTCTAATGTGCGTTTTTGCAGTCGGCAAAATACTTCACTAAAAATAACAAATTCGCATTAATCCTTAATCCCTCTTCAGTTGTAAGCAACAAATGCTAATCTGTGTGTGTGTACGTTTTGTTTAAGATGCACTATATAAATATAAATTTATTAACCTGTAACAAAAGATAACAATAATTTTAGAGAAAGACTACCAAAATATAAGGGTTCAGTGCATATGGAGATCGGATGAAAGTTTATGGGGGTTTAACAGGGGTTTGGGAAAACTCAGCAGGACGTTTCCTTGACCCTCTCTCTATGTATTGAGATGCCCATAGAAAATCCCACCATTGAACCGACAGATATTATCACAAAGATGCATCTCTCCAAGGGCTTAGGAGCATGTATTCTCAAAAAAACCATTAGCCTTTGCCTTATTCGGTGTTGAAAAGTGAGGATTTCAAAAAAGACATATTAAAGCAAAAGGAAAAACCTTTCTCTCCCACTGTTTATGCGAACCGAAAAAATGGAACAAAATAAATAAGGTTTCAGTTCGGGTTCAGAAAAATATTTTTTTTTCAGTTTGGGTTCGGTTTCACTCCAGCTAAAGTAACAGTTTTTTTCGGTTTCAGTTTTCGGTTTGGTTCCGGTTCGATGCCCTGGTTTAAACTTCACTACCAATGGTGCCATTTTCGATAACAGTTGAAGTTGCTGGCATATAGCAGCCAAATTAGAAATTATTGGCTAATAGAAAAGCATCCTGCATGTTTAGTTTTTCGCAACTTTTATGAGTATGACATTGGAAATATTCGTTCTTCGTGTATGAGGTTGCTGGATTTTGACTGAAATATTTAATGATTTAATGCTATATCTTTGTATTTTGAATGTAATTTAAGAAACTGTTGTTTTGTTAGGTTTTCATTGTTTATTACGAATTTTTTATGTAAATCTAAGAATTATTATCATCTTGTAACGTAAGATTTTCTGCCGCGTATTTTGAACACGATTACTAAAAGAAATGTTATAACTTTCTTGCGCTAGGTTTTGGTTTTCTGTTATGCATTTCTAATGTAATTGGTAAAAGAAAAGTAACCTCTTTTTAATGCTAGTGTTTTTTTGTGGTTTGGAAATGTTTGTTGCAGGATACAGGAAAACTTGGGTGCATGACGTACTCAACATTCCATGTCAGTAGTTGAATTTATATTAAATCACTTCCTTAGAATGAACAAAAGAAGGTTGAAAATCCCATGCAAAATTATGTTAGAGATAAACTGTACAAGTGCAGGAATAAGTGTAATCGCTTTGTTATGCTGGGTTTTCATTTGCTATTATGCATTTTGAAGGTAATTAAAAGTATTTTTTTCACTTTATAATGCTAGGTTTTCATTTGCGGTTACATTTTCTTTTATTTTCTGTTAAACTGCATTATTTATGATATAAAGGTGAATTTTTTATGTTTTCTGGGAACCACTCTCTCTGGGAAAATAGGACTTGCACTTCGAGAATTTGCATTTCGCATATTTGCATTTCGCATCAGTTTTCCAAAACCATTTATTCGCAAAGTTCAAAAAGCTGGTGTATCAGCATTTGAAAAACTAGTTGTCTGATGTTCTCATAATATGAAATGACTTGGCATGGATCAATGTTTTTGTTGAGGGATTGCAGAATGGCAATTCAGCACTACCAAAGTGCATTTTGTTGTAAGTACAAATGAAAAACTGAAGTGGTGACTTGACAAGGGGAAAGTATTTTGAGGCTATTACTAGTGCTAGATTGAATTTTTTTCTGTGAAAAGAAAGTTCTGTTAGGATGATTTGTGTTTTCAAAGTTGTCCGATATCCAGGTAAATACCATAATAATATGATCAAGATAATTTTATTTGTGGTATTTCCTTTAGTTATATTTGAGTTAAGATCTTAACCAGCAGATTTATATATTGGTAGTGCATTTAACTATAAATTATCTGGCCTTAATTCATTTGATGAACAGTACTAATTTTGATCAAACAAATTATTTTTTATTCAGTTGCAGAAGATGCCAGCATGAGCACTCGACCTGGAACGGCTTTCCGTACCAAAGGAGCAATTGCCATAGGATTTTTGCTATTTGGGACATCTTTCTTATTTCTAACATCGCATCTGACTGCTCACACTGAACGCTTCAAGGATAGAATTAATGATATCCGTCGCATCACAACATCCATTGACTTGCCAAAACTTCTGCCTGTTCGACAAAAAAGTCGTGGTTTGTTGTATTGCCCATTTATGCATGCTGGCTGAATCTTTGAGTAAGTGTTTCACCGCATTCACTAGTTTGGGCTTATTTACAAGCTCCTTAGCTTTCATCACATCATCGTTTTATAATTATCACTGTTATTGTAAGATATAAGTGGAAGTAAGACTGAAATAGTGCTTGAACAGTTTTATATATATTAGTAATATTAATCTATGTCACAAACTGCTTTTATACTCGATACGCATGTTGGATTTTAAATTAGCAGTAAATATTTGAATTATAAAATGACTTTATCTCAAAATTTTCTGAGCACTTTATCATGACATTTTTTTTATTTGGTTCCAGTAAAAGATAGAATAATTGTATTCATTTAATTTTATTTCTAACTTTATTAAATAATTTATTTTGCTGTTCCAATAATAATTCTATGCTTTATTATGTGTGATCTCGCATCACTAAGCTGCTTGTACTAGTTTTAGAAAATTTAAAAAAGCACCGAGTTTTGGTGAATGTAGTTTATATAAGACTATATTTCAAATAGTTCTGATGCCAAAATTCACCCATAAGTCACTTCCAGGAAATTATCTCTGATCATTATTTCCAATTTTCACATTGTGAAAATTGAGGGACATCTTAAATTTGAGTATGAAGTGGTATACTATCAATACATCACGGTAAATTCATTGCACATCAATTCTTCACATGAAAAACTCTGTCACTACATCACACAACAAACTCGCCATGCATCAATTCATTGCTTGACAAACTTGTTGTGAGACAAATTCGTCGGGAGACAAATTGGAAAGCGAGACACCATGAATGGTGTACGGCAGGGGGATACAATGGTTGGGTTGGGAGTCATCCCCTGCCATACACCATCCAATGTTTCTCACCTTGCGTAATTCGCAAATAGAATTGCAATTCATTCTGGTATTATTGAAATATAAAGAAAAATTTTGTTGCAGAAAAGTCTCTTTCCCCCTGCAGTACACCAGTCATGGTGTCTCGCCTTCCAATTTTTCTTGCGACGTATTTCTCGAGCAATGAATTGGCACGATGAGTTTGTCATATGTTGTATTGACGCACGATGAATTTTTCGTGCAACAAATTTACGAGTGACAAACTAACCATGTTGAATTGACACACGTCAAACTGACCATGATGAGTTGTCTTACAACTAGAGTTTTGGGTTCACGGCGATATTTTTTTCCCTGGGAAACTGGAATTATATTTTCAAATGTCCCGGAAACCCTTGAATAAGAATGATTTTGCATTTTTAATATTTAATGCACCACTTTTCATTTAAACATGATATTTATTATTGATACAATGTAAATACATAAGTCTTTAATAAATCCCAATGATATGTGATACATTATTTACGACAAATTGTTAACAGATTCAATATTTAGATGCACTTTCACTTGCATAACTGATCTTTCCTCGATGTTGACAATGTGAAGATAACAAGAGACCAACTAGTAATGTATCCTATATTGCAATTCCCTCAAAGTTAAAACTGAGGGCAGAAATGTATGAAAGAGGTTTAAAAACAATCTAAAATCTATAAGAGCCTTCTACTGTCTCCTTGTGGCTCCCTCTGTCACACTGTAAAAATGCAAATAACTCTATAAAGGATCGAGATACTTTTTTTTTAATTTGACAGGAATGCTTGATTTACATTTTTTTAAGGTGATATTATAATATTTCTTATTCTGTTCATATTTTTCAGTCTACAGTTCGAAATTTCTCATGTTAAACGTTTAATTACCTATTTTGGGTAAATCTTGCCATTTTAACGGGATGTTGCCTTGCCAACCAATTGCATTGTTAAATCTCGATATCCTATTGTCATTTCATTCCTTATGGGTGAATGCATGCTTTCAATGCTTTTAATACGAGAGAGAGAAGGAAGGATAGGGAAATGATTTTCATAGAAACCAATGTAAACAACATTTGTTGCATTGTATGCGAGTAGGAATACGTTTGAATGTAGAACATTAATCATTCGCATATTAAAATCACTTAGATCATCATAGGAGTTCGAGACTTCAAACAACGAATGCCTAAAAGAAAGAAAGTTTGTCTTTCTGCCATCGATCAACAGATCAGTTTGTAACGTGAGAATTGGGCGCATTCTTAGTGATTTGCATTGTAGCCGGTTTTGTGTAATTGGGTAACATTGATTTGGATAATAGCTTCGCGTCATATCTATTCACGAAATTTCATAGAAAACTTTCCCGTTGAATTTCAATGGGCATCTCCCTAGTTCATATTCACTTGGTCAGAATAGCTAATTTGGTCGATTAGGGGAGGAGGGAGGGGGAAGGAAGGAGAATAGAAGGGGAAGGTAGTTCACTTCAGTGCTTAGTTTCAGATTCATGCAGAATTCTTGGCTATCATCTTGCATATATCAATAAGTGGAAAGCCTTCCTATTCGCATTATTGGAGTAAAGATCCAAATGTCTCATGTAACTTTTGTCCTAATGTAATGTCTCGGGATAGGTTCATGTTGTTTTTATCATTTTTTCGTCTAAATGATAATGCCAAATTAAAAAAGGGGGGAATAGGGATATGATGCACTTCATAAAGTTAGGCCACTGTATGATCATCTGAAATCAAAATTCCTATTATCCCTCTGAGGAAATAACTGTTGATGAAGCCATGTGCTCATTTAGAGGTTACATTTTGTTCCGAGTTTATATGCCCCTGAAGCCTAATGCATATGGATAGAAGCTTTATGTATTGGCTGAATCTAAAATGGACTATATGTGGAATTTTGAAATATATCATGGGAAGAATGACAAAATTGATAGCAGTTCCTCTGGTGTTGTGATCCGTCTGATTGACAAGTTAACTGGGAAGGGGCATACTGTTTATGTAGTCAGATATACACAAGTGTGAAATTAGCTTCAGAACTGGAAAAAAATAAAACTGAGATTGTTGGAACATTGATGAAGTCAAGAAAAGGTATTCCTAAGCCTATGAAAGAAGCTAAAATGAGGAAGGGGGAAAACATTTTTGTAGGAAAGGATATATACTGATTGAGAGATGGAAGGATAAATGGGATGTATGGATACTAGACACACATCTACAATGGCAGAAGTGTAGAAGAAAAGAGGAATACTAACAAATAAACTAATCATTATTGTTGACTACAATTAAAATAAAACGGGTGGATTTAGCAGACCAGAAATTGTCTTTTGGAACTTTAGATCATAGAATGACAAAATGATGAAGAAAATTAGCATTTCACCTCATTTTGATGGCAGCATCAAATGCCTGCCTTTTGTACACTTGTACAATAAAGAAAAAACTATCACTCACAAAGTTCCTTCAAAATGTTTGCAATCAGATATTAGCTTCAGTTAGGGAAAAAGAAGGAATGAGAAATGAACCTCAAGATTCTGGTAAATTTTCACGTGTCAGGTAGGCATTTTGCCACAAGAATAACAAAAAAATGATAAAATTAGTCAAAGAAAGTGTGTAGTGTGCTCAGAGACACTAAGAAAGCCAGATGGAAAAGCAAGACGAAAGGAAACATCATATGAGTCTAAAGAATGCAATGTGGGATCATGTGTGGATCCGTTTCATTATATAACAAATTTTTTTTTTTCATAATTCATTTAGAAAAATCTTGTTTATTTTTATCATTTTTATTCTAGAACCATTTAATGTTTTTATATATTCAATTTTAGCATAAAACATTTTTAAATAAAAATATAAATTTTCAATTATTTTTTTCCAAAAATAGCGTTTATGTTAACAATTTTTTAATTATAAAAAATATGTTAATTGATAGAAAATCAAATTAAAAATAACTAAGAAGGTTATCAGTAAACAATTTAAAGAAATTAAACATAGAAGTGAAAAAGTTTTTAAAATATGAATTTTTGTAGAAGGACAAAATATGCCAGCATACACAATGGGAATGGCCACCCAACAGCCAGCACTCTAGTGTTAAATGTACAGTAAATAGCACAAATGCATTGAAAAAATAAGTAAGTCAAGGCCTGCTTTGCAGGACAGGCCTTAGATTAGGAAATCTATAAACAAAGGCTACATGAAATAGTTTTAATTTTAATGGTAGCAATATAATGGTTCCACAAAATTAGACAAAATGAACAAATTACTACTTCTTTAATTTCCTCGCATTTTTCCTCATGTCGTCTGTTGGCTCAAAATTTGCAAGATGTTTTCTAGATGAACACTGCATCAGAACATTCAGCATTGGTGGTTCAAGTGCCGACCTGTGCGCACTTGTAGTAAGATTCAAGTTACTAAAAACTCTCTCCACTTAAGCATTGCTATGAGGAAGTATAAAGATTGCCTTCGCAAGTTTTCAAAATAATGGAAATTGTGGTTTCCATCTTCTTTATATTATGACACCTTGTACCAATATGTGTCAATATAGTTGGAACAAACAATGGATTGGGGCTGATACCAAAGAATATAGGCAGTGAACTCAGCATTAGCAAAGCCTAGGTCACCATCGTTAAAAATATTTCGACAGCATTTTAACTTTTTCCCTATCTCCTGATGTTTTCTTTGTCGAGTCAAAGATAAGTGCTGCATAGGTATATTTGCATTCATACAAATACTAAAAAGAAGGTTAAAGAAAAAATATAAATATACCTTAGGTTGCTGACCCAGTTCAGCAGCTTGGTTTTGAATTCAGTCTCACATTGGGTAGCGAGTTTCTGCACTTCATCCAAAGTATATTAACATACGTACGTACTTGCGGTACAATTTCACCAAAGAGAATATTATTTACATGATTCGTATTACAGGCATCCCTCGATTTATAAGTGTTCGGTTTACGTGTTTTCGCATATACACGATTTTATTTTTAGCACCATTTTTCGGTATACGCATCGTGTATTTGCATTAACGCGATTTTATTATGATATTTTTTCAGTATACGCGTCACGTAGTTGCATGAATGTGATTCGTTATGTGCACAGTATGTACCATTAATATATTTTATTACAGTAAAACCCCTATTTAACGAATCGCTGGGGGATTAGAATATATTTCACTAAATCGAGGTTTTCATTAAATGGAGGTTTTCAATTAAAATGAGTTAAATTTATCTTTTTTGCTTGTGTATTAGTTCCATTATACAATACCAAAATAAGGCCACTGAAAATGGTCTCTATAATAAAAATCCATTTTTCAATTTTGTATGCACAATACTTATAGTAATACTTTTAAAATAAACAATTATAAACAAATTCCAGTGACAAACAAGCCTTATTGCTATTGAATATGAAAATTTCTGTAATGAATCATTCATATGATTACAAAAAATAATTTCAAAATTTTCAAAGTATTTTCAAAATTGACATAAATCTTGAAACAATTTTTCATCCCTCCTTTAAAAAGCTTCATCATACAACATTAAATAGAAAATATTGAAATATATTTGGAATTTCACAAAAAATATCAAAATTATTCAAAAACCAAGCATACATAGCTACAAGAAAATTATTTATTAAAATATTCCAGCAAACTTGTTTGCTTCTTCTGGCAGGTGCTCTGAACATTCAGAACTTCTCGCTCCAAAGAATTTACTTTTGATATAGTAGTGCTGTTCACATCAAAAGAAGTTAAATATCTTCGCACCACTTCAAGTGCCTGAACCGCTTCACCAAGTGTGGGAACTGATTCTTCTTCTTGTACTGCCTCTTCTACTACTGCCTCTTCTTCCTCTGCCTCTTTGGTATTACAGATTTCTTCCACGTCTTGTGGAGGACCAGACGTACTCTCAAGATCATCACACCGGACAAACTCTTCAAAATTTGTGTCCATGTCAGGTGCAATTTTCAACCAATTTTCGTGGTCAATCACATCGATATCTACATCAATTTCCATAGCATTGTTGCAATTGAACACAGCCTTATGAAAACAGTTTGATATTGTTTGAGGTGTAACTGAATTCCATGCAGCTGTTACCATATGCAAACCCTGAAGGACGCTCAGTATCAAATGTTTATTCATCTCAATGTAGGATACTGCTTTCTGCACCAAAGCCTTCCTGTACTTTGCTTTCATGGAGTGAATAATGCCCAAGTCAAGTGGCTGCAGATGGCTAGTACAATTAGCTGGAAAAAACACCACTTTAATATTGCGAAGAAAATCAGTATCTGGAGGGTGGACCGGACATTTATCAATAAATAGAAGAATTTTTCTATTTGCACCACCCATCTTTGCATCTAATGATTTCAAAAATGTTTTAAATATATCCGTTGTCATCCATGCATTTTTATTACTGGCATATTTACATGGCAATGCCCGTACATTTTTAAAACACCTTGGCTTGGCAAATTTACCTATTATTAGAGGCGTCAACTTTTCACTGCCATCTGAATTTCCACATAAAAGTGCAGTTATCCTATATTTACTTCTCTTTCCACCATGGCACTTGTCTCCTCTAGTAGCAAGAGTTTTTGATGGAAGAAGGTTGAAAAAATGCGTTTCATCTGCATTAAAAATATCATTCGGCTTATAGCCTTCTAAATACCTTACCAATGTTACACTCTTCCAGTAGTCAACAGCTCCTTCATCAACACTAGCACTTTCGCCTCAAACACTTTTATATTCATGTCCATGGCGCTTCTTAAATCTGTCCAGCCATCCATTGGAACCCTTAAAGTTTTCTATTCTAAGCCTAGTTGCTACCCTAATTGCTTTCTCCTTCAACAGTACACCATTGATTGGGAGGTTGGCGGAGCGCATTCCCACAAACCACTCTATCAATATCTTCTCCATTTCATCATATGGTGATGATTTGATATTTTTTCTTTTGATGGCTTTACCCCCACATTTCACTTCTTCGTCAAGTATTAATTGTTTATTCTTCATTATACAAAACAATGAAGACGGTGCAAGATTAAATTTGCGTGCAATTTCTATCACAGGCATGCTTGGGTCTTTTCCACTTCTTAAATGATTTTCACTTTTTCCGTAATTGTCAGCTTCTTCCTTTTACTAGTAGCCATTATTAAGGAATAAAAATAAAAATAGTAGAAAGAATATTTTTCACAATTGCTTCAGGTTTACCCAGTGATCGCCGAACAGGCAGGCAGCACAACGAAGACTTGAACTGCTAGATAAGGTAGACGGAGAGGGGACAGGCATTACATCATCGGGATCGGAGTAATCAGCTGACATGTCTCACAAGGGAAGCCCCCAAGGTGTGACCCTCGTATCGGAATTCGACTTTGCAGAATGAAATTATATGCAAAATAATGGACTCCTATTTCTACCTAGGTGCCAACTCGACGTCGTTTACGAGAAAATGTCCTTTGAAAATCGCGATCCGAGAGTCATCGAAATAAGAACGTCGAGTATATAGCACACTATGACAACAGGTAACTGAGCGTGATACCAGAAATGAGGAACATACTAGCAGGATTCATTACATTGTAGGATTTACGGTTTCCTTGCGGCTGCTACCGTCTTAGCAGACAATGTAGCCGCTTGCGCGTGATGAGCCATTCACAATGTTTTGTGCGTATATCGTAATTTTTACGTACAATATGTTTCTTTTGTAATTTCTTTTTGCACAAAAAAGTTTACTAAATGCGGGAAGCGTCAAATAAAAATTGAAGTACGAGTACATAATATTTTTTCACTAAATGCGGGTTTTTCACTAAATCGGGTTTCACTAAATGCGGGAAAATAATACATTGTTTATATGGAGCTATTGTCAGGACCTGAAAAAATCTTCACTAAATCCCGGATTTCACTAAATGCGGGAACATTAAATTGGGGTTTTACTGTATTTATTAAATATTTCGTAGATTCTTGCCCATTAATTGTCCTTACAGTGATACCATTCATTGCATCGTACAACAGAGCGGGGTTTCCCGGGGGTTCCTACGGCAGTAGAATCTCTTTTCTTATTCCTATCTTGAAGCAAGTAATGCATTTGAACCCACTCTTTTTGTCCTGAAGAGGGGTTTTCTTCTAAAAAGTGATGTACTGTTAGTGATCAACAACTTAAGGGGGAAAACCCTCGCAAAAATATTCATTGAGTTGGGTGAGGTGAATATATTTGTGTAGGAAGGTTCACTGATCAAAGGAATTTCTAAACATCTGTAATTTATGGCAGAGACTCAATGCACAAAATATTAAGTAAAAGTCGACGTTGCACAAGATGCTTGAGCAGTAAAAACGCTCATTTAATCAACTTTAAAGATGTTTCTAAGTAAAACACTTGTGCTCAGCAATGTAAACAATGCCTACTACATTATTTTCAATGAGAAAAATATTTTCGATTTACGCGTTTTTGTTTTACGCAACAATTTTCAGCAACGCAACTCGCATTTGAATCAAGGGATATATGTATGTATTCATATAAAAATATTAATACTCACTGAATTTCTTAGTAGTTCATAGGTTTTTAAAGCAAAGAGCTCAGATAACATCCAAATTTCACCTTATAAATATCCGTGAATCATGGAAATGTCTTAGTTTTTCCTTATAAAATCTGTAAAACTGGATAAAATCCGTGAAAATGGCAGCCCTGTTCTAAGGCATTTCAATGAGTGGGTTAAAGGACGTTTTCTTATCATAATAGTAGTAATGATTGTGTATAAGATTTGCATTTATTAATTTTGAATTTTGAACATAAGTCAGTGGAAGTAAGTTGTATTTATTATTTTTTGTGAATTAATAGAGCATTAGTTTTAATACATAGTTAATATTCAGAAACAAGTGTTCTGAAGGTACATACAAATATCAGTGAATATATTTTAAAAGCAGGAATAAAATTTTGCAAATAAGTGATAAAAAATTAGTAGAGTTATGAAGAAGTTGTTGAGAAAGTAACCATGTCATTCAGATATATCTGATCCCTATTCATTTCAGTTAATGATTCCTATTATAATGAAACCTGTCATTTAGAAATTCAACAGAAAAGGAGAAAAATTCTGAACTTGGGAACTGTGGATATCCCACTTTCTAGAAAGTGCTTCATGCATAAAAACTTCATTTACTTGTTTTCCATTTTGTATGTTCAAGTTATCTCACTGTCCTGAGATTTAGTAAGGGATTTTTCTTCTATGCCTCAGTGAGGACATTCAGGGTTGTAAGGTTTACTCTTCAGCTTGGTAGCTTAGTTTGTCAAAGCACCTGCCTGGAAAGTGGGAGGCCCAGGCTCAATTCCCAGTCAAGTTTGGAATTTTTCTTCATCTCTGTTTTAAAATTTATGTTCAGCATTGTGTGTTGAAGCAAAAAACCTTCATTTACTTATATTCCATCCTGTCGTTTAGAAATTCTATTGAACATCAAAGACTTAAAAGCCAGCTCAGGTTAGGTATTCAGGTTTCATGAGAGATTTTCTATTTGTGTATAATATTTGAGAATAATAACGAAAGAGACACCTTTCATTAGATAAATGTGACCTCAAATTCTTTAGAGCAATAAGAACAAATGAAGGAGAAGAGAGGGCATCTCAGGGGTAATCCAAGTAAGTCCACATGCAAGCACTAGATTAAATAACAATTCATAAGTTTTGACCCAATATGCTAGGGCAGAAAGAGCCTAAAACATCGCTTCCCAAAAATGTTTACATAACAAACCCCTTCCTATATTTTTTCATGAATCTCTTGTAACATTTCAAGGCCACCTGTTCCTTTACTCCTGGATCAAGCAGTAAAAGAAGATCTCAAGGTGGCAAGCAGTGACCCTAAATGGAGGTGGAAATGGGCATGAGCAACCCCAATGCTTATTAGTAAAACGTTAGGTTAAATTATTTTTCAAATGATTTTTTAATTCAGAACATTTTGTGAAGGAATCATAGAAAAAGAGTAGTCATCTTGAAGATTGTCCCAATATTTTGAAGTTCATCATGTCTGATTAGAGTTGCCAGTTTTCATTAAAATGCAGGGTTGATATGGGACATGTAACCTGGTACTCACAAGCACCACAGTGCTCTTTAGCAGTCTTATCATGCACTTCTACAATACTAAAATTGTCTTTCCTGGCACAATTAATTAGATTTGTATGTTTTTTTAAGTGTACAAAAGGACATTTTTGATTGCTTTGATGCTGATTTGATTTTATTTATGATCATTCCTACTCTTACAAAAGTATAGTGGTGCTTGCTGAATGCTCTAGAATGAAAGTTGGTGCTCGCCACATTAAAAGGTTCCAGACTCCTGGTCTAGATGATAGTGAGAACTATAAACAGTGTTTATTTTTCATTTTAAGAATTAATAAACAGAAATAAACAAGAGAAAGTTGTATTTGTTTATACTGTAAAATCAATGTAACATATTCAAACTTGGATTTCAAAATACAGGCATACCATTTTCAGATGGAAAAAAAAATAAAAAATAATTTGGCGAATTAATGACATTTAACATTTGAAGGAAAGTTTGAAAAAGAACTAAAGCAATTATTGTTAATTTTTAATTCTTATTCTGATACCCCAATTTACGTTGCCCTGATATATGTCGATTCGAAGTTACGTCACCAATCAATTAATACCTGTGTATTGATTTACGTCATTTTGATTCAGAGTTACTATGTTCACAGTTTCAAGTTTTTCATGCATGTATCATTTGCTAATATTTTCATTCATACTCAAGGTATTCTCGAGATAAGCGACCATAAACTATCAAATAAATTGTTACCTCTGTAAGTTCGTTCGTTCACTCTCACTTTTAGATATCGAAAGGTTATGTGCTGGCCACATGAAAATACAAAACTTATATGTTTCCTGACACCTGAGCAACTTAAGTTTTTAAATAAGTCGTCATATACCTCAGTAGGTTCTTCTGTTCACTCGCAATTTTAGCTATCGGAAAGTCATGTGCCGGCTACAGGAAATACCAATATTGTTTCAATGTTCCATAGTTTATCCATTCAGTGTATCATCGTGTCTAAATCCAAAATTTGGTTAGGTATAAAGTTAAAATGGCGGAGTTATAGCCGTTCAAAGACCATTACATACATACAGACAGGTTGAAATTTCATCCCCAAAACCTGAGTACACTCTTCCTTTTGATCATATTAGATAGCATGCCAAGTTTAGTGGCTCTAGTATCAAGCGTGTGGATTTGTACAGCATAACCGACAGAAAGACAAACACTTTAAATTATAGTGTAGATTTTCCTTTTCTTTTAATTGTATTCTGTATTGTAACTTTTCAGCATTATATTCAGGATGCCTTATATTATAAGAATCACTAATCCTGTGTTACAGACAAATTGAATTCATCGGTTTCAAATTCTGAACATTAAGAAAGTGGCACTCAAGATACGAGTATTTCTTGCCTCTGATGTATAGAGTAAAAGCCCATTTATCTTCCATTCTTTTAATCAGAAAAGTCTTTATCAATGACTCCTCTCATGTTATGGTATTCTCTAGGTCTCCTTCATCATCATGAGGTGTTCTGCCTCTAGGCAGGTCCCTGGCACCAGCGTTGTCTCCACTCATTTCTGTTCCTTGCCATTTCTTTCATTTCCTGATACCCTCCCCTTTCTTTCAGATCGTCAAACATTTTTATTCTTCTACGTCCCCTTTTCCTTTCCCCTTCTACTGATCCTTCCAACACCATCAATAGTAAACCTTCTCCTCTCAAGATATGCCCTAACCAGTTACTTTTCCTCCTCTGAATTGTTTCAAGTAATCTTCTCTTCTCATTCACCCTTGTTAGTATTGCTTCATTCCTTATCCTATCCGTCCACTTAACCTTCTCCATCCGCCTCCACACCCACATTTCAAATGCCTCTAGTCTTTCTTTCTCTCTTTTCTTTAGCGTCCATGTTTCACACCCATAAAGCAATACACTCCAAACATAGCACTTCACAAGACGTTTCTTCAGATTTAAATCCATTTTACCACATAGTACCCGTTTTTTCTTATTAAATGTTTCTTTTGCCATTGCTATTCTTGTTCTTATTTCTTTTTCACTTCTCCAGTCTTCAGTTAGCATGCTTCCCAAATATCTATACTGTTTTACTTGCTCCACTCTTCCATCCTTTATTGACACATTCATAATCTCTCTATCCCCTATTCTCATCACCTTTGTTTTCTTTATGTTCATTTTCATTCCATATTCCATCATCCTGTCTTCTAGCTTTGTAACCATTTCCTGAATATGCCTCGTTTCATCTGCCAAAATTACCATGTCATCAGCAAACCTTATACAATTTATTATTCTACCCCCAATACTAATTCCTTTATCATTCCCTATTCCATTGTCAATCATTTCTTCAGCATATATATTGAACAGGGTTGGCGATAAGCAGCAACCTTGCCTTACTCCTCTTCCTAAATCATACCATTCGGTCTGTGCATCTTTTATCCTCATAGCTGCTTTCTGTTCCATATACAGCTCTTTAATTAACCTTCTATCTTTCCAGTCTACTTTTTTTGCTTTTAGTATTTCCATCAGTTTTTCCCAGTTCACTCGGTCGAATGCCTTCTCCATATCTATGAAGCACAGACTAATTCCTTTACCCCTTTCTATATATCTCTCTCCACTCATTCTTATCAATCCTATTGCATCTCTTGTACCTCTACTCTTTCTAAATCCAAACTGTTCCTCTGCAACATTTTCTTCCATTTTGCTAATTAGTCTCCTGTTCATAACCCTAAGTAGAACCTTTGCTGCATGTGTAATTAAACTGATTGTTCTGTGTTCACTGCATTTTCTTGTTCCTTGCTTTTTCGGAATTGGAATCATAATTGTTTTGACGAAATCCTCTGGCCACATCCCCTTGTCATAGATTGCATTACACAACTTCACTATTTCTTCCAGTCCTTCCTCATTAAGACACTTAAATAATTCTATCGGTATCTCATCTACCCCCATTGCCTTCCCATTCTTCATATCCTTTATTGCTTGTAGCACCTCTATTTTCAATATCGAAACCCCTGTTTCGTCATTATTTATTTCATCCTGCTCTTCAATACGGAGATCCTTTGGTTTTTCATTTGATTTGTACAACTCCTCCATGTATTCTCTCCATCTATTAAGGACCTCCTCTTCCTTATATAGAACTTTATCTTCTTTACTTGCAATCTCTTTCACACATGCACTTGTTCTCCATCTATCCCACGTTACATTTTTTACTTTCTTATACAACAAGTCATACATTCCTTTTCTCTCTAGATCTTCTATATCTGAGCATTCCTCCTCTAGCCATTTCTCCCTTGCTTTTTGGGTTTCTCTTCTTAGTTCATTATTCAGTTTCCTGTATTTCCTTTTTCCATCTTCATCAGTCCTGCTTTTGTATTGCCTTCTTTCTTCCATCTTTTCTATCATTTCCTTTGTCACCCATGGCTTTTTTATTCTTTTTCCTTTGAAAAACCCAATAGCCTGTTCTGCTGTTTTCCTTATAGCCTTCTTTATCCTATTCCATGCTTCATCCACATTTTCCTCCGACACGTTTTCTCTTTTGATTGCCTGAGCTAATTTTTCTCCTATTCTTTCTTTTCCTACTGTGGCTATATTCTCTAAATCCCATTTCCTAACTATCTTAGCCTTCTTAACCTTCTTCAAGGCTAGTTTTATTTCGGCCATGAGGAGCACATGATCACTGTCAATGTCTGCTCCTGGAAGTCCATATGCCTTTTTTACTCCATTTCTATATCTTTCTTCCACTAGAATATAATCTATTTGATATCTGGCTCCATCTCCTGGTGATTTCCACATGTATAGCCTTCTCTTATGATTTTCAAACCAAGTATTTGATATAAACATCCTCTTCTCTTTACAGAACTCAACAAGTCTTTCACCTCTTTCATTTCTTTTCCCTAGTCCAAATTTTCCTACTACTTGGTCTTCTCTTCCCTCTCCTACCACAGCGTTCCAATCGCCCATCACTATCTTGCAACAGTTTTTACCTTCCTCCTCCATAATATTTTCTATCTTCTCGTATATTTCTTCAACAGCCTCATCTTCATGTTGGCTGGTCGGCATATAAACTTGTATCAACAGTAGATCTTTCGGGTGCATTCCTATTCTAAGAGCAATTGCTCTATCATTTACAAATATCACCCTCTGTACACAATTTGCTATTTCCTTATTCAAAATTACCCCTACTCCATTCGTTCCTCTAGTACCTCCTGAATAGTACACTGTGATGTCATCACTTTTTATTTCCCCTCTTCCTTCCCATCTCATTTCACTTAAGCCAATCATATCCATTCTATTTATTTTCATCTCTTTCTTTAAATTTTCCAACTTCCCTGCTCGTAGGAGTGTTCTAACATTCCACGTGCCAATTCTCAACTTCTTTCCAGCATCCTTCCTTCCTTGTGTTAAACGGAACCTCTCGTGTTGTCCCCCCCGGAGATCCGAGCGGGGGACCATTTTGCCTCCGGAATATTTAACAAGAGAAGACTTCGTCATGATGCCTCTACATGGGATATATTGTGGCGGTGGTTTCCCATTGCCTTCCGCCTATATATTCAGCCGCCCCTAACATGGGGAACAGACGCTGTTTGCAGCCGCCCCTAATATGGAGAACAGACGCTGCTGCCTGTTGGTCCGCGGGAGGTATTTTATTTCCCTCCTACCCTACATATCTGTAGAGCATTCCCCTATCCGCCACCCGGGGACGCGCCCTCTAGAGGTTACAGGCTCCTCCGAGGGAGGTCTCCTTAGTGTCATGTTAATAGTGACTGACATAAACTTTGCAAAACTTATACCAATGCAATTTATAATGTTGCTATGCTCCATAGTCAACCAATAGGTGCCCAATTAGTCATGATTCACATTATAACACAGAAAGATATGTGCCTTTGACAATGGGGGTGATCGCCTCCTTCCCCCCCTTGGACTACCCCATTGTCCTCTACTGGGCACATTCTTAAATTCAATCTGCCCAACATTCTTTGTTTCTACACTGAAGATTAAGTCTTTATGACAAGGGAAAGAAAGATTCTGATGGGGTAAGGATTTTCAAAATGTATGGTTGTTGGCATAGGCAGAATCAAGAGAGGGTAGAGGCAATTGGGGCGATCGCTCCCCCTTGGGAGGTTTCTGGATCCTCTCCTGGCCTTTGTTAATCTCATTATTTTGCAGCCTTAAATAAAATTTCACCTTAAAATTCCCTAAAAATCATGAATGAGCCCACAAGTAGTGGAGTTAAATAATGGAAGCAAATGAAGCTAACCTTACAACAAGAAGTTGGCATAGGCTAACATCTGGTGAATGTTTTTCAGTAGATATATATTAATGAAGGAAAGGTATACAATTTATGATATAAAAACAGAAAACAGCTCAAATTTTCACTGATTTGAGTTAATTAATTTATTCTCCTTTATGTAAAGTACTAAATTCTTTTAGAAAGAATTGTTTTTCCTATACTTGATCAATTATTGTTTTTAAAATGCATCATGTTGGTGTTGAAAAGCATTGTCATAAGATCAGGGTTGTGCTGTGAATCATTGCTGCCTGTTTATAAATCCCTTTTTGGCTGCCCTTTGTCAAATCAAGATAACAGTGAAATATTAAGAGGACCTTGAGCAATATTTTATTTGTAAAAGTAATGGAAGAGAAAAAGTATGTGTTTGGATAATCAGCCCACTTTGATCTTTGAATACTCTGAGCAACGTTTTAAATGGGGGCCTACATCAAATGAAAATTTTGCCAGCCCCATTTTTAGGGGGTGAGATTGAGCAATTGCCACTCTCCATCCTTCCAATTCCTGCACCATTGTGGCATAGAAATACAAATTTCAGGAGCGTAGAAATACAAATTTCAGGAGCTTATACTTATTTAGGAAATATAGAATACATTTAAAAAATTAAAGTACATAATGTAAAAGTGCTGTACAATACAGACTACAAGCAATTAGAGACCCCATTATTAGCTGCCTCTGTGTGCCACATACTCTGCACTCTACACAGGATGCTTCTGATGTAAAGTTATTCAGTAAAGCATTTTAGTACTTTTGCCATTGATTACTTCTACAGTCTTTGTAGCTTATCTCGCTTCATGATCTTGGTGAAGAAAATTTTAAATTCCTCACATATGACTTTAAGATAGCTGAGAAAATATTAGCATATCAATTAGAGGTATCCTCTGATTCACGCAAGAGTTGCATTCCTGGAAATCATCTCATAAAGCAAAAACACAAATCGAAAATATTTTTCCCATTGAAAATAATAGTACCAGTTCTGTTTTCACACATTCTGTTTTTCTTCACTCCACTGATCCCTATGCATGGGCATCCACTTGGGGGGCAGGGGGGCAGTTGCCCCCCTCTGAATCAGGCCTGTGTCAATGGAAAACAACCATTGATGTGTGGTTAGGTCAAGGGATTAATGCAGTAATTTTTCTGAGGTCAGGCAAGCAGGTAGGGACCTCCTGCATTATGCTTGAAACGAATCACTAAAATATTAAACCCACCAAACCCGACTGTGGAAACTTGTCTTTCCCCTTGCCCCCTCCCTCCCTTCCCCCTGGAAAAGTTCCAGTGGATGCCTATGTTCCTATGAAATAATAGATATCGTTAAATCTTTCTCAAGTTCCTTTTCTTGTGGTAAAGATGATATTCCTGTGATTGTTGTTAAGGCAAGTTCCTATATCATTGCACCTATCTTATCTGACTTAATAATCAATCTATACTTCAGCTCTGGCCAATTCCCTACTACAATAAACTCTTTAAAATCCAGCACCCTCTGGGATTGGAATGTGCTGGATTCCACATTTTTCAAGCTTCTCAAGAGATATACCTAATTGTTGAGCAGTCTTGGAGAAGCACAATACAGTGTACAAAAAACTTTTGGAAGAAAGTTAGCCTACATAATAAAATAATAAACTTTATAAGTATTATATTCCTGCATCAACTTTTTCCTTCCTTCTAGCCACTTTATTATTTCAGGTTTTTGAGCTACTGTAAGCATAACAGACGTTTGATTTTGGCTTTTCTTAGGGTCTTGATTTTTGCTCGCCATAATTGCGGGATGGGTGGAAAATTTTGCAATACAATATCAGTACACAAATGAATAGTATAACAATGGCCGACAACAGTTGTTTACATTTGATAGAGCCATCTTCTGATAGCGGGGAAAGCATAATAATCTTGAAAAACAAATGCTCTCAGAGATGTGTGCTGGATCACTTTCTTAATATTCCTGATTTTTTAAATTATGATTTTTTGTGAAAAGTGCTGGTTTTTAAGGTTTTCTGGTATTTAAGGTCCTGGATTTTCATGAGTTGACTGTGCATAATTTTAAATTTTCTGATGTATCTCCAATACTCAAAAAAGGTTCATGAAATGTAAATACACATAAAATATGCATGCATATTTTATGTGTATTTTCCAAAATATTTGAAAAATTATTTGTTAATCACATACTGCTTTTCCTCAACTCCTTCAATTTGTTAACTCATAATCAACATGACTTTTGGAAAGAGAAGTCTACATCTGCTGCTGCCTTCAACTTTATCAATAGAATATACCAAGCTCTCAATAACAAACAGCATACTTTAAGTATATGTTATGACCTCAGTAAAGCTTTTGACAGAATTGACCACAAAATACTTTTGGTGAAACTTTGCAACTTGAGGCAAGTCCCTAAATTGGATTATTTCTTTTCTAAGTAACTGCTATCAAATTGTGAACTATTCCTAAAGAGCTAGAAATGGCTCTACCACTACTTATTCTACACCCCTATAAGTTAACATCGGTGTTCCTCAGGGATCAATTCTTGGACCCTTACTTTTCATAATTTTTATGAATGACCTCCCTAACAAATTCTCAGATTGCCTTCCGACCTTGTGTGTTGAGGATACTTTGTGCCTGGTAACCGCTGATAGTTTCACGCTTCTGGCTGAGTAAGTTTTAACTGGTCATATATAACAATAAATAAATATTATCAGAGATGTATTTACCGTATATGCCAGTGTATAAGTCGACCTCTATTTTTCGGACTGTAAATACACGACTAGACATCACTGTATAAGTTGACCCCTCACTTTTTTGCTATAAAAAAACTTTGAATGAAGAAAACGAGGAGTTTTATGGTTTTTAAAACCTAAATTTAACCTTTTCCAAAAAATGCAGTGTTGATTTTTGAGTTATTAAATCATTTGTTTAATTTAAGAAAGATCAGTCATATACCATATTGTCATCTATTGACAGAATGCATTTTTACCTATCCTTCATTCCTGTAATTACAAATAGATTGTTTATATTTTTAAGATTCAGTAATAAAAACAAGTTAAAATTTTAATTTTTATTAACTATTAAAAATAATTATCTTAAATCTTTTAAAATAAAGACAATATGTAAACAATGGAGCTGCTGATTCAAAATGGCGCTCACCTATGCCGTAAGATCAAATGTTTTCGTAAATATCAATGTTTTAAATGTTATTTAAGGGTCACATTTTATATTCGGGTATAAGTCGACCTTAAGTTTTCGGAATATTTTTAGCTTCCAAGGACCACTTATATGCTGGCATATACAGTATCTTTATCTAAAAGACCTTAGAAATCCATAGTTTGAGTTTTTTTATTTAGGTATTAAAAGAATCTGATAATAATGAAAATTTAATTTATTAATGTTATAAATATGAAATAAATTCTTATCGTATCATACTAGGCTCAGAAATAAAAACATTTTTGTAGAAATAAATTAATTTCATTTATTTATAAGGAAATACAATCAGGAAAATGCCTTAGCATCTGAACAAACATAGAAAATAATTTGTCAGAGAAAGAAATAACATGGTTTAGTGCCTTTTCGTCACAGAAAATTCATCACTACGACAATTGGTCACAGAAATTTGGTCGTATAGACAATTGGTACTTGCGACATTTCGTCACATACGACTTTTGGTATCTACGACATTTCATCACAGATGACATTTGGTATCTCCAACATTTCGTCACAAGTGGCATTTGGTACCTAAGACATTTCGTCAGAGGCGACATTTGGTACCTATGACAATTTTGTCACACGTTACATTTGGTACCTACGACATTTCGTCACCCATGACATTTGGTACATGCAACATATATTAAACGTCATTGCAGCTTATGCAACAATGTTTCTGATATAATATATGTGATAAATGATATTGCCATAATTCAGAAACATGAAATCCTGATATTTCGAATAGATTTAAGGCTAAGTAATAATGAGACGTTATTTCATTGGAAATTAAATTTATCAATTCTTTTCGCTTTGTTAAATATTTTCTAATATATGATAAATAAATTTTCAAAATGTATCATCCAGAGTACTTTGATACCCATGAAGCCCATGTTCCCAGAAAGAAACCCATATCCTCCACACCCCTCCCCCTGCCGATTACGATTAAACTTGTTAGATATACATAAATTTCCAACATACGTATCATCCCTAGCATTTTGATACACATGAAGCCTATGTTCCCAGAAAGAATCCACAAACGTAACGTGTGACGAAAAGTAATGTATGATGAAAATAATTTTGTGATGTAAAGTTGCAGTTGCCAATTATTTTCCATGATGAAAACTTGTTGATACCAATTTTAATGTGGGACCAAATGTCGCTGGTACCAACTGGAAATGTTGGAGCGCAGTCCAAGTACTAGCATCCGAAGAGTTTCCAATCGAGTTTGTGCTAGTTGGATGTCAGTTTGGAGAACCATGCATGACTTTGGTCTGTAACCGTTTCACATCCAAGCTGTCCAAGCTCTGCAATCAAACGATTACTTCCCAGACCGTTGGATTGGCCAAGGGGGCCCGGTTGCTTGGCCAGAGAGATCACCAGACCTTATGCCTATGGACTACTTTCTCTGAAGTCATATGAAGTCCCTGGTATATGCTGCGAAGTCAAACAGTAGGGCTGAGCTGCTGAATCGAATAATGGATGCCGCTACTCACATCAGAAATGACCAAGACGCTGTGATTAGAGCTGTTGTTTCAATTACGTGCAATTACTGTGCATTGATAATCAAGGTGGTCCTTTCGAGTCACGTAAATAATGTGAGTAATTTAAAATGGCAGTATTTAAACTGTAATTTAAAATTAAATTAAAGGATGCGAATTACTCATGCAATAACATGCACATATTCTGTCAGGAATGTTAATTATGAGCCAGATCACCTTACCTTTTCACGTGCCCATATCTCTGAAACTGTTCACTTTAAGACATGTTTATTAGAAATTTTCTACCCAAAAACACATAGTTGAACTATGGACATCCTGTTGCGGGAAACCCTCTATAATGCTCTTCTCTTTTGTAACAGTGTCCTCCACATGACCCTGCTTTGTGTGATTATGTTGAGAGATTTCACTAACTTGTAGGCCAATTCAGCATAAAAACTAAATACATGGCTCTTTTAACCTTTAAATGCCAGATTTATTTTGGGGTATTTTTGTTCATTTTTATGGAAAAATCACATATCTCATGAATTATTGATACTAAAATGTTCAATAGCATTTTATTGTAAAAATAATGAAGAGTTGCCTACTTCTGTTCTGTAGGGGAAAGAAACATCAAAAAAATATTATGAAAAATATATGTTCGTGAGCTATCTCACTTTGTGTGCCCATATGGGCACATTCAGCATTTAAAGGTTAAACATTGTTTTTAAAGGAATCCATATTGGCATGCCCCTGTGTGAGGTATACATTGCAAGACAATGTATTGGGAATTTGCAAAGGAGTACAAGTCTTTTTAAGGGAGTGCAAAAGGAGTCATGATTTTTCAGAAGTACAAAGTCGCTGAAAGGTGTACTGTACTCCCGAAAGGAGTATGTCTGATCACCTTACTAGCGTACTTCTTTCAATTTTTGAAAATCTGGTCACCTTACTTTTGTCTCAAGCTCATATCTTATCTAAAAATAATAAAATATTTCTGTTACTTTGTTACATAATGCCTTTTTGTCTAATGCTCTCTCTCTCTTCCTTTCCCTCCCACTCTCCCTTTCTCTCTGTCTCTTTTATGCCATCCCCCTTTCTCCTCTCTTCTTCCCTCCTCTCCCAATCCATCACTCTCCCTCTTAACTCTTTCCTCCCATCTTTTTATAATTCTATCCCTTCCTTCCTCCCTGTTTACCTTCCATCCTCTCTTCCTCCCCACTTCTCTTCCCTCATTCTCTTCATCTATATAGTTCTTTAGATAAACAAAAGAATTTATACATACATGTCCCATTGGGATTACATAATTTTGCAAAAGTTCAACAATGGGGATTGCCATGATGGTGAATGATTTTTCCTTAAAAAAAGTGAAATTTTGGCATGAAAAACACATTGTAGACTGAATTAACACATTCCAAAATGGACGGTAGAAAAATAAATTTTCATTCTTTTAGACGTTCTTCAAGTTTGTATGATGATTTTAAGTAATTTTTAAGTGGTAATGAAAAAAAGGTTTGCACAATACGTTTCAGCTATGGAAATGGAGAGAAGAAGCACTCCTGAAATCGATCTCGTGACTTAAATATAGAAGGTGAGCAGTTTAAAAACTTTAAAGTGGTGATGCCAAGTAATTCCTGCAAGTTTGGACAATAAAGTATGAGAAAGTTTTGAGTTATAAGTGATTTTCTCATTCTCCCTTGTAACTCCATGCATGGTTATGGAAACTCATAATTACAAAAACTTGCCTCTATTATAATAGATTTCTGAAAATCTTTGAAATGATTGACAAATATCTGTTTCCTCATGAATCCTGTGATCACCAGGGTTGGATATGGGTGTATATGTTATGGTAATGGTACGTAATCGGGAAATGTGTGCATTTACCGGTAAATGTGCACATTTACCATCAAACTCAGTAAATGTAAGTTTTAGTTTCCAGAAATACGTATTATCTGCACATTTCCCGGTAAATATGCACTTTTAACAATGTGCCTTGGTAAATGTGGAAATAAGTAAGAATGAGAAATGCTACACTTGAATAATTACGTTAATTTATAACAAATCATCCAGAGTTCAACTCCACTGGTATATATTAAGATGAATGCTTCCCAACCCGAGGGGGGAACACAGTGAACGTGAGGAGGAACCAAAAACACTTGGACTAATCGACTCAACCCGGTGGGGCCGAGTAAAATTTGCCTTCATGTTCAAATTTAGTTTAGTTAGTTGTGCACATACCAGGAAATTTACATATTTACTGGACAATGCACGTTTACCGTACTTCTAAACTGCAACAGATGTTCATGACGCTGCCAAGTTGTGGCCTGTGTTGCAACGTTAATCTACATTTACCGAACTTGGTAGTAAATGTGCACCAGTGGCGGCTTGTGCCCAGAAAAGTAGGTGAAGTTCATATATAAGGTATTCATCGTAGGGCCAAATACATCCATCCCTCGCTATACGAGCTGAATCCCTTCTGAAAAAGTTGCTCGTAAGCAAAATCTCGTATGACGGGAAGTAAATTCACATAACCGTACATGAAAAACATTATGATATGTTCCCGAGTTCAGAAAATTACTTAATACATCCAAGTTTTACACTGAAATTACACTTACGAATCAAACTCATAATACATAAAAACACTGAAAATCCAGCGGCTCTGCATATAAAAAAATACAGCAAAAAGTTCATCTCCAAAAGTACCAAATAGAAAATGAAAGCAAAGCAAAAATATATTACATTGAAAGAATACTTTGTATTACTTAAATTATGTTTTAAATAGATAAAATGAGAAATGAGCACTCACCCAAACAAGTTGACATCGGGTATGGTGCGGTGGTGGTAGGTCTTAGTTTTTGTTTGGCCTTATAGGTGATGGAACATCTGTGTTTTCATTTGAAGACAAAACCTCGATCTCCAATTCTAAAGTGGAATGTAGAAATGCAGCTCAAGATAGGTGAAATTTCGTAAGGGCGAAAATTTTGCTTGAACAGTCAAAAACAAGCATGTAAAAGCCCATCTCATGTAAGCGAAAACTCGTAAAGCAGTTGCTCGTATAGTGAGGGTTGAGTGTAATGTCAAACCTATATAGAGTTGCTGTTGCAATTATACTTGCTTATTTTTTGTAAATTAAGGAGATTCGCCTGTCTTTTAGGGCGGCGAACTTATCCACGATGTCTTCATGGAAAGGCTGACTTTTCATAATTTCACTTAAGAGTTCGTTTTGGATAGAAATATTCGCCAATGAAGACAGTCTCTGCTGTGACACTGAATTTCTTAGGTACGTCTTAATTCTATTCAAGCACAAAAAACTTCTTTCCACTGATACACTTGTTGAAGGTATAGTCACAATTAAAGAAAAAAGTCTGTAAGCCTCTTGGAATACACCCTTATGTAATTCATTTTCACAAAGAACTGAAATCACTCTTGTAAGGGGAACATTCCTATATTGAACATCTTGGTAGAGCAGTTCAAGTTCAGTTTTCAGTCGTGGAATTTTCTTAAATGGAGTTGGGTATTTTTCTTGCAAAGAAGAAACCGCATTATTCGGGAATATTGTTGAGTACTTTTCAAATTTTGAAGTATCCGCTAGGCCAAGAAAACTTAGCTTATTAATGTCTTGAAATCTAGTGTTCATCTCCATTAAAATGTTATCTATTATTTCATAGTACAACATTCTCTAATTCAGAACCATTTCCTCTTCCGTTAAGTTGCTGTACTTCCTTTCTGATAGGTCACTTCTGTTTTGGCCGTTTAAAAAATTTTGGCATAGCATTCTTCATTCCTCTTATTGCCAATTATATTGCAGGTGCTTTTAATTTTGGAATCACAGAAATTGATATACAAGGATTTCTTTTGCAAAACATCAAATAAAACATACGTTATATGGAAAATGTCATAAAAAACTAGAGCTAAGAATGCAAAGTCAAAATCGTGCATTTCATTCAGAAACCCTCTCAAAAGACGAACGGCTGTCTCTCCTGACTCGTTGTCTGCCAGAATTTTTTCAAAAACAGTTTTTAATCCATCCAACTCCTTGACAATCACACTGAGAAGTTTTGAATTTGAAGACCAGCGGGTATCTGTCACTGTTGGTATACGTCTTCCAATAACTGTATCCATTGTGTAAGTTCATTTTGCCGAATGATGGAAAAAAGAGGGTATCCCGCTAATGCTAGTGAAAAATATGTGGCATTTTGTAATTTGTTTGCAACTCTGTTGCAATGCAAGGTTCAGACGATGCACTAAGCAGTGGACAAAGACAGCTTGGGGAGCTTTTTCTTTTACTTTCTTTTGAAGTCCATTCAAATGCCCAGACATCACGCTGGCGCCATCATAGCACTGTCCAACCAGTTTGCTTCTGTAATCAAACTGCCCTAAAACAGCGTCTACTAAATTGAATAGAGTTTGTGATGTTCGGTCAGAACTGACATTATGAAATCCTAAGAAACGTTCTACCAATTCAACATCTGAATTAATTAATCTCAATATGATTGAACATTGTGATTTTTGAGTAATGTCGGTAGTAGAAAAGAAGTCCACAATACTAATTTTATTTTTAACATACTCTTGAATGTAGTCTGAAATACATTCAATTAATTCATTTTGTATTGTCTTAGACTCGCCAGTGAATACACTACTAATATTTTTAGAGTGACTTTGAATTTCTAAAGGACTTCATGAAATCAACAAGGATGCAAGTTCTTTGAAATTTCCTTGGTTCAGAGAAAAAGTTCCTTCATCATTTCCGCAGAATGCAAGTTCTTGTTTGCTTATATACAAGACTGCATCAATGACCGTGTGCATGAAGATTCTGTTTAATCGAACATTTTCATTGTATTGAGTGAGATATAGCCGAGAATTTTTCTTCAGGGCGTCGACAGTTGTATTCCTATCCTTTTCAAGATTCTTAAACTGTAACATGCACTTGAGGTGTTCAGATGAATCTGAATGTTTGTGAAGAGCATGATTAATGTTCAAGAAGTCACAAAATCCTACCTTGTTCCAAATCTGCTTCTTGACTCCAACAAGCAGGCAAGGCCAACAAAATAGTTTTTGCAAGTTATGACTTCCGCATAACCATGGATATTCATTGTACCATGAACTTTTATAATGTTTGTTGTATGATTTTCCAGAACATTTAATCTCCTTTTTTACACTCACACTGATAAGAGGTGTAGGTCTCCCAAGAAGTAAAAGATCTTTTTTATCGTCCTCCCTCCATCGCGAAAAGTGCGTTCTATTCTATTCTATTACTACACACACTGCATCATTGGAAGGATTCATATTTACTTAACTATTTAACACTCAGGAATAAGAACCTTTTGAATTCCTCTTGGCATTGAAACATCGTTTTGAATGCACTTCACAATAGCACGTGCACTCTCAGGGTTCACTGAAATAACGGGCACCCAACGTCCACGGCCAGCAAAGTTACACAGGCTTGTCCCAACTGGGCAAGTGAAGCTGGTAAGCACGTGGGTGAGAAGAGCTGCACTCCAGCCAACCAAGGTCAACGTTAGCCAGTCGGTGCGTCCATCGTTACCATGGTAACCAACGTCAACTGTGCAGCCTAGGAGCCGAATAAGTGTCTCGACTTCACTACTGCACGTGCAACTGGGAGGTCGCTGAGCATGCAGCTCAAATAGTGGCAATCGGCATGGATAGCAGCTACTCACATAGCTCATAGTCAGATTTTGTGAAATAACATTTTAAAGGAGAGCATGGAACTGTGGCTTTACTTCTGGCAAAATTCAAGGCAAAATTGAAATATTTTGACTTGAAATTTTATATTTCCAAGTAAACGAATTGTACCTATCTGCTGAAAAATATTCATAAATTATAGGTGAAGTGGCACTTCACTAACTTCACTTGAAAAGCCACCACTGATGTGCACATTAACCAAGAAGTGTACACATTTACCAGACTACGCACATTTACCATGACACATACATAGGTCCATACCGTACACTTAGTTCCGGAGTGGATTTCTTATATGCAGCTATGTCCAGTGCTGCATAATTACCATCCTCAACAAGGAGAAAGGTATTGACCGATTGTGTATACTTAGTTCTGAAAACCCATTTTCATCCCTGAAGATCACTGATATGACATAGAAAAAATTATTTTTCTCCCCTTTGTCTCTTATTGTTTCACTTTTAAAATCCATAAAGTAATTCAACTGGCATTGCGCACTTTCTTGCACAAATCTCCATAATGTCTTACAATCACCTTTAAGTACAGTGAAAACTTGATTATCCAACCTATATGGGGAGAAGGACCATTGGATAAACCAAAATATTGGATAATTCGTAAATAAAGGAAACAATGCTCATTTAGGAGCATTATTTATTTATTTAATTATTTCACATACAGCTTTGGCCACTTAACAGTGAAATTTAAAACAAAAAGTAATATAGTAAAATATTATTCACATAAATATTAAAATTAAATTATCATTGGTCTCTGGATTGAATCAACTGGCAGTAGGGTTGCCATGTATAAGAAGTAAATTCTGGGAGATTTTTTTCTAGAATAGAAAAAACCTTATGTAAACTATGAAAGTTGTTTTATTTATTGATTAGAAGGCATTTACTGAATATTTAATCAATTTTATTTTACTAGATTAAATAATAGGCGGTAATGACCTCGCGTGGATCATCTGTCGGGCGATCTCTCGCGTGAACCGACTCCCAAGGATCTACCAAGTGAATCGACTTTTGGTGGATGCAACCGACATATGCTTTCTAACTATGGTTAGACAGCTCATCTATTTTTATTTTCTCCATATACCTAGTATAGGGGAAAGTATTGTATTTATGAAAAAAATGGACTTCGAGATTTCAACGGAAATACACGTTTTGAGGTCCCCTGAATACATTTTGACCATTTTCTCGATGATGTCTGTGTGGGTGTGTGTATGTGATAGCTTTTTTGTGGGTGCTCTAACTCAAAAACTATTAATCAGGTCCATGCAAAATTTTATATTTAACATTTTTATAAAAGTCAGAAGAACTGATTAGTTTTTGGTAAAAATCGGTCAACCAGAAGTGGGTGTTTACTCTTGTCACTTATCCATTATTTTGAAATATTTGCTTTAATATTTAATAAATGTAAAAATGTATTGAAATAAAAGTTGTTTCTACAATCTTTGTTTGAAACATTTTTCCATATTGTTTAAGAGATATCTTATATTTTTAGCTGCCACCACCATGCCACCTGCCGACGACTATTGTTAACAATTGATGCTTAGTTACATCTTATTGTTAGTAACGCTCCTTTATAATTTCTTAATTGTTGGAGCTTTTGAAATATTTGCTTTAATATTTGATAAATGTAAAAATCTGATGTGGCCACCACATGACTTTCTCCATATCTGTAATATTTATAAAAATTCCAAATAGGTTACATAATAATAAATATTTTAAGAAACTGCAAGAAAATTTTCTACTTGACAAAGAACAGAAATAAACTCAAACCATATCCTTCCAATATTGGATATAGCCACAAAGCTCCAACAATTAAGAAAAGAAAAAGGAGCATTACTAAGATGTAACTAAGTGTCAGTTGTTAATAATAGTCCTGTGTAGGTGGCATGGTGGTGGCAGCTAAAATATAAGATATCTCTTAAACAATGCATTATATGGAAAAATATTTCAAACAAAGGTTGTACAAAATTAAATTTCCTACAACTTTTATTTCAATACATTTTTACATTTATCAAATATTAAAGCAAATATTTCAAAATAATGGATAAGTGACAAGAGTAAACACCCACTTCTGGTTGACTGATTTTTACCAAAAACTAATCAGTTCTTCAGACTTTTATAAAAAATGTTAAATATAAAATTTTGCATTGACCTGATCAACAGTTTTTGAGTTAGAGCACCCACAAAAAAGCTATCACATACACACACACACATCATTGAGAAAATGGTCAAAACGTGTTCAGGGGACCTCAAAAGGTGTATTTCCATTGCAATCTCGAAGTCGATTTTTTCATTAATACAATACTTTCCCCTATACTATGTATATGGAGAAAGTAAAAATGTATCAGAATAAAAGTTGTTAACACCAATACTTGATTACCCTTATAGGTGAATTTTGGTCATGAATGGAAATACAATCAACATTAATTGCCAGCTTAAGTAGATTTACTCACAGATGCTTGGAAGTTTTAACACCATTTTCCCTTTGCATGGTTACTTTTCATTTTGCACCTTAAGCAACTCAGTGGCATACACAGGATTTTGTGAAGAGTGGATTCATGATTGGTGTTAAGAGAGTAGGAGGATGAGGTGAAACCTTGGCTTCAACTTACTTTTATTGTTAAGCATTGTGTAAACAGTACATCTTATATGTGACATGACATATGATCAACAGCTTTTTGCAGAATCTGGACCATAATTTAGCAGTATGTCACTTTTCCTGGCTAGTCACCCATTCAAGTATTGAATGTCTGCTTCATAGGGGGTCCTAACACTCATAATCCCCTTCCATAAGTCACTTAAGTAACTTGAAATATATTATTTACAAAACAACCACATTTTTTTAATTTTGCTTTGTTTTTAGCAATTTTGTCTAAATTATTTTTATTTCTCCAGACATTTCCCAAAATTTTGACTGCGCTTTCTGGTGTGGTGACCTCAATTTCCGTTTGGAGCAGCCTCGTGAAGAAGTCATGGAATGGATTGTTTCTCAACAGTTTCCATCTAAAGAGCCATTGTCACTACCTTCTGATCAACTTCAGAGGGCTATTTCTGAAGGTTAGGCTGCTTTATTTAATTGAAATGACTGAGTTAATTTTTAGCGCAGGTTTATTAGGCATATAAACATATATTGTGCTCTTTCAAACAGGTTTTGTTTTCAAATCTTTTGGAGAAGCAGCTATAACATTTCCTCCAACCTACAAGTTTGATCCTGGAACTGATCATTTTGATTCATCAGGCAAGATGCGCACTCCATCTTACACTGACAGAATCTTGTTTAAGCCTTCATCTAGAGAAGATAAAAAGTCATCATCAGCTGTTGAGTGCCTTCATTATTATTCTGCCCACAGCATAAGAACTTCTGATCACAAACCAGTATGGAGTTTGTTTCGAGCATCAATTCGTCCTGGGAAAGACACGTGAGATTATTAATTTTATGAATAAATAAACAATTTTTTAGCCCCATATGTAAATGTTGACTTTAGGCATAGCTTATATTTCAATTTTATTTGTAGGGTTATTTCTTGGACTGCCAAAAATTTCTAAAAAAATCATTGCTGTAACACTATTTTACAGCTGGAAAAAATTTATAATCCTTGTAAAGAATTTTCTTGTTCAAAATATATATTTAGATAATGGTTAAATAATGCTTAAAAATTATTTTTGACAATCTTGCATATTTGATGACAGATATTTCTCTTTACTTTGGCTTTTATAAAGTTATTGATTAGCTGTATGTTATCATACTTAAAATTAAGTGATTAACCCCTCAAGTGCTATTTTAAAATGGTCGTCCCCATGATTTAAATGCTACCGAATGCAACAATTTTTTTAGGCTGGCAATATTTAATTTTGATTAGTTTTTGTGCTTACAACCAGTGGCGTAAATATGGGTACGCAAGTTACGCGATCGCGTAAGGGCCCAAGACCAAGGGGGCCCTCACCCTTGCATCCATTGTTTATAATAATTTATAAATTTAATTTTCCATAATAAATATAAATACTTTGTTTATCAAAATTCTATGTTTATGTTATTTCTATTAATATCCATTACACTCAGAACACACTAACAAATATTCAATTATTAAGTGGGGCCCTGAGAAATTTTTTGCTAGGGGCCCAAAAGCTATAGTTACGCCACTGCTTACAACTTAATTCTTTGGGGTCGGATAATGTGTGATACCTTTCATTGCATATTACTACACATATAACAGGATTCACTGGGCAGTTCCTACAGTGGTAGGATATCTCTTCTTATTCCATTCATTGAGCAAACAATATGCTTCCCTAATTCGACTCTGCTCTTTTGTAAAGGGAGATTTTCATATTAGAAGTGACGTCTGTTAGCCTTGTTGTGTCAGTGTCAATGCGCATTTGTTTTCCCTTTTTCTTTTCAACTCCACACCCCAAAAATGTTGTGAATATTTCAAATATTAGTCTTTCTAGCTGTTTAGTGCAGCGTTACTTGCAGCATCAATAAGGGTATGTGCTTACTTCCACCCGGCATGGTAAATTAATGCAATGGGTGGGTTTATTTTTAGAAATGTATTCCAAAGTACTACGGAGCCTCCTGGTGGAGAACTTTTCAACTATCCCCGATGGTCCCGGATTTAAGGTTATACCAGTTCCATGTATTGCCAAGAGATGGTAGTATGGTAAAATAATTGATTCTTTTTGTATTGCCATTTATAAAATATTTGCACTGTCAATATCATTCTACTGAAAAACACAGGCACTCTGTTGATCTTAACCTCCTAATCTCTCAATAATACCTTCCTCATTTTCTAATTTACTTTCAGATGATAGTAAATTTCATTCAGAAGTGTTACTCACGTGAGAAACAATACTTTCGTCATCACTATCTTGATTTTCAGTTACATTTAGCATTTATAAATCATTAAGTGTCCTCCTTATTGATACTATTGTCTTTAACTAAGGGAGGAAATCCTTAGCAAAATATATTCTTTAAGTGAGGTAAGAGAGGAAATATTTGTATGGGAAGGTTCCCTAATTCAAAGGGCTTAGAGACATCTGTGATTCAGAGAAGAAACTTAATGTTTAAAGAATGAATGAACTGTAAAAGTGGATGTTGCACAGGATGATATAGATTGTCGCACATGCTTGAGGGGTTAATCTACTGCAAGTTTTGTTATTCTTGATTCTGTAGGAAACTTGTTTTGGTAAATGTCCTATTTTCCTTCATCTTGCTAGGTATGACTTTGTATCTACTGGAATTTATTATTTATTTATTAAGTTTGTTTCTAATAGAATTAAAATAAAAGGTACCATTGACAAACTTTTAAGGCAGGTATTATTTACCAAATTAAATACTGTATTAGCCTGAATATAACGAGATATTTTTTCCTGAATTTGCATCTGAAAATTAGCTCTCAAATTATATTTGAGGACTAGTGATTTTAATAAGGATAATGGTTGAAAATCTCTCTGCCCTTCTTGGAAGGAGTTGGTTTTGAACAATATTTTAGACTTTCTAGATAGTCCTCCTGTTGTTGATTAGTACTATGAAATGGTGTGTACATTGCCTCAATATAGTGCAAGTTTCTGATTTTTATGTTTTTTCAATTTTTCCTTGAAAATCCTTCTAAAATATTGGGATTGCATTATATTCAGGCCGATACAGTAATATGAAATTAAAAATAATAAATTTATCATGGAATGTTTTTTTCTTTGTTATTAGTTATTTCTTGTAATTTAAGCAGTAGCAATTCTCATTAAATAAAATAGCAAGTCTGGTAACAAGAAGGAGTTTTACTGCCTCAAGCTAAATTTTCAGTGGATTCCTGAAACAATGTAAACTCTACTTTAGAGTAAAATTTAATTAATTCAGAAGTAGTATTTAATAAAGAAACTAAATTGAAAGTCATGTTTCTTCATGTGCATATAGAAATGGCAATAAACATGTAAACACATTCAGGGATGATTTTAGGTGTCTTGTCACCCTAAGATATTGCCTCATTAACTGTTTTGTACTTTAGACCATGCCTTTGCCCATTATACTATGTATCCATATAAAGTTATGGCATATGTGGTGAACTTTATTTACATATTTTTTTCAAATAACAATGTTAAAAATGCAACAAGCGATATTATACTATGCCTAATGCATTTCTTCAATTCTAGTGTACCCCTTGCTGCTGGACTGTTCAACCGTGAAGTATATCTGGAAGGAATCAAGCGACGTGCTGCTGCAATCGATAGTAGAGAAGGATACTCAACTGTTTGCTCTATTCAGTAGTTGAGCGTTCCAAAATCTTAATCTGTTGCTGCAGCCTTTAAGAACTGTTCCTTGCCATCACATCTCTTGTTGTTAAACTCTGTGATACATTGTATTTATATTCCTATATTATTTAGTGTACCTGGTTTTTTTTTATAATTTCATGGTTTGAGACCATTATTTTTTCGTTGCAATTTGGTATTAAATGTGATATACCTATTTTTTTAGTTTACGTTAACCCTCTGTGATTTTTATTTTCTAGTCATTTTTCACCCTTAGTACTTAATGTATTGTAGTAATTTTCCATAAGAGGCAGTTGTAGTATTTAATAAGTGCAGTTTTTCATAGAAAAATTAGGCATAAATTTAGATTTTTCGTTATTTTTTTTAACTTAGCACAATAGTGAAATGAAATTAGCAACCAGAAGAGAACAAGTTAAGCAAGTCGGCGGTTGTGAAATGAAGTACACGGAATCATTTCCGATCTACGACTTCTCAGGTATTCTTTCAATGTGCATTAAAGAAATATTATTCAAATGTTGTATTTATTGAAATAAAATATTATTTATTCAAAGTGTTGCTGTTTTATTTATGGTTAGCAGGTGGCGTAGAATGTAATATTTTCGAATATAACCGCCGAAATTTCAAAAGTATGATGAGCGAAAAGTCATTTCTACTTGCGAGTAAAATATTTTTGGAATCTAATTTTAGATTTCTGTTGCTACACGTTTTTTGTGAAATTAAGTGACATATTTACGAAATGATTCTCATTGCCGCGAAAAACCATTATCCAAACAAGCAAACATCAAAATAGCTAGTTGACTCCAATAAGGCCTTGCTACAGTTCACGCTGATGAGTGAAGAATAATTATATTTATATAAAATGATATTTGCATTATCGTTCCGTAGTCTTAACAGTAAATATTTTCAAACCTTACAAAGAGTAATTGACAACATGAGGTTATAAGGCGATAGTAGAAGCGCATGTGTGACGCCTAGCACGGGCAAGTTGTCCAATATCCGCACGGTTGCAGTCCGCCATTTTGTTTATTTTCCTACAGGAGTTGGGTCGAGAACGCTGCAAAGTTATTTAATTTTATTAATGTAGTGGTCTGTGAATAACAAAATTATTAATTATATATATGGTTGGGTTGTTTCCCCTGGCAACAGGGGGTGAAAAAATCCGCAGACATTGGGCGTATCGCGAGTAAACACGTCAAAGTGACCGTGTCCGGTAAAAACTCTTACAGTCTAAAGAATAGTCGTGCGGTCACCCTCAGTCTAAAGAAGTCAAAAATTCAGAATAAAATAACAGCAATCGAAAACATGAACCACGTCAATGACAAGGAAAATCAAAACAATGACGTTGAGGAAATGGATACTCAAGAAGGTATGTCGTACATTATATTTAGCCCTCTTCCTTAGTGATATCGAGATACTATTCTATTAAAAGTTTTTGTTACTTTATTTTCCGAACTATAAATCATTTGTTAGTGGATTTTATAAATTTCGTTCTAAAATTGTTGGCATGTGTACGTACTCCATTGATTTCATTAATATGAAACCCTACGATCGAGTAGGAATTGCCGTCAATACCTGGAATCATTGTGAGATTTCGGCTTATTGTAAAAATGTTTACAAGTTATTAATCGAGAGTCACTTAAATAATGTTGAGTGCAATAAAGGCAAAAATTCGTGTTACTTGTGTTTCGTCAGTGGAGACTGCCGAGACACCAAATGATGCTGGAGAAGGAGATGGTGGAGGTGAAAATAGGCAGCTGAACGGTGAAGTTCAAGAGCAAGCTGCATCGCAGGATACTGAAATGGAGGAAGGTAAGTAGTAATTTATAGTTGTAGCGTTTTTAATTTGCTTAATTACTATTTATTTATTGATATTGGTGATGTTTTTTCGAGAGTTTATAATTACTAATTGTACTTTAATTTTCAGACGAGTCACGGTCAGAAGCCACTTTTCGTTATACTGTACATAACATAAGTAAACTCAAAGATTCAGAACTTTCTCCACCATGCATTGTAAGAAATCTGCCGTGGAAAATAATGGTTATGCCAAGAAACAGTACTGGACCAGATAGGAACCAAAGGAGTTTAGGATTTTTTCTCCAGGTTCGAGAACGTAGTTTTACATAATGACGATAGCCCCTTATAGTTCACGTCGGATTATATTTATTAATTAATATAGGATTTACCGTACTTAATCGGAATTTTAATAAGCTATTGCAACTATTCGCTCATTGTTTTGTAGTTAAATGCATACTGGCAAATTATGTCCTGAAGGAAAAAACAAGTTTCGTATTTATGATATACTATAAATCACAAAAAATATGTACTTCAACCATGAATTTTATAAAATTATGAATTTATAATCTTTTGAGACACTTAAAATGATAAACTTTAATCACCAACTGTGCTTAAATAATTATGAACTCATCATTTATTATAGTGTAATGGAGAGTCTGAATCCTCTTCATGGAGCTGTTTTGCTCTTGCTGATCTTAGAATAGTTAGCCAAAAAGAAAATGTGGAATCATTCACCAGGAGTGAGTATTAGTTCAGAAATAAAGGCACCATTTGTTATTTTAACCTTAGGTTTATCTCAATTTATTACTTTTGTTTTCAAATTTAATTGTTTTAATGCTCTTTTACAGAAATACAGCATTTGTTCTTCAGCAAAGAAAATGATTGGGGATTCAGTCATTTTATGTCATTGAATGAAGTTTTAGATCCAGAGAAAGGATTTATTAAGGACGATTCAATTATACTTGAGGTAATGGTCTTTTTATTGACAAAATCTACACTTTTCTTTTGCTGTACATTATTGCAGTTAACTTCTGAACATTTTTCATTTAGGTACATGTAGCTGCAGATGCTCCTCATGGAGTAAGTTGGGACTCAAAGAAACACACAGGCTATGTTGGTCTTAAGAACCAAGGTGCCACTTGCTACATGAATTCTCTACTACAGACTTTGTACTTTACAAACCAATTAAGAAAGGTGATGCACAAAATATACCTAGAGTATAAAAGCTGGACCATTGTATTTATTTTTAGATAGAATTTTTGTTATTGATACTTATTCTTTTGTGCAGGCTGTATATAAAATGCCAACTGAGAGCGATGACTCTGCTCGAAGTGTTGCCTTAGCTCTTCAAAGGGTATTCCACGAACTTCAGTTCAGTGACAAACCTGTAGGAACTAAGAAACTTACCAAATCCTTTGGCTGGGAGACTTTGGATTCTTTTATGCAACATGATGTACAAGAGTTTCTTCGTGTGGTAAGCAAATATTTCTGAACTTAATCTTCCCATCAATTGTTGTTCTTAAGATTACTTAAAGAGAAATTTTCCTTTCAGCTATTGGACAAATTGGAGAGCAAAATGAAAGGAACATGTGTGGAAGGCACTGTGCCAAAGTTGTTTGAGGGGAAAATGGTGGTAAGTGGACAAGTAATTATAAAAGAATCCAATGAGTGTTGATTCATTGCAATTATCTAATGAACATGTTTCATTTGCAGTCATTTATCAAATGCAAAAATGTTGATTATGGATCAACTAGAATTGAAACTTTTTATGATATTCAGCTTAATATTAAGGGAAAGAAAAACAGTAAGTATGCTGAGGTTTATCTATTGCACCTGTTTTTCTGTATTGTCACCTCTTTATGCACATTTTTTAATTTTTCTTGATTGTGCTGCATTCTTATGTTATACATAGTTTAAATCAAAACTATATACATAATTTATATTTAATAGACTAGCATTTTAGCCTGATTTGAATCATTATTTCTGATCATTAACCCCTCTAGCCGGTAAATTTCAGATCCCTTTTCATCCCTCTAAATAGGCATTGTTATGAATTTCTGCATCCTTGGCTTGTAGGTTTATTTTTTTGTTGAAAAAATGAATAGTTGGTTCTGATCAAGTAAAGTGAGGTCAAGGTTTGTACACTTGTACAGACAACTGCAGCTGAGGCAGGATGGAAAGGTGTGCATCAAACCAGCTGGAGGGGTTAAACGAAAGACGTAAAATAGCCTCATCTAAAATTTTATTCCATTTTATTACGAAACAAAATAAAATTTGTAGAGAAGCATTTCCTAAAAAATTAAACTTTTGATCTGAATTCAAAGGATGTAATTGAATGTTAATATTGTTGATTTGTAATTGATTATAGTTGATGAGTCATTCAGGGATTACATAACCACTGAAATTTTGGATGGAGACAACAAATATGATGCAGGGGAGCATGGATTACAGGATGCTGAAAAGGGAGTGATTTTCTCATCCTTTCCCCCAGTTCTCCATCTGCATCTTATGAGGTTCCAGTATGACCCAATTACAGACTGTTCTGTGAAATTCAACGACAGGTATTTACAATATAATATAGATAAAATAACCTTAAATTTTATAGTAGTTAACATTGTCCTCTCTAATTCAGATAATGTAAGATTGTAGTGTTCATTAGCATAATGGTGTTATTGGAAAAGTAAGCAGTGTGTGTCTAAGAAAGAATTATATGAATCCTGATTTGCTTTTCTTTGCTACCCTTCTAAGGTTTGAGTTCTCAGATAAAATTAGCCTAGACCCATATTTGCAATCAGCTGAGGCAACACGTGCGGATTATACCCTTCATGCTGTCCTTGTGCACAGTGGGGACAACCATGGAGGACATTATGTTGTTTTCATTAACCCCAAAGGAGATGGAAAGGTATTTTGACTTTTTTTTCTATTCCCAAATGTTTCTATTCTAATGCCATAGTTTGAAGTGATGCATTTGTAGATTTTTGCATATGTATTTTTACCAAATTTCCAATAATTTGTGTATTCTTGGTGGAGGGGGTGATAATAAAAATTTGTTATATTATTGTTTTACATGGTCTATTTTACAAAATTTTTACTATAGTGAAACGTGAATAAGAAATGTTTTCGTATCGATTATCAATAACGCTTTTAATCATATCTAATGTTTGTTTTTCATGTACTGTTAACATAACAAGTAAATTAGAAAAACAGCATTATTACCTTGAATTCTTATAAAATTTTAAAAATATGTAGGTCGGATGCCACCATAAATAATCTTATAAAACATTTTCAGTCTTGTGAATAGTTTTTCATGCAAGTAAAGCTAAATTTCATATGGTTGTAGTTGCAATTGATACACAAATTGACTTTAAATTTACATGAGTGAAATTTTTTGCATATTACAGAAATTAGATGGAAATTAAAAGAAATTAACATTCCTTTAAGGATTAAAATGGCTATTTCACTAACATGCAATTATTATTTACTAGCTGCTTATTGCAGCATCAATAAAATATGTGCTTCCATCCGGCATGGTAAATTAATGAAAAATGAATATGGGTTGGTTTATTTTTAGAAATGTATTCCAAAATATTACAGAGCCTCCTGGTGGAGAACATTTCAACTATCTCCGATGGTCCCATATTTAACCCTTTTAGTGCCAGCCGGCCGATCTATCGGCCCTCGCTGAATGTGCAAAAAATGCCACCGGCCGATTTGTCGGCCGCACTTGTTTATGCTGACATTGTAGTTTCTTTGTGGTCGAGATAACTTTGGTAACCTCTGAATTGAAATCTGATAAGCTTTACCTGCAACATTGTATTAAGTCTCATATGGAAAGATTGTCTTTCAATTTTATTTCGACTGCAAGGTCTTCAGTTATTTTTTGTCAGTAGCTTGCCTGGTGTTTTAGAGTGTGAATCACAGTAGTGTTAGGTTTCATTCATTATTGCCGACTTATCTGCAGTTTTTGGACATAAAAAGCGAGTGGATTCATCTACGGTTACCTTAGGTACTGCATAAAAAAAATTCATAAACTATTTCATAAAAAAAATTTATCCTAACTATATATCAATCTTGAAATATTTTTAATTTATCATCCAAAATTCTGTAGAATACTTAGTATTCTGTATATATTGTTTATTCATTTATTCTGTATTAATATAATTAATATTTGTAATCATCTGTGCAATTACTGAAAGAAACAGGTAAAAATATGAATAAGTAGCGTGTATGTGATTTTTCATCGAGACTGATGAAAAAATGCTGAAATTGCAGTTATGCAAAATAATATTTTTCTGTAATTTCATTTTTAATAATTTTTGCGAGTTTTTGCAATGTTTTACCTGGATGTCTTGCCTTTATGATAATAAGTGAAATATTCTAGCGAAAATAATAAAATGCTATACTTGATTCAATGTAAAATAGACCATTTTTTTATTTAAAAAATTAAAAACAAAATTTTTTTAAACAAAAAAATCACAAGATGAACTCGAACATTCCCTTAATATACTTAATATTTGTAATCATCTGTGCAATTACTGAAAGAATCAGGCAAGAATATGAATAAATGGCGTGTATGTGATTTTTCTTTGAGATTGATGCAAAATTGTTGAAATAGCCGTGGCACTTTTGGACATACCCAACAAAATCGGCATGGCACCCAAAGGGTTAAGGTTATACCAGTTCCTTGTGCGACCAAGAGATGGCAGTAATACAAAAATGCATGACAAATATTTGCTATCAAAATTTTCTGTGCAAATTACGTTTTGCAACAAATGCTGCTATTTAATGTTCGTACTTTTTTATTTTAATGTTTTTTTACAACATTAATGAAATGGAAATCAAGAATGTGCATGGGTATACTTTTTAGAAATGCATGTTCAAAATACCACAGTGCCTCCTGGTGGAGAACACTTGGAACTATCTCCGATGGTCCCACATTTAACGTTATCCCAGTTCCTTGTAAATCCTTTCAAATTAGGTTTTCCAACAATTGCTTATATTAGATACTCGTACTTTTTTAATTTTAATGTTTTAGGTGATATTTGTAACCAAAAAAGGAACTATAAATATTTTTAATGAAATTTCAATAATGTAGCTAACAGGCCATGGATCAGTGTTGTCCAATAATCATTCGAGGACAAAAGGTCACACTGGGGTGACCTTCGCATATGATTGTTAAGTGTCATTGTTCTTTTCTGGTATACTGACAAAACGCACTTAATATATAGATTAGAGCAGTCTTAACCCTTTCACTGCATAGAGCAACTTTGCTTCATGGCCCAACATACCCCATGCTAGGCTATAAAATTCAAGATTGAGAAGTTAGGGGAAGTTTTTTGATGACTGGGGGACAAAGTTGCTTTATGTGGTGAACTGCAAAAAAGGTTTTGGCGACTAAATTCGCTTTACACAGTGATAGGGTTAATTCTTAAATTCTTATTCAAGGGTCAGATGTTTGTGTTTATTTTTGTTTTTGTGGAACAAATCAATTTCTAGATTTCAGTGGAAGTGCATGTTTGAGGTCCCCAGTACACATTTTGACCATTTTCTCGATGATGTCTGTGTGATAGGAAATTTGTGGGCACTCAAACTCAAACACTATTAATCAGATCAATGCAAAATTTTATATTTGACATTTTTATTGGAGGGACAAGAGCTGATTAGTTTTTGGTAAAAATCAGTCATCCATGCATGGAGGGATGTGGCCAAAGAAGTGAAAGACATAGGTAATTTATTTACCCTAAATTCCCATGTATAATGTGCACGTTATACAAGATTTTTTGTAAAATTTTCTGAATTTCTTGGTGCACATTATGTATAAGGAATGCCACTTTTTAAGAAAAAAGAAGGTACGAGATAACCTTAAAGCAAGCAGACTATTTCTTCTTGTGTTCACTAAATTGCTGTCATCTATTGAAACCTATGTAGAGCTTCTCCATAGATGCTTTAACTCTGCAGATTTAATGGAAAAATTCGATGTTTTCAATGTACAAAGCAAACTTTAAGTTCGAAAATACTTTTATATGTCACATTAAAAACTTTAATACGTAATAACCAAACAATTTCTGTAATATAATTAGGTTTTCTTCAGAAGCAGTTCAGTTGATTGGGAATTAATTTTAAAATTTGCCTTAATGTGAATTTGTATTGAGTGTACAAGAACTTAATATACTTTTCAGGCTATAAGAAGCATCCCGATTTTTTGGATGATTTTTCAGGAAAAAATTATTTTGGTTCATCAAAGCATTTAGGAATGGCCATGTCATGCATCATTTCTAGCCGTGATTATGTCCACATCTGGTAACATTTAAAGAAAATATAATGGCGTGATAATAGTTGAATATAAAATTCTAGATAAACTTAATTCCTGAAAGTAAATAGGGATAATCTAAAACTGAGTAATCAGTACTGAATACAGTAATAACCTTACCTTCTGTCTATAAGATGCAGGCTGATTTTGGGAGTCATTTTTATAAAAAAAGTGCATCTTATAGCCCGAAAAAATATGGTAATTATAACTGGTGCCTAATCTATTTAAAGCAGTGGTGATTAACCCATCAACTATCTCATGTTATTTTTCCAGGTGTTGAGTGTTGATATGCTGCTTAACAGCTAGCATGCGGTAATCATCTATGCAATAATAATAAACTACATTAAACTAGCAAAGCCTATATATTGATGTAAAGTGCAATAAAATTTTTAGATCATTGTTTAAAATCCCAGTTATATTATGAGGAAAAATGAGAAGTTTATGAAAATATTTAGAGCACCATGCTTCACTTTTAAGAGGTTGATGTACACAAAAGACTTAACAAGATGATTGCATGTGATAAAATGGCATCTAGCTACATTGACATTGTGTATTTGTTTGTGTGCAAAAATCAGTATAGCCGCCAGGTAAATTTCACCATTTTATTACAATTTTTGCAGTAATGTTTTGATGTCTTAATTATGCAAAAAATCTCCATAGATATTGGAATGGTGGCCTAATAGGTGGATTTGCCATGATTCTTTATTGTAAAAATCTTCACATTCTGTAGGTATCACATTCTTTTTAAATTATTAATGCTAGATGATAGTCATTGATTTTTTGAATGATGCAACTAAAATTGTGGGATTGCGAAAAAAGAGATCATAGATGATGTCATTCACTCTGGAAATAAATTAATTATCTGCTACTATATTGACCCGTTATAAAGGGACTAGTTTTCTCCAGAATTGGCATGCAATTCCAATAATGTGGGAAAACGTGTTCATTCATGTTGACTCTACATGCCCTGCTTGGAACATGACATTGCATGCCACATACTTAACCCCATTCAAATCCTTCACTCTGATTTTGTCATTTGTGGTATGTGCCAATTTATATTTTTGAGATGGTGATACTGGGTATTTACATATAGAGTTGTTCAATAATAAGCACTTAAGTACTTATCTTGGGTATCTCCAATAGCCATGACAAGGTTATGGCTATCTAAGATTAGGGTTACCAGAAGCCCAAAGGTAGAATGGAGGACATATGAGGAAAAAATGGTGGATAAAGAAGTAAAAAGTTGTACATTCACTTCCTAGGAAAAAGGGCAGTAAGAAAGATGAAGGAGCAACAAATTAATTCACCAAGGAACCAATAGAAATAGCAAAAATACTCAAAATGCTTATATAGTGTAATAAGAATGAATTTTATTCACTAATATACTTCTCAGAAGAAATTATCTTTTTAAGATCTTCATTCTTAAGAAGGTAAGAATTGAAATCTTTACAAGAAAAGTTTTTCATAATACACTGGATCATAATAATTTCCTTTATTGTTTTCACGGACAATCTATTTCTTTCCGGGGTCCACTGATCATTTATTAGAGAAAAGACCCTTTCTACGTTTGCATTATGCGCTTGAATGCAAAAATCAAATTTGCATATTTTTAAAAGCTCAGAATAACAATCTTTATTATTGCAGCTTCTAAAAAATGAGCTCCACTGTTCATGAAAAGGGAAGAAAAGAATCGATTGTGTTTGTTTTCTATGAATAACTTAAGATTGTTATATATATTGATCAAGTAACTTCTCCTCATCAATAATAGTTTCCTTTTCCTTGAGATAACTCAAACACGGTATCATATCTGAAATTTTTGTTCTTTAATTCCATCCACTCAAAACATTGAAATTCTTCAAATTGATTTGTCCACTTTTCTAAATAAAGGATACATTCTTGATAAAAGCTGTGTTTCTTCAACAAAACTCCAACATTCACCCATACCCTTTGCCTGTAACATTTCAATAATTTCCCTGACTGATAATAGCAAAAAAATTTCCCGAGTCCTTATTTTTAAAGAAACTAATGTTGTTTTAAGCAAAACGACAATTTCTAAAACAGTTATTGCATCTTTCTACAGCCTCAGTTTTGTTTTGGAAAACAATATAAGCGAGACCAAGAAACGAAGGTACAGTTCAGAAATTTCACTTTCAAAAAAGGTTTTTATCAGTATTGGTAGTCGAGTAAGAGACAGGAAATACTGGTTTAGAGCAGGATATAACTTCAACGGTGTTTCTAAAGCTGGTGCTAAACTAAGCCATTGTTTCCCTTTTTTCTATTCACCCATCCAAAATTTACGTTTGTGTTGTCACCTGTAAAGGAAAAACACTTCAAAGATAAACCAAATCTCTCCAGAGTCGTCAACACATACTCTGATATGGTCTTCGAAGTTTCATCGGGAGTAGCAGTTAATTCAAGCCCTTTTGTTTATATTCCACCCTCTTTCCAATCAAAATACTGCACAAAGATTGGGAAGATCTTATGTGGGCCATGATTGCTGGCATCTGTTGCAACTCCAAAACAAGGTATTTCACTCATTGTCTTCAAAATCAAATTGATAGTATGGAGAGAAATCACTTTATTCACTATTACTTCAGTTTTCGTTCTTGTGCATGTTGTGTTGAGAGCAGTTTCCGAGTCTTGAAATAATTCTCTTAACAGACACTCAGTGCAGTTCATAGATTTGAAAGAATGATTGTTTTGTATACAGAAGGATGTCACTTTTTTACACATGAAGACGAAATTCGTACCATTTTTCTGTTGTTCACTTTGAATGTGACACTCCAAATCCAAGGATCCCTTATTTGCAACTGAAACGTAACAGTCACAAACCGAACACATTGCCTTATTTTCATTACGCCCGGTATCGAAACAAGGAAACTTTGATTGTAGATTACTGGAGAATTTACACTTCCTTTTAAGTGATGCTATTTTTAATGAGGGATGAGTTTCTGGAATGTTAAAGAGCCACCACTATTCAAAAATAAAAGAAATTATTATACTTGTTAGTAATCATATTAGATATATAAATATTGTAATTTTCGGTTATCTACATAGAAGTAACATATGTACCACAGTCATTCAGTTTGAGTATCTTTTCCCATCTAAAAATGGGAACAAGAAAGGATTGGACTCTTCAGTGCACTAGCTAACTGAGAAGCATCCAAAACTTACTGTTAAAGGTCTCCCTCGCTTTGAATGAGTTCGCTTTAAACTATTTCGAAGTTAAACGAATCGCTTATTAAAACCAAAGAAGCTCACCACTTTGGAGTTAAACGATATGGCAAGGACAAAGAGAGTGTTTCATTTCAAAATCAACATTGTGCGCACACACTTTTGTTACAAATTAACTTTATATCTATGAATACAAGAAGCGCTCCTGTAAAGTAGGTTGCAACACTTACTTACACAGCTGTTCAGCATTAAAAGTTTATCGCTTCTACAGTTTATATATGTTTTCATCATGGCAGCCCATAAAAGTCGTACATCTGATTTACCTAATCAAGAGTTCCAAATGAAGAAGCAAAAGAAGAGGATAACACTCAATACGTGCACATAATTGTCGTATGTGTGAAAAGGGAATCAGTCTCACTTCCTAGAAAAAGCCGGACAAAATCCTAAATTTTGAAATGCTGGGAGGACTGAGGACAGAAAGTGAAAAAGGAAGACGTCCTCATTTTGCCGGACGTCTGGTAACCCTATCTAAGATACCTAATTACTTATTTTTTTCAATTTTTGATACTTATGTGCTTATTCTTTAATGTGGTTTCAGCCATAAGATAAGTTTGATAATTCTATTGTGAATTAAAGTTGTTGGTGGAATTTATTCATCCTTACTGGCAACATAATTCCTTATGTAAGGTCAAATCAAAAGAATTCAAAACCAAAATTTTAAAAATGAAAGCTATACTACATACATAGCATTTTATGAACTTCTTGTGGATATCTTCCCTTATATTCCCCATAAGTAGGTGTTTCTTCTGAAAGCCGCTTTTGCTTTTCCTATTCTAGTCCTGATCTCATCCGTACATTTTGCTTCTCTTGTTATGATGCTTCCAAGGTATTTATAGTCTTGAACTTGTTGTAAAGGCTTTCCTCCAATACTTATGTTCAGATTCTCTTATTTGCCTGATATTTGAATGACCTTGAATTTTTCTGTATTTCCGTACCGTATTTTCTACCTGTTATTTCTAGTCAATTTATTTATCATTTTCTGGAGTTCCTCCTCCTTTCTTGCTAGAATCACTTGATCATTCATGTATTTTACTTTTCTTATAATCCTTCCTCCAATTTGGAAATCTCCTGTGCCTTCTAACGCTTCTTGCATTAGAATTTCTCCATATGCTCTCGATAATCCGGCACCCGTTGATTCGGCACTCGTTATTACGGCACTTTTTTGTAATGACATGGCGAAGTTCCGTATTTCGCAGCAAGATGGAAATACAGTCGCATTGGAGGAGAACCGAGGGCATTGGACCAAGTTTGAAGTACACAGGCCATGTAAATTTTACATAATGGAAAAATTAAACTATTAGTTTAAAATATGTATTTACGTTTAACTAATCGTTGAGAACCACAGCATAGAGGACTATAATAGGGAGCACGAATGAAGGCGGGTGTCAACTGAATGCGCAGAAAGTCAGGAAAGTCACATGGTTTCTCCCACTCCTTCACTTGGCCAATCAGCATCAGTCAGTTACAGTGGCTTTTGGGGTGCAGTTCGTACATTTGCAGCATGATTTTCATGTTTATTTGCGTGTTTTACGATTGAGATTTAAATAGTACCGTCTTGTGGTGTTCTAAAATGGAGGGCGAAGGAAGTAAACGCAAGGTTTTGCACAAACAAGCAAGAGAAATCGTATATAAAGTGTATCAGTACTCACAAAGAGGGGAATTAGATTTATTACAATAAGGAGCATCCATGAAAAGTGTAATGTTTGATTGGTATTATCCACCGTTTTTTGTTCTTATTTTGTATTTTTATCTTATATATTTTTGTATTTTATTTTATTTCTTGTTTGTATTTCCTGTGATGCGTGTTTTGTGTTACGAAGACATCCATGACATTTGTGCTAAGTTGTTATCTTTTGTGTTTAAAAGTTTAAGTAAACAAATTCTTTTTAAACGATGACAACACAGTGGTATTGTAAAGAAAGATGGGTAACTGCATTTATTTCAATGGAAATGGTATGCAAATTAAAGAAAGAGATTTCTTTTGCCGAGAAGGTTGAATTATGTGTCGGTTTTTGTGAAACTTCGGAACCGTGAACTTTAAATAATAGGGGCTGATCAATATTTACATTAACTTGGTTAATTATTTCTAGTTCACGAAGAATGATAGCTTTCTCCAATAACCTCTTTCAAATTAAAACCACAAAGCCTGGTTGTTTTCGACGATGCACTATCAAAACTGCTTCTGTTCCTTAACAAAACAAATGAGTTAATTCGGACGCCTATTCCCGCATAGAATTAACATTAATTCTATGACTGTGAGTTAAGCTACCGCAAGGAGTTAGCTAAGTCTGTCTGAAGGAAGATCTAGAGAGACAAAACACAGATGAACTTAAAAGCATACGAAATATTTGAATGAACAAATTGAATGTTATTCAAAAAGTACTATGGAAGAGTAACAAAGCAGGTATCTTACATTATTGTAGCATTATTTCTCCATAAATCTTCAGTCGCCGCATTTGCTATTTCTACAGAAGGCTCCCGGAGATGATTTTATAATTATTTAATTCTGTTATGATTCAAAAATTCAGATAAGTACCTAATAAATGATGAACCTGGGAATGAAATCTATGCTTTAACACCTAAATACATATGTATGTATGTGTCTGTATGCAGCGTGTAATTCCCTCGCACATTTAACACATGCACTGAATTTAAACATTAGTGGTCACTTTTTGTTATTTATAAATAATTTACGTAGAATTTGAGGGTGGCAAACAAAATGTATTCCTCAAGTTTGACCATTTTGGTTAATACGTGTGTGTTATCTCCTTGAACATATGCTATAAAGTATGCCTCTCGCTGTTCCAGCAATCTTGTTATTGAATAGGGTCGGCAATAGGCAGCAACCCTGTCTTACTCCTCTACCGATATTTACTCCGCAGGTGTAATTCAACTTCGAGATTTTGATGGAAATACACGTTTTAGGTGTCCCTGAGTCCATAAAAGTTGTTTTCACCATGCTGTCTGTCTGTCGGTCTTTTCACCGATCTAGGGCTCAAATGCGTACATGAAATCGAATGATATTTCGTATTTGTGCAATATATCATCTTTTGCAGACCTTTTTTTTCATAAAAATGATATTGTGCAAAAATTAAGGGTAGTTTATTCTTGGCGATTTTTTGAAAAATTGTATTTACTCAAAAATGGCTCCAGAGAATTTGATTAAAATCATAACGATTGTAGAGCCTGATATCACAAATAATACTACATAAGCCATATATCTCTTGAACACTATATGCCGTCCAGTGACATTACAATGTACCCTAAGCTACCTTACCTAAGCCTTATGGCATCATGCCTCCGCCGCGATCCATTCAAACTCTTTACTACAGCCTTACGGTTAAACTAAATTGAATGATATCTCATATTTATGGATAATATCATTCATACAAGACATTCTGATGAGATAAATGATATTGCGCAACAATTAAGGGTACTTCTTGGATATTTTGAAACAATTTGATTTACTCAAAAATGCCTCTAAGTATTTTGTGTAAAATGCATCCAAACGTACAGCCTGATGTCACAAATAATACTAACTAAGCCATATGTACCAAAAAATTACTATATATCGTCCATTGGCGTTATTTCTGTACAAGACACTCAGCACACACATCAGAGGGGAGAGTTAATTTCGGGACAAAAAGTGTAGTGAGATCAAACGTATATACCCTAAATTCCCATGTATAACGCATGCATTATACAAGATTTTTTGTAAAATTTTTGGAATTTCTTGGTGCACGTTATGTATAAGGAATGCCACTTTTTAAAAAAAACTAAGGTACGAGATAACCTTAAAGCGAGCAGACTATTCCATCTTGTGTTCACTAAATGCTCCCATCTATCGAAACCTACTTAGAGCTTCTCCGAAGATGCGTTAACTCTGCAGATTTCACGGAAAAATTCAATGTTTTCATTGTACAAAGCAAACTTTAATTTCGAAAATACTTGAAAACTTTACATGTAATAATCAAGCAACATTAACATGGTTGGTTGGATATATAAATCAAATTTCTCTCTGAATATGAAAACAAATCATGCCAAATGCATACACTTTCCTTAATAAAAAATTAGGAAATTGTTTACCAATTTTTGTCAATTAGTTATGAATCAATACCATCAAAATCTTCAAATTCGGTCAAACAATTCAAATGAAAATCATTGATTTCATTTACAAATGAATTAGTTAAATTTTCAATTGACAAATCTTCGCTTTTATCTGATGAAGAATCACTGTTCCCCCCACCATCACTTTGAGAATGAATTCCGGCTGTAGAAAGAAGACTTTAGTTCTTAACGATCTATACAAAGAACAACTCGTTTTGGTTACGAAAGAAATAAAACAGTAAAACAAATCGTTAGAATGATTTTCGTCATCAACTATTTAGCAGAGCAGATTCTATAGCCGTTGAAGTACCTTAAATATCATTTTTGGAAGAAACTTGCAAAATACAGTAGTATGAATAAAAAGTGTTTTGAATGACTCACTATTCAATCAGTGCTGCGCGTTATACATGGTGCACGTTATACTCGAGACTTCGGAAACCTGTGGAAAACGGGCTAAGATTGACCTATGCATTATGCATGAGTGCACTTTATACATGGGAATTTAGAGTACATATACGAGAAAGTTTGTGCAATATATATTGTGCCGTTTATTTCTTTATTTTAGTTGGAGCTCCCACAAAATTCCCATCATAAAGACATCATTGAGAAAATTTTAAAAATGTATTCAGGAGGCCTTAAAACATGTATTTGTTGAAATCTTGAATTTGATTTTATTGTGAAAACAATACTTTATCTGTATTACATATGAAGAAAGTAAAAGAGATGCCATTGTTGATGATGGAGAAAGAAGAGGTAAGCTGACCAGGGATGAAGAATTGATTTTTTTGGAGGTTTCTTCAAATTGTTTTTCTTATTATAATTTTTTCGAAGATTTTCATCTATTAAGAATTGTTTTCAAAGTTTTTTTGTAAACCAACAACTATCCATATGCCACTGCTAATTATCAAATTGGCTTACTGAAGAACATAAATTCTTGAAGCCTAGCATTTATTCCTACTTGAATGATTGATTAATCATGAAAATATAAATTGATGGAATTACGTGATCTTAAGATCCTATGCAGATAGGCATAAGCTGTAAGTTTGGGAATAATTTTGAAACTGGAAAAAATTCTGCTATGACCAGGAATTGATCCAGGGTCTCCCACTTGCTGGGCGGATATTCTACCACTGAACTATCATAGCATATTGTTTCGGAACGTGGATGTTTTTCTTAGTTGGGTCCGGACTATACTATCCTATCAACCAGCCCCAACAGATGTCCTCCAAGAGATACGTCGAAGAAAACCCCTCCTTCTCAAATGGTGAGATTGCCAAGTTATAAATTGATGGATTCATGTGACCTTAAGATCCTATGCAGATAGGCATAAGCTGTAAATAATTTTAAAACGAAAAAATTCTACTGGAAGACCCGGATTCGATTCCCGGTCATAAGAGACGTCTGACTGATACTAGTTTGGATAACCCAGATCCAACTTTATTTTGTATCATATGGCCATGTATATGAGCCTTTCTTAGCATTATTTTTGCATGGAAGCATATTCTATTGTAATTACAAAATTAATTGCATGATATTGTTTGTTAGAATATTTACAGAAGTAGTGAGAGATGAGGAAAGAAGGGACCATTTAAAAAACTACAAAGAAAATTTTAAATATTCATTCAAAGAAATAAAGTAAAGAAGTAACAAAAGATATTGTTTACAGCATTATTTTAGGATAATTTGATAGAAATGTCATTGGTATGTGTGTTTGGGGTATAATATTTTATTTAGCTTTTAAGTATTATTTGTGCATCTTTGTGCTATAATTTTTCTTTTTTCCAGGTTTCTAAATAATTTGTGTAACTCTTTGTTTGCAACTTTTATATATGCTTTTGATAATTTATTATGCATGTAAAATGTAACGATATTTATTTGATTTTAAGGATGGTATTCTAAAAATTGACCAATAAATTTTAAGTTTGACTTATGTTTAGCCTTTGAAGGATTAATATCTTTCATTTTTATAATACAGTAGAACTCTGATTATCAGAATGTCAAACTATCCTAACCAAATGTTCAATTGCTGGACTACTGCATGTTTCTTAACCCTTATGCTGAGACTTTTCTATTTATCCGACTGCCTGGAAAACACTTTCTTTGGTACTTGTGCTCTCAGAATCCCTTATTTGCTTTAAAATACTCTCCAAACAACTCCTGAATGCTCTTCTTTGCATAAATACCAACACAATGTACTTCACCCACTTTAGCGTCATTCCCATGAGTGGAATGGCACCGCTCGATGTTTATAAATGCTATTTTTGTTGGTCTTTTTGTGAAATTAGGGCAATTGTTATGGCCCTGGCAATGGTTCAAAAGGTATTTTAAAGAAATTTGTCAGGCAGTTTTTTAAACATCTTTCTTGGTTAACAGTTTTTTTTGTGCATCTGGTTCTCAGTACTTATCTTTAAATTTTTTGGGCATTTTATAAGGTAAGTTATTATTTGCATACCATATTTGTTTGAATAATTCGAATTCTTTTTCTCATAATATTGAGACTAATAATTTGGGCACTCGAAATATTATGCCTACTGAATAGTAGCGGAAAAATTTCACGACGACTGCATTTATTCATATTACAGATAAACATTTGCACTTTGTTACCTTGACAACTAATATTGTGCATTTATTTTTTTTGAACTGGCATTTGCCCTTTCTTTTTTTTCATTATCTGAATTTTTGATTATCCAGACTATCCTTGGTCCTATTTAGTTAGAATAATAGGAGTTCTACTGCATCTTGTTACAGATTGCTGCATCTTTAAAGGAGTAAGATAATTTTATATAACTTGAGTGAAAATCTATTATTAGCCACTAAAAGTCATTTCTTAAGAGAATGCAACTTTTTAGTTTAATTATGACTTCTGTGTTGTAATTATTTATATAATTTGATTTGGATCAAGTTAAACAAAAAGCTAATAATTGTTAAAAATTTCTTCATAACAAAGATTAAAATTGCATGGTTCTAGTTTTGAGATGTAGTCATCTGTGGTTTGACAAAAAAGCATTTGTAAAAACACGATGTCTTATAGCAGAAGAAAATAACTCTTACATTTAGGGCATTTGCTACTACTATCTTATATTCCTTCTCAATAATAATATTTTTAGGTCTAACAATTGTTTTCTTAGTTTGAGCATTCATGTCCATGTTGACTATCTCGGACTACAAATGGGACTTGAGCATTTAAGGTTAATGCACTAGGGAGTAGATTATGTATTTACAACCAGTCCAGATGTTAGATGGATATATTTCCTTTTGAGTTGTGTTATCATATACTATCAAAGAAAGTTTGAAGCACAGGAATTGACTATACATTTTTGTATATGTATAATATTTGCAATAATGTCATTGAAAGCATGATATTTCTAAACTTTTTGACTTGTAACAAGTCTGAAATTTTTTGTTTCCCATTATTTCTTATGTGGTGTCTTTTTTACTTAGTTTGAAGAAGAAAAGTGTGAATTAGGTTTTAGTAGCAAATTATAAGAACCAGCGGCTTAACCCTAGCTGACAGCTTGCTTTGCCTGCCTATTCTTTTCAAGCTAATTAATGAACATGAATTTAATAAATATTGAAATGTAAAATTCATATTCCTTCAGGCTACATGTATTAAAATGTAATTATTATTTGTTTAAAATTTGATGTTATATTGCTTAAGACACAATAAATTAGGGGTGGGCAAACTTTTTACATGGTAGGCTGCATTAAGAGTTGCAGCTTCTTAGGCAGGCCACATTAACAGATGAAAAATGCTTTGGCGGACCACGTTAGGGTTCACATTGGAAGTTATTTGAGATAATGTGAGGGATCCTGTTGGTGAAAATCAATAATAAATAATATGTTATCCCCATAAAATCACTGGAAAAGGTTTTCAGGCCATAACTTTTAGCTACAAATATGAAATTATCTGTATTTTATATTACTGTTCACTTTTATTATGGCATCGCGGGCCACATAAAATGCCCTCGCGGGCCACTTGTGGCTGGCGGGCCGTATTTTGCCAACAACTGCAATAAATACTAATTTTATCGGCAGTAGATATTATCTAATCTAATGATTGCTGTGACAGCAATCATTACTGACTTTCATTAGAAGTTTCTTAGTGCAGTCGTTCATTTGTTTAATATTTAGATAAAAGTTTTCACAAAAATGTTCAATTGATTTTTATCTTCCATATGCTTGTTTGATTGTAAATTAAATGCAGATGTACTGAAAACCTTAGGCCAACAATGCCAGTAACCCTAATAAATATATTTTTTTCTTGTTATTAATTTGCAAAACTTGAATATAAACATAAAATGTGAAAATTCCAAATTAGATAACAGAATTGATGATAAGAATTTTCATTCTTTTCCATGTGAAATATTGCATGTCTTGCGTGGAAGTCTCAATTATGAAATATTTGTAAATTTTGAAAAGCACAGTTCTGCAAATCAGATTCCTGCTAATTACATATTACTCAAATGGAAAAACAAAAAGCCTGTGAAATTTAATTCAGGCATTTAATTTCCCGGCGAATGGTAAAAAATGTCATGTGGTGTCAATCGAATCAAAACTGAAATAATCTTTAAAATTGATGCTGCCATTCTCAAATTATTCAATGTTATTTGATACATTAATGCATGTCATCATATATGGATACCATTCAACATCACAAAATTATTAATAGAATAATCTTTTTGATTGTAGTTATTTCTTTTTAGGTGATTGTTTCATAACTACAATATTATTTTAAATTTATAATAGTCTGATGTAAGGAAGACAGTAAAAGCTTGAATCGATAATTATTCAATTAATTGATCTTTACTAATTACTTTTTAACATTAGTTTTGAAGGATAGTCTAGTATTAGTACAGGTTGAGGCTGTGGAGCAGGTTTTTATGTCACTTAGGTTCTTGCATTTATTATTTACATGAACACTTATCCTCTTTTTGATATATTTAATTTTGAGAATTAGTTTAATATTTATTCTGCAGGGTTCTTTTCCACAAAATGAATGATTATAATTGGATAATAATGATTTTCATATCTTTTTGCAGTGGTGCAAGTTTGATGATGATGTTGTTTCCAAATGCCCTAAACAAGAAGCCATTGATAATAATTTTGGAGGACATGATGATGACATGAACATGACAGTAAAACATTGTACAAATGCCTATATGCTTGTGTATATTAGAGATAGTGAATTAAAAAATGTGCTACAGGAAGTCACTGAGGAGGATATTCCTCAAGAGGTGCGTGCTATAAGTGAAGTAAATTTTCTTTGGGACGTGGAATTCATAATGGAATTTATATGATTTGGTAAAGATTTTATTTAGTTTTTCAGTGATATTTCTCTCTCAAAAAAGCTAAAATAGAGTTTTCTGTTTGCCAAATTTACTAAACTACTTTGTCCCAGTGTTTTTTGTATTTTGTGACTAATCTTGAACTCTTTCCAACTTATTTGAGATTAATATCTAAATAGATCTTAGTTTTTGAGTGGTTAAACTGAGGAAATCTTATTGAGTATAATGAAATATTTAGTAAATTAGTGTCATCAAATGTAGAAGTTTTATTTATTTAACTTTGTTTTCATTTTTCTGTTTTTGGTAAACTTGTGCTTTATTTCAGTATTTGTAAATTGAGCTTCTTAATACATCAGTATATTTTAGTTTATCGTACACAGTGTAAGAAAATTAAAATCATTGTGGTCTGAATACAAACTATTTCATATTTTTTGTGTGGATAGCATAAATTGATTGCAATTTTAACGTTTTACTGTTTTTCTTTTAGCTGGTTGACAGGTTGCAGGACGAAAAAAGAATGGAGCAGATTCGTCGAAAGGAACGCAATGAAGCACATTTGTATATGTCTGTGCAAGTTTTACTGGAGGATAGCTTTGAAGGACATCAAGGAAATGATCTATATGACCCTGATAAGGTTTCATATAGAACTTTTCGTGTGAAGAAGCAAACTTCTCTTTCAGACTTAATAGATCAATTAGCTGAGAGCTTGGTGAGTAAAAATCTAATTATTTAAAAATACACACATTGGTTTCACCTTTGTTTTGTAATCTTAACCAGTCATTGTCCATCATTATCATCATATTGGTTATGAAATTCTGATAATTTCAAGGTTTAAGTTGTTAACTGAATTAAAGTAACATTGTGTAGCATTCATACTTTTTGCAATACCTTGCATACCAGAAATATTCTTTGTCTCTCTGACATGGATTCATATTACCGTCATTTCCGGTAGATAACGCATGCGTTATCTATGCAAAGAAGTTCAAAAACTAGAAAAAACGGCTGTGCGTATTATACATAGGAAAACAATTGAATACTTAAAAAGTGGAAAGTAAAATTATTTACACCTAGTATTATGATTCTTCAATTCCTACCTTCTTTAGCTGACAAATTCACGATATTTTCTCTCATTCTGCTAAATCTCATTGCTAAAAATGAAAAATTTTCAAGTTAAAAAATTTTTATGGTCAAATTTAACATGTAATCATCAAGATGGAAAAGTATACACCATAAATGGAATACACAGAGATTTCAAAGGCATTCTTTATGGAAAATACATTTAAAACCGTATCGAAAGATTTTTATCTCCAGATCTTTGACTCTTAATTATGTTGTCTCGCAGACTTTTTTGTAGTTAATGAAATCCTCGATCAGAATATTTTTTAAATCTATACCTCACAGACCATATAAGAGCAGGGGAGAGAAAAATATGGATTTTTAATTGTTTGTTTGCTGAGAGAACCGTCTTAGTGATTAATATCAACAAAATATGCTGTTTTTCTCAGGATTTTCTTGAATTTTTATCTCAAAACTATAACTCGTAATTATATGGTCTCGCTGCCTTTTTTATAGTAAATGTTTTCCTCTATCCGAATTAAATTTTTACCTATACCTCTATATCTTACAGATCATATAAGAGCTAGGGAGGGGAAAATGTGGTATTTGTTGCTTGATGGATGCCATTTAACGAGATACAAGTACCTATTAGTTTATTTAAGTGTTTATGTAAAGTGGAAGTTCTAAATGATGGATGTAACTCAAAATCACAATTGGGTAATAAATTTTAATAAGGATCACTCCTACTTAATTTAATTAAAATCTGTCCAGCGGTTTAGATGAAAGTTATGATGGATGGACAAGATGTGCCTGTATGACATTCTGCTGCTACCGCTTTGCTGGTAAATAATGACTAAAAATCAATGGTTGGCTAAAGAAAGTTTAATCCTTTAGTCAGCCTTTCATTTAAGTCCCGTGGAATGAAACCCAGTCCATTTCTGTACATGGTAATTACCGTATTGACCCGAATATAGTGCGATGTTTTTTTCCTCAATATGTACCTTTGAAAGTCGCATTCGCACTATATTCGAGTACTTGTTGCATTGGTACTATATTCGAATACTTGTATCTTTAAAAAATAACTGCATATCGGCGTGTTTCATGACGCGTGTTTCAGCGCATATGTTTATAATTGCTACATTGTAAGTGAATTGGACGTTCATGTTACGATGCTACATTGTACAAATACACTCGGTAGGGGTCTGAGGAGACTTGAAAATAGATCAAGGTCAAATTGCAGCAACCACAGCACCGGCATAACTTCACACAGGGTCGCGACACTCAACGTTAGAAAACGAGGGCCGTCTAAACGTGGCGTCACATTACCCCCCTTTTGTACATAATTCATGACTTTACAGGTAATTTCAATGTGTAAAATAGAGAAAATTAAATGTTTTTCGTCTTTTTCTAAAATTCCTTTCAAAATACTTGGTCGCATTATATTCGGGCTAATACGGTACTAAAAGCCTCGATGCATCAGTCTCTAAAGCTGAAATAATTGTTAAAATAAATTATGCCATTTTCTAATTAATCAACCTTTTTTGGGAGTGGATACATTTACATAATGGTCTTTACCAGGGGTATGTGGCCCCAGAATGCATTTTATTTGGCCTGCAAAGCTATGATAAATAAGTGATTTGTAAAATTTAACAGGTCATTTTGTATTTTTTCAGTAAATTTATGGCCTCAAAAGCTTTTCTGGTGAAGTATTAATACTATAAATTTATATAGAATTGATTTTCGCTAATATCAGACAACATAATCTCTAGGTAACTTTAGATGTAAACACTCATCCGGCCTACCAAATGACTTCTAATGCGACCCTCCAAAGCATTCACTCCTACTAACGTGGCCCGCCATGCAGAAAAGGTCGCTGCATGTTATCTATGCATTTTAATGAGTGTTAAAAATATTAAGATGTGCATTATCGATGGGAAAATACAGTGCTTGATATTTGTCCCCCTTCTCCCCTGCTTTACAGGGGTTTCAGTTATACCACTGCCATGGATCTATTTGGAAAATCATTAAATAACCCTGAATTAAAAATAGGTTATAATATCATGCACAAATATCGATGAAGAATTACATATTCATTTCAGTAATCATTCAAATATTATAATGACAATATTTTATCTTACTTTGATTTCACAGAAATATCCAGTGGAGCAAATACGGCCTTGGCCTTTTAATTACCGATCAAACCAGACATGCCGACCTACTTTAATTGATTTGGAGACAGATATGTACAAGTTTGTCATTGATGTTGCTGAAAATAGTAATCCTTGGAATATTTGGGTGGAAACAGTTAGACCTGACTCTGGTCTGAAAACATTACCAACTTTCGACAAAGATTTAGATGTACTTCTTTTCTTCAAACTGTATGACCCAAAGCATAAACGAATTCATTATTGTGGTCATCACTACATGCCTGTTGCTGCCAAAGTCCGTAAGTTGCATTCTGTATTTATTTACTGGAACTCGGTAGATTAATAGTTTAGTAACTCGATTTTCTATCTGAAATGTTGGTTTAGTGAAATTGAAAATTTTTCAAATTAACCCTTTCACTGCATAAAGTGACTGTAGTCACCAAAACCTTTTTTGCGATTCACCGCGTAAAGCAACTTGACCCCACTGCCATCAAAATGTTGACCGCACGAAGCATCATACTCCCCCATCCTTGATTCTACAGCCCAGCATTGGCTATGTTTGGCCATGGAGCTAAGTCGCTTTACATGGTGAATGGTTAAAAAAAGGCGCCAGTGAGTTAAGTCGCTTTACATGGTGAGAGGGTTAATATCAAAATACTAGTGGCACTTGAATAAATTTTATTCATGAAATAACATGTCTTTTCAGAGGAGCTCATTCCTATACTCAATGAGCGTGCTGGGTTTCCACCTAATACAGAATTGGTTCTCTATGAAGAGATCAAACCAAATCTAACTGAAAAAATTGAAAACTACAATGAGCCTTTAGAGAAGGTATGTTAAATAAATAATGGTTGTTTGTCTGGACATATAGCTTTTTTTTAATGTAATTTTTTCATAATAGCTTGGTAGATGTGAATATAAAATATCACCAATTTTCAGGTACTGGAAGAATTGATGGATGGTGATATTATAGTTTTCCAGAAAGATGAAAAGGATAACTTGTATGATCTTCCTACATGCCAAGCATATTTTAGGTATGTGCCATTTAAAGTGTATACCTACATTCAATTTTTTTATTGGATAAGTAGCTTTTTATATAATTAAAATCATATGTTATTATGTTTCAAATTATTAACATATTCAATAAAATGTATCTTCTTAAGGGACCTCTATTATCGAGTAGAAGTAACCTTCTGTGATAAGACTATTCCTAATGACCCTGGATTTACAATGGAACTGTCCCAACAAATGACCTATGATCAGATGGCCCGTGCTGTTGGACAACGGATGGGTGTAGACCCATATCTGCTGCAGTTTTTTAAGTGCCAGAAGTATGTAACATATGTCACATATTTGAAACTATCCATAACATGAGTTCATAATGTTTTTTGTCAGTTTTATGTTAATTTATAGGGATTAATAGTTTAAAAAACTTCATTTTATTTGTCATTGTTGAAATTCATGAAGAAATTATGCATGTATAATTTGCCAAATCTCTGTATGTTGGGGAATGAATACTTGTGCACTCGCGCAAATCTGGGGCATTCGGGAATGTCATGTTTATGGCTATCCAAATTTACTTTTTATTTTTGAATTACGTAATTTACTTCAGAAATGGCAGAATTTCCCATTAGGCACAGTAGCCATGTACTGGGTACCAACATTCTAAGGTTACAGTAGATTTTGTTCATGTATTAGAAAGAATTGTGAAAGTTCTATTAATGCATGTTTCTGACAAATTCTTCCGTGTAACATCTACACATCGCAAGAATAAGATATTTTATAGTTTTAGCCATTGAATAAAACAAAAACGGAAATTCGGTCCATTTTACATATTTTAATGACTAAATGAAATAAACCTTACACCCTGAAAAATCAAAAATCCCGTGTAAACTTATGGGAAAATATAATCGTCTCCCGGAGTCAAATCCGGGACTTTTTCCGGGATGTTTGATTTTTCTAGGGACCACCTCATGGGGGATTAACGATTGTGAAAGTTTCAGCTCTTAATTCCATTGCAAAATGCCCAAAACTAATGGGACAGACAGACGGACGGACAATCGAGAATTATTATGTAAGAATTATAATCTTTCTGCTTGCATGGGCGTAAAAAGTTGCAAAAGTGTCTACCAGCTGTTGAGTGATATGGGGGTCTCTATATTTAATCTTTTTACAGTTGAGAGAATTGCAGCCAGAAGTAGAGAACTCAGTGGCAAATGTAAAAATGTTTGGTATAAAAGTAGCAAGAAGTTTGATAGTATCTTTTGTTTCATTAATGAAAATACTGATTTATCCATTTATATTCCTTAAAATCAATGAACTGCTAGTTCAGAGTAATTCAGCTTTAGATACTAGTAGGAGTGAAACTGTTGATCACCAACGAGGTTTTCAATGGCCTTTTTATAGGGAAAACAGTTTTCAGAATAATCTTAAATGAATAAAGATAAAAAGTTTTTAAGATAAATAAAAACTTAATCAGTAATAATTATGATAACTAAAAACTTACAATTATTAGCAGAAAATCCCTTCCAAAAACGTAGGAATGCTCTTATCAATACAAATCCAACTTAATATAAAGAGACTTTTCTTACACCAACAATGACAATAGTTTGTTTGATCTCGTTGCTATGATTTACGCTTGTCTATATTCCCATGCAAATTCAAATACACATTTATCGCAGTGCCAACGTAAGGATCTGGTGGCTGAGGTGACTAAATCACTAGTTTTATGCGATGATGAGGTGAGGTGGTTCGAACCCTGCAAGCAGCTTTGGATTTTTTACAGATTAGACAGGGTCCAAAACATATCTACAGTAGACCTCTGATTTACGATATCAATCCGTTCTCCAGACTCCATCGTATTGTGAAAATATCATAATGTGAACCCAATAATACACTGATTGCCGGTAATTCATTCCAGGCAATATATATTTCTTTAAAAACGATTGTGATATTAAAGATATCAAACTTGAAACTTGTATTAGTATTTAATTTAAATGGCAACCTAAAACAACAATAAATTAACACTTACCTTAGACTGGAACAGTTGCGTCTTACAAGGGATGGAGAGGTTGTTATCGGACTTCTTTCACCAGCTCCACTATTTTAAGTCACCAATCACTCAAAAAGACATTCATATGTTTACTACATTGTAATTACAAATTAGTAAACATATGAATGTCACTTTTTGTGAGTGGCAAATTAAAATACGGGCCTGAGGCTGAGTACCTTGATATAGCCATGGAACGCGATCAGATGGCTATCATAACATGAATCATCAATCGTATCGTGAACCTTAATGTCCTTATCAGCATAAATCGTAAAGTGATTTTATCGCAATCAGAACACATCATATAGCGGGGGTCCACTGTGTGTGTGTGTATATATATACATATACATACAATTATATATATATATATTTATATCTTTATATAAAACTCAACCTGGCTGGCTGGGAGTCTGCCGTTTCCTTCACATATTTCTCACTTAATATCTTCGGATCTACTAAGTCTAATGAGCTTAAATTTTCACAATCAATAAACCCCCATGATGTGGTCCCTAGAAAAATCAAACATCCCGGAAAAAGTCCCGAATTCGACTCCGGGAGACAATTATATTTTCCCATAAGTTTACATGGGATTTTCGATTTTTCAAGGTGCAAGATTTTTTCTTTCATTCATCAAAATGCGTAAATATCGACCAATTTTCTCCATTTTTGCTTTATTCGATGGCTAAAACTATAAAATATCTTATTCTTGCGATGTTTAGATGCAGGAATTTGTCAGAAATATGCATTTCTTTTCAAAATTTTATCGCTTTTTCGTACTCTTTCCGGGTGTCCTGCATTGTTGCCTCCAATTGAATTAGCGTCTATTAAACCTTCAAATAGACAAAAGAATTACATTATTCGTTTCGCACTTCTTATGAAGCATCGAAATTATTGTTGTAGCAATGTCAAATGTAATAGATTGCAGGTAAGTTTGATAGTATATATGTGTGTATTGCAGGCAGAAAATTTTGGATTTTTTAAAAAGTGGTAACCCCCAGAGTGCACCAGTCCTTTTGAGTGTTACATTTGTGCCAAAGTTGAGGAATAAATCCAAGTTAGATTTTTATTTTAGGTTTTAGCCCACGTAACTTAGCTTTCCTAGCACCTGGAGGAAAAACAACAAATATTGTTTACAAGAAAGTATTATAAACGAAAAATAAAGTATGATGATATATTACTATTTTAGATTATTTTCAGACAGCCTCCGGCGTCTGTGTTTTATTTCGTTCTTGGACTTCTTTTTCAGTTATGTCATTTTAACCTTCAACAAAATAAATACTGTGCTGCTTTAATATCCTGAGCAAAGCCGGGTACTAATACTAATGTTTAGGCACTTCCAGATGAGCTGGATATTCGAAATTTTTTTCTTAGGTAGGATTTTGTGCAAAACCGACTAGGAAAAACGAAAATCTTGAAAAGGTGCAACAATGCGGCCGATAAAAATTCGCAATTGTTTAAACAAATTTTCAAGGTTTATGTATTTCCATATGTGCTACGGAGCTGAAACTTTTTTTAGAGGTAGGATTTGTAAAAAAACGAAATAGGGATTATACAAGTTTTGATATTTTAATTTGTTTGGTAGTTAAAAATTCTTAAAATTTAAACAAACAGGTAAATGTTTAGATACTACGGGACGAGTTAGAGAGCTGAAATTTTCAATTTATTTAGAGTTTAGTCTATAAAAACGAATAAACATTTCAATGTATCCATGAAATTTTTATTGCACCTGTTAAAAATTATTAAAATTTAAACAATTAGATAAATGTTATTTCACTTCTAAATGTGCTTCAAATTTAAAATTTGGCAGAAATGTGTGGCATTATTAACCCAATTTGGAAAAAGTATAATATTCCTAAAATAGCAAAAACTAGCGATTGTTTTACTCCATTATTTTTCCCGAGGAGAAATCTTTTGAATTAAAGAAATATTTCCCATGATGAAATATCTCTCTGAAAAAATTTTTTCAAGGTAAGATGAAATGCTTGCAGTATGCAAGCACCTTCTACTAGTATATATATATATATATAAAGCGAAGTTAATATAAAAGTTTGTAATAAACTCCAACCATAGCCTTCTGATATTGGATATAGCAACAAAGCTCCAACAAGTAAGAAAAGAAAAAGGAGCGTTACTAAAACATAACTAATCGTCAGTTGTTAACAATAGTCGTCGGTAGGTTCTGTGGTGGTGGCAGATAAAATATATCTCTTAAACAATGCATTATATGATAAAATGTTTCAAACAATGGTTGTAGAAAATTAAATTTCCCTCAACTTTTATTCCAATACATTTTTATATTTATCAAATATTAAAGTAAATATTTCAAAATAATGGATGTGACAAGAGTAAACACCCACTTCTGGTTGACCGATTTTTACCAAAAACTAATCAGTTCTTCAGACTTTTATAAAAATGTTAAATATAAAATTTTGTGTTGACCTGATTAACAGTTTTTGAGTTAGAGCACCCACAAAAAAGCTATCACATACACACACACAGACATCATCGAGAAAATGGTCAAAACGTGTTCAGGGGACCTCAATACGTGTTTCCATTGAAATTTCGAAGTCGATTTTTTTCATGAAAACAATACTTTCCCCTATACTACGTACGGATAAAGTAAAAATGGATAAGTGACAAGAGTTAAACACCCACTTCCGGTTGATCAATTTTTACCAAAAACTAATCGACTCTTATTTTAATAAAAATTTCAAATATAAAATTTTCCATTGATCTGATTAATAGTTTTTGAGTTAGAACGCCCACAAAATATTTATTGCATACACACACAGACATCGAGAAAATGGTCAAAACGTGTTCAGGGAATCTCAAAATGTGTATTTCTGTTGAAATCTCGATATCGATTTTTTTCATGAAAACAATACTTTCCACTTTACTAAGTATGGAGAAAGTAAAAAATTGATGGCATGAGTAAACATCCACTTCCAGTTGACCGATATTAACACATTCCATGCGGGTGTAAATTTGTTTGCCATTCCCCATGACGGGGTATTTTTTTCTAATTTCCCTACTTAAGACGTTAAGGGGCTATAATTATCATAGTTATATATGATATCAAAAAAATCGGCTGCAAATGAAACGGCTGCTTCCTCTCCGATGGTTAGGGAACAACTAAGAGCATTGCATTGAAAAAAGGTCACCCCAAGCATAAGGGTAAAGGTAAATAGCATCCCTAGACCGACGACTTCATATGAAGTCACCCGCACTGAATGTGTTAACCAAAAACTAATCAACTCTTGTCCCTTTAACAAAAATGTCAAATATAAAATTTTGTCTTGAGATGATTAATAGTTTTTGATTTAGAGCACCCAAAAAATTCCTATCACACACACACACACAGACATCATTGAGAAAATGGTTAAAACTTGTTCAGGAAACCTCAAAATCGATTTTTTTTTTCATGAAAACTACTTTCCCCTGTACTACGTGTGGAGAAAGTAAAAGTAGCTGGTTTTCTGTGTTGCGGATTTGAGGGAGTTCTCCTGTATTGTGTGCTACTCAATAATGGGTGGTATGATGTTAGTCAATCTTTAAGTGGTCCCTTTTAACCCCTCACATGTATTAGGCCAGTTATCATCTAGAATAGTGGTGCCCAACCTATTTTCATGGCAGGCCGCATCGGTGGTTGTGAATCCTTTGGCAGGCCGCATTGGAAGTATCCAATTTTTGGCGGGCCAGATTAGAGTTTAAATCGGAAGTTACCTATATATTCTGAGGTGCCATATAAGTGAAAATCAATCTAAGTAAGGTTCTTATGGTTAACATTAAAAGTTTTGTCAAAATTTTCATAAAAATGTACTAGTTTTTGTGGTAAACTTTTCGGATTGTTTATTCATCATAGCTTTGCAGGCCGCACAAAAACCCTTCGTGGGCCGTAGGTTGGGCACCTCTGATCTAGAACAGAGGTGTGGAGCCATTTTTCATTAGAAGTCCAAAAATCGCTCCAAGGAGTCCCCTTCAGGCCGCAGACTATTGTAAAAAATTGATTGCATTTCCCTGTAATGCATCTGTACAGAAGCGAACAAAAAAATGTTGCATTCCTTCACTTTTACTATAATTTTAAAAACATATGAAGAAGCAAATGCAATTTAATGACTTTTAATGTAAAATGTTGCAATCCTTAACATTTATCACAATTTTAAAAATTGCGAAGAAGCAAAAACAATTTAATGACTTTTCTGTGTTTGCTTGTTTTAAACTAAGAACTTAATGTTTGGTTCCAGCACTGTTATCTTCAGCTTCAATTGGTCTTCCAAGTGAGCATCTGTCAGCTGTGATTGCGGCACATTTTGATTCGAGTCAAATGTGATAATGTTGATTCACAACATTAGGTCGTACCAAAACAATAGAGTAAACAAAGAGCCTGTTGATGCAGTCCTGAGTACTCGAAAGCATTCTTCCATCTTTCAAGAGGGTTCTTCTTGATGTCAAACAGACTTCAGAATGTTGTCTTTTGTGAGCTCAGTCAACGCCATCTGCAAATCCTCAGGTGCATTTGAGACATCAACATGGTGTGGCTGACATACTAACCTCAATGTGACATCATGTTTCTCAAAATCTTGAAACCTGTCATTGTACTCATCAATCAGAATGTCAAGGACACCTGTGTATCCCTACACATCCCAATTTTGCAAACGGTTCTCCATATTTTACTCATCAATTACTTTTGTCAGTTCAGGAAATGCTCAGCTGAAACAACTGACCTGGTAAGTCCAGTTTTGAGGAAATTGAACTTCTTCCGAAATGACTGAATCTGTTGCCACATTTCGTAATTATTTTTAGTTTGACCTTATAAAGTAGTGTTCGAAGTGTTGTGCTTCGACATCACATCACACAAAAATGCAACATGTCTTGATTGGCGAATTCACATGGTACTTTCTGTTCCTTGAATAAGTTTGTGACTTGTTTTCGTAACGACAACAGTTTTCCAGCACACAACCTTGTGACAAACAGTGCATATTATAGTTATATGGCAGACCTACACTATAAGTAGGCTTGGTAGAATTCAATTATTGATAAATGTCGATAAACATCAAATTCGTAAAAATTTGAAAATTGACGAAAATGATTGCTGTCGATAAGTATCGACTTTTCTTTCACTACTAAATTTGTAAACTTATTCATCGGGATTTTTAAATTTGCTTTATCGTGCTCAAATTTAATATATTTTAGTGTCAAACATCCAAAACAAAAGAGAAAATCGGCATTTGTCATACCAGACAGCCACACTACATTTGGTATTTCATACCCTTTCTAAGATCCCTTATGTCTTAAGGATCCATACTGAGTTGACACAGGTATGGCACAAAGCAATATGATTGGTTTATTGCACTCTTTCTTTAATTTGACCACATCTGATAATCCCTACATGCCTTCAGTCACACGATATGATCAGCCTCCATACTCATTTTACTCAAAAGTCTTATGACTCCTGCCGACGAACTCCAAGATGCTGTAAGAAAGATTTTCCCAAACTAAGTTAATACTGATCGCTAACTATCCCTATAGCAGGTCTTGGAATTATAACTAAATCTCACTCCCTGCTTCACAAAATCCCCTTGCCCATAACTCATTTCATGGTTGATTAGGTTAAAAATCTATTATGAGTATATTTCTGGAGCCCTCCCCTATTGTATTTTCAAAAACACGGCCATAAAATTTGTTTTTGTAACATTATCCACAATTCATTCTCCGAGTGAGAATCCCATGCTTTTATTTTCTTGCAATACTGTGATAGCATAGTTAAACGTTCATACTCGGGGCTTTTTTTGTATACTCATCAATTGTCTCTCAACATAAGATTTTTTCTTCAAAATATTCATATATGTATTTGTTTGTGCATTATATTAACGTCAAATTAATTTTGTTATTGAAATGTCTCAATTTCGTAAATAAGAGGCGTGATTTAACTAGTAAAATTTACTTAGGATTTATTCTGAAAAATTAGTTGTTCTGGGTTGGTGGGTGAAGCCAACAACACACTCATCATAGTTTAGAGAGCAACAAAAAATCCGGCATACAAGAAGTCTTATTTTTATATATAAAGTTTTAGTAAAATTTAATGGTAAGAATCCAATTTCTGTATTTTTTTATTGATAAAAATTGATAAAATATATTAAAATAAACATTAATTTTTGTCCTCAATTTTTAGGAAAAAACATATTAGTGGTTGCTTTCTAAGAAATATAAATGCCAAAAACTACCTAGCCTAATAAAATGTATTAACCTAAATGTTGATATTCGTTGCAGATTTTTAGGAAAAATAAATCTATTTTAATCATCGAATTTTAAGAAAAATGAACGTCAAAAATTACCAAGCCTAACTATAAGTTTCATCATCATTTTGGAGCATAGTGCAAAACTTGCAATGCCATGAAGCATTTGCACAGACATATAGTATTGACCCGAATATAGTGGGATGTTTTTTTCCTCAATATGTACCTTTAAAAGTCGCATTCACACTATATTCGAGTACTTGTAGCTTTAAAAACATAACTGCATATTGGCGGGTTTGATGATGCATGTTTCAGCGCGTCTGTTTATATTTGCTACATTGTAAGTGAATTGGGTGTTCATGTTACGTGAAAATAGATCAAGGTCAAATTGCAGCAACCACAGTACCTGCACAACTTCACACAGGGTCGTGATACTCAACGTTAGAAAAGTATTACCGTCTAAACATGATGTCGCATTGCCCTCCTTTAGTACATAATTCATGAGTTTACAGATAATTTAAATGTGTAAAATAGAGAAAATTAAATGTTTTTTCGTCTTTTTCTAAAATTCCTATCAAAATACTTGGGGTCGCACTATATTCGGGGCCACATTATATTTGGGCTAATACGGTAGTTCACAATAGCAATAACTTTTCCTAACATGTCATCTAGCGTCGCAGACTGGGCACAAAGGCTCTGTTGATGCAAAATGCAGTGAAACAAAATTAAGCTATCCGGATTAGGTAGTTTCCTCTGTAATAATTCAGCAAAACCTTGACGTTTTCCCATCATGGTGGGTGTACCATCAGTGCATACACTTACGAGATTACATAAATTCAGTTTTTCTTCCAGTTGCTTCTTCTGAAAAGCAGTAAAGATGTCAGTTCTGCGTCTTTTTCCCTTAAGCTTAACCTAAGCCAGTAACTCCTTATGGCACTGAAAATCTGCAGTCACAACACGAATAAAAAGTTCTTCACAAAAGGGGTAGTTGCTTGTACTTATCAACTTATATGTAGATTCGTGCATACTACAGCTTCTACAAGGCACTCTTTTATAGTTTCCACATCACTGTATGGCTTACATTTCTTCCCAAGTATGTACACTATTGTGTAAGTTGCTTCGGTGGCTTGATTACCTTGCTCTTGTATAGATCTAAAAGTTTGTTGTTGCATTCTTCTCCATCGAGTTTTGGATATTTGCTGTCCCTGCGAGTCTCATAATTCTGATTTGTGTTATAGCTCTTCACTGTTGCAATCGTAGCATCGCAAAGCAAACACGACATTTTGTCTTTCACAGAAACTACTCCCACTTTTCACTGAACACTCTGTTCTCATCCTTATCTGTCCTGGCTCTGTTCCTTTCTTTTGTTTTTAGCAGAACCCCACAAGTTGTAATACACTGAACTGCAAGGTGGAAGGCTGCTCGAGAAGACAATTCATATTGCATGAAAACTGTCACTAGATGTCTTCTCTGAACAAAGCAGTTTATTCAAAACTCCAGGGCTCTTACATTGCATGAGACCTACTTTCAAAAGTAGAGCAATTTTGCTTACAGGGAAGGTTCCCAACTCGCACTAACAGATAATTATAACTTTTCTTCCATAGAAAGTGTATGCAAAAAAACTTCAAAATTCGTTAACGCTAGCTGCTGAGAGCAAAGAGATAAAAAGTTATGGGTTCATATATATTACTTGAAGTAGATTAAAGCAAAAAAGTTTGCATTTATTGCATTACTGAAAGATTTAAACAGTTAATGGTAAAAGAAATTGTCACCAAAAAAGTGGTTAATACATAAAGTTTCATCACAATGTGCACAACGAATGAAACAATAATTCTCACACATTACACATAGTACTCCAATCAAATTATGAAAACAATTCTTTTACATTAACAAAACTATCGACATCAACGTTATCACAAGACAAATTGGAATGCGAGACATCATGACTGTTGAACTGCAAGGAGACACTTCCACAAAAATTATTTTATATTTCGATGATACCAGGATAAATCACAATTCTCTTTGCGAATTACGTGAGACACATTGGGTGGTGTATGAAAGGGGTGACTCCCAACCCAAGAAGTGTATCTTCCTGCCATACACCAGTCATGGTGTCTTGCCTTCCAATTAGTCTCTCGACGAATTTGTCTAGCGCTGAATTGACTCATGACAAATTTGCCGTGTGACAAATTGACATGCCAAGAATTGAAGCGTTACGAGTTGATGCGCAATCAATTGACTGCAATATATTGATGGTATATGACTTCGTACTTGAATTTGAGATGACCCCCAATTTTCACAAGCTGAAATGTGGAAATAACCTCATCTTGGATTCGGGTAAATACAGTACTTGTAACGGGTATGAGATATGTTACAAAGACTTAATGACAAAGCTTAATTTTAAGGAGGGAACTTGGCATGAGAATAAATATTTTATGTACTATTCATAATAATGAACATTTAAATTCATTAATTAGCCTATTTCAAGGAAAAATTCTGGGTTATTTTTTCTAATTTTTCTTCTTTATTTTAGTTATAAAGACAGTCCAAGTCATCCTTTACGATGTACATATGAAGGAACAGTCAAAGATGTGTTATCTAATCATAAACCAAAGCAGCCTAAGAAAGTTTACTACCAACAACTAAGCATAAGAATTAATGAGCTTGAAAACAAAAAGCAGTTCAAGGTATTTACAAAGACTTTAGACATACATTTTTACTTATTTTATACAGTTACAAAATTTTGATCGTAAAATTTTTTGATTTAATATGCAGTGTGTTTGGGTTGGACCTAAGCTGAAAGAAGAGAAGGATTTGATTCTTTATCCAAACAAAACTGGCACAGTTGCTGACCTTCTGGAGGAAGCCAGGAAGCAGGTGGAGTTATCTGAAAATGGCTCTGGAAAGCTCAGGTATTGTTTTCAGTCAGTAAATACTTAACAAATTTGGCTTTTTAGCTCCTGTTATTTGACCCTTTTTTGCTAAGCTTTTTATTGCATGATGTGCCCTGTGCTAGTAAATTCATCCATTTGGCTTCATAGTCCCAGAGATATGTGATAGAAGTTTTGATTTTCCCTTTGAGTGGCTCAGGCAAAGGTGATTTGTTTTCATCTCAGCTGACAATTATTGTCATTGTTACATTGGCATTGGAAGTTTTTTATGGATATAGAATTAGCAAATAATCTGCTTATCAACATGGGAGAAATGAATTTCAATCACCTTCTCAAATCAAATGATTCCTCAGCTTTGCTACTTACCCCCTTCTATCAGCTATTTTGAAATTGTTAAAAAAATTGACCTAAAATTTGAACAAATGACTTGCATCTGACTTGCTGTGAAAGCTGGTAGAAAAAGTATTTCTTTCAGTGGATGGAAGATACTCTCACTTCACTGTTAAGATCATATAGTACTCTTACATGAAGCAAAATAAAGACATTTTTCTGGACAAAACAGTATGTCCATAGCATAGATATGTGGCCATGTAAATGACAAAGCATACTCTCATGGGAAGGGTTAAGCAGAATTGATGGGTCAATTCAAGATTAGAAATTTTTTTAGTCGTTTGATTAAAGTAGATATGTATGTGCTTGTGGAAAATAATACAGTTCTTATGAGACTAATTTTATAGGATTTAAAGTTTAAAGAGGATTGCCATTTAAACCAAGTTAGATAATCAGTTTAAATGCATTTTGAGTTGTAATTTAGTCATGTTAAAGACAGCATAAAATAAGGTGAACTTCATTTTTATACTGGTTTTTAGGATCATAATACTCTTTCTTCTGTCTCCACTCAAAAGCCATGAAATTCTCTTTTTTGTGTTCTGGTAATGTTACTGTAATAACATAACTTCTTTTCAGTTTAGTCAAAACTGTTTTACTTAACCAGTTGAGTGCATAATAAGTTTTTATGCAGTTGGCTATAAATAAAAATCAACCTATTTATTGATTCATGGGTGTATTGTATAAATTAAAACAAATCATGCTGGTGTCAGTAACATCAATTGGAAAATGAATGCCGTATGGGCACGTCTCATCCGTCCATCTGTCATAACTTTCATCTAACGGCTGGATGGATTTTAATTAAGTATGAGTGATCCTTGTTAAAATTTATCACCCAATTGTGATTTTGAACTACATCTGTCAATTACAACTTCCACTTTATATAAGCACTTAAATAATCTTATGCTCATATCTCGTCAAATGGCATCTGTTTAGTAACAATTAAATATTTTTCTCTCCCTAGCTCTGATATGATCTGTAAGGTATAAATTCAAAAATTTTATTCAGATAGAGGACAACATTTACCACAAAAAGACTACGAGACCACATACCATATCTGCCCAAATAGAAGTCGACCCCCCAAAAATTTCCACCATTTTTTGGCAAAAGAGTAAATTTCATAGATTTTATGCTGAAGTGTGCTGGGCATGCATGCACGGCCTAGAATACATTATTGGAGATTGAAGAATAGAGTGGGAAATAGTTTAGTTGCTGACATTTGAAATATCACTCCAATTAATAATTTCGCGTTGTTGAATAATGTTCCACATTCAGTTACGATAATTTCATTCATCTTCATTTTCACACAAGGTCAGATATAGCAATAGCGACCTCGCCAAGATAATTTTTAATACAAGTCTATTTCCAATGAAATTGGCATTTACATTGCCTTAAGAAATTGCATTTTTATAATTATACACGTTCCATGTAAAGTTTTATCGAGATTCAAACAGTTGAGCATCAAAAGCTGTCATTGATTTTGCATAATCGTCCGCATAGTCAATGTATGAAATTTTAATAGATTCCATGAATGAGGTTTTAACATGCATATAAACATTACATTGGCTATAACAATAACTACAATAGCCAAGTAAAACTAATAGGAACTTCTTTTAATGGATATTGAAAAATAATACAAATTGCCAACTATTCTTAATGATACATATGCATAGCCCTGAACGAAAGAAAATATCCAATAGCATTTAGAAACGAAAGAACAGGTAACAACGGCAGCAAAACATGTGTACTGCTAAATTCAATATTCTAGCTTCATTATTTATTCATTAATATTCATCATAGGACAAATATTTACTATACGAAAAATATAGTACTATCATTTGAATGCGATGGCAATGAGAGATGTGCTGCCATTTATGGTTGACTACGAGACAACCCTAACCCCAAATTTTTTCTCGTACTCACATTTAAGCCAAGGGATGATTTTTTCATGATAGATTTTGACAAAAAACATCTGCTTATATTTGGGCAGATACGGTAATTACGGCTTATAGTATCGTAGATACAAATTGGAGAAAATCATGAGCATAACGTCGCATATTTTTTTTTACATCGGTCGGTATGATGGTTCTATTGGCAAACAACAATTAAAACATATTTTTCTCTTTCAAGCTGTTATATGATCTATGAGGTATAGACTAAAATAATTTATTCAAATAGAGGAAAAGATTTATCACAAAAATGTCAGCAGGGTCACATAATTAAATCTTCGAGTTGCAGAGATATAAATTCAAGAACCGTCCAATCTTTCGATACCGTTTTATACGTATTTTTCCATAAATAATGCCTTTGAAATCTCTATGTATTCCATTTATGGAGTATACTTTTCCATCTTATTTTGTTAGTGGCAGTCAATATTAATGCATGTATCTTTATTATCTGTATTATGTTGTTTTTAATTTAACTTATTCAACCATCCAACACCTGCTTGGTGATGACAACGACATTTGTATCCACGATAGCAAACGAGGGCTTGGAACTTCAAGTTTTATTTCCAAATTTAAGTAGATAGCAGGTAATTCGTAGCCGTTTAATTCAAAGTTATTAATATTTGGTTACTTGAGTTTCAAATTAACGAGGTTTTCCTGTAGCTTGAATCCAATTAATGATCAAAGTGATTCTTGTTAAATGGTGATGCATATGTCAGCCATAAAATAGCCATCCTTAATAGTCGGGAATCAAACTGATCAGCAGTTGCATGTAGATGTTGTGCTATTTATTGTTCGGATTTACAAAATTTAATCATATGATGTAGTCCAATCAAGCCATCATTGCCTTTTAAAGGACTTACTGAGATTAATATTTTTTCAATCAAGTTATTATATTTGCTAAAAGAACTTTTTACTTAATTGATTCAACTTCATGCAATTTGTGTTAGTGAACAAGGAGAAGTTTATTAGTTTCAACTTTTAGTTTAACTGCACTTAGTTCTTATATATATTGGATTTTATCCATTCAATCCCCGAAGAATGTGTTATTAGTAAGCAGGTGAAAACAGTCTTCTAAAAGTCATCTTCTAAAAGTTGTATGGCTTAGAAATGATTAACTTATCCCATATATGTTTTCTACAAGACTAACTTTGCCACACATCTATTAGAAGATGACTTTTAGAAGAAATTTATAATTTCTTAATAATGCTTTGATTTCAGCTTTTTTTAACTTCTAATGCATTCTAAAACTAGTTTTTTTGAAATATTTTTTTACATTTCTTCAATTTCAGCAAATTTTTAATGTGAGATACTATATATAACTCCAAATATAATAATTTATCAGTTTCATTAGCCCTTTCACTCCCAAGCGCTTTGATATTTTGACCCAAAAATACCAAGTACAACTTTATGGAATTTCTGATTTATTTTTAAAAAAATAACTATAGCTACAATTTTTATTTAGGAACTTGTAAATATTCCACAGTGGGTAGAATGGAACACAGTTTTTAAAAATCTTATTAATTTTTTTGTACACTTTACATTAATATTGTAAAAAAATGAAAACCTCAATATTAATTCATAAATTTTAGATAAAACTATATTCAAGGTGTTATAATCAAACTTTTTGTTTTATATTAATTTATGTTGCACCATTACAGTTTGTATAGTATCAGTTAGGAATTGTCTGTTTCATTTACATAACGTATATATTAAACAAAAGAAAAATAAATTTATAATTTTGTTACATTTTGAATTGTGATTGAATTTCTGATTTATTTTTTAAAATCCCTATGGCTCCAATGTTTTATTTAGGGAATTGTAAATATTTAACTATATATAGAGTACAAATTTCTAAAATATTATAATTTTTGTTTTACAATTTACAGTTAAGTTGTAAAATAAAATCATGATCACAATTTTCATTTTTGACAATAAACTAAATCCAAAAGTAATGCCATTAGAATATATTTTGTTTTATATGACTTAATATTCCATCTTTACAAGTATAATATTAGTAATTGGCTAAGTTTTTTTTACCTATCATATATATATATATATATATATAGGTTACTCACATTTTGATTACTTAGCACTTATGCTTGGCTAAACACTCACCATGCAAACCCATATTACATCTGATGCATACTGTCCTTGATCTCCTTCTTTGTTCCATAGAACTGCAAACATAACACCTCACTTTTTTGTGATCTTTTACATCTGATGGTCCAGCCATTACGAGATGATAATTTTATAAAAAAAACTATACCATGTGCTCACTCTAAAACAGACACTTCTATATTCACTGGTATATATAAATTAATGAATGATTAGTTACCACTAAATTAAATAAAACGCATGACAAAAAAATGGATCAGAACACGTCCTCTCTTGCACTACTCAATACGAACTGAATCATCCGTCTCCATATAGAAAATACTGATCTGAACATAACTCCAACAATACCCTAGTGAGACACAAGTATCAAATGATCTAAATCAATTACAAAGTATTTGAATCTACAAAACTGCAGATGAGTTGTTTTTACGGTGACAGCTCATCTGCAGTTTAGTCAGTAGTACTCGAGGAAAATGGGCAGACTTTGAGTCAATTTCACAAGGCACAAACATTGATGATGTCAGATGCCATGACGGATAATAAAACCAAATATTCTAATCAACAAATGATCATATCTAGCATTTTGCATAGAAAATTTCTTTATTATACATCAGTATTTGCAAGTTGTATTATTTTTTAAATGACCAACAGTCATGCTGGTTGAGTCGTCATCATGCGCGTGACTGAAGTATCATCGCAAAAAAATTCCGTGAACAAAATAAAAATTATAAATAATAGATGTAATACTAAATAGGCTTTCATTTTCAAACATTTCAATGTAATAAATATTTTAATTTGATTTAAAATCCTGGACCGATATATCGTCCGCTTGGGATTATAAGGGTTAATTATACTTAAGTTACCTGACAAATGTTTAGTTCAATCTCAATTAGAATTATAACTAGCAATATGATAAATGTTTAAAATTATATCAGATATTTTAATTGAATTTTATTTTTCTCATATTTAGGTTTTTGGAAGTCAACTGTTACAAAATTGCCAATGGGCCACATGAAGACACTCTTCTAGAAAGTCTTAGCTCATCTGCAAATAAAACATACAGGTAAATATGTTTACTGGGCTTGTTTTTGTTGTATTATATTATCTGGCAATCAAACAAGACAAATATTCTCAAGCAATTATTAAAAATCAACAGAATAGAGAAAATGGGTACTTGATCAAATATTTGGCATCTATTAATGGGCCCTCATCACATGTGTAAATAGAGGGATATAATGCCCGAAAACCCAATCCTTTTATTATATACTAAATAATTTGGGGCAGTGCTTTTGTTATAATTTAAATATTTGTATTACGTTTCTCTCTTTATTTATTCTTTTTCAAAAATATTACTTTTCAATTTTAATTTTAAAGCAGTTGTTGAACATTGACATGCTCGAGGAATTAGTGAAATCTTGAATCATTGCATTTTGGCAAACATGCATTTTTCTTCATTATACTGAAAGTTTGTCATACTGAAAATACCTACTATATGCAAAGAGGAATAGAAAAAATGGAAAACAAACATCCCTAGCTCACTATTGCTTCTTGAAATGTTAAGATACCATATCTGCCCAAATACAAGCCGATGTTTTTTGTCAAAATCTATCATGAAAAAATCACTTCTTGGCTTAAATGAGAATCCACGAAAAAATTTCGGGTTAGGTTTAAGTCTCGTAGTCACCCATAGATGGCAGCTTGTCTCTCATTGCCGTTGCATTCAAATGATAGTACTATTTTTTTCGTGAAGTAAATATTTGACCAATGAATATTAATGAATAAATAATAAAGCTAGAATATTGAATTTAGCAGTACCTGTGTTTTGTTACGATTTAACACGGGATTTTTTACATTATTTGTGTGGTCACATGATCCTCCATCAACATTGGTGGATGGAGATTAAAATCATTTGTTCTGTTCTAACAACTGGGTGAAGGTCAAGACAGTAACGGTTGTGCTGTCGGTGGCAAGAAAATGGTGATTTTTCTTCCATGTTCACAGTGTTCTCGGCCCCCTGGGTTGGCTAATTGGTTGGTTTTGGTTTTCCTTCCATGTTCACTGTGTTCTCGGCCCCCTGGGTTAAGTATGTAGTTGGTTGACTTTGGTTTCCCTTCCACATTCACTCTGGAGGGTGCCTTCAATCAAATCCTTCAAGATTTGCTATGATTTTCGTTTCTTTTTGTTTTTTTTTGTTTTAATAAACATTCCTCTGTGTAGCCGTTTAGTTATGTTGTTCAATAAAATATTCATAAATCCTTCCAATATTTACGTACAACATTCTAGTTCAATGTCCCCTCACTTTTTCTCTGTTTCTTTTCGTTTCTAAATGTAATTAGATATTTTCTTTTGTTTCTCAGGGCTATGCATATGTATCATTAAGAATTGTTGGAAATTTGTATTATTTTTCATTAGCCATTAAAAGAAGTTCCTATTAGTTTTACTTGACTACTGTAATTATTGTTTTAGCCATTGTAGTTTTTGTATGCATGTTAAAACCCCATTCATAGAATCTATTAAAATTGCATACATTGACTATGCAGGCGATTACGCAAAATGTGATGATGGCTTTGGGTGCGCAACTGTTTGAATTTTGGTAAGTAAAGAGGCTTCTGCTCCGAAGGTATGAGCAATGGCATGAACTGCAAACCTCAGCTGATAATGAACAACAAAACTTTACATGGAATGTGTATAATTATGAAAATGCAGTTTCTTAAGGCATAATAAATGCTAATTTCATTGGAAATAGACTTGGATTGAAAATTATCTTGGCAAGGTCGCCATTGCTTTATTTGATCTTATGTGAGAATGAAGATTAATGAAATTATCGTCACTAAATGTGAAACATTATTCAATAATGCAAAATTATTAATTGGAGTAATACTTCAGAATGTCAACAACTAAACCATTTCCCACTTTTCTTTTATCTCAAATAATGTATTCTAGACCGTGCATGCATTCTTGGCACACTTCAGCATACAATCTACAAATTTTACTTTTTTGCCAAAAAATGGTGGTAATGTATGGGGTCGGCTTCTATTCAGCCAGATACATTATTTTATTTTGAGTAATTTTTAAAGAATATGGCATTTTTATATACTTAACTGCACCATCAAATGGCTCATATGTCATCAGATCTCAAAACAAATATTTTCAATTTCTCCGTTCACTCCAGTGCCTTAAATGAGATCATTAGGTTTACCTCCCAAATCCATTTCTGAATAAAAAGATATGTTCAAAAAATATTTTAGAGGCTTGTAAATTTGTGTATAATGCTGAAAAGTATGTTGCATTGCTGTCAACTGAAATATATTTACTTTGCTTATATGCCACATTCAACTGGAATTTACAAAAAGTGCTCTAATTTGAAAAGTACATTATCGTGAAGAATGTTTTAATGTAATTTTACTGTAATAGCTTGATCATGTTTAATTATATAATTATCCACTTAAGCAATATGCTCATTATGTAAGTTTGTATTTAATGTATTAATCTAAATCTGGTATTTATAGGATAGAGGAAATTCCTCGCGATGAGTTAACATTGAGTGATGATGAAATGCTTATTGCTGTGGGCCATTTTCACAAGGATATCTACAACACTTTCGGAATTCCTTTTCTTCTAAAAATTAAACATGTGAGTAAGATTTTACTGTTATATACGTCTGATTGTAAATGTGAAATATGTATCTTTATAGGAGTAAAAACTTGCTACATATAATTTTATTTTATAGGGAGAGTCCTTTTCAAAAGTAAAGGATAGGATACAGAAGAAATTGGGTGTGCAGGACAAGGAGTTTGAAAAGGTTTGTACAAATATAATGGACTGAAATTTTGAAAGGTTTTTATATTTATATTAATTTTGTATAATTTCTTACAGTTCAAGTTTGCCATTGTTATCATGGGCCAACCTCAGTTTATTAAAGATGATTCAGATTATGCAGTCAATCTCGCTGACCTCAGACCAAGTGTAAATCAAGGTAAGTTTTATTTCATCATTGCAGATTTCCCCTTATTTAGTCATATTAAATTTATGGATACAAAAAAACTCATTGTAACAGTACTTTTTAAAGTACAACTTTAAATGAAGTTTCTTATTTATATTGGAAGTGATAATTAAATTATTTGATTATATTCAATATAATTTAAGGAGTGGCTTTCTTACACCATCTACACCAGGGGTGGCCAACCTTTTCTAGTTCATGCTTCAATTTTTTCATTTTTTTAGTTAAGATGCGCCATACAATCTTATACCCCCTTTCAGCCCTTTTAAAATATGGTAATATAGATATATTTAACAGTTATGCATAAAATGATTTATTATATATATGGTAATTAGACACTTTTAGCAATTTTAAATAAAAGGATTTTATATAAAGACAAGATAAACATTAATTACTTTAATGAGACTTTTGAAATTGCTTTGCTTTTGCTAAGTTTGTAATGTTTAGAGTTAAATCAGTTACAGAAAGCATCAAACAGTTTTTCAAATTTGAATCAGTCAGTCGTGACCTCAATTTGTTCTTAATCATTTTCATGGATGAAAATGCTTGTTCGCATCTGTATGTTGTTCCAAAACGACAGATGTAACTCTGAGCAAATTTTCTCAGTTCTGGAAAATGTTCACATTGCAACGATCACCAGAAATTGATTATATCAGAAGCATCTGGGAGTGATGGAAGTTCATCAAATAAATTAAATTAATTAAATTAAATTAAATGTTTGATCAGAAGGCACAACATGTTGCTGTGTCTGCCGACCATCTGAAACAGTTTGAAATGGAGGGAAATGAATTTCTGCAGTGAATAGTGACTTGTGACAAGACATGGGTACACTACTTCACTCCAGAATTAAAGAAGTTCCGAATGGAATGGAGCCACAAAGGATCCCTACCCTCTAAAAAATTCAAGATAGCCTTCAGCTGGCAAGTGTCTTGAGGGATTCCGAAAGGGTGATTTATGTTGATTTTCTGCCACCTCGACAAACAGTTAATGCTCAGTATTACAGCAACTTGCTTTCTAATGAGGTTCATCCAGCAATTCACAAGAAAAGGCCTGGAAAACTGTCCAAGGGAATCATCCTACTGCACAACAATGCACGTCCCTTTAGGACAAATTTGACAACAATGACAATGGCAAGCTTGGTCTGGAACCACCCCCCTTACAGTCCAGATTTAGCCACTAGTGATTATCACTTGTTTGGGCCAATGAAGGAGCACCTGGGAGGACAGAAATTTGAGACAGATGACGAACTCAAGCGCTGTGTCCTGAACTAGCTATGCAGTCAGCCAACTCTTTTCTATGTTCCCAGCATAAATGCCTCACCACAGCGATGAAAAAAATGCATTGGTGTAGAGGGAAAATATCTTGAAAATAGTAATAATTTGGTGATTCTGGCATACGTGTGTATTGTGTAAAAAGAATGAAGTCCAGTTCAACCTTGAACCACCCTCATATTTGCTTGAAGTAAAAAATTTGAATTTGTGTAGATCTTCTGTTTTCTTCTGCATAATGCAATATTTATGAATTTTTATTATATTAATGTTAACCCATCTATCTGTTTAAATCTTGTGTAATTTAAGTATGTAATGCAGCTGTGTAGCATGTTCAAGATAACTTTGATAGTCATTCTAAGGTCATTCTAAGGCTGTCAGAGACCTTTTAACTTGGAGGGTTTGACCCCTAAATGTATGAAGAATACTCAAAAAGAAAATATTTTTTTTAACTATGAGTGGCAGCATAGATAGTTTAGAAAGAAAGTTTTGCCCACCCATGCGGGGAGCTGGTAAGAGCAGTGGGCCTCAGTTTCGACTCAGCCTTCACTGCGATAGCATTGGTCCCGAGTTTTTTTTGGAGTGATTTTTTCTCTTCAGTACTTCACTTTAAGCTCCTTGAAATCATCGCGTCTTGTGAAATCGTATTATATGAAGCATTATGTTAATAGGAAATAGGGAGTTCAGGTTCGTGAATCATATTCTAAACGTTTTTTTAGAATATTGTTTTGACCAGTATTTAAATACGTAAAATAATACCGTATTTATTAGCATAATCGTAAATTCTCTAATAGTATTTACAATATTAAATAAAAATAATACTCAATCGTATTTTTTATAATTTATTACCCAATATAAGTGTAAGGAGTGGCGTAAGCAAAGAAATGCCTTTCGTGTAGTGGGTTAAAAGGAACTTGATGACGTCATGGATCACAGAAGCAGTCGTCACTGTCTGCCAAATCAGCGTATGCGTCCAATTTTATTTTTTGAAATTCCGTACTGATTACACTTGTAATACATAATAATGATATTTTACATATTATTCATGTATATATCTGCCATATAACAAATAATTTCAAAGTGGGCCAATGGGATAGTCATGTGTTTTAAAGGTGGTCCTGAAAGCGTTAAGGGAAGAGAGACTAGAAACATGAAAGGCACTCAAGGCAGTGCATGTCATCATACACGCTTGAATGCTCAATGTCTTAAACCTCGGAAATATTTTAATTGAAGTTTTTTTGTTCATTTAAAAAGCTGATCATCGACGGTATCTCTGTCTAGATTAGAAGTAATAATAATTTTTCATAGAGAACTTCTATATACCTTATAAATTCAGAATCATTTGAAGAATGAATGTTACAATTATTTTATTTTGTGCTATTTCTTGATAAGAATTTTGTAATTCTACCATATCTGCCCGAATATAAGCCGATGTTTTTTGTCAAAATCTATCATGAAAAAATCATCCTTTGGATTAAATGCGAGTGCGAGAAAAAATTTGGGGTTAGGGTTGTCTCGTAGTCACCCATAAATGGCAGCACATTTCTCATTGCCATCGCGTTCAAATGATAGTACTATATTTTTCATAAAGTAAATATTTTTTCCTATGATGAATATTAATGAATAAATTATATATATATATATATTTATATATATATATATATAATTTATATATATATATATATAATAAAACTTAAATTCATTGCAATATCCGACTATGTTATTGTTATAAGCGCTTTTCAGTTCTTTTTTAATTCTTAAACTTTTATTTTTACTTCGAAACCTTTATTTAATGGTTCTCTGGGGGAATAATTTTTTGTGCATTAATTCAGGGTTAACACTAATTAAAGGTTACATTCTGTTACAGCAGGTAACTGCTAAATTAATTACATTGAAATTGTTTTATATCACTTTCTGCATATATGAATTTATTGCAAATTTTAAACTTGCATTAGGGTGAAGACTTCAAGCTTTTTCAAATTTATCAAAATATTTCATAGATAAAAAATTACCACAGATCGACTTTTGAATGACTTATTAAAAAAATTTGGGTGAGAATAATGTTATTAAATTTTTTCAAGTCCTTTGATTAATATTGTATTTATCATTTACATAAACGTTATTCACAATCTTTCAAGAGGTATAAAAATTTTCACTATTAGATCAATAGAAACTAAGATGTGAGGTTTTGTGTTTAAACAGTGATAACAAACTTTGTGGCAAATATTGAAGTTTCTCTTTAATAATTTTCCCAAATTTTTAGAACATTTTTATATGCATAATCAAATTCCACGTAAAATTTACCTACTTTGATTGAGTTTCATAATTTCACTTAATCACAATAAATTCTAAAGGTGAAGCAAAATATAGCTTACAGTTGGGCATTGCGTAATAATTTCCTTTATCTTAGGTGGGCCATATCATCAAAAGGGTTGAGAAACGCTGATTTATGGGAATGGTTATTATGTTGGACATAAGGATAAAGGAAGAGAGAGAGAGTGCTTGTTCAAAATACAGTGGGGATTAATCAATCATTGAAGAAAGTTTTCATCGTAAAACATGAGCTACTTACTCTTATAGAAATCATATTTGAAAATGTTTTTGTCGTAAGATAACTGCCATATTTTCAAAAGTCCCAAAATTATATTTTTATCATGTTTTACAAGTCATCTGATATTAAATAATTTATAAAACAATGTATGATTTAATGTAACAGGTTTTCCTACTCAGTTGCACAGAACACTATTTTTCATTCTCTAGCGAATTTTTAGCAACCAACCTAGTGGCTTACTGAAAAACATTGGCAACACTGTTTGCATCAGCTGTGGCTCGATGGAGTGGTTATCCTTCTTTGGGCCTAATGGTATTCACAGTTCAATAAAAACAATGAAATAATTGTTTTGATTACTGCTATTAGATTTTCATTAATCATACAGTAACTGTTGCAAGAAATTATTTTTTTGTTGCATTTCTTTTCTAGCAATGTCAACTCATGAACTCGCATTTACAGAAGTCTTCGTGGCTCTCTATAAACTTCCTAGTAAAAACTCATCATTCTCTATAGATCGTACAACTACATTTTACCGGATTGGTATTACGTAGTTCTTGTCTCTAAATATACTTTTGTGAAATTTTGGGCACGTTGAAATGAAGTCATAATATTTGTTTATTTTATGCTATTTCTATGTTAATAATTGTATAATGATTTATATATGTTGTGATACCATTCATATCATATGTAGAACCATTAAGCTCCATAAAATACAGTATGTATTACGTCTTTTTGTGTTTCAAGAAGTTTTGGAACCAATTATATTGTACTAGCATAAAATGACCATCAAATAGGACAGGATTATCATAAAAGTATTCCTTATATGTATATTTGATTTCGATATGAAAAATCGTAAGATATGCTATGATCTGGTTTGGCTTTCATGCACAATCAAATCACTGTTGTTGATAGTTATCTTAGTTTTAATTATATTCTTTAAATAATTATTACCAGAGAGGCCAAATGATTACCCAAATATTTGCTGAAAATAAGAGGAAAATCGAAATAATAAGATATAATGCATAAAGAATTTACATAAATTTACTTGAAATATTTGAACAAATGTTATTTAAAATGTATAGAAGTTAACTTAATAATTGAATTATTTTACTCTTTTTAACGCGTAAAAACAGGATAAAATGTGTAGTGACTTACTATGAATTTGTTATGTGATTCTAACTTATTTAAAAATGAACACAGATAAATTCCCATTTATTTTTTATGGGGATAGGAATGCACCTCGATTAAGCTAGTGACCTCTAGATGCAAACTTACAAACCTGCCATGCTTTTCCATTGAGGTACTACTCTTTTAAAATGGTCAAATATTCTTGGAAAAGTCAAACTCAATAAGGGATTTCATATATATGGATGTGTATCATTTAATTCTTATTGAGAAAAAAAATGTTATAGAATTCTTCATCAAATGAAGTTCATTATTGATTGTAATTTTTTTGTGTTTATTTGTAGTTGGGAGTACCACTCTGAGGCCATGGTTGGGACTAGAGCATGTTAATAAGGCACCAAAGAGGTCCCGATACAATTATCTTGAGAAGGCCATCAAGATCTACAATTGAAGTTGAGCATGTATGCACATCTCAAGCTGTACAGACATGCTTTGAGCACCTGCCTAACCTCAAAGCTGGTTGGCTGTTTGCAGACTGACTAATTCAGTGTGATCAAGGGACAAGGTCAAGGGGAGAACTGGTGAAAATGAAATATCAAATAAGTGATTTGTGTGGTGTCTTTTGCAACGTTGACATCTGAGAGAACAGTTAAATCCCCCCCAAGCCTTGTGATTGTTCTAGAACAACCTAGTGTGCATGCGCGAGTGTATGGTATATGAGTGTAAAAAAATTTTAAATGAAAGTTTTTGCGGGTTGTGCATTTTTTGTCTCCCCTTGCCATCATGTATCAGTTGTGTGTATAATTCAACCACCCTGGCATCTTAAATATTTCCCCCTCCCCTACGAAATGGTAAAGGAGAGTGCAATAGGTGGAGAAAGGAAAACATGGTGATAACAATCCAGTGTGGTTATTGAAGCAACCATTTCTTTGATTTGGTTGCGGTTAATACTAGGAGGTCTATTTATGCTAAGAAAGATGACTGTACTTGAGTTTAATATTATACTGGTGAACTTGTCGCCTTCCAGTCGTTGAACTCCACACTCTCCATAGCCAGCCTCAAATGTCGTTGTTTTATCTTTGTAAATTTGGTGTCTCATAATATTTAAATTTTTGGTTCAGAGGAGATGTTATTCTGGTTGATTTATCAACACTTCTATGGCCTGTTTGTCTCATTTTCCAATGCTTCTTGAGCACATCTGCTATTAGTATAATTTTGCATTTTTTTGCCCATGCCTACTTCTGTCTCCTGTTTCATGTTGCTCTACAAAGTGATAGCAATGGTTAATAAATTCTTACCCTGATGGAAGGAAAATGAGCATGTGCTGGCCAAAAAAAATGTAATTTGGCAGTTTCTCTGGGAAACTAAATGTAATTGGTTGAGATGTGGATTCAGTTTTTGCATGGAACCATTAAAATGTAAGATTTTACTTTTGAATTTAAGCTTAATGGGATGACTTACATGTATGTAGCTTTTAAGATTTTCAAATTCATTGTTAAACTTCAATTATTATATTTTAGAGCTATTTTTTCATTATTTTTTCCATTGCATTTGAAAAACAAAAGTTTACTACATTCTAAGATGAGACGATTCCCTTTATATAGAATGGATAAAAAGCTATAATAAATAAAATTTTCAATTGGATGATCATAATTGGTTATCCATCTACAATGAAAAAGTTCATATTGTGGATAAAAAGTGACTGAGAGAGGTGAAACAATTCTCACTGATGTGAGTGTCATTCCTTTACAAACAGTAACACGTAATAGATATAGTCTCTAAAATACGAAATAAACATCGTGTATTTATAGCTAGCATCAAATTATTTTGATAGCAATATTTCCCAGAGCTAAATTACCTCAAAAGTGCCAGTGTGCTACCTATCCTATCCATCAGTATTTAAAGAATTGCTTCATGACTTTGTAAATAATATGCACGATGTGTACATAATAAGATGGTAAGATGTGGCCCTCTTAATTTTTAATGGAGCTTATTGCAATTAATAGGCAACTGGGAGGATATTGTCCAAATTCATTTCCACGTGTACACGGTCAAACTGGTGATGAATGTTTGAAAATACTACAGAAAAGTTATATCTGCTGAAGAAATAACCTACTTTTTTTAATAGATATTTCAGTCATTAATGTGAGTTTGCTAACTTTATCATAAACAGCAATCCTAGTTCAATTGTGCTTCTTGATTATTTTAATTATTTAAACCAAAATGATTAACCCAGTCTGTAACTTCACCTATGATGAATCAAATTATTAGTAATTTTACAGAATATCCTGGTATGCAAAAGAATGAAGTCATATTATGTTTCCATCTTTATTGAAAGCTTGTTCAATTTACTTATAAATATTGCTCAGAGAAAATAAATTATGCATTTGGAGAAGAGTGATGTTAAAGTAATCCTTTCTACTGGTAAGAAAGCATGTAGGTTTTCCTTTTGTAGAATCTAAAGAATTATAATTTCAGAATATTTTGTTTGAAATGTACTGTAATGTTTAATATTTGTACCTTAGTTATTGATTTGAAGTAATTTGGTTAGTAAGCAACTATTTAAAAATTGAGAGCCTATGACGGACCAACTTAGGCACCACAATTACTATTAAGAAATCAAGTTTTGTAACTTGGTTGTTTGTAATAGAACATTTTAGTGCTGTAGTAACATTGTCATTGCTCAAGATGCAATGATCTTATGAAAATATAATTAAATTAAAATTTTAAAAGACTACATTCCTAAGAGTGGAAGAAATAAAACATTTCATGGTTGGGTGTTAATGAATTCAAAGAAGACTTTTAACTTATGATATAATATTTTTCTTGATGAAATCCCTAAATTTAGCTTCTTCAATGATTTTTCTAAAACCCATAAAGAGCCGTTTTGTTAAATTTTGGTTAAACATTGACTTTAAATTTATAATTTGATGTCAGAAGGAAATGTGAAAATTTAGTAGTCTTTTATAGGTGGAGGATGTGAAATTGATCAATTGTTGTAGAGATTTTTTTAATCTGCTAGTAGCTAACTACTGAAGTATGCTGTTGCTGTTTTAATAAAAACATTTTTAATGTTTTGGAATGTATCTATTTGACTTCAATACTAAAGATTTTTCTAAAGAAAATTTACTGAGCAATTGTAGTTACTCAAAATTTCTTAGGTGAACTAGTATTCTGCACGATTGTTACTAAAATTGTATTGGTTATGACAAATTATGGTTGCCACCACTCGGAATCAAAATTGCAAGCAATTTTCACTATTTCATTCGTTAATGATTTTATCGACATTTATTTTTTAAAAAGCAGCCCCTTGCAGGTTTAAGATGTTGCACACTGTGGATGTACTTATTTTTGGTACCATTACTAAATCATGGCGCAATTAGCTGCATATAAAAGATGGCAAACTTAGATATCCACGCATTCGGCGATGTAAAATACATGCAAATATTTAAAGCTGTTTTTACGAAAAAGTTTTCGTATATCATATGAAAGATTCAAGTACTGGTACCTGTATTTCAACTTAGATCTGCGGTTTTAGGATAGAAAACAAGGAACTATGCCAGTTGGTGCGCTGCCACACTTTTATTCTTGGTTTCATTCTGTATTCAAAGATTTTTAACATGGTATTATTTATATCTAGTACGAACTGCGTGAAGAAATATGAGTGATTTAGAATCTGGAGAATTTGATGTTGACCTAGCCCAGCGAAATATACTTCTTTTGCATAATGCATTGATTGGCAACAGTTGATCCAATCGATGGTGTAAGCGATTGCTTAAGATTTTTATCACTTTTTAAGCAAATGCTTGATTTGGGGTGAATAAAAAAATAGCATTTGCTAGAAAGAATAAGCATTTGCTTATTTTTAGGATTTTTCTTAAGCATTTGCTTAAAATTGTGTGAATAAAACCTAGCTTTTCCTTAATGCTTGAAGCATATGCTTAAACTTTTTAAGTGAGGTAAATGGCTTGCTAAGATATTTTTAAGTACTCTATTTTCCTGATAATTGATCCTAAATATAAATATGGCAGTTAATGGTAACACGAAAGGTAAAAAATACGAGAAAAGTTTCAACAACCAATGGTTATAAAAATTGATATTGTTTCTCTGAAGAAAATGGTAAGTATATTTCAAATCCGTTACTCGGAGAATATCAAGACAGACGTGGCGGAGCACTGTCTTCCCAACGGAAGATAGAAATATTTTTTAGGTATTAAGTGAACCCCGATTTCAAATGAGTCGGGGAAGATCACCACATACAATGCGCAACTGTATGTAAGAGTAGAATTTGTGCCGTCCAAAATTACTATAAAGGCAAATCACTGGATAAAACTAATTGAATAAAAATGCACCCATTATTTGTGATATTATCGAATTCAGTTATAAAAGAAATGTTAAAAAATTATTAACTTTTTAAAAAATATTACCCAATATATTTATATTTTTAGTTTGAAATTCAACTATGTCAGCAATGTAAAGAAAATATTCTTGTAATTATGCGTGTTCGACATTTTTCGTAAATTCAAACGCGTTCTTGATTTTCAGTTACCGGATTTACTTTTTCATGTCTTTTAACTACTTGTAAAATCTTTTCCTTTATATCTACTCTTTACTGAAGTCTTATATTTACTCTGCCGTTAAGTAGTTCAATTACCAAGATTTTCCGTTCATATTTCCTTAAAATTTAAAGAATAATATTATTGCGTCTGATACTGTGCAAACTGTTTAAATCGAAGGACTTGAGCTCATAAAATAATTATAAATTCTATTGCAAAATATTTAAATATTAAAGGCATGTTATTACATTGGTTTTTGTACCAAATTGATCAACGTTAGCCAAGCACAAAAAGCGTTAAAATATTATTTATAGCAATATTTTGTATCAAAAGGCGTAACAATTGACTTTTATTTGTCAAATACTATTTAGATTGCTATTAATAGCGGACCTTATAATAAAATGGAATCTCAGATTAGCAGTCGATTGTGGAGGAACTGACTGTGTTTTTCATCCTTTAAATGCAATAAATATTTTGATGTGAGGAAATGACCATACACTATAGTAAAATACGTCTTTGTAAAATACTATGCATATTTAATATTTTCCCGCTTCCAAATGAGAATCGCTGCCCGAACTCGTAGTAGCAATCAAGTGTCGTATTTTAGTAAGCAATATAGATGATGTCCGTGAAGTTATATACGATACATCGATATTCGGAATGACCAACAAAGAAGTTGAAACGTGTCAAAAGTTTTTTTATTGCAAATTAATGGAGTACATACGCCATTAAGATGTTTAAAAACATTTAGGTAATTTGAAAAACATCTTATTTTATCGTGATCAGCAATTTTAATGACACTTAATGATATAAAGAAGTGATAAATGATACTTTTCACGTTCATGCTCATTCATCATCAATCAACTGCAGAGAAAGGAACTGAATACGAGAAAAACAAGCAGCGTTGGATATCAGCAATAAAAAACATTAGATGCTTCTTTTTTATCTCTATATCGTATTTGAGCGATATATATCGTATATAACTTCACACACATAAAGTTCGCTGCACATTAAAGCTGCAAGAGGCGGATGGCTGCATAGCGGTAGTGCTTTTATGACCGTTTATGACCACACTCAGTTGGTGTTCTGGTCATGCCACGGCGGGGAGTAAAGTTGATGTGGAGAAAGCAATCTCATTTGGCTCCGGGATGAAGTCGTCATTATCAGGTAATGAAATCTTGGGACATTTTTATTTTGAATTAACGTTGAATTATTGTAATCGGTTTGTTCAGAATTAATTTGCTATGAACTAGAATGCGGGATTGACTTCTTGGTTTTATTTATCGTATCGCGAAAACTTTATTTTTTCTTAGTTAAGGACGCTTGGTATCGGATGTCCACTATCGCATTAATGTTTAATATGGCCTATATCGGATTGGCTCTTTCGAGTTAAAGTCTTCTGCTATTATCTCGGAAGCTTGTGGTGAGCATTCTCACTGCATTTTAATGAAAAAGTATATTTATTCATGTACCCATGCATTAGTTTTTTGAATACTTTATTTTTATCATATTTACCAGAAATTTGCCACTTGTAGATTTTCAGTGTCAGCATAACATTAATTTCAGAGGAGCGTTGTACAGGTGATTTTCTTAATTCCACCATTGCCTAAAAATCGGCAAGTATATGCATGCACAAAAGTTGCTCGGCAGGCTTCAAGATAAATGTTTTGAAATATGCAGAAAAGCTGCACTATGGGCATTTCTCAGGTTTAATTATTTTAAAGATATGTTTAGAATATGGGCTGTGGGTTTTACAGGAGCATCAAAATTATTAAAATTTTAGGATAATTGTTGCAATAAGATAGAAATTCATAAATGATGAAATAGTTTAATTCCTTTTTTCTGCATTTTGTCAGATGAATAATAGATTATCTCTGTTAAATTTGTGGAAGTGCTTTGGGAAGGCAATTTATGAAATTTTCCAAGGTTTTTATCAGTGAAAGTTAGTTGAATACTTACAGTTCATGCAAATTTTTAGAAATCTGTTATGTAATGATAGTGATAGTTGTGATAGACATTTCTATTTTATTCAGCATATTTCCTTTGGTGGTAGATTACTTATCAGTTAAACATAATAAAAATGAATTAATATGGTAGCTCCAGTTTTCCATGTGCAAAAATTTTCAATTTATTTTTTCAAATGCCATTCTAGTTGTGCACCATCTGACCTTATAATATTGTCAGAAAGTTGGGTCCAATTAAAACAGCCAGATATGATTATGGTTTCTTACAGCAATAAACTACTGCGTGATCACTTGAGTAGGTTTCCCTTTCCTCTCAGTAACATAGAAGATCGTATATCTGAAGATCCAAATGATGAAAATGTTCAAACAATGAAAGAAATGATGCCAAGGAATTATTAAATTTTTGATTTATCAATTTATTTTCTAACCAGTAGTAATTGAACTAAGAGGTTTATTGAGACCTTATATCTGTGCTTTTAAATTGACGTGATTCTTTGTAGCTTAGCCATTTAAGGATACAGGCAACTCTCCTTCAATGGACATTCATTTAACACACAAGTTAACAAATGTATTGAATTTGAAAGTAAGGAAATGTGTGTGCAGTTTGACGAGGGTTAGCAAATTTATAACTTGGATCATAAAAATTCATGTTTATGAAAAGTTGTATTCAAAGGCCCTCTTGTATACCTATAGAGCAGAGGGGTTCTGAACCTTTTTGATTCGGCAAGCACCACTATACTTATGCAAAAATAGAAATTGTGAATAAAATCAAACGAATGTCAAAGTTATTCTTAATATTTTTGAATGCATTTCAAAAGAAAGTAACTGATCATATTGAGCATCGGTTCTAGGGAACTGGATTTGGCCATCATTCTATGCTTCAGTCTGTGATGTAGAATGACAGTGGTCAACTGCAATAGGATTGTTATATCACGATGATTTGTTAACAAGACAGTTCTGTGCTCACGTCCTTCATGCTTGCTCTCACTAAGAAGGCTTTTTCTTGTTTGGTTGTTTCATTTGATCCAATATTTGAGGTGCTTTGATGGACAATTTTTGATACTTAAAAAGTATAAAATGAATTCAAGATTGAAAATATTTTGGTTGGAACACATCTTTGCTTTTAATATGGAAGTCGACTATGTTCTAAGAATTTTCCTGTAGTAAGCGATTTTCAGGAGTGCATGTCATTCATTGAAAGAGAGTTGCCTGTACTATAAGATTATGAGATAGCATCTATAATCAAATAAAAAATCTTAGTGATGATAATGTCTTTAGGTGCAAGTAATGTTTGAAAAATTAACTTAATTAGGGGGTCTTTATAACCAAGAAGACAGCAGCATCAAACAGGTATATTAGAGTGAGAATAACTACAGCGTAGGAGACATTTTATGAGTTGACAAGGGATGGTTTGAATAAATATTAAAATGGTATTGATAAAAAATATGTGGAGTGTAGTATAACACAACATGGGAGATAAGGAAAGATGATTGTTCAGAAGTGATAGTGTCAGTTTTTACCACATGAAGAGCAATATCAGAGTTTTGTTGTATCGAAGGCTCTACTTCCAGCAAATTGGAAATCTTTGCTTATTCTTCTTTCTTCTAATATTCTGAGCTGAAGTTATATTTGATTGTGTAAGGCAAAATGCCATCAAAGTTATAAAGGTAATAACTCTTTTATCCAATATGGAACTTGCTATAGAGTCATTATCTATCTATTAGTGATGGGCATTGTCATTCTTTTTATGGATTTGTTCCTTTTGTATCATTCTGAAGCCAGTACGGTACGGAGGATTCGTTCCATTGGCGCACATGTAAACTTGATTAAATGTAGGATTTCCTGTGATCAATGTTAGAAAATTGTTTGTTGTTATGATTTTTCAACTCCTCTATTTGTTCGTAATAATTTTATTAATAGCAAATTTGTTAATGGCAATACTAAACGACATGAGCGTATGGTGAGAGGGGAGCAGAATCCCCCCGAAATTTTTGAACAAACTTTAAAAAATCGACTAAGTAATCTAAATCACTGCATTGGGTAATTGCTATGTAACTAAATTAAACTAGATAGTGTTTAGTTTCATTCTGAAAAACTTTCCGAAAAAATATTCAAAATTCCACTTCTTTTGCCCTCCATTTATTGGTATAAACCTGAAAAATTACTGTTTCCAGCTATTGCAATCCTTTTCATCGCTGATCTCCCTCCTATATTTCTCTCTCTCACGTTTTAAATGGTAAAAACCTTTGGTGGAAGAAATTAAAGAATTTTTGTGGAAGAATGGTAAAAATCTTTGACGATGTATTTTTCCTCCGAAACAAATTATTATGAAAACATTACGAATTATTTTGTTGTAAGTGTGGTTGTTTCTCATCTATTAATATCCCATGCACCCATAAGATCCCTTTATTCACAATCATTTCAAAGTACAGAAGTCAAATCTTGCAATCCCATTAAACAATAAAAAACATTTTTTGCATTGTAAAAAGAACAGAGACATCACTCCGGTACGAAATACACTTCTGCACATGTCCGATTTCGTTCATCCAACTCGGGAACGAAATTCTCTGACAAGGAGAGGCTACAGACTGTAACTCACAGATTCAGTTCATCTTCTACCAGTGGAGAGTTTACATTACATTACATTAAAGTTTAATAATTTTTATCTCAGAAACTATAAGTCATAGGTACAAGCTTTTGCAAACATCTTGTAGCAAATTCTATCCTATGTATGGATCAAGTTTTTAATCCATACCTTACAGATCATATAAGGGCAAGAGAATGCGATTCCCAATTGCTATACCTATTTTTTAACGATTATTACGTTTTCACGTTTTTATCTCGAATACTATAAATCGTAAGTACATGCTATTGCAGATGTTATTGTAGAAAATTTTGCCCTCTACCCGAATAAAATTTTTAATCTATACCTTACAGATCATATAAGAATGATTTAGCCTTTTCAAGATGCTGTCAACATTCCATTTGGTCTTAATGCATCATAGCATTGTATCGTTCCTTCTGCCCCTTCCACAACCTCCGTTGGTGCATGTGCCTCTCCCCCTCCACCCTCCCCTTCCTCTCTCCCCCTTCCTCCCTCCCCCTTCCTCTCTCCCCCTTCCTCCCTCCCCCTCTCTTCCTCTCTCTACATTACTTGAATGCCTTTATATGTATATTTTTTACAGTATACAGTGATGCTGTATTTATGATGTTTCCTACTGTACTTCCTGTTTTTTATATTTTGTTGTAGTTTTCCATTGCGATATGTACACTATGTAGGTTTTCGCAGGTTTTTCACACCTTCTCTGTGGGTGTTTTCCTGCGGAGTTTTATTAGGAAAAACAAGCCTGTTCTTACCTAGGTTTTCTCCACAGACTGAAATGGCTTTACTTATATCTCTTTATGTTTTGTATATTTTATGTACTCTTCATTGTAATACTTTTATTTTTAATATTCATGATATTGACGAAGGGTTAAATGTAAGAATGGACCTTATGGTCCAAATTTTGCCCAAATAAAGATGATTATCTATCTCCCTCCCTCTCTTCCTCCCCATCTCTCTGACGGTTTTTTGCATTGGCATAGCCCGAATCCTTGTGTGAGGGTTTACGAGTTGTATTCAACAGTTCTTCTGTTATTCTATAACCGTGTTATAAAGGTGATTATAAAAAGTGTGTTATTTGTTGTTGTGTTGTTAGTTGTCATTGGTTCAGAGGTGCAAACTTTTGTATTAAAACATATCTAATAATGAAATATGTCAGAAAAATTGAAGTTTTGAAGTTGAAATAAAATGCTCGCAAAATGCAAGCACCAACTATGTACTTGTATTTAAATATTATTTATGATATGATAGGAGGTTAATAATGTTTAGGCACTTCCAGATGAGCTAGAGACTTGAAATTTGGCACAATTATAGGTTTTTCGTCACATCCAAACAGAAAAATCTGAAATCGGGAAAATTCATATTTTAAGGGGCTGTTTTGGCCCCATTTTTGCCCCATAAGAAAAGCACATAAATTGTATCATATATTAAATATATAAAAGGATACTCAAGTTTAGGCACTTCCAGATTATCTAGAGACTTGAAATGTTTTATGTGGATAGGATTATATAAATGGCCGACAAAAAAATTGAAAACCTTAAAAAATTTAAACAATACGGCCGATAAAAATTTGCAAATGTTTAAACAAATATTTAATGTTTTTGTATTTCTGTATGTGCTACGAAGCTGAAATTTTTTGCTATGGTAGAATTTATAAAATAACCAAATAGGGATTATAGAAATTTTGATATATTTATTCGGCTACCTATTAGAAATTCTTCAAGTTTAAAATGTTTAGATACTAGGGGACAAGCTATGGAGCTGAAAATTTTCAGTTATTTAGAATGTGGTGCAAGGGCACAAATTAATGTTTGAAAATCTCCATGAAGTTGTTATTGTGGCCGTTAAAAAGTTTTTAAATTTAAACAATTAGATAAATATTATTTCACTTCTAAATGTGCTACAACATTAAAATTTGGCAGAAATGTGTGGCATAAGTACCAAACAATGGAAAAAAGTATAATATTCTTAAAATTGCAAATTTTAGGGATTGCTTTTACTCCAATATTGTTACGTACAGAAAGAACAAAGATTGGTGCAGAGGTGAAAACTTTTAAAATAAAAAAATCTTTCTAAAAATGAAATCTCTCTGAAAAATTAATTTTTCGAGGTGAAATGAAATGCTTGCAGAATGCAAGCATTTTTACTAAAAATAGATATAAACAATAGATCAACATGCTTCAAAGACAATTGAGTGTAAAAGTCTTGGTGCTGCCCAAAGATTAACAATGAATAATAATATTATCTTTTAACACCTTTGGCAAAATTTAGTCAAACAATATTTATTTTATCTCTATATCAAATTCAGTGTTTAAAATTTTTCCTCTTTCTTTTGGGTTCCGAGCCAAAATGGACCATGTTGAGCAGAGAAAGTATGTACATGGTTGGCAGACTGGAGCCATGAAGAGTCCTGCTGTGCTGTTCCCAGAATATAGACATCTGGATGTGAGATTAGAGGGGAGTTTTGGCTGGAGGATATGGAGTGAGGAATTTTTTATCTAGCTGTTGCAAATTCTGGTTTGTTCATATCAGCAGACAATGGTGGTTATTGGGATGGGAATGAATATTCATTAGAAACTGTTACATCTGGATAAACCCCTCAAGCATGACTTTTCCATGGCATTTAAACTCGCAAGCATGTCTTATTTTGGCCATGTTGATTTTTGAGCACATATTCACTTACTAGGAGAGGTTACGCCCTGCCCCTCTGGGATTGGGATGAAATTTGTAGAGTAGAAAGTATACATGAAATAAGAGGTCCCTTGTATGAAAATGCTTTCCATTGACTCTTAGTATCCGAGTAATAACCATTCCAAACGAAAATGCTATAAAACTCCATTTGGAGTAATATTCTCCAAACGTAACTGGTGGCCGCGGCAGTTTAGGCGGTAACCTTTCTTCGTATGATTTTTGGGTTCTCGCGTTTGAACCTCTATGGAAGAATATATTTTTATATTTATTATTATTAAATATGTATTGTTATTATAAAAATATATCATACCAAAATATGTTTATAATATTTATTTAATAATTTTTATAGTAATATTTATAAAATATTATTAAACCAAAATTATTGGTTATAATTTTGGTTTCTAAGTACATTTTCTATTCGTAAACAACTAATAGAAGCATGTTCATGAATGTAAACAGTGTTTTACATAAAATATTTGTAAATGGAAATGTGACTGTGATAAACATGCTTTTATCAGACGCTCATGGTGCCGCAGATATTGTTTTCCTTGTTTTTATGATGTATATCATCCTAATATCTGCATTTGTTTATATATGAATAAATGCACTTTATATATGAAGCATGGTATGAATTAATAAAATGATCTCTCATCCTTAATAATAGTTATTTCTACAAATAGAAAATGATTTGTCTATGATACTTCCACAAAAGCGATTTGTTCTTATTGTTTTAATACCTCTCATAACTTGTTGTGGAACATTTTCCTTACTTATATAGAGAGCCTCTGCCAGTAGTTATTATTATTATTTATTATCAACAAGTAGATTAAAAGTTGGCAACATTACATAAAAGGCTACTTAATATACAAAATAACATATAATTACACCAACTAAGATTTAAAATATTACTTACTGCTAAATTGGATGAATTACATATTTGCTACTTTAGTCCTTTGGATTTGCTTCACAAATCAAAATCTTCTTTTAACTCCTACATGTGGTTCTCAGTATCTTGTGTATCAACAGCAGCCTTAGTCTGTTGCCTGATCTCAGTGTATCATGCTCCACCTACAATTAATTTCTTTTGACTTCCATCAGGTTTTCTGAGTGTTAAAGCATTATTACCTTGTAGAAGTATTTCTCAACCTTTCTAGAGATGCAGATCTAGAAAGTCACACATTTTCTGTGAAACTCTTCCTCATTTTGGTTCATAAATTTTTCATACATTTTTTCACTTGAAAATATTAATCAGCTGTGTGCAGAATCTAACAAGTTATAGATAAAAATAAAGATGTCCTACTCAACTTGCAAATCCCTAACAAATAAAAGATGTTTGCATGCATATGGATGGATGGAAAGAACAAAGCTAATAGGTGCTTAACGTTGGAAACGAAACCCAACTAATAATGAATTTGAAAATTGACTCAATGCATATATTCAGTGCTTGAAGTATGGAAAAAGATTAAAGGTTGGTTCTGAGATACACTAGCCTAACAAACAGTATGCAACAGCAATATAAATTGACAAACAACATGACAGTTCAATAAAATGATATAATAGAATACTAAATATAGATAAATAGACTGGCCATTCAGATTTGTGTCAGTAGATAATTGGCAGAATTTAAATTGGTACCAGAATGGTTTCAAGTACTCTAAAAGGAAGTGGAAATGCATTTCACCTTGCATCAAACTCTGTTACCTTTCCAGTACCATTCAAGAATTGGGCCAACAGCATATAAATAATATGAGGGCATTTATTTCAATTTTAAATTATCATGAATCCAATTTTGTAAGGTGATCATGAAGTTTTCCAGAAAAATCATGAAATAAAATGTGTCCTTAGACATTGCAACATTTTTTAAATTCCTAGTAAATTATTTTCAATTAATTTCACTTCCAGAAGTCAAATAAATTATGAATGGAATGCATGAAAAAATCTTTGCATTACTTTTCTAACTCATTTGCAGTCTTCAATGTTTGTTTCTAATTTACTTGACAGATGCCATGAAGGACGATCTCAGTGTTGGATGAGTTGCTGTTACTACCTCTTTCCCTAGAAAAGACATTACTGTGCACCAAGGATTGATCACGACTTTAGAAGTAACTCCAGCTGTTGGGATATTCTGGCAACTAGTAGAGGTATATGAAGTATTTGTCATTGCTGATGACTTTGCAAAGTTAGGCTGTTGGTGTTTCGTTACTGACTTTTTTGTATTATTAATTGTTTTTGGTGTACTTATTTAGAAACTAATTTGAGTTATATGAGGTGCGATCCAAAAGTTCCCGGACTGGACGCATGGAGAGCTAACTGGATGTAGTATGGACTTGGACTGCTAGGTAGCGCTAAACAGCTTCATTGTAAAGCAGTTTGCCAAGTTTCATGTTGATACAAGCATTTTTTTCACGATTGTTTTTGTGTGTTAGTGTTAGTGGTGTTCTGCAATTTATGCTGCAAATAAATGGCAGACTTGAAGGTGCAGTGCGTGTGCATCAAGTTTTGCTCCAAACTCAGCAAAACCACGTCAGAGAACCACAAAATGCTTAAACAAGTATTTGGTGATGACACCATGGGCAGAACCCAGACTTTCAACAATTCCCTCATGGCAGCGATGTGACGTTCATCGGTTGCAGTGACAGGTGGTCCGGCTCCTGGTTGATGCTCGCCCGTCTGCCACTTTGGAATGCTCATACCAACCAGCTGATAGTATGATACGGGAGAGCTGCATCCCCGCATGCCTCACGAAGGCCTTTGTGGCAGTGCCGTGCATTTAGACCAAGGGCGACTTAAATCTTAATGAAAAAACACTTCCAATCTCGTAAACATTTTTATGGCACTCGTCTTGCACACACAAGATTAACACCAAACCTGTGACTAACACATCCATTACAGCGACGCAAGCAATAATGTCATGTTCCCCGACAATGATTTTGAACAACAATGCGAACTTACATGGTTGCCAGCTGCGGGTGCTAAATGGCGGCAGTGTTGCCACTACTTGTGAGATGACCCTCATCTATAAATATACTCTTTATACAGGACTATGTTGGTTACTACCTCTGACATGCAACTCAAGTCGCCTGATTTTTATTACAATTTAAAACAATCAAAATTGTTTTGATATCATTTGTTGCATTAAGAACATGGTTAGGAAGACCTGCTTTTTAAAAGGTTATATTATCTTGACCTTGGAGTGAGTGGTTGAATCTAGTGCTTGTCATCCGAGGATCCCGCTTTCTCAGGATCCCATAGGTAAAGTGACTTCCGTTTCCTGGGTTGAATATCCCAGGAAGTTCCGTTATATCACAGAGAATTTTGCTCTTTAGCCTTTATCATCCGTGTGGTTCCTCTTTGTTTCGGAGTGGCTTAGTTTCACTTCTAATGTAATAAGGAAGAAATTTATATGGGGCACTCTCAAATGCTTGCGTTCTCGTGGGAATATATATAGTGAAACTTCAATTTTACGTTCTCTGACTTTACGATTTCCTCGATTTTACACATTTTTCTTTCGGTTCAGGCGTTTAAGAACAATAATAAATTTTAATGGATTTTACATTTGAGATTTTGTGCTTTCCTTGAATTTACAACAGGAATTTCATGTACGGATAATATGTAAATTTTATGTTTATAGTATTCCCCTTTACAATTCAACTGAATTATTTTTCATATTCTCTAACTAAAAAACTATATTGGTGTATTCCATATTAAAAAATCATTTAGGGAGTATGAAAATGGCTGAAGACCACTGTGCGAGTTGACATTTTATACAGCTTGTCTGCCAAATTGAGCATATTTTGACAAACTCTTTGAGGTACAAAAGTTCATGTTTTTCTCATGACTCATCTTACATTCAGTATTTTTTCAATATATCAATTTATAATGGAACTTCGTCCCTGTTGCATTCTTTCAGCGCACTTGCTACTTTTTCAGTTTTCCTCTATATTTAAGGTTATATCAGCCATTAATACACAACTTAAAAGAAACATATGGATTTAATTAAACCATCCTCAGGCTTGAATTTTCCATCAGTGGTGGACTTGTGAGGCATTGGCATTGGAAACTGGCAACTCATGCTGTAATGTTCATTGCATACTGACAAGACAACTGGACATGCACAAGATGGCATCCCGGTGGGTGCCATACATGTTGTCTAAAATTCAGCAGTGGATGCAGATGGAGACAGCAAGAATGCACTTGCAGCGATATGAGCATGAATTTGAGGCATTTCTCTGATGTGTCGCCACAATGGACAGAACATGGGCGAGGTCATACGAGCCCGAATTGAATTGAATTTCCTGGAGGAAGAACTGTGAATGTTGCCTACTACCGTGAATTCCTCCAAAAACACCTTTGCCCAGCAATTTGGCGAAAAAGGAAGGACCTGTTGCAGAGAAATGTAACAGTTATGGAGTGGTAAGTTCATCTTCATCAAGAATGCAGCAGTGTTGCCACTAATGGTGAGATGACCCTTATATATTCTAAAGTTACTAGTGTTACGAAGAAGAGATGTGCGATTATGCTTGAGGAGTAGAGTAGATCTATTGAGTGCCATCAAAGTATATAATATGACAAATGTACATACGATAATTTCCAACACGTAATATTTGACTTACGTAAGGGTTTCAAAAATTTGTTACAAACCATTTCAATGAATAAACTAACTCTAATAACTAGCTTTCGTGGCATTGTTGAGTGCAAAGGATCTCGCCACATAGAGATGCACATTGTATGGTTCTCGTTGAAGAGGTCGGAAGGCGCATGCATATCTGGTCTAATGCTAGTTGAAAAGGCAAAGGAATATTATGACAAGATGAAAATAACGGAGCAGTGTAACTTTTCTCAGGGATGGCTCCTCGTTTTAAGTACTATGGGATACGTAAGCTTTACATATCAGGTGAACAGAAATCTGCAGATACAAAGCCAGCTGAAGAATTCTGTGATAGTTTCAGTAAGTTTGTGATTGAGCATGGCCTGACTGCCAAGCAAATATACAATGCTGACGAGGCAGGATTAATGTGGAGGTGTTTTCCAAGCACTACCTTAGCTGGTGCTGATGAAAAGGTTGCTCACGGTTTAAAGCAAAACAAAGACCGTATAACCCTGCTTTTATGTGCGAATGCTGCAGGGACGAACAAGTTGAAATTAACTGTAATTGAGAAGTATGCAAAACCAAGGTGTTTCAAAGGCGTATTTAATCATCCTGTTGTTTACAAGGCCCAAAGCAACGCTCGGATGAATGCAGAAATTTTTACTTGGTGGTTTCATCATGTTTTTGTTCTTTATGTGAACGAACATTTGTGAAAGAAACGAATGCCTGAAGATAGCAAAGTTGTGCTATTATTAGATAATTGTCGTGCCGCAAGACTTAATTATTGGCAATATCTTTGCATGTTATCTCCCTGCTAATGTCACCAGTGTAATTCAGCCAATGTATTAAGGAGTGATCCAAAATTTTAAACTTCTGTACCATCGTAATTTCATGAGAAAACTGACAAACCATGACGGAAAAATTCAAGAATTCCAGTCCAAGTACTTGATCAAAGATGCCATTTTTAACGTATCATGTGCATGGGACCAGCTGAAAAATGAAACTCTCCGAAGATGCTGGTGAAAATTATGGCCTCTTGCTATGTTTGAAGAAGGATCATCTGATGAGGAAGAGGGTTTTAAGGGATTTCGTGACCAAAAAAACAAGCAAATAAAAAGTGTTCGTGACGAAATATTAGAATTAGTTGACTGCACAAGTGCTTCACATCCAGTGAAAAACATTTCCAGATATGAACTTGATGAATGGCTGGATGTTGACAAGGATGCTCTGGTTACGACGACATTAGATACTGATGAAATTATTGAAAGTGGATTGAATCGCGACAAATGTAAGGTGCAAGAAGAGGAAAGTGATGAAGAGAAGGAACACGTTGAACGAGTCTCATGGCGGGCTGCTGCTGAAGTATTCGAAAATGTCGTAAAATTTGTTGAGCAGCAAAACTGCTTCTCTGCCCAAACTGTAATGCAATTTCACCTATTGCATTCCAAATTTTTACTAGAGAGAAGGAAAGCATGCAAGCAGACGGGTATAAGAAATTTATTCAATAAAGCTGCCAATTCTACATCTTCTCAACCTTCGACATCAGCTGCTGTTGAAGAATCAAATGTTAGTGCAGTGGATGACCCTGATGAAATACCATCCATGATTCTTGAATCTAGCCAGTAAAGTAACAGCTGCTACTAACGCCTAGGCAATTATTTTTTTCTGAAATTTATTTTTTTGCTTGTTTCACTATTCTCGTGTCTCAGATATTATTTTTTTGTCTCGTTTATCCTTTTATCCTACCGCTTCAAAATTCTCTTTTACATTTCATTATTAGGAAAATAAGGTGGTTCCGGTAGCCAGTGCCTTCCGACGGCCAAAATTGCAACTGTTTCCTTGAGCATTTACAGTGAAGCAGTTACCGAAGTTTTTGTTAAGTGCACGGGCATTAGACATTCATAAAGTGGAATAATTCGTGTAAAAACAATTAAATTTTATATATTTGTGTTATGGACATTTTACTTAATTTTCATTGTTTTAACTGTATTTCTATGACAAGTAAGGCTTGAATACAAGAGTTTACTTACTGTTTTTGGTTTCTATAAACATATTTCTCATGCAACCGGCATATTCCTCTAACCGGCAACCCCTATTCCCCATATATGCCGGATAACAGAGTTTACTATACTACGTATATGAGAAAGTAAAAATGTTTTGCGATTGTGCTAATTCTTGGGCTTTCAATTTAATGATATCCTGCATCACCGGTTTACCGTCCATTCTTTGAATACACACAATTTGCAATTTCCTTTTCTATTGCATGAAATCGGCCTTGTTTTGGTTCACTTAATGATCTCCATGTTGAGTTAGCACCTTCAAGTTTCTCTTTTGCTTGCTTCCACCTTTGCACGTTTGCTTCAGTCACATTGTATTTCCTCTCTGCAGCACAATTAACCATTAACTTACCACAGTTCCTTTTTTCTCTTTACAATCTGCCATTTGTTTGGGATATCGTATTTAAAAGTTATAAATAATTTGTCACTCAGCAAAGCATGTACTACTCAAGTGCTCTCATAAATTTTCTACACTCTGAAACTCACGGCCACTTTACGTCTGTCGGCATACCAAACGCAAAGCATCATGTTTATATTGTAGTAGATATGTTTAAATTGTATCAGTCTTGTTTACATTGTATTATTAAACACCTTAATTGGTGCCTACATGACTTTGTGTTTCATATTACTCATGGAACCACCCAGCTGTAGTAATTTTTTTTCAACTTGTCATGCAATTACCTACCCAACTTTAAACACTTCCCTACTGCCGAAGTGGAATCATTGGTCTGTGGGAGCAATTTTAGGAAATTTGATCTTAAAATTTTAAAGTATTGTAGTAATTAATTAAATATGATGTGTTACTTTATGCAATAATAAATATTTTAACCAACTTATACTTGACATCCAGGTGTTTCATGGTGAATTTAAAATGGGGATGTATTGTCACCTTAAATCCTCATATTCCATTCTAAGACAATACCTAATATTTTTAATGACATTTTTGTGGAGAAACCTTGTCTTCATTTTGGATAAATATGGTACTAAGTATATGAGAAAGTCAAAATAGTTCACGAACAATTCTTAAAAGTGAACTAAACTGTAAATTCTGTAATTGCAATTTTGTCTTGCATTCCTTTTAAATACATCATCAAACTTTGAAATGGCTGATCATGTAGAGATAAGCAAAGGGAAAGATATCGAAAGGAATTAGGTGTAGTTATGATGCCAATTTTAAACTTATTATATTATATATGAAAATAAAATTTAACTTTTAACTGACTTTCTGCCTTTTCCCAGTTCCAAATGTCCTGAAATATTCAAGAATTTTCTTTTAGTGGGTTCACAGTACACAAAAAAATTGGTGGAGTAATTTTTTCTGGCATTCACTGTTTTACTATGATGGATTTATGCTTTTGAGGAAATTATTTTTTTATGATAAGATCCTTGTTTGGCGAGTCCTCTATGTAGTTTGCAGCTTAACATCATGTGACTGGCAATAATTGCAGCAGTTCATTTTCAGGCCAATATTTGGCCATATCATTGGAAACCATTGAGATATTTTTGATAAATTGTTAAATTTCTCCATGCCAATTGGTTGACAAGACCAAATATTTTGCTTGAAATGAGAACCTTGTGTGTTGCAAAATTGCTCATTCAAAAAAGTTAAGCTACAACCTACATAAAGAATGCTCTTACACCAACTTTTTGCTGAGAATTTTCAGTTACTGCTTTTTATTCAAAGAACATTAAAATTAAACATTCTTTTTGACTGTTACAGGGAATCAACTGCATAAAGAAAATGGTGTAATGAAGCCGTCTTGGATGTTTAAGATGAAAAATCATTTCTTTATATTTAAGATGCTTGTCTTGCAATTAAAAAATGCAGTAACTGCATATATGTATATAAAAATGGTTTATTTTGTATAAAGAAGGATAATATAACAATTGTTATTTTATTAAAGAACAATAAATAAAGGTTTGTTTTTAACTATGTAGTAGCTTCATTTCAGATTGTTTTTTTTTGTTAGTATGTATATCTAGTCAAACTTGCTATACAGAGAGAGAGCAGGGAACTCTTGTCCAGGAGGATAGAAAGTTGCCTTGAGAGAGTGTCCTTTAAGGCTGAGAACTAAGAATACAGAAGCTTCTGTATAATATAGCACTCTTTAAGAGAGGAGAAGCCATACTATGAAAGACGGCACTCTTTAAGAGAGGAGAAGCCATACTATGAAAGACGGCACTCTTTAAGAGAGGAGAAGCCATACTATGAAAGACGGCACTCTTTAAGAGAGGAGAAGCCATACTATGAAAGACGGCACTCTTTAAGAGAGGAGAAGCCATACTATGAAAGACGGCACTCTTTAAGAGAGGAGAAGCCATACTATGAAAGACGGCACTCTTTAAGAGAGGAGAAGCCATACTATGAAAGACGGCACTCTTTAAGAGAGGAGAAGCCATACTATGAAAGACGGCACTCTTTAAGAGAGGAGAAGCCATACTATGAAAGACGGCACTCTTTAAGAGAGGAGAAGCCATACTATGAAAGACGGCACTCTTTAAGAGAGGAGAAGCCATACTATGAAAGACGGCACTCTTTAAGAGAGGAGAAGCCATACTATGAAAGACGGCACTCTTTAAGAGAGGAGAAGCCATACTATGAAAGACGGCACTCTTTAAGAGAGGAGAAGCCATACTATGAAAGACGGCACTCTTTAAGAGAGGAGAAGCCATACTATGAAAGACGGCACTCTTTAAGAGAGGAGAAGCCATACTATGAAAGACGGCACTCTTTAAGAGAGGAGAAGCCATACTATGAAAGACGGCACTCTTTAAGAGAGGAGAAGCCATACTATGAAAGACGGCACTCTTTAAGAGAGGAGAAGCCATACTATGAAAGACGGCACTCTTTAAGAGAGGAGAAGCCATACTATGAAAGACGGCACTCTTTAAGAGAGGAGAAGCCATACTATGAAAGACGGCACTCTTTAAGAGAGGAGAAGCCATACTATGAAAGACGGCACTCTTTAAGAGAGGAGAAGCCATACTATGAAAGACGGCACTCTTTAAGAGAGGAGAAGCCATACTATGAAAGACGGCACTCTTTAAGAGAGGAGAAGCCATACTATGAAAGACGGCACTCTTTAAGAGAGGAGAAGCCATACTATGAAAGACGGCACTCTTTAAGAGAGGAGAAGCCATACTATGAAAGACGGCACTCTTTAAGAGAGGAGAAGCCATACTATGAAAGACGGCACTCTTTAAGAGAGGAGAAGCCATACTATGAAAGACGGCACTCTTTAAGAGAGGAGAAGCCATACTATGAAAGACGACACTCTTTAAGAGAGGAGAAGCCATACTATGAAAGACGGCACTCTTTAAGAGAGAAGCCATACTATGGACTTGATAGTCTTATCCAAAGGAACAGGAAGTTGAGATTCTCGGGGAGTTAAGTTAGGGGACACTTTGAATAAATATACAATTCAATTGAAAGGAAATTTTATTGACATTCTTTTATACATTTCTACTTTAAGGAAAATACTATTTTTCTGTTGGACATGCCATATCAAAGGGTTTCTGGTGTCTCAGATCTGCATCGAATTAGGATTCCTGCATAGTATATCCTAGCCCCCTGAAACAAAAAATTCCTTCTTATAACTATATTACATAATAAGATTATATTTATTAAAAAATTTTGATATTCCTCAGCATATGACCCAAGAATAAATAACTTAACGTGCAATCTTGATAATCGAAGCAGAAATTTAGTTTTCAGTTATTAGATGTAATCATTACATAAACGTGACTCGCATATAAAATACGAAGATATTCTATTAGTAATAAGTAGGAGGATATAAATGTTACGTACTTCCAGAAGAGCTTCAGATTTGGTTGAAAGGTTATCCTAAACTTTTCAAAAGAAATAACTATTTTTATAATTTCAAACTATAATGAGGTTTCACTGTACTCAAAATTCTAAGGAGTAATTATTCATGCAAAAGGATCTACCCATTAAAGTGAGGTGACTACTCCCAATTATGATTTTTGTTGCATTGAAAATACATATTTTGGGCTAAAGAAGGAATTATAATTTATATTTCATATATCAAAAATGTTATGAATAAAGAGATATGCAAATAAGACATTCGTAAAGCCTGCAATAATGCACAAGAGGAGAAAGAAAGACATAAACGATGAGTTGAGATAAAGCTAAGAAAAATGTGAGATGGGTAAGCTTGCACACACTTGACAGAAGAGTTTTTAGCTTTGTCTATTAACATTCATAAACAATACCTACTGTACTCTCCTGCACCAAATCCAAAATAGACCTCTCTTTTCCAAGAAAACCAGAATTATTCTTTTAAGTTTTCTGTTGCAAAAGTTGATCTCTTTACCTAAGAAAGCTAAGCAGCCCCTTTTTTGTAAGTCAAGTAGATAGATTTCAGAATGTTTGCTAAATAATATTTCATAATATGAGAAATGTAAGAAAAAATCATTAAGTCTTTAATTACTATTCATTATTTTTTATGAAGAGTTGAAATTTTGTGAATGATTTTTTGTAGCCACATGAATATACATACATCTCGGCTTCTATTGAATAAAAAGGGACATTTTTTGTGACTTCTGTAAATAACGACCAAGTAACTCAAGAACAGCCTTTAAAAAAAAATAACAATCATAATATTTATCTAAAATTTTCACTCATGACAAAGTCGGAAATTTTTTCCCTAATTGGTATAGAGGGTTATATGCAGTAAGTTAAATGTTCAGAATACCCGCATATAATGCGCACCCTCGTATAATGCGCAGGGGGGTTTTCAGCCTCGTAATTTACGATTTTTCTATATACCTGTGTATAGCGCAATTTTTTTTTAGCGTTACTGTTCCAGAATAGAGTAGATGGTGTAACATGGTCTAAAGCAGGGGTCGGCAACCTACAGCCCGCGGGCTTTCAAGAACGCTTTATGCGGCCCGCAAAGCTGTAATGAAAAAGTGATCAGGAAAATTTCTCATGGGCAATTTTATATTTTTTGAGTAAAATTATGGTCTCCAAGCCTTTTCTGGTGAATTTTAATGCTAGTAAATTACGTAGACTTGATTTTGTTCATATGAAATCACAGAATCTCTAGAAAACTTTGATTTATTCGCTCATCCGGCTTTCTTGACTCCCAATGCGGCCCTCCGAAACATTCACAACAGCAAATGTAGCCCGCCATGCAGAAAAGGTTGCCGACCCCTGGTCTAAAGCAATGATCGAATTATTGGTATTGTATTGTAACATAATGAAAGTGTGACATGAAATTTTCGAATAATGTTCCAGAGGAACCTAAGCTAACTCAATCATTACATACTCTATGTTTACTTACAAGGTTATATTAGGACACACAATAAATCGAATTATGCGAGAATACGTGGAATGAATTGTCCACGGTTGTTATTATAAAAGGTTTTTAAGAAATGCTGCATCAGTAATAGTTTTGAAAGTAGTGAATATGATATGGTGTGGGAGGACGATGACAGCGCCAAGGCAATGGAGGATACAAAAGACTCCAAAGATGACGATTCCAATAAAAACATCGAATAAAAATGGTCAAATGACGAAGAATTTCTTGGCTTTTAACATGAATAAATACTGAACTGATTCTTTTCATATATAATTTATGTATGTTTATAGAATTACTTAATAAATTTTTACTATAATCTATCTTACTTTTCATAAAAATCACCAATAAAAATGAGGATACCCTGGCAGTTATTAATGTGCCGAAATTATGGAAATATGGGGTCAAATGAAAATAGGAAGTTTACATATAACGTATACGTATAACACGCATCCTAATTTTTAACTCAAATATTTCGAAAAAAGTGCACATTATACGTGGGTATTTATGGTAGTTGAAATTTATTTTTGAGGAAGGTTGCATGCCAATAACTTTTCAAGTTTTCACGATATTATTACTATAGAAAATATAGGCATGCACTGGATAGGTAATGGATCACTTATCTCCAGCAATAAGTCTATTTATTTCAAGTTAGAGTTAAAATTAGTTTATAATGTTTTGCGTAAATTCTCAAAAAATTTCATAAATATCTAATAAAAAGGTTAAAAGTTGCACATTTTCTTCGGCATCTGGGGTGGATTTTAAATAAATGTCCTCAGGGGTTGAGGAGTTAAAAGGGATCTTTAGAAAAATGTATGACTATGTACACATGATTAAGGTTGATTTTAAAAGTTTATACAGTAGAAAACCTGCTGTGGTTTGTGCGGTTTCAGGAGGCTATTGCCGGGTTTCCTCCTTTGCGATTGTATTCGGTGTGGAATGAGTTATGGTTATAATAATCCAAGAGTTTGATAAGCCAAAAAAATCACTGAACTATTTTTTCTATTACTATCTATATTTACATATTTGCTAAACTATATCATGCTAGTAGAAGGTGCTTGCATTCTGCAAGCATTAACATCTCACCTTCAAAAAACATTCGTTTTTCAGACATATTTCATCATTACAAATATTTTTTTAATTCTAAAGATTTCTTTTTTCCTTATGGAAAAATAATGGAGTAAAACAATGCTATTTTTTGCAATTTTATGAATATTATACGTTTTCCGCATTGAGTTAATAATGCCACACATTTATACCAAATTTTAAATTTATAGCACATTTATAAGTGAAATAATACTTATATAATTGTTTAAATTTAAATAATTTCTAACGGCCGCAATAAGAATTTCATAGATACAACGAAATGTTTATTCGTTTAAAAAGACTAATCTCTAAATAACCTAAAAAGTTTAGCTCTCTAACTCACCCCGTAGTATCTAACCATTTACCTATTTGTTTAAACTTTAAGAATTTTTAACTGCCAAACAAATCCAAATATCAAAATTTCTATAATCCCTATTTCGTTTTTTTACAAATCCTACATCAGAAAAATATTTCAGCTTCGTAACACATTCGGAAATACATAAACCTTGAAAATTTGTTTAAACAATTACGAATTTTTAGCGGCCGCATTGTTGCACTTTTTCAGGATTTTCGTTTTTTCTAGTCGGTTTTGCACACATTCCTACCTAAAAACTTCGTATCTCCAACTCATCTGGAAGTGCCAAAACATTAGTATCCTCCTCTGTAAGAAACGTCGATATGTAATGATATGAGGATACTAATGTTTAGGCACTTCCAGATGAGCTGGAGATTCGAAATCTTTTTCATAGGTAGGAATGTGTGCAAAACCGCCTAGAAAAAACGAAAATCTTGAAAAAGTGCAACAATGCGGCCGCTATAAATTCGCAATTGCCAAAACAAATTTTCAAGGTTTAGGTATTTCCACATGTGCTACGGAGTTGAATTTTTTTATAAGTAGAATTCGTAAAAAAACTAAATAGGGATTATACAAATTTTGATATATTAATTTGTTTGGCAGTTAAAAATTCTTAAAGTTTAAACAAATAGATAACTGTTTAGACATTACGGGATGAGCTAGGAAGCTGATATTTTCAAGTTATGTACAGAGTACTGCATTTGCACAAATAAACATTTGAATCTCTCCATAAACATATTGCGGCGGCCGTTAAAAATTTTTAAAGTTTAAACAATTGGAAAAATATTATTTCACTTCTAGAAGTACTACAACTTTAAAATTTGACAGAAATGTGTAGCATTAGTATCCCATAATGGAGAAAGTATAAAATTCTTAAAATTGCAAAATTTTTGGATTGTTTTAATCTATTATTTTTACATAAGGGAAAAACGAAAATCGCTCCGGAAGGGAAAAACGAAAATCGCTCCGGAGGTGAAATATTTAGATTTTAAAAATATTTGTAATGGTGAAATATGAAAAATGAATTTTTTTTATGTTGAGATGATATGCTTGCAGAATGCAAGCACCAAATACTAGTATGTTATATCCTCCTCTATAAGAAACGTCTATATATAATGATAACTATGTCAGACTGTTCTACGACAGACATTTAAATTTCCTTACTTTTACAAGGCTAGTAATTTAAGCAAACCATCTTCGGCCCTACTGCCTGATTCCTTTTCAAAGCTATCTATAAGACGTCGCAGTATCGAGGATGGTCAAATGTCCGCGTTAACGGACTCACGAATGTACCGGTATTTCACAAACACAAAGAAAATGAATCATAGTGAAAATTGTACGGAAATACAGAAACTACAAGCCTTATACTAGATAAAGTAGCTTGAAAGTATAATAAGATAAATTATTTGCACGAACAACACACGCAAAATCGGCTTTCAATGCACGCCCTAACGACTCCGGCTGAAGTGATTTGACTATCTCACGAAGGTGCCGAGAACGTTACTCTTTGGATCTTCGGCCGTGAAATGCAAGCGTCAAAATTCGTTACCAGCACTTCCTGCGTGTTTGTACGCGTGTATATACGTCCAAAGGGATACTGTACGACTAATAAGAATGTGGATAAATGGGGCATTAATCTACTACAATTCCGCAGCGGAACGCCTCCACTCACGTGCAACTCTCCTCCCCTACTTCTCTCCACTTTCACCCCTCCGAGGGCTGTCTATAACTGCTGGAGGGAGGGTAGCTACAACTTAATCCCGGGTACCTCGTGTCGGCTCGGTGGCGGAGTGGGTTTAGCGACCTGCCCCCCAATACCGAGGAAGCGGGTTCAATCCCAGCGGTGGAAACGTGCGCTCAAGTGGAGCTAGGTTGAAAAAAGCTTCCGTCGAGAACAGTGAGTTTACGTCCGCCCAGAGGACGGGAGTATTTTTTCAGGCTATCGAATCCACCGCTGTGATTAACCCGCTTCTGTATTGGTTGGGCAGTCACTAAGCCCACCGCGCTGTCGTGGTCGTCCTCTGTGGCGGGTTTTTGCATCAGTTTACTAAATTAAATATTATTTCCAAGGATTACTATTTTTGCCGTTAACAAAATAGTTAAAAGTTAAAAAACCGCGAAGAAAAATGCGAGAGAAAAACACGGGAGAAAAAGACGCGAGAGGAAAAAACCCGCGAGAAGAAAAAAAACTGCGAGGAAAAAAACAGGAAAAAAAACCGCGAAAGGAAAAAACTGCGAAAGGAAAAAACAGCAAGGAGGAAAAAACCGCGAGAGGAAAAAAGCCGCGGGAGAAAAAAAACGCGGATGATAAAAAACGCGGGAGGTAAAAAAGACGGAGGAAAAAAACGAGGAGAAGCCAGAAAGAAGTTAAAGTGAAAAATGGTGGCCAAAGAGGTAGGATACGTGTAAAAACGATTCTCAAAAGGAGAGAGAGTGGGTGACGGGAGACACCGGCATATAATTCCCTACCGGTTAACATGCAGAACACCAGAGTGGAACACTTAAACAAGAAAGTTCTGCGATGTTCTCATTCTTACTTTTCCTATGGTGAAATTCAACTTCTTCTTCGATAACTTTTTCACTAGTGCAAAGCCACTGAGGCCACTAGCTGGCATCTCGAGACATGAATGACACTGGAACTGCCCGACACAATAGGATGAACTGCTGTCCTTTGCCGGAGAAGAAAGAAATGGAAAAGCGAGACAGGGGTGCCTACGAGGCCATGGTTGAAAAAGACTCAAATATTATAGGTGTTACATGGAAAGACAATGGCATAGTAAATATGTTTTCCAACCAATACGGTGTTGAACCTATACAGGAGGTGACCAGATATTCCGTAAAAGTGAAAGGGTGCATAAACGTACCGCAGCCATACCTTTTCTCTGAGTACAATAGGAATATGGGTGGTGTGGACCTCATGGACTACAACATTGCAGATTTGAGAATCTCTATTAGGGGCAAAAAACGGTATATGCCTATCATTCTTTGATGTAGTGATGAATAATGCGTGGATTTTGAGTCGGTCACATGGACTAGCATTAGATGCATTGACCTTCAGAAGATCTACTGCAAAGGCTCTTTTACAAAAATATGGGATGCTTCCTAAGTGATATGGGGGACTGAAGAATTCAAACAGCGGCGAAACCCATGTGAGATAGTCACGGAGGGCACTTGATTGTTAACAACCAAACAAGGCGTTGATGTGCAGTTTGCATGTGCAAAATGGTGAAAGCCTGCTGCAGGTGTTAAGTTCCCCTTCATTACCTGCTTTGAATCATATCACACGGAATGAGATCACAAAGGTAGTTTTGCAATCTCATTGCATGGATATGTTTCAACCAGTAGGGTTGGACAATAGATATAATAAAACCAGTGGAAATGCATGTTAAATTGCGCTTACTTTTAATTGTATGCCTATTTATGTTGCTTTAATTTGTATGTTATTTTCAATTTGTATGATCATAATTATGCACTTCACTTTGCCTACTCATCATTATAAAGAGAAGTTTTAGCTTAATTCGTATAAATAAGTGACCTCTAGTTTGATATGTGATTATTTATGATGTTTAGTAAGTTTTATTCTAATTATGATTTTACTGTAACAGATTATTATTTGGTGACCAGCCAGAATCTCCTGAACCTGTATTTTTCTCTATAATAACGAAAAATAAATTGTCTTCAATAAAAATTATTTTTGCTTATTTTTCTAGTCCTCAGGGAATCATTCTGAAGCGATTAAAGTAACTTGATCAATATTTTTAAGAAAAAAGTTCTGGGCATAAATGGGTTAAAAGAGTCGAACTTATCAAGCCGTCAACCAAAAGAAAAATGCAAGCAATACCTGGTGATGAAAAATAGATGGAAATCTTACTTGAAAGTGATTCGGAAGAAAGTGTCAGTTCAGAGAGAGATTGTGAGAATAACATTGAAGATCGTGCTCAAATTACTAAGTTAAAAACTTATATTTTTGGCAATTTTTTGAGTGGGTAAATACGAAACCTCATCTCTCCTGTCCCTGCGTGCTTCTAGCATCTTTGTTTATCCTTATTTGAAGTTTTTTTCCGAAAAACTTAAGGGGAAAAGGTAGAGATCTATGATAAAGCAGTATAGGTGAAGTAATCCGAGAAGCTGAAATAAAGGTCTACTGATGAAAGGATAAGATGATTCCTCTATTTGTATCATCTATGATTTTATTTCATGCTATTAAATAAGTAAAAAGAAGTTTCCTGGCAATGCATATTTAATGGAGAACAAAAACGCAATGCCTTAGTCCTTGGCACACATGAACTTTCCACTTAAACACATAATATGGGTAAAGGTTTCAAATTAAACGAAATGTTCACGAGATCATGACTTCAAATTTCATTGTAGGCGTATTTCGAATAATCCATACTATAAAGTACACAAAATCCTATGATGTTGGTCGGGGACTGCTCTTAGCTTCAAATTACATGTTATTTCGAATTATCCGGGATCGAAATAACAAGATTTTACTGTAATTACAAAAGGACTATTATGTGCTCTATTAGCCTCCCGAGTTGTTTTTGAGGTTCAAGGTTATCTATAAATTTTAAGCAGCATTAAAAATATTAACATGCACTTTATTTACTAGATGCACACTATGAATGGGAAAATATAGTATGTGTAGCAGGTTTTATGAGAGGAGGATAAGGATGCAATTGTGATTTCAATTTATTTTTAGAAAATAAGTATAATAGGCCTTCATTTGTAAATACAAAAGGATACAATGATTTGAGAAATGAATAAAATCCTTGTATTCTTTACTTTTAATGCTTCTTTACTATAATATAGGTATATACTAAGCTAAAATCTCAAAATCCGACATAGGCCTGGTCCCGAGCTTGCCGGATAAGGGGTCCTATACTGTACATGTTTTAAGATCCCCTGAACATGTTCCGACTATTTTCTAGATGTCTGTGGGTGTGTCTGTGACGGAAATTTTGTGGATGCTCTAACTCAAAAACTATTAAACAGGTCAACACGATATATTTACTTGACATTCTTGTTTAAGGAACAAGAACTGATTAGTTTTTGGTAAAAAACGGTCAACTAGAAATAGGTGTTTACTCTTGTCACATCCATTTTTACTTTCTCCATACATAGTACTACTGGGGAAAGTACTGTTTTCATAAAAAAATCTATTTGAGATTTCAATGGAAGTACGTACATGTTTTGAGATCCCCTGAACACGTTTTGACCATTTTCTCGATGATGTCTGTGTGTGTATGCGTGAGTTTTTTTGTGGGTGCTCTAACTCAAAAACTATTAATTAGGTCAATGCGAAATTTTAAATTTAACGTTTTTATGACAGTCACAAGAACTGATTAGTTTTTGGTCAAGATTGGTCAACTGAAAGTGGGTGTTTACTCTTGTAACTTATCCGTTATTTACTTTCTCTATATACGAAGTATAGAGAAAGTAGTGTTTTCATGAAAAAAATCAAATTCGAAATTAACAGAAATACATGTTTTAACAGGTTCGCTGCATTCCAAATGTTGATGATACTTTCCCAGGAGCCAAATTTGTAATTTTAGTTTTCTTATTTAAAATCACCTTAAAATAACGAAAAATAACTTTGTCAATATTATGAATCTGCTATAAAAATAACACACCTACTAAACAAAATAACATATCAACAACTTCCTAACTAATCCAACTTCAAAATAAAATTTTTCTATTTTTTCAAAACTAGGTGAAAATCTAAAACGTGATAAAAAGAATAGAAAGTTGTAAAAAATGTGTTTAGAAAGTAAGATGCAAAATTTCCCAAAAATAATATAAATATCATGAAAAATATAAAATAACATTTAAAATCTCGCTTGAAGACTATTTGCAAAATCGGGACCAAAAACGTAATATAAAGAAAAAATGCGGCTCATTTGAGGTCTAAACTTTTACCGAGTGCATTTCATAGAGACGTATCACTCACCATAAAGCCAACGGATCCAACGGTATAGGGAACTGCATACATTTGTGATGCACATATGCATCGCTGGCCCACTGCGGTTGCTCGGCTTGATGCACATGTGCGTAAATGGCAGTGAACGTGTTAAGGTCCCCTGAACATGCTTTGACTATTTTCTCAATGGTGGGTGTGGGTGTCTGTGTCAGTGACTGGGACTTTTTGGGTGCTCTAACTCAAAAACTATTAATAAGATCAACGTGACATTTTTGTTAAAGGAAGACGTGCTGATAAGTTTTTGGTAAAAATCAGTCAACCGGAAGTGGGTGTTTACTCTTGTCACTTATCCGTTTTTACTTTCTCCATATACGAAGTATAGAGAAAGTATTGTTTTCATGAAAAAAACCGAATTCGAGATTTCAACGGAAATACTTCTTTTAAGGTCCCCTGAACATGTTTTGACTAGTATCTCAATGATGTCTGTAGATGTGTGTGTGTCTGTCTGTGACCGGATTTTTGTCACTCAGTAACTATAATCATATCAGCGTGAAATTTTATACTTGACATTTCTCTTAATCGCCTGCACAGAATGTGAGAAAATATACATAGGTCAAACAAAACGGAAGCTAGAAATCAGATTCAAAGAACACATCGCACACTTCAGACACAACAGGTTTAACAGGTCTAGCGTCGCAGCACACATACCAGAAAACAATCACCCCATTAAAATCGAAAACATGACTCTTCAAATCAATACAAAAAGATTGGAAACTTGACGCTTATGAAAGCATATTCATAAACAAATACCGAGAAACGGTTATGAATAACGACAAGGGACTCATCCCCCACTCACCTCTCTATGCGTTAACAGCCACTTCGGTCCCTGCCCCCCCTTCATCCTTTCACTTTTACCCCGAACATATAAATACACAACACAAGACACCTTCAAATCATACGACTTCAGCTACTGAAGATGAGAGCATAGCTCTCGAAATACGTATTTAGTGCTTGTTCCAGATAAGTTTTTCTTTAGTTGTGCAGTGCTTGTGCTTTTATTTTTTTCCATTAGGCTTAGGTTTAGACCACAACTCCCTGTTAGGCCATTGTCCAGCAAACTTGTAAATATTTTTATTTATTTTTTATTTTAAACCTTTTCTTTTGAGCGCTTCTCTGGATAAACTTGACGGTTTGGAGTTAGTAATTTTTAATTATGCCAATTATCGATAATCCAGCTCATACATATATTAATGTAACATACCAAAACCTAATTACTTCTTTACAATTTTGTTTTCATCCTCTCCAAATATTCCACATTTCACTAGTTGATTGCTGTAGTCTCCCACAAAATTGCCAGGTAGATTTCCTGCAAAGCACATATCAAAAACAAAAACATAGTACAGTAATCCCTCCATATTCACGGGCTTCATATTTGGGGTTTTGTGTATTCATGCAGAAATTATTGTAGCAAGTTTCAATATTTGCGGGAGGTAAACTCCACTTATTCACAGTCGTCTACCTTAAAACACTGTGTGATACAACATCATGCTGCATAAAAGGTGATGCAGTAATATTCTACGCCCATCTATGCATTTGTTCACTCCAAACTTCATCCAAATGCTCTCTAAGTATTGCAAATACATCTTTCCATGGAAATAATATGCCAACAGGCAACAACGTCTTAACGCATGGGCGCCCCAGTGGACACCGGGGGCACCAGCCTCCTGGGGGGCCCTCATTTCCCATTTATAAATAGGGGAATCCCGGGTCTTGGGTAATTCTGTGAAATATCTGATGCCATGATAGTCTATTAATGTTCCATTTATAAGAACTAGACAAACAACAATGCCAAACATCAGTAAAGCAGGGGCCCCCAACCTGTGGCCCCTGAACCAATATTACATCCAACTATAAAAATCACTGTGAGAAAGACTTACAAAATCCAATTTGAAATTAAAAACAAGGCATAGAATAAATTCTTGTTCCTTGCCCCTCCCTCCCAACTCCACACCAATTATGCAGTTGGGATGGAGACATCGATGGAAAGTTGCTTTATGCTAACGAACAAGGAAGAAAACATCTATACAGTGATGATCGAACCTACAAGAAGTATTGCGAATATTACAAACACTAAACGGAATATTCTTTCTAAATGTAAGTACATAATGTCTTATTTCGTCTTGAACATTTTATTACGAAATATAAAAAACATCTTAATGAATTTTTACAGAGATTATTTTTAGTATCTGAAAATAATACTCTACTGTCTATTAAAACACGTAAATATAAATTATTTAAAGAACTAATATATTACCGTAAATACCCACGTATAATGCGATTTTTTTTTCAAAATATTTGAGTTAAAAATTAGGATGCGTGTTATGCGAGGGTACATAATCTTTCTATTTTCATTTGACCCCATATTTCCACAATTTCGGCACATTAATTACTGCCTGGGTATCCTCATAATTTTATTGGTGATTTTTATGAAAAGTAAGATAGATAATAGTTTAACTTTATTAACTAATTCTATACACATACATTAATTCAATATGAAAAGAATGAATTCAGTATTTATTCATTTTAAAAGCCAAGAAATTCTTCGTCACTGGACCACTCTTCTTCGATGTTGTTATCGGAATCGTCATCTTACGCATGACATCACCCTACACCGGCGCCTGGCCTGGTGGTGAGGTACTGGTACTACTTACAATTAGAAACAATGGCAGCTGATGCCTTTGAGTACGCTGGGAGTTGATGCTTCTTGTATAACTATCATCAAGTTATCGTTCCCTCTTTTTCTTTCAGCATTCGTATGTGGTTTATTCTTGATTCTTAGAGTCTGTAGATAATTATGGTTATTTGCTATCATTTTTACGTGCTCCAGAGTGTTCTAATAAGGTTAAAACTGAAGGTTGGGCGAACCCATCCACCTCAGGCGTGATTAAAAAGTATGTAAAAAACTTTGCATGGATTATTGTCATTCCTTCAATTTATTAGCTCAAACAATGTCATATGCCATACTATGAAATTAATATAATTGGATTATTGTGTATATCCTAATATCACCTTGTAAGTAAACAGAGCATGTAATGATTGAGTTAGCTGACGTTCTTTTGGAACGTTATTCGAAAATTTCATTTTGCACTTTCGTTGTTACCAATACATAATACCAATAATTCGATCATTGCTTTAGACCGCATTACACCATCTACATTATTCTGGAATGGTAACGCTAAAAAAATCTGTTTGTGCTATACACGGGTATATAGAAAAATCATAGATTATGAGGCTGAAAACCCCCCTGCGCATTATACGCAGGTATTTATGGTAACAGATTCAACATAGTTATATCCAATTTAATGAATAAGCTACTTTATATATATATTTAAATTGCTTCAGTCTAGGAGTCACTTGATATAAAATCTTCTATAGGAATACGAATGATTGATTCCGCCGTGCTGGATTGGAGCACCTTATTTGTGAAATTTATACCTCTACAAAACACACAAGTGAGTAAACTGTATTATAGTGTATTAAATTGTTTTCTTTTGTGTTTATTTGTGAGATAATTTCATTTAAAATAAATTTTCATGTTTGGAACATCTACATTCAGTCTATCTAAAACAAAAATGATAGGTACATTTGGACTGTAATTGGTGATCAACTTAATTATACCCACTGAAAGTGAAATTGCTAAAATGAAATGTTCAAAACAAACCACGTTATTTTCATAATGTAAAAGGTATGCAAAATTTTAATCTTTATTTGTATGTCTGGCCAGGTTATCCTGCCACGGTAATTGGGTAGACCGTGCAGCCAGGGACCCAACGCCGAGTGCCAGGTGGCAGAAAATAACTTGACGACCCTAGGGGGCCAACGGCTTCGGGCGGATGAACCTCTTAGGGAGGGTGATGGTCCCTCAGGTGGAGGAAATGCCCCTGGAACCCATCTAATAGCGTCTGTACCCCAGGTTAGGGGCGGCCTCTCTAGACAGCAGAAGGCAATGGGAAACCATCCCTGGAATTATCCCATGTTATGGTGCGGAGGAGTTAGAAATATCATGGATTCTTTGCAAATTAAATATTCCAGAGTTAAAATAGTCTCCCGATCAGATCTCTGGGGGAGACAGTTTACGAAGAGTCCAGAGAATAAAGTGAAGTCAGAGGAAGGAGGAAGATTAAGGTTGGGGACCTGGAATGTAGGACGTTATTAAGATCTGGAAAATTGAAAAATCTCAAGAGAGAGATGGAGATAAACAAGATGGACATTATTGGGATAAGCGAGGTGAGATGGGAGGGAAATGGTGAGTTGAGGAGTGAAGATACCAAGTTATACTACTCAGGGAATACCAGGGGGAGTGTGTGAGCTCCCAGGAGCAGACATAGCAAGCAACCACGTGCTGCTAATGGTGGAAATAAAGATCGAAATGAAAAGAGTTAGAAAAGCAAAGATGGCTAAGAAATGGAATCTAGAGAAACTGAAAGAAAGGCAGAAAGAGGAAATCGGTTATGATATGGCAAACCAGATGAAGAGAGGAAGTATACAGAATGAAGGAGTAGAGGAAAAATGGAAGAGAATTAAGAATGGAATAGTAAATGTGGTGGAAAGGGAAATAGGATACAGGAAAGGCAAGATAGCTATGAAACCCTGGGTAACAGAGGAAATGATAGCAAAGATGGAGGAGAGAAGGAGATACAAGAATGTAAACACAGAGGAGGGGAGAAGGAACTACAGGCGGTTGAACAATGAACTGAGGAGGGAGACGGAAAGGGCAAAGGAAAAGTGGCTGGAGGAGTGCAAGGAGAAACAAGAGCTCGAGATGAGGGGAAGGTACGACCTAGCGTATCAGAAGGTCAGGAGTATTACTTGGGATGGACAGAGATCTGGAGGAGGAGGCTCAAAAGAAATTGAGAGCAAGGATGGTAGGATACTTAAGGAGGAAAGGGAGGTTATGTGCAGGTGGAAAGAATACATGGAGGAGTTGTATAAGACGAAGGAAAAGCCAGCAGAGCTGGAAATTGAGGAAGAAGGGGAAGTGGATAGGGAGGAGATGGGGGAGGCAATACTGAGGGAGGAAGTAGTGGCAGCTATGAAGGAAATGAGGGAGGGAAAGGCGGCAGGAGTAGACGGGATACCTGTGGAACTGTTCAAGTGTCTGCAAGACGAAGGCATTGAAGAGGTGACCAACTTGTGCAATGCAATATATGAGAGTGGGGAGTGACCGGAGGAGTTCGTCAGAATGGAAATGATACCACTACCTAAAAAGAAAGGGGCAAAGAAGTGCAGGGAGAATAGAACTATTAGTCTGATAGCTCACACGGCCAAGATAATGTTGAGAGTGATGAATAGAAGGTTGACGAGGGTAATGGAAGAGAATGTAGCAGAAGAACAATTTGGATTTAGGAAAGGAATGGGTACGAGGGATGCCATAGGGGTGGTAAGGATGATTGGAGAAAGGTATTTAGAATGGGACAAGGGTATCAGTCTGTGCTTTGTGGACTTGGAGAAGGCTTTCGACTGTGTGAGGTGGGAAAGAATGATGGAGATATTGAGGGAGAAGAAAGTAGATTAGAGAGACAGAAGGTTGATAAGGAATCTATACATGAGACAGGAGGCGGCCATGAGGATAGGGGAAAGCAGGACGGAGTGGTTCGAGATTGGGAGAGGAGTTAGACGGCTGCTGTTTGTCACCAACCCTGATTAACATCTATACTGAAGAAATGATAGAGTGTTGGGAGATGAGCACAGGAGTAAGCGTTGGAGGAAGAATTACATCGTCAATTAGGTTTGCTGATGACATGATACTGTTTGCTGAGAGGACAGAAGACTTGAGGCAGATGCTACAGAATCTGGTGAGTGTGGAAGACAGATATGGGTTGAGAATAAATGGAAAGAAAACGTAATTAATGAGAATAGGGGGTGAGGAAAGGATGGAAGTGCAGGTGAGGGGGGAGAGGATAGAGCAAGTGGAACAGTACAGGTATCTTGGTACATTGTTGACAGAGGACTGGAAATGTGAGAAGGAAATTAAGATGAGAATAGGTTTGGCAAAGGAAGCGTTCAATAGAAAAAGGAAGCTATTTAACAGCAAGATGGATTTGGGATTGAGGAAAAGATTGGTAAAGTGTTATGTTTGGAGTGTGATGCTATATGGGTCAGAGACATGGACATTGAAGAAGAGAGACAGGGAGAGGGTGGAGGCATTTGAAATGTGGGTGTGGAGGAGGATGCTGAAGGTTAAATGGACTGACAGGATTACAAATGTGGAAGTGCTATGAAGAGTAGAAGAGGAAAGGAGTTTGATCGAAATGATAGTGACTAGGAAAAAGAAATGGATAGGACATGTTTTGAGAAGAGGGGGATTACTGAAGGATGTTATCAAAGGAATGGTGGAGGGAAGAAAGAAAAGAGGAAGAAGAAGAATTAAAATGTTGGATATTCTAAGGGAGGGAGGAGGGTATGGGGAGATGAAGAGAAGGGCACAGGATAGAAAAAGGTGGAGGAGGAGCACCTGAACCTGCAGATATGCAGAACACTATTTATTATTATATGTTATTTATAGGAAATTTAGGTTACATGTACTTATACTCAGCAAGACCATGCAAGTGTGCCGTAGAACAAAAAAGGTTGGGAAGCACTGCTATAGGGAATGACATTATCCAAAATTAAATGGTATGAATTACTACAAAAGGATGAATATTGATTAATATGTCTCAATTTTTTGTTGAAATGTATGTGCTATATATCTCCAAAAATATAATTTCTAATGAAGGCTACAATACAGTTTCCACAAGCACATTTCATTTCTGTGGGGCTAACACTGCATATATCATGCTCTTATAAATATAACCGCATCAAATTAAGTAAGGAAATAATTACTTTGTTTGCAGTGTGATAGTAGGGGACCTTTAATTGTAAATACAAGAAGCTGAACTAGGTAGTAATCATTAGTTGAGGAATCAGCTGTGGAAAAGGATGATATCCAGGTGTCTATACCAGAGTTACCACCTTTTTGCCATGGATTATGAAGAATTTGAAGTAAGAGCTGTGATCGATAAAGGACCAAGTGGTAAAAAGGTGCAGATGTGGTGAAGTGAATCAAGATACACTAATGGACCAGTTGGCTGAGATGCATGAATTTTCTATGTATCACCTTAGAAAATCAAGATAAGGCTATTGACCTAATGATTAGAGATACTCGTTTTGGCAAAAATATAGCTATTGGCATCCACTACTTCTAAATTATGTATAACAACATTGAAAACTGAAGCAAGAAAGTTTTGCTGTCCTATTAGTTATTCATTCTGAATCTGTAAACAATAGGGTATGCATAAATATTATATTCTTTTTTAAATTTTGTTATAAAAATTTTCTTAAATATAGCGCCTTAAAATGAAACGGTCTTTTGAAAGTGGTGCTTCTAAGAGAAAGAAGGCAAAAGAAGAAGAAGAAAAAATTAAAAAGCTACCAAAAATATCAACATTCTTCACTAAAGCAGTTTCCGATTCGACTACGGAATCCAGCAGTAATGATTGTCCTTCCACCTCTACAATCTGTTACTGAAGAAGAAAATAATTTCGTCCATTCAGAAAGATGCAGCGACGGCATTACCAAGACTATTACTTCAGACATCATAGTAAATGTATGTGAAAAACAAACTGATAATATTTTAAGTTCGGATCCCACACTTTGGCCCTCTGTAAATGAAAACTTACAGTCCTATTGGATATAGAAAGGTCCATCTTTGTGTCAAAACAAAGAATGTAGTTTTATCAAATCAGTTTGTGTATACAAAGTTACAGGTGGAGTTACCGAATCAAGACATTTAACCCAAACAATGTTTAAGCGACAGTTACTCAATGGGGAAATTGCGAATCGAGAATGGCTTATTTATTCCCGTCATGGGGAAGGGTGTACTGCTTTGTGTGTAAGCTATTTTCACATTCCAGTTCAGCATTAAATACAAGTGGATTTAATGATTGGAAGCATTCTGTAAAAGTTGCTACAGAGCATGAAAATGGACAAGAACATAGAAGATGCATGATGACATATTATTCCCGACAAAAGTTAGCTGCACGTATTGACAAAAAATTGGCAATAGTTTAACAATGATCGTCAATATTGGAAAGAAGTGCTAAAAAGAATAGTAGCGGTTGTTAAATTTCTGGAATCTAGGGGGCTTCCTTTGAGAGGAGATAATCAGACTATTGGCTCTGTAAGAATCGGAAATTATTTGGGCATTATGGAGCTACTTAGCCAATTTGATCTGTTTTTATACGAACATATTAAAAAATATGGTAATGTCGGAAAAGGAAACCCATCATATTTGTCTGCCACGATATGTGAAGAATTTATTGACATAATGGGATCAAAAGTGTTGGCAGCTATTGTGACTGAAGTACAAAAGGTAAAGTTCACTTTTCATTTTTTATTAAAAAATGAAAAACAAATTTTTTTAAACAAAAAATAAAAAAGTGAACTAACATTCCCTTGATATAATTAATATGTGTAATCATTTGTGCAATTACTGAAAGAATCGGGCAGGAATATGGATAAATAGCATGTATGTGATTTTTCATAAAGATTGATGCAAAATTGTTGAAATAGCCTTGACACTTTTGAGAGTACCCACCAAAACTGGCATGGCACTCAAAGGGTTTAACTTCGTTCAACATTTGACCTTTAAGCCTGAAACATTTTGCCTTGTAAGCAAATTCAGATTTTTAAAATTAATTTCTGGAGATTTTTATGTAAAGTCAGATTTGTATTACCTGGGGAGGGTCTGTATTTATTTCTTTATGGTATTCTAGTTAATACCTAGCAAGACAATGATTCAAAAATTTTGTTACTATGCCTCTCAAAAACTAGGGTGCATGTTATACGAAAAAGTTGGGATTTTTTGGCTAAAAGTATGGATGTGCATTATACACAAGAGCGCATTATACACAAGTATATATGGTATATTGTATGAGGAAATATTGATTCATTTAATGTTGTTTCACTCTATGTCACAATTTTCTGGAACGAATTAATGAAGTTAATCGAGGACTCAATGTAGTCAAAAATTTACAATACTGAGAATTCCAATGTCAACAACTCAAACAAGGCCTGGCCCAAAATTCCCATATTTTCAAACTTGCACTATAAATACTATTTTCCTAAGAAATGCTAATATTAAAACAAATCGAAACAATAAAAATTTTAATATATTGTTAAATTCAAATGCCTTGGTCCTGAATTAATAATTATTCCCATTCCATAAGCAGTTAAGACATGCAATCATGCACAAGCCGGAATTAGCAACCACTAGATGACAACCCTTCCTTATTCCATCTCTAGCCAATATCCTAAACTCATTTCTATTCTCACACACACCTGCCTTTATATAGTTCACACAATCCACACAGTAAATATCAGTCCATTACGGCACAGCACAAAACTCCTTGGCTCAACATAGCACATTCTCCTAAAATCTGCCCAATTCGATGAACACTTACTGTCTCTTTATGGGTCCATGTCATATCATCATGCACTAGAAGGAATAAGTTTTACATAAATGTAGAGAAATTTAATAAATAATGTAGCAATCAATTGAAAACCAAATTAACATATTTAATAATTAGCATTTATCTAACCAAGTTGTTTATTCAAAGAATTCTCTCCCTTTCTATAAGAACATTATATGTATGTATATATATATATATATATATATATATATATATATATATATATATATATATATATATATATATATATATATATATATATATAAGCAATGAGTATTTGTGTCTGCCTATGCAAGTTGCATATATATATATATATATATATATATATATATATATATATATATATATATATATATATATATATATATATATACACACATATATATATATACATGCATCCTACAAAGTTAATAAAAATTAAACCAATTCCCTAACTGAAACATCAACCTCACCTTAAGGCTAGAATCCAACTAGATAATGGATTTAGGTCTAATGGCAACAAAATATAGATATAATAGGTAATATATGAAAATTTCAGGTAGAATCCAGGAATCCTTGGGGGTGATCCATGAATCTTTGATTCTAACAAAGAAAATGCTTCCTTAAATTTCCTGGATAAACTTGAGTAAACGGTTCTCTTATTGAGAAAAAATACTTCGATCCATTTAATCATGAATGGACGATATGATGTGTGTGAAGTTATATACGATATGCTATGACGATATGCCATATACGATATATCGATATTCGGAATGACCAACAAAGAAGTTGAAACGTGTCGAAAGTTTATTTATTGCAAATTATGGAATACATACGCTATTAAGATGTTTAAAAACATTTAGGTAATTTGAAAAACATCTTATTTGATCTTAATCAGCAATTTAAATGACACAATGATATAAAGAAGTGATAAATGATACTTTAAACGTTCATGGTCATTCATCATCAATCAACTGCAGAGAAAGGAACTGAATACGAGAAAAACAAGCAGTGTTGGATATCAGAAATAGCAGGTAATACACAGCAGATATCCATAAATAAATTTGTGTGCGTCACTAAAGCCTTCCAGGTGTCAATTTTTTTTAATTATAACATATCCGAAGAGCTAGCACAAACTATCAAATTACGCAATAAACTTTAGTTATTGTTTGTGAAGAAATGGAAGAGAGTAAAAAGCCAGAAATCATAGGTGTTATTAAGCATAGAATAATACGTATTCTGATATATAATTTTATTACCTACAAATTACATATATCCAATATTTCGTTTTCAATTATGGCCTTGCGCAAAATCTAGATCACCCATCGTAGTTAATAATCGCAAACGAAAAAAACTACGATAGGCAAGAGATCAAGATTAATAAAATTGATAGAGAAATACTTTGCAATAGTTTTGATATACATTTCAGTGACCTAAAACCTAAAATAGCGTATTTAAAAAAACATTTCGGATACGCTACCTGCTGAAATGTACGCTCTAGGACGAGCTTAGTCAAGCATTACAAGAGAACTACGTAGGTAGGTTATTTTCTTTCTCAAAGACAATAACACCTTAAAATTAACGTATAATGATATAAAAATTAAACACCTACCCCCCGCAGTTTTTTCGTAACATTGAGTTATCTAAAAATACAAAAATCTCGCGCGCAAGGCACCTTGACAAGAATACATTTTTTTCTGATAATAAAAACAACATTAGCGAGATACTAAAATTGTTGCCAATGAGTTATGGTAAAACAACAAAAAATTCAACGGAGATTTCGGATGCGCTACCGATGTAGGTCAAGTAACGGTAAAACACACAATCTACAATTATGAAAAACCTACGAAATCCAGGTAATAGCCACTAACAGCTCACGTGAAGCATTATAATCTACATTTGATGATATGTAAGACTATTACCTACCCCTCTTAGATTTCTCATTATCAAAGGTTATCCGACCTTCTAGACGCGTCGCTCATACATCACTGTAAAACTTAAAAAATATTTAAAATTTATAATAACATATTATCATTATGGTTTTTTATATATGATAAAGAACATACTAATACGTTCTGAGATGTAAACAAAATTGACGTACCAAAAACAAATATTATAAAATACAATTTTTGGAAAACTCAACGAAATATGCTTGAAGATCACAAATTTGTATAAGCAGCAATCATGATAAACGTCAAGAGAGGAGGTAAACAAAAATTACAGGCATAATTAAACATTACATGACAAGTTTGAAAATGTATATCATAATCACCTACCCATGCAAGATATCTCGCTGTATTGGATTATTCAACCCTCGACGCGCCGCGGTCTAAATTTTGCGTAAAACTTAAACATTTCTAGTGGAGCTAAAACAAAAGATAGACTAATATTGTTCACAGTAATAACTAAGTATATGATTTTGTGTTTAACATTATTTTTTCTACTACTTCCATTGAGAGGAAACTTATTTTTGTACGTTCAAAGACACCAAAGCGTCGAATCGAAGGCTTTATTTTAGGTAAATACCAATTGACAGAAAAAGTTTATTTGGTTCGGCGTCGGCCCGGCTCGAAATTCATCAAAACGGTTAAAGACCAATTGAGAAAAACCACGGGGGGTAGGTGTCTGCAAATAGTAGTTATATATAGAGTATTAAATTATGCGTAAACTAATGCTTCTTTCTAACGCCTACCCCTCGTGGTTCTTACAGCATATGAGGTTCCATGAGGTATTTTTTCAAATTTCCCGCACCGGTAATGTAAAAATTAAATTATTACATTACTACATAACACGGTCGCATATATAGAGAATAATTATAAGTTTGGTTGTGTATCTTGTAGCCGTTTATCTGGTTTTTAAGTAATTTTAAAGTATATATTTCTGATGCGCTGCTAGCTACGCTAGATGTTAACAGCATAGATTAAACATTACATGGCACGTTTGTAGATGCATATCTTAAGCACCTACACCCACAAGTTTATTCGCTGCGTTGGATTCTTCGTCTAAATTTCCCGTAAAACGTAAACATTTCTGGTGGATCTAAAACATAAGGTAGAAAAATATTGTTTATAACAATAACTAAGTATATAATTCCGTGTTTAACCTTATTATATATATATATATATATATATATATATATATATATATATATATATATATATATATATATATATATATATAACAACTTACGGAAAAGGAAAGGTAAAATGAATATATGGATGTCAACAAGGTGTTGGGATGAGGAAACCCAGTGAGCACTCACCAATCAGACGACTTCAGGTTGGCGAGGCCCCGGGGATGTCGAAGCGACACACGTAAAATAACACAAAAACACAGAAACATCACAAACGTAAAGCTTTCGGAACTACTCCTTCTTCAGCTTTCCTCATCCCAACACCTTGTTGACATCCATATATATATATATATATATATATATATATATATATATATATATTATTATTATTTATTTTTAATTCCATAAAAATTGCATACACAAAGCATTACAATTGTCAGGAGCCGTCATAGAGGACATTCACAACATATATATATATACTATGGGAGTTACATATCAAAACAAACATACAAAAAGTACAGAGTGAGTACATAATACATATGCTACATTTTCTTATATGTTCTATGTTTCATATTTTATAATTGTGCAACTAGCCTTCATCAAAAATCATCATATATATTTGAAAGTAAGAAAACATATTAAAACTACAATCTCAAAATACAGCAATATTTAAATATAAAACAAATAAATTACATGTTAGAGTTTCTTCCTGTTACATGTTTTTGGAGTAGCATACATCAATAAATTCTTCCACTGAGTAAAAAGCATTCTCCAGTAGAAATTTGTACATTTTGTTCTTAAAGTCTTTTTCTGATCTGCTAGACTTAAGGTTGGGAGATAAAATATTAAACCATTGAATACCTTTATATTTGGGTAGGCTTTCATACAATTTTAGTCTATGTTGGATAAGACGGTAAGAGGAATTGCCTCTAGTGAAGTGTTCATGGACATCTTTATTAGATATTATATCATCCAAAGTAGTTAAATATAGCAATGTCCTATATATTACAATGGAGGGGAGTGTCAGTAGTTTAAGGTCAACAAAAGCCTGCCTACATGTTTGTTTCAGGGGTAAGTTTGCTATATAGCGTATTGCTTTCTTTTGTAAAATGAAAAGATTCTGTAAATTTGTTTTACTAGTGTGCCCCCATAATTCAATTCCATAGACAAGGTATGGGTAAATCAGTCCAAAATAAGCAGTTTTCATAACTCCTTGTGTACAGCGATATTTTAGGTTCCTTAAGACGTATATATATATATATATATATATATATCATCATCATAGGTAGTCTGTCCGTAGACAGGTTCGTGATTATTCTTGGTTAAACCTGGTTCTCCATATACTCCTATTTTCCGCGGTTCTCTTCATATCTTGATAACTCTCTTTCCCTTTCAAATCGTCTATCAGCTGAAACCTTTTCCTACCTCTTTCACTTTTCCCATCTAGTTTTCCTTCTAACACGTCTTTCATCATACTCTCTCTCCTCAGGTAATGTCCAACCCAGTTAACCTTCCTCTTTCTGATAGTCTGTATAATCATTCGCTTCTCTCCTATTCTTCATAGCACTTCATCGTTTTTCATCCTATCTGTCCATTTTATCTTCAACAATCTCCTCCAAGTCCAATTTTCAAAGCTTTCCAAGTATTTGATGTCATTTTTCCTTAGCGTCCATGTTTCTGCCCCATACAATGCTATACTCCATACGTAGCATTTTATCAACTTCTTGCGGATATCTTCCCTTATATTCCCTGTATGTGTATATATATATATATATATATATATATATATATATATATATATATATATATCCGTTAATTATTATATACGTTCGAATACCACAACGCGTCGAATCGAAGGATTTTTATAGGTAAAACCCATTGACAGAAAAGGTCAATGGCGTGCGAAATTGATATTGACCACCCACATTAACCACTTTTGTCTAAATTGCACGGCGTTGTCGATTTGAACCTGGGACGTTTAAAACAATGCATAATCGGAAATCTCCACAGTCAGTTCGGCCGCGCCCGGCGCTCTCGAAGATGAGAAATCAACCATATCCGCCAAACCAAGCGAGGTAGCTTATTACGGTAAACGGTTAAATATCAACAATTATACTTGACGTTCGGCAATGGAAACTAAATTTACCTACCCCCCGTCGTTTTTCAGATATTTTGATTTTTCAAAAAACGCCAAAATCGCGAAAAAACGTAAACGTGAGACTCGAAAAAATTTTTCGAGCAAAAAGACGAAAGATAGGAAATTGGCGTTAACCCTGCCAAATAAATGTTGAATTATCTGTAATCCTATGTATGTTTCAACAAGCTACCCCTCCCAAAAATGTTTTTCCAATAAGGGTTCCGGATGCGCTGCGGGTCCCTCTCGAGTGCAGGCCCGAGCCGACCCTACGATAGTTCAAAATTTTGGGGGGTAGGTGTTTGTCAATACATGTATCCTATAGAAAATTGAATTACGCGTTCATTAGTGTATGTTGCTATTTCTTAAATTGTGTCGTTTGTCAGATTTGTTGATTTTTCCAAAAACAATGGAAAAAGCGCGCCCTCATATTTAAGAAATAAAAATATTTATATATTTAATTAAACAATGTAGGAAGTTTATTTTCACCTGAACAGCATTTTATGGTATTGTTGATTTGTCAATATTGTTTTTCGTCACCTATACAATCAATAAGTATTCTTAACCTGCGATTACTGATGGGCTACCGTCTCCGGTTGGGCGTTGCTTGGGTTGTGACTCGCCTTTTAATTTATACCTGCGACTGACTCTTGCTCCTTCCACTGGGACACCAGACGAATTTACCCGTGTTTCTTACAGAGTTGGTTTATACGTTATTTTTCAGCTTAGGATGGCATCCTCGAAGACACCTATTCCTCACTTGTGTGACGCTGGTTGCGAGGCCACGAGGTTACGCATCGCTGAGTTGGAGAGGTTGGTGTCGGATCTCTTTCAGAGAGTTGAAAGCTCCGAGTCAGTCTTATCGGGTTTGAAGGGTGAGAAGTCTTCCTTGGAAGCGAACTGCGCCAAATCAGCGGCTCGTCTCGGGAAGCTTGCAAAGGTTGTGACTCCTCATTGCGGGCTGAGGGACCTAGGGTCCGTAAACCAGGTCAGTGGAGAGTGGTGTCCACTCGGGAGGGTCGTGGGGTGGTGCTGCGGAGGCGGGTAGGTGAGAACGTTTCGTCGGACCCTCTTCCTGCAAGCAATAGGTTCCCGGTGTTACCGGAGGACGACTCCGCGGCCGTTGCACTACCTTCCGTCTCCTCGGCGGAGGCCGGTCCCAAGGTGGGCCGGGAGAAGAGGGGTCTGTTATCGATAGGAAGCTCGAATGTTCGGCGTTTGATGGCACCTTTGATGTTACGGGCCCGCCGGGAGGGTATTCAGAAGAGTGTGTTCTCCAAGTGTATACCTGGAGGCACGATACCCCAGGTGACGAGGGAGTTAAAGGCATCGATCTTGACCACGGGTTGCTCTTCGTTGAATGTCATTGCACATGTGGGTACTAACGACGCCTCTAGACGCGGGTCAGAGGAAATTATCAGCTCTTTCGAGAACTTGATATCCGAGGTGTCCCATGTCCGGGAGAATTCGGGGGCGGATATACGTCTTACCATTTCCAGCATTGTCCCACGCACGGATGGTGGTACTATGGTCTGGTGCCGGGTAGTGGGATTGAACGGTAGACTGCAGGACCTATATAAGTCCCAAGGAGTCGACTATGTTGACCTGATGCCGGCCCTTGACTCATGTCGGATATCCCTCAACTCCTCGGGTCTCCACTACACCCCCGAGGCTGCGAAGAAGGTAGCGGGTTTGTTATTTGAGCATGTTAAGAGTATTTTCAGTTAAAGAATACTGTAAGGTAGCATCAAGTTTGATAATAATTTAAATCGCATTGCATAAAACATAACTGCATGTTCCCCCTCAAATCCTAACTGCTGCCTCAGCGTGGCGAGAGGGTGTAACAGGTATCGGAAATTTCTCCAAATTAAATACCTGGCTAAAGCAGTGGGTACCTATCATTGCTTACAGAATTTATATATTTGACCTTTATTACATGAAACGTTATACATTCATTTAAACTAAGTAATTGCACAGCTTTGAAATGTATTTTATTAGCCAACTTCATTTTACTTAATCGATCAGCCTTCCTTCATCGCTTGTTCATCAGAGAATGTAATTATTTTCTCTCACATTTTCCATAATATATGTATTTATAGGGTTCACAAAATTTTGGACTGATATTTTTGCTGGAGAAAAGCAAGTCGAAGATTATTCTAAACTGGAGATTGCCATTCTAGTGATATCCTTGGTATTATCGCATTTCTTTATAGTTGCCTTATATTGTTTGTAATTTTGCATTTTTTAAATAATTCCCAGGTAATATTATGAGCATTTCGAGGAAAAGGAATGTCCATCAACAATGTAGCTCAACTAGGGGAAGTTTCAGCTGCTCTTCCTCCAACCTGCATCATTGCAGAAAGCCTGAAAAAAATCAATCTTCTTCAGAGTTCCATGACTTCTTCCTGATGAGCATTCCATTATTGCGAATGATTGTCTCAGCATCATGGTGTACTTGTGTTTTTTTTCTAGTATCATTATTGAGACGAAACTGTCTCATTTTAAATTAATCTCTCGTAATCGTAAAAGTACTTGAAAATAGTTAAACGATACGATACCCCTTGGTGACACTGGTGCTGCCAACAACAAATCAAATACAATACACTGGATGTCACGAAATGTACTAACAATTATATTGCAGTGACATAATACAAAGCATAAATATAGTACAATACTTAGTAGATATGTCCACTTGAGGAATCACAAATGATACGGAAAGAGTTCGACTCGCAGATAATCTCTCCGCAGGTACGTTCGCCTCTCTCTGCATCCTATCTCGTTCTCTCCCTCACTCCGTCTCTCTCTCTCTCTCTCACTGTCTCTGCTCGTGGCGACGTTGTCGGTTGGGAACTAGTTTAGTTCGCAGTGAAGTCCCGGTAGATCGCACTGCACTCGCGAACGGTAATTGGTTCTAGGCTCTATCTAGTAGTGTCCTCTTCCAGGCTAATGTCTGTTGCTATAAAAGAAGGCATTCTGTACGTACGCGCGCATAGCTCGCTGAGAGTAATGCGCTTATTGGGTACTTGCGTCCCTATAGCCTACTTCCTTGCACTACGCCTCGTCGTGCTTTACCTTATTATCCTGTTCACCCTCCACCCTGATCTTGACCTTGCTTCTCTCGGACGTTGATTTTGGATTTGCTCTTTCGTATTTGCCCGTCGAAATAGGGAGAGGCTAACAGAGTTCCTCCTTCCCACCTATTTCGCTTCTCCCCCACTGCGGAAGCTGGTCCCTGAAAATGACCTGATTTTTTTCTGCTCTTGTGCATTGGCCCTGAAAAGGGCCCTTGCTGTCCTCCCTCTCCTCCTTTCGCCCTGTAAAGGGCTTCGGTTTTCCTGCTTTCTGCAGGGTTTGTGGTTCCGTTGGTTCTGTCGTTGTCGCGAACCGGGGGGAGGCTAACGCAGTCCCTCCTTCTCACCCGATTCGCCTCGGATCCGGTCGTGGACCCCGCTGGGGGCCTCTCATTCCTGCTTCCGCAGTTTGATCCCTTGTGGTCGTTGACTGAATGGATCCATCTGCCTTTCTTCCGCCACTCGTAATGTCGTCCTCGCCTCCTGGAAATGCACCTGCCAGCATGATTATCCGCGGGCAGCACAGGCGGAGTATGTCATGCGACGGCTTAATAGCCTTCAAAACCCCTGATGGAGCGATAAAGTACGTCTCTCAGGACCGCCTGAGAACGATGCAAATCGCCTCCATCCTTCGGTTGGAGAACCCTGTGAATTCTCGCAATACTCCCCGCCCCTCTCGAAAGGACTGCTTGGTGACTGGCACGGCTGCCTGTTCCACCATTCAGTCACCCACCGCAGGAAAGGGCGCTGCCAAGTCCAAGGGGGGGGAAAAACCCGAAGAATAAGAAGGGTGCTCCTTCCAAGGGGGCTCAAAACCCAAATGCCCCTACCACATCGACGACTCATGCCCCATCGCACGTGGCGGTGGTTCTACCTGAGCCCGTATCGGGGCAGCCAGCACCCCTCCTTTCTCCAATTGATACTCAGCCTATGGAGACAGTAAACCTGGATGCTCCCTCGCAAAAGAGGAAGCTCACTGAATCCATAGAAGACGGATCTCTGGCACTGCATGCACCCAAGGAGTCCGCCACCCAGGGTGCTCAGGCAAATGCTGGAGAATCCGCCCCAGTGACGCCTGATTCCTCCCTACCCCTCTCTGAGTGTACCATGCCCGTTCCTGCGTCACTCACTGTGAGTGTCGAGGATATGGAGACCGAAACTTCTTGCTCCACACTGAAGCGGAAGCTTTCGGACTCGCTGGAGGTAGTACCCTCACGGCAATCGCATCACCCCCCGGAGCCTGCTACCCAGGGAGCGGAGGCCGCAGCCGATGAGCCTTTCGAGATCGTGACCAAGAAGAGGAGGAAGAGAACCTCCAGAAAGAAGGTTGAAAATCCCTCTAACACCACCCAACCCAGTAGACCTAAGGTGAAGCCGATTAACGTCTATGGTGTACGGAACCACCCCGACCTCACTGACTCTCTCCAAGAGAGATGTGGCAATGAATTCGAGCTTGCGATCAGAGATGTCTCCACCAGGGTCATCTTTACCTCGCCGGAACAGCAGGAGAAAGTCCTGCAGATCCTCGATGAGAAAAAGCTCGAGTACTTGTCGCACCCGGCAGAGTATGTCAAAACAGCTAGACTGCTCATTAAGGGACTGGCCAGTGACTTCCCTCCAGCTAGAGTGGCCGCGGGGTTGGCGGCGTTGGGAATCACGGTTAAATCCGTAAAGCACATGGTGCAAACGGCAGAGGGGAGGACACAACCTGACAAGACCAGGAAGTTCATCGCCGTGGTGGACAAAACTCCAGGCATCCCTCCCCTTTACAAGATCACCCACATACAAAACTGTTGGGTGCAGGTGGAGTACTTCAAAGCTGGAGTAGCGCCGCAGACCTGCTTTAACTGCCAGAGGTTCGGGCACTCCTCCCTTGGGTGTAGGATGGTGGCCCGCTGCTACAAGTGCGCGGGATATCATCGGTCCCGCGACTGCTCCAACCCACCCACGGCACCCAGGAAGTGCTGTAACTGCGGTGGTGACCATCCCTCCACATACAGCCAATGTCCTGTTTACCTGGAAGCTTTGGACAAGGCGCTGGCGGAAAATGAGCGCAATGATGCGCTACAGCGCAAGGCCAACAAAGGCAGGACAGTGGCCCCGACGGCGGCACTGAGGCGCTCAGCCAAGGTGGTCCCTGGAAAGAATTTTGCTGCAGCCGCTGCCAGTGCCACTCCAACCATTACTCCACCTAACCCGGAGTTGCAGAGGAGGGCTGAGCCCGCTATCCCCAGCAGTGCCAACGCCGTACAAACGGTTAGTTCCCAGGGGACACTCCCCCCAAGGTAGCAGTGCCTGAACAACCAAGACCGGTACCAGCATTTCTGGCGACTGAAATTCTGCATTCAGCACCCAGCGGCAGTCCACCTGCCAAAACCTCGTCAGCGCCTTCCCCTTCGGATTCGCAGGACGAGGAGCTCTGGGCCACTATTGTGTCCATCACTCGGGTGCTAAAGAAATACATCACCAGCCGCCAGGGATTACTCCTCTTGGCACTGCTGGAATAGATAGCCGTCACCAAGACCAGCAATGGAGCCACGCCGTAAGAAAGGTTGCTTCTCGGTGGTGGGATGGAACGCTAACGGCATCCGTGGGCGTGCCGACGAGCTCCTCCTACTACTTCACAACCATGGAGTCTCGGTCGCTGCCATAGGAGAGATCAAACTCTCCCCAGGATCCTCCTTCACCCTAAGTGGCTGTGATGTGCTGAGAAAGGACAGAGCGACCGGCGCAGGAGGTGGCGTCGCTCTTCTCGTCCACTCAGCACTTGAGTACCACGAGTACCCGCTCCCGGAAATGTCTCAACTAGAGGCGGTGGCCGTAGACATCCGTATGACAAGAGGGTTTCTGCGGGTGGTGGCAGCGTATTACGCCCCTGGACGTCCGCTGGAGGAAGACGATATCTACGCCCTCTTCTCCTCTGACGGATTTCCGACGGTTGTGCTTGGCGACTTTAATGCCAAGCACAGAGCCTGGAACTCCAGAATATCTAATTGGAGGGGGCGCAAACTCCACCAGCTCGCCAGGGTGGCAGACCTGACTATCCTGGGGCCCAGGGCCCCTACATACGTCCCAGTTTCCGATGTCTTGGACTCTCGGCTCCGGAGTCCAGGTGTCCATGGCCCTGCACACCTTCAACGAGCTGTCGTCAAACCACCTGCCGACCCTCCTGCATTATGGCAACCTCCCGGTGAGGCTCCCACCGCTTCGGCGAAGAGACTTTGCCAAGGCAAATTGGGTAGCCTTCCGCCATTCCATCGCCTTGGCCCTCCCAAGCTATCCTGATGAGCCGACGACCAAGGAACAAGCTGATGCCATGGCAGCCAGTGTTGCTGGCGTCGTACAAACGGCAATGGAGGGGAATATCCCCTGGAAGTGCACTCCCAGGCTGATCTGCCGCCGGCTGCCAGAGCCGGTTAGGAGGCTGGTAGCATATCGCAACAGCGTTCGGAGAAGATGGCAATGCCACAGAACTCTGGACCTGCGCAAGCTCCTAGACGGCCTCAACAGGAGTGTCTGTGCTTCAATCTAGGAGATTAAGACAGACGCCTGGGAAGAACACCTGGCTGAGGTGTCCCTTGCAGACAACTCCATCTGGCGGGTTTGCAGAGGGTTGCGTGCAACCCAGAGAAGGGATCCTCCTCTGAAAACCACGGCAGGATTCGCCTGCTCCCCCAGAGAGAAGGCAGAGGAGTTTGCAAGGCATCTCAGCAGCACCTTCCAGCCAAACCCCTCCACCACCGACTCGGTCGACTCCGAAAAAGCCGTGGAATCAGCCATGGCTGCTATCCTCACCGGGGTCACCAAGTCGGATCAGGAGACCCTTCCTCGGATCGGCACTCGAGAGATCGTTGCCGTGATGAGGAAACTGTCCTCCCGTCACTCTCCAGGCGATGACGACATCAGCGGGTTGGTTATCAAGCAGCTGCCCATCGCTGCTGTTGAGTACCTCGAGGCCATTTTTAATGGCTGCCTGAAAATTGGGCACTTCCCAGAGGAGTGGAAGAGGGCGAAGATCATCGGCATCCCCAAGGCCAATAAGGCCACGAGTGCCACGGAGAATTACCGCCCGATTTCACTCCTCAACAACTTCGGGAAGATGTTTGAATGGCTCGTTCTCCCAACCATGCAGAGGTACTTGGCTGCCAGAAACGTCATCCCTGGAGAGCAGTTCGGCTTCCGCCAGCAGCACTCGACCACGCATCAGCTTGCCAGGGTCGTCGACTTCATCACCGATGGCTTCAACCTCCAGAAACAGATGGCGGCAGTTTTCTTGGACATCAGCAAGGTGTTCGACAGAGTCTGGCATGAGGTGCTATTTGCCAAAATGCACTGGGCTGGCTTGCCACCAGCCCTCATCTGACTCCTGCGCTCCTACCTGGAGGATAGAAAATTCTGGATGTGCTGGGCAGGGGAGCGATCCGGGATTCACTCGATTGGAGCAGAAGTCCCCCAAGGATCGGTCCTAGGCCCAGTACTATTTAACATCTTCACCCACGACTTCCCCAAGGATCACGGTCACCACGTCATTGTCAGCCTCTATGCCGACAATGTGGCCATCCTCGCCAAGTCCGTCAATGAGGATCAGACGGTGACCTACCAGCCTCCATGGGTCAGGAGTTTGCCCCACTGCCCAAGAGGCATAGACACGCATGAAAAAGCTGTCGAACAATAAAACAAGTCCTCACACACTGAACATAAATCCTTCAAAACCAGACAGGCTTATAGCTAAGCTGGCAGCCTGGCTGGAAGTGGCCATGCCACTTCCACCACCCTCTATGCAGAACGTACGCACAAAGCCAGAGTACTCGCACACGAAAAACTGATGGGGAACTCGATAAATTGTCAAAAATAGAAAAATGCTGCATTATCCTTGAATCATTAACCATTATTAAAGCATGAAGTGTTCCTCAATGTTAATTGCTCTACCACTAGATACATGTATCTCACAATTTTTTGACAAATAAAATTTCTATAGCAGCTTCATATTTTTCATTAGATAAGTGATATGGATTCCTAAAAATGTAAGCTGCCTTAAGATTTCTAAGTTATGGTGAGAGAAAGATGACATATGCATCCTACCATCTTAATGAGATGATGAAGATATTCTTATTTTTTCGGGCGATTATTTCATGTCTATTCTTAACTACTTCAGCATAAAAACTGCTTTGGCGATTTACGAGCGCATACCAGGGGCTCCAAAAAAATGTTTTTCGTGTAAAATATCAGAAACTTTAAATTGTAAATTTAAAATTAATGAAGAAAAATTGACTTTTTGTACTGTGATATTTTGTTTTCACTGGATGGGGCTTCTGATGGTTTGCTACTTGTTGCCTTGCTTATTGTATATGTTCACAATATGGACAACAGTTTGGTAAGAACAAACAAGTTTGTTATTCTGTTTCTCCAGTATCGTGCAACTTCATTCTCGTTTTTTAAGCACATACCTATTATCATTTAAACCTTCTAATTTGATTTATATGATTGCTATGTTAGACGGTTTAAAGTCAGAATCTACTGTGATAGAGGGAGAAAAATGTAAACAGTGGCAGTGTTGGACTGCTAATATTGATTAGTGAAATTGAAAAGGCTCTTCAGGATTTGATGTTGAAGAAAGAAGTAGGTATTAATGACTTTCCATGAAAATGTTGAAGTAGTTAGGAAAAGGGAGAAAGAGAGCTTTTGTTTGTTTGTATGGAATTTCTGGATAATCAACCTCTTGGATTATTATAGCCATAACTTCTTCAGAGATTTTGTAAATTATATCATAAGATATATGAAGAGGGACATGGGCCAGAGGACTTCATTACATCAATTTCAATAAAGAAAAAGGTTTTACCAAATAAATGTCAAGATCACAAAATAATGCCGGCCTTGGCAGAGGGGTGGTTAGCATGTCTAGCTCCCAATGCCAGGGTCACAGGTTCGAATCCTGTCGAGGACATGGTCATATGTGCTTCTTGTATATCTATTATAACATATGCAATTTGGAGAAACCTGTTTGTGTTAAATAAATGATTGATTGATTCATTTCACATATGGCTAAAAGAAATGATAAGGAAGGCATTGAAAGATGTAGAGAAACAAGTAAAAGCAGGAAGAAGCCTGGTTACATCTGTTACATATGTGGATGAAAAAGAATTGGTGAGTAATACTGAAAAAGGCCTGCAGATGCTAGTTAGTTCCCTAAATGAAAAGGTGAAAGCAATCAGGATGAAGATGAATAAGAAGAAAACAAAATTCATGAGATTTTACAAAGGTGGGTATTCCCTGGTTAATGTAACAGTGGATGGGGAAAAGCGGTATGGGGAATGTTTTATTTATTTAGGTAATATTGTCACAGGATGGAAGAGATCAGGAGAAGAATAGCAACAGCACAGGAAGCTTTTATGAGATGATGAGAGCTTTTGATAGAAAGACTTGGTAGTGATATCATAAAAAGATCTAAAAACAAAACTTGCAGAAATAAAAATTAATGTTTGTTCTTCAAATCTTGATCTATTTGTAATCGCTAACACTAATTTGAATCAAGGCATAAGTGATTCTGACCTAAAAAGTTACCGAAAGGCTCTTGATCAACTAACTAGTGATAAATTGAGTTACGGTGGTACCTTCATTGCTGTTAAGATTGACATTAATTCATACATGGCAAAATCACCAGGTAAAACATTTAGCATCTTTGTTGTATTATGTAATGGCAAAACAAAAACTTTAATAGCTGCAGTTGCTACTGCCTCCAGTCTGTGCTTTGTCAGACTATGAAGAGCACTGTTCCACTATTGATGAAGTTCTTGCTACTCCCATGTGTTTCTCTTTGGTGACTATAACATCCTAAATGCTGTCTGCCCTCCCAATAAAACAAATTTAGCCCAAGTGCAAGATGGAATTTTCCTTATTTTCTTTTCTTGCTCTCATCCAGGTCAATAGAACCACTAATTCCAAAGATAAACTACTAGATCATGTATTTTCCTCAGATGACTCTACTTACCTTGTTAATGATCCTCTCTTTAAAATGGAAGGTTATCATACTCCATTGGGTTTGTGTATAAATAGTGAATGTAATATTACATAATTAGATTATATTCATCAGCACTGTGATTTAAAAAACTGATATCTTGATAAAGAATTTTTTTGACCTAAGTTGTATAAACTGGGATTTTCAAAAACGCTCTTGATTTAAATATGGCTTTCTCTAGTTTTATTAATACTGTGCAACAGTGAACATTCATACTCCCATTATAAAGTATAATTGTAATTCCAAATATCCTAAATGGTTTTCTCCAGAATTTCAGATTGTTGTTATTTAAAACATTTTATCATATAAACTATAAAGATTCCATTCTGCTACAGATTATATAGCTTTTTGTATACTTAGAACTGAATGTAAAACCCTTACAAGACAGTGTTATAAGAATTATATAGGTAATGCTTAGTTATAAATATCAATAAATATAAAATTCTTCTTGAACTATGTTAGCTCTTGAAGGAAAACAAATGTTTTGTCTAATGTTTTTAATTATATTCATTCATTTTTATTACTTCCATAGGCCACAAAATGTAACATGGAGCTCGTCAAAAGATACTAACAAAACCGTTCGTATATTAAAATTGTTAGTGGAAATTTACAAGTTTCTTTTTCTTTTAAATGGAATCTTTCAAAAAAGTGGAGCCTTCCCAAGTGGACTTTGTCATACAGTACATTTTAATAAAAGGAAATACAATACAAAACATAATAAGAATCTGGGTTAAAAGCAAGAAGAAAACATATTATATAATAATAATAATTCTTTATTGGTTCATGAAATCTTAGCAAAGATATAGAACAAGTCAAGAGAAAAAATTACATAGAAGTACACACAGTATGGCAAATGCAAAAAAGAAATTTAAATAAAAAATATTTCCATTTTTTGTGAAATCAACCTTCATAAAATCCTCAGGGCAATGGTACACAAATATAAAACTCATCAAAGTACAATAGAATATTAAAGGGAAAGTTACTACAACCTTACATTAGCTTATCATTTAAAAATTCACTGATACAGTAATAAGATTTACCTACCAATAGGTTTTTTAGTTTATTTTTAAATTGATTTATAGGTAAACACTTAATATCTGGGGGAAGTTGGTTAAAAATTATGGAGGTAGAGTGGTGTGGTCCTCGTTGGCTGAGAGTGAGAGTGTAATCATGTAGATGTATATCTTCTCTGCGTCTTGTGTTATGATGGTGGGTAACTGCATTGACTGGGAATAACAAGGGGTTACTCGTAACAAAAACAGCACAATTTAGAATGTAAATACTTGGTAAGGTAAGAATCTTAAGTTGTCTGAATATAGGCTTACCTGGGGTTCTATATTAAGCTTTTATCATAGCTTTCACAGCTTTCTTTTGCATTGAGAATAATTTTATAGCAGCACTAGAGTTTCCCCCAAAAAATTATGCCATAGGCAAGATGGGAATGAATGTTGGCATAGTAACACATTTTTAATGTATCAAGAGCAATGATATGGGCAAGATTCCAAATCATGAAAATGCCAGTGGTAACTTTCTTGACAACAGCTTTGGCATGGGGAGACCAATCTAGGTCTTCAGATATTGTAAGGCTGAGAAATTTAGTGGTCGTGACACGTTGAATTATATTACCATTGGTTTTAAGGAGGAAGCTCAGGGTAGGAGATGATTTTTTAGTGTGAAACTGCAGAAAGATAGTTTTTTTATTATTAAGTACTAAATTATTACTACTACACCAGTCAGACATCTTCATAATAGCATTATTGGAAGAATGTATTAAAGCAGGCACGTATTCAGCTTCCGTGAAGGTGGAGGTGTCATCGGCATAGAGGATGGCATTGGTGCTGGACAGAGTCGTTGGTAGGTCATTAATGAAGATAATGAACAATAAAGGGCCCAAAATGGATCCCTGAGGGACCCCACACTTGACTGCAAGGAGTAAGGACCTTGTAGTAAAAATCCCATTTGTGGTGCAGTGCCTGTATTGAACAAGTTGTTGGCGATTTGAGAGGTAAGATTTAATCCAGCATAGCACATTGCCTGTTATGCCTAAGTTTAAGAGTTTTTCGAATAAAATACTGTGATTAATGCTATCGAAAGCTTTACTAAGATCAAAAAATATACCAGTGCTGAGATGGTATTTGTTTAGGGAAAAGCAAATTTGGTTTATAAGTTGATAAATAGCAGTGGTAGTGGATCTAGCGCCTCTGAAACCATGTTGAGATGTGTGGAGAAGATTAAAATGATTAAGGTAATGAATGATGCGTTTGTAGAAAAGTTTCTCGAATATCTTGGAGAATACTGAGAGAACTGATATGGGTCTATAATTTTCTGAGTTAGTGAGTGGACCTTTTTTATGTATTGTGGTGACCAAGGCCAGTTTTAAGCTGCAAGGAAAATGGCCAAGACAGATGGATGAATTGAAGATGTCAGACAGAGGGTTAGCAATGATATTGGCTGCTCTCTTCATGACAGGCATAGGGATGCCATCGATACCAGCAGACCACTTGCTGTCAAAGGAATTTATGACCGTTATTATCTCGAGTGGGTCTGAGGGGAAGAGGAAGATAGACCTATGAGAAAAAACAAGTTTGTTTAGTTTTATCTTGACAGTTTCAAAATATTCTTTTCGCATTATAAAAGGCGTAATTCACAAGAAAGATTTTGGTTTCCTTTTTGAATTCATTTATAGATTGTCAAGTTTTTACATTATTTGGGAGAGCATTATACAGTTTACTGCAGTAGCATGGACCCTTTTTAAATAGGGAGAGATGGTGTTGTATTGTGTGCATGTTGTTGTGGGCTCTTGTTGAGTAGTTGTGGGTGGATTGATTTTGGTAGAGGAGATGGAAGTTTTCTTTAACCCTCAGACTACCAAGGTATTTTGCACCTCAGTCCTACCAAGGGGGTAACTGAATTTCCCCACAAAATTTCTATTGTAAATAAACATTTTTCATCAAAATCGGTGATTACTTTAATTTGTTAGTAATTTAAAGTCATTTCAACTACCCATACTGAAAATTATTTTTATTTAAACAATTAATCTAAATATTTTTTGTTCTGTGAAATCAATTTTATTTTTGCAGTTTACTAGATACATCAAATACAAACATCACAATATATTAATACATTAACAAACCAGATGTGTTTTTAATTGAAAATTTCATTGGCTATTTATGAGTGGGAATAATTTTGAAACGAGAAAAAAGTCTGCTATGACCGGGAATCGAACACGGGTCTTCCACTTGCCGGGCGGATATTCTACCTCTGAACTATCATAGCAGACTTTTTTCTCGTTTCAAAATTATTCCCACCTTTACAGCTTATGCCTGTCTGCATAGGATCTTCGGATCATATTATTCCATCAATGTCAGGCTATTTATGAGTTGGTTTGTAGGTCTGGGGCACATGAAAAAGCCCTGTCGAATTCAAACCGTTGACTGTGGGGTTAGCAGCAAACACTATGCTAGTTTGGCTACCACTCTGCCTGCATAATAAATATATTATAATATGTAAATGTAAAACATTCTAAATTACTACTGACTATTTTTCTGTTGTTTCCATATGATAAGAATTCTGTAGATTTAACAACTGCCATTCACCTGTAGTAGCAAGTACAACATTTAAAAGATAACAATAGGCTAATAAAAAGGCAAACAAGTATATTAATGCAATTGCAGACTCTTTAAGCCGAATTTTTTTATTTTCTTCAATGAGGAATACTGTTCTGAATAATACCTAGAGTGGTAACTCGGTTACCCCAAGACAATTTTCGATATTTCTCAGAAATTGTTAGATACCTTGTTTTTTACATAATTATGCTCTTCATACATTAAAAAACAGTTACATAGGAGGATAAAAATCAGATAATGTTTTTAAGGAAAATATAAAAAAATAAGTGCCTGGGGTAATCTTGTTACCCCCCTTAGTAGTCTGAGGGTTAACAAACATTACTGATTCATAAATCAAGATACATGGAAGTGTTAAGACTTTTTCATAAAAGTATTCCTACAGAAGGTTCGTTGCTTTATGTTAAAGATGAGCATAAGAGCTCTTTTTTGATATATGAAAAGTCATCAGAGGAAGATTTAGCATGGTGCTACTATATTGAAATAAGGAATTGGGAATGGAAATATTATCAATGGTGGTAGATGATTTAGAATTTTTTCTTGTTGGACTAGAGATGATGGGGGACAAGTTAAAAGAGGATGTTAAATCCAAAAATAATGATTTTTGGTGATTCTCAACATTGAAGTTAATATTAAAGTCACCATAGATGATAATTTTACATTTAGAGGATTTATATGAAGCTGTTTTTTTATCAAGGTTAGATAAAAAAGATTTTAAGCCTCCATTTGGTGACCTATAAATAAACATAAAGAAATTGAAGGTTTTGTACTTGGCACTTCACAGCAAAACATTCAGTCTCTTTCTGTGGATATAACTGGTATTGATTCTACATGACGTTAGACTTGACATAAATAATACAATTTTTTCTCGAATATGGTGAAACTGGGCTACAGCCTTGTGGACAAACAGCACTTATCTCATTATCTCTTAGCCCAAGTTTTGACAAGCACAGAATGTCTTGTTGAAGTTCTTGTACTTCTAATTGATTGATTTTATTCTTTAGACAATGTACATTTAAGCACAAGATTTTAAATTTGTTCCCTATTCAATTATGATTGTTTCATGTCTTGAACTGAAAGGTAGAGGGGATGGGAGAGATAAGTTTGGGGGATTCAAATTAGGGTGTGCTGTGGACACTTTTGGATTGTTTTTTTTTCAGGGAATTATTGTTGTTGGTTTTATAGATGGTAGATGATCTTTGTTTGTGGAATGAAAATCTTTGAATGGATAAATATGAATACAACTGCTGATAAACCTGATACCATACCAAATTCGTTTTCTGATTAGTAAGCAATGTTTCTGGCCCTGAAGGTATTCTTTCACTTATTTTGAAACGAATTAACCTACCATATTGAGTCATGTGGTGCCGGTGTTAAAATCTGGGATGTCAGATGTTAAAAATTATCGACCAATTGCGATTCAGTAATCTATAGCAAGGGTTTTTTTAATCCCTGTTTTTGGTTATATTTATCCACTTGTCAATCCTGTAATAATTCAAGAACGGCATTGCAGATTGTTTTGCCGATGCTTGAGTGTCGTCGTTACAGCAATCGACATGTGCGTTAAATTTCATTTTTTGTCACAGGTCCTTGCCAAAACACTATATCACTAAACGTATTGTTATATTCAAATACCTCAGTAAAAATCACTACGCTAATGTTATTATTTTCAGAAAAAATTAATAGTTAAGGTGCCTGCCTCACGCGATTTTCGGAGTTTTAGATAATTCGACGTAACAGAAAAACTGCGGGGGTTGTTGATAAATTCTCATGCCAGCACAAATTAAAGATAATGCTCTATATTCACAGCGACAGCCTATTACCTACATCTCGTCGACCGTATAGTTCAGCAGGTAGCGTATCCAAAATATTTTTAAAATAATGTATGGTAAGTTTCAGATATTTAAAAAGTATACCAAAACTCTACTAAATTAATCAATAAGTACTGTTATTAATTTTGATCTCTTACCTTCCGTAGTTTATTCGTTTACGAACATTTACTACGATGACATGCCTCAATTTTTCGCTGGCCTGATGATGACACCAAAACATTGGATATTGTAAACCTGATAAGTTTTACAATTACATATCAAATTAATCAATTATCTATGGTTAATTACAGCTATTACGGCTAATTGCATATCCTCTTCCATTACTTCAAAAATAATAACTACCTAAAAAACAACCGATATTGGTGATAACTCATTGGATATTAAAACTAGAAATGTTTAACAACTAGAACGCAATAATGACGCACATACACTGATTAAAAAAAGACAATTGGATATTACCTTTCATTACGAATATTTAACACTACTTCGTTTCTAAATATTCCGTTTCTTTTTCAGCCCTTGACGATGAATCGCGATACAAGTAACATTAATTTTTTCTACGCATCTTCATTATAATATGCCCACTAAATAATTCATTGCAATACATTTTAAATTACCAGATGTCCTTTATGTCTTCGAATCGCCTATATTTCCCAAAATTTGTAAAATGACATTTTGCACATTACAATCCCTTTATACGCTATACACTTCTTTTCTGTCAGCCACAGCGCCTTTTCTATACAACTACACTCAGATAGTTGCACGGTTTTTAGTTAATTTCCGTAAGGTTGGAAAAAACATTAGATGCTTCTTTTGTATCTCTATATCGTATTTGAGCGATATATATCGTATATAACTTCACACACATCATAGATGAAGCCGAAGATACTTTCGTTACCGTCTGTGAAAAGTTAAAAATATGAATATTCAGGGCCAACAGCAACAACCAGGAACCCCCCAACAGCAGGGGCAACCTCAACAGCAGCAGCAAATTCCCCAACAACAGGAAAGATTGGATAACATCTCAAAAGTCAAATCATTAATGCCTGCTTTGAAAGAATCCCTCATGGTAAAAATAAAACGTAGTGTGTTTGTGGCAAACTTTCAGTAAACATGTAGTTTATATTATTCATCTTTTTATTTAGGCCGTATTTAAGACTGCTGCGCAAACGTTCCATCAGAATAGTTTGGTAGACATTGGGTCGCTGTAAGTATATGTCTTGCTATCTCGTTAAGTTTGGTTTCTAAGATATAACCACTCGGAACTATTCACAGGAAAGGAGTTGACGTTCCCTTGCCGAGATTTGATAAAAATATCGAAGAATTTTATTCAATATGTGACCAAATTGAACTCCATTTAGTAAGTTGATTTTTCATTTAATATTTTACTCAACTATTTGGTAAACAACTTAGTAGGTAGTCGTCAAATTTTGTGAAGTTAAAAAATTAAGATACGCTGAATTATTGTGTTGAAACGCCGTATTTTTCCATTATAGAAAACATCCATTGCATGTGTATCACAAGGTGCAAGTAGCCAGAGATACCTATCGCTGCCAGTGGCTCTCACTCGTACAGAAGCGTCTCCATCTGTAATGGCACCTACTCCACCTTCGAACCAAGTGACAGCTGGAGGTGGTGGTAATCAGGGAGGAGATCCATCCGGTGGTGGTGCAACATCTTTGCTCACATATTCACAGTTTCTAGCAACGGTCAGAGCTCAGGTCTCGTATGCCAGAGAAATTCACCATGCATTAGTAGCAGCAGCTCAAAACGTAACATCTGGTGAATGATGTAAGAATCATTCTGTCCTTACGAATATTATCGTAAGTTGGGGATAATTGCTGAATGTTGGTTGATTGTGTTTATGTGAATTCTAAATGTTTTAATAAATGTTTAATTTATGTTAATTCTTTTAACTGAATAATTACCACCATTTTATAGAATTATTAAATAATTGAACCCTTTTAAACTAACATCTGGAAGCTTGAATGATTTAAGGTGACCAGATATCCTTTGGTAAGGACAATCCTTTTTCAAGCATTGTCAAAACTTTTTGCCCTCCCAACTCCTTTAAGAACGTTTTTCTGTGTTTGTCCTTCCATCTACTGAGAAAAACAAATATTATGTAATTTTAGTAGGTCAGCTGTGCAAAAATTACATCGTGTTATCCTCTGCTGCATAGGCTGGGAGGTTCAGCTTATAAATGGGCTACCTGTACTGATGATCTTAGATTCATCAGTTTTCTGATAGTCTCAATGTGATTTTTGTGTGGAAAGGGAAATATATTTTGTTGTGTCAGTGCGAAATTTGAATGACAGCAAATATTCATTCTATCAATATTTAGGTAAAAGAAACGTCTTACTGTTTATTTATAATTTTATACATCTATTTTATATAGAAATTACTTTTTTATTTTTTAGGAATACCCCACAAAATGTTCTTGAGTAAAAAGAGAAAATACAATTTGAAGCCTTTATCTTCATTTTGAGCAAATATACCTTCCAGCATTTTTTATAAAAATACCAATATTATAATTTTATAACTGAATGATTTTTGTTGATGATGATTATCAGATGAATCTTTGATATGGTGATTTTGAAGTAGAAAATGTATAAGGCCAGGGTGGGTTTTTTGTAGTTATTAATTTTATGTCCTTTAACAAAATGTATAGGTATACCCTGATTTATGTCGAGGATGTGTTCCTGAAATGTGGGACGTAAATCGATGCAGTTTTTCCCATAAGAATCAATTGTATGAGAGAGGGAGGTGCGTGCAGGAGTTAATGGAAACAGTATTAGGTGACCATGCGAATGAGAATTATCCATCTGAGGGTCATCTGCTATAGGATCGCAACAGTGCTGCATTTCTAATCTGAATTTCGGACATAGTCGCCTGGCCGCACAAAACAATTCTCCACGGGCAGGCATTGTTTCATTATCAGGAAACATGTATGTCTTATTTGCTGAGAATTATTAATCAGTGAAGTAGAAAAGTATCTATTCTTTAGGATAATAGTGTCTAAGAATATAGAGATAGAATTAAAAAAGTGAATTAGAAGTATTAAAATTATTACTATGCCAGTATTTTTTTCTCTAATATTAAACAATTTTCTCAAATTTTTAGAAAATTATAATATGCATAATCAGATTCAGTCACTTAAATTACAAATTCTAGAGGTGGAAGCTAGTAGTCGAACGTCTTATGACTTGGCAGTCAGCTCGAACGTGAAAAAATCACTCCTGGTATACTTAGCGTTTCACGTCCAAAATCGACAGGTTTTTTCAATCACTAGGTTCCATCATTACAACACCCTTCAAAGGCAACACATTAAGTGATCACATAGAACTGGAATTTGGAGTGATGCAATATATTATAGTTAAGATCAATGTTTATTTAGATCTTATTACAAAGAGTAGATATTTAGATAGCATTATTATATTTGAAACATTATTACTTTCTCCATATATGAAGTATAGAGAAAGTATTGTTTTCATGAAAAAAATTGAATTCGAGATTTCAACGGAAATACATGTTTTAAGGTCCCCTGAACACGTTTCGACTATTTTCTCGATGTCGTCTGTCTGTATGTGATAGATTTTTGTGGGCACTCTAACTCAAAAACTATTAATCAGGTCAACGCAAAATTTTATATTTAACATTTCTATAAAAGTTAGATCCGATTAGTTTTTGGTAAAAATCGGTCGAGTGGAAGTCGGTTTACTCTTGTCACATCCATTATTTTGAAATATTTGCTTTAATATTTGATAAGTGTAAAAATGTCTTGGAATAAAAGTTGTGGGAAATTTAATTTTCTACAACCTTTGTTTGATACATTTTCCATATAATGCATTGTTTAAGAGATATCTTATATTTTTAGCTGCCACCACCATGCCACCTACCGAAGACTATTGTTAACAATTGATGCTTAGTTACGTCTTAGTAATGCTCCTATTTCATTTCTTAATTGTCAACCGGAAGTAAATATTGACAACGATCCCAGAGCTAACAACATGTAATTTGCCATATAAATATGGAGAGTCATGTGTTGCCCACATCAGTTTATTTTTATTTGGTATCTTAATCAGAAAATAGCTTCAGGAAGGCGGCAACAAAACCTTTAAAGAACCTTAGACCTCTAGCGACATAACTTTGATTCAATACAACGTAAGTCAATACACGGGTATTAATTGATCGGCGACATAAAACAGGGTATACCTGTACTGTATTGTTATGTATTATTTGGAATACAAATGTCATAAAATATCCGCCCTCGACTTTTATTATTGTTTTTATGGGAAAATAGGTTTTGCTATACCTGTTTCGTTATAAGTCAAAGTTTTCAGGAAGGCATTTGCGACATATAGTGGGGACTTACTGTACATAGATAATTATTCAACAGTCGGTTATTCAGCAAATGGAATAAAATGAAATATATTCTTTTGAAATTATATTAATCTTTCAAAATTTTAAAAATCAGTAGAAATCCAATCATTGCAATTAGTGTGATATTTTTTCTTGTAAACATATTATTTTTTTAAATGAACAGTGTCAAATGCCTGCTGTAGTGCATGAACTTGTTTGCAATCATTATTTTATTAAAATAAATATGAAATAAGCCATATATTTATAGATTTTTGATCATTAAATTTGTCCCTCCTTTGTCCTCCCCTTTGGTCAAAAAAAATGGGGTCACTTTATTTATTGGGTCAAATCATCAAAACAGAAATTGCCGCAACTTAACAAGATAAATTATTCTTAGGTCACATTAACCATAGCATATTTGATATCGAACTATTATTTCACCGTGTAGCTTCCTTACTTTTAACTGATCCATAAAATAGAATGGAAGCTTGTGTTACGGCGAACAAAGTAAATAATATCCAGATCAACATACCTATTTGTTTTGGTTTTATTTTATTATCAAATTATGAAAATAGCAAATGTAAACTATAATTCTCTGTGACTGTCAGTTGAAATTAGATGTTTTAACATTACAAATGCATTAATGCAGTTTTATTTTTATTAAAAATATTTACATGCATACAAAGAGATTACTTAGTAAAATTAAGCACAGCTTTATCACCCAAATATACTTCATATATGCTACTTCTAATCACAAAACTTTAATGAGATCAAAAAATATTGTTGGACGGTAAAATAATTATCACAGAAAAATATGACATCCCTGAAGATCATGTAATTAAAAATATATGTACATTTTAAAATCGGTTTTGCAGAAATTTCTCATTCTTATCCACAAATTCTTGAATCAACTGGTTAATATGTAAAATGGTATATTATAATAAATTTGTTGTTATTCACACTTCAGAGGTTTCTGAAAAAAATAAGGAATAAGCAACATTAAAAAACTCCAGAAATTAAGAGGTATATGCATTGAGAAGTGATGGTAAATTTTTCAGAAGTGCTGCTAAGCATTTAGATGATAGGACACAACCATACGAACAAGTTTGCATCAATAACAAGCAACGTGACACTGCATTAGATCACCAAGTAATTTGAATAATCATAAAAATGTTGAAATATTTTGAGATAAATATATTAACATTTCTAAACCATTTATCTTTGGTCTACTTAAATATTGATGATTAAGAAGACAATCACTTTTCTATATCTCCTACTAATTGTATATAATAGCTAAGCCTGAATTAATATAAATACTTGCAAAGATAAATATTTTATTTACTTATTGCTAAATAATTTTATTCGAGTTATAATGTTGTTAGAAATTTTTGTGACTTTAGGGCACTGTTGTCATGACAAATACAAAGCTTTTATTAAGATAAAGTTCAGATTCAGCATGAAATGTTATTATTCGCTTTTTTATTCATTATATATCAGTTTATGAACATAATAATTGTAAAATTGCTATTTTCAGTTTTGAAGGTTAGAGTATAAAAATGCAAATGAAAAGTTATAGTTGATCAGTGATAATTTTCTAAAAACTGGACCTTACTTACTTCAATGAAAGTTGTGCTGGAAGAGATCATTTATTCCCAAAAACCTCCTGTGAAGCATATGTAATGTAAAGAAAACCATCCTCTTCTTTGTATTCATTATATACTTGCACCATAGTTTTTGACAATGAAGATATACTTCTATTGTTTATTAGCATGTAGAAAGCTTGGTGGCAATTAAGTTCAGTTCTATTCCTAAGCATTCATCATTAAAAATATATTAAAAACTCCTTATAACACCATTTAATTCACTATCAATGCTACTTTTAATTACCTGATTATTGAAACAAACTGAGACATTGTTATCTCCTGAGGGACAAGAAACTTTGTTTTGTCTAGCAATGGAAGATTTGTTTCCTTACTATATCTTTCTATGACAACCTGTTCCAAAAATAAAAATATTTATAACAAAAAATAGTTTCCATAAATGTAGCATATATAATATAAATAATTTTATAAGAAAAAACTACGATAGTATTAATATTTATTTAACAGAACATACTATTAGGAAAAATGAACAGTTGTGACTTTTGCTGCTTTCCTCTGGAGAAAGCTGATCAGAGCATTATTTGAGTTAAGAAATTTTAAATGGCAGATGTAAGAGTAACCATTGTACCCAATGAGCAGGAATTTCTTTTCAAGATAAAATATCTGCATAGAAGTACATCAGTATTCGTACCAAGATCCTTGCAAAATGTAATTCGATGAAGAGCTGTTGAGGTATTATAAGAAATGTTTGGTGCCATTTTAGAATTTTAAGATTTTCCTTACTAAATTCAAACAATTTGGAAACAAAGATAATGTGGAGGATTATATTGAATGAGCAGACAAATAATTTCACTCATACATATTTTATATACCTATATAATTAATAACGAAAAACATAATGGGAGTTCTAAATTATATATACATACCTACTAAATGCATATGCAGAAGTTTTGCTCAAGATTATCATATACGAATGAAATTGAATGATTCCAAAATAAAAAATAATGAGTTTTATACAGAAAGCCAGGAGTGAAGCTTAATTTTAAGTTGTTCTAATCAACTTACCAGCGCTGTTTACAAAGCGATACTGAAATAACAGAAATTAAATAAATCTACAACAGTGTTTAACTAGTGCTTCGTCTTGATGAGTTGTACTCAAGTATTTTAATCCCTAATGTAATTAATTATCCCAAACCTCCATGGGGCCAGTTTTTCTAGAAATTTGAACAAAAATAATGATAAAGTGGGCAAAAACTCGGCACGAGATCTGGTAAATTCCAATTCATATTCACTCACACAACTCATATGTATAGCTTATTTTAACTGAAAAAGCACTATAATACACTATTGAAAGGAAAATTCGCGAATATAAAACCGTTTAAAGGAGTTAGAGAATTAAATTGAGCTATGTTGGGCGGAAATTTCCTAGAGCAATCAATGATGTGTCCAAATATTTACAATACATAGAATTTTATCATCTTGCTATCACTTCACCCTTTGATACACAACATATATTCTCTTTGTGTTTATCGAATGCATGTCATACAATCGTCGAGTCCCAAATGGAAGGTGATTCACGAAAATAGTGTCGCAATACTTAAACCTGTATTTCAACTGCAGATCACATTAAATAATAAAAAGGGCATAGAAATGTTTTTAATTGGAGATCTAGAAACCAAGAATATTTCTAATTAACAAATTGCGGTAGATGAAAAAATGTCACTTACTGGTATTTTGGTTGGAAATTTTTTCATTATGGCTTCTACTTCTTCTTTCCGAGTCGCTGAAACGTACGAAATACCTTACTAAGCATTGCTAATATATGAAGAATTTATACATAGGTAACACATCTACTATATTTTATATCCGTCACTATTTTACTTTCATTTTGGAATTTAAAAGTTTCCTAAAATTAACCAAAAATACAGGTATAAATAGTTCACGATTGACTTAACGAATATCGGTACGTCTCAAAATGATAAAGTTTGAATGCTTTCAAAAACACACCAACAAAGTATAAAAGCAGTAATAATAAATAATGATATTGATATATGTTAACCAAATCTCTGAAAATAAACTCAAATCGTCAGAATTCATGTGATTAATTAACAATTAATAGGAACTCACCAAAACTTTTTCTGCTCTTGTATGGCCTATAACTGTATTTATTGTTAGTATCATAGTTGCCATTGATGTTAAAGTCATTAAATCTGGGCATCGTGTCAGTCTTTCACTTCACAAAAATTATTTCCGCGAACACAGATTCACTCGACACCATGGACAATAGGCAGTCACTAACAAGCACAGAACGTAGAACTTTTTCTATTCTAGAGCACGAACTTATCGTATCTTTCTCCCGGGGTTATCCTCCCCTTAGTTTATGACGTATTACAGTGCTATTGGTAGTAATTATTTTGAAGGTTAGAGCGGGAAAGTATGTGTCACGGCATATTATTTTGTTGCTTACAGTCAAATTGATGCAGATTTTTTACATAGAATCCATCAATAAATATAAAAAACGTACCTTTTTTGACAGATCTTGTACTTCTATTATATTCAAATTTAGTTTAGATTTTCCAAAATAAAAATTGAGGACTTGTACGAAGAAAATATATAAGATATTGAAATTTATTAATGAAAATGAGTATCCAATGAAGGAATGAAATTACACAATAACAACGATATTCGAAGAATATTTTCATGTTAATTTATTTAGCAATTCCTCTTAATGACAAATTTGTATTTGTTCAAAGCGTAAGATCTGTTACGTGCAGAATCCAACTGTATCAACTGGTTATCAATCATTCGCCTGAAAAGAATATATTATGAAGCAAAATTTAGGAACAGCGGTAATAAACGCAAGTTTATAACATCAAGTAGAAATTGCAGCATATTTCAGAATGTCTATCATATCTTGTTTATCATAACATTAAATATTCAAAAACAAGGCGCCGATATAATGAATGACCCTTTCTGAAGATAGATTAATTAATAAAAAAAAATCATTAATTAAATATACGATTAATTTTAGCAATTAATTTCAATGTCCTAAACTAACATTTCGATCAACTCGAATGTTAGCTGATTAGTTCTCTGACAGAACACATAACTTCACAAAACGGCGCTGTATCAAAAGATAAGGGAGCCAACGCCACTGAGTGTCTAAAACCGACACTACTTTAGAAAGCAGTCCATTGAAGGGCATAGGGGCAAATAGGTTTCAGAGGTCAGAACTTTAATATCGAAAAAAAATTGGTGTTGAAATGCTGCAAGTCGAAGAAAAAAAGACGGTGAGTATTTTATCATTGATAGCATTTTTCTGAACGTCTATCTCTATAGACTAGGAGTTTTTGGATTCGGTAGGGCTATCAAACTCGGGAACCAGTTTACAGAGAAACGAGAGGTCAATTTTTCTTGTCAATAAAAAATAGAAAATTAAATTGAAAGTACATATCTTAGTAATATTAGGATTCGGTATTATCATCGAATGTCATTCGTTGTAAATCTTTAAGTTTCTGTATAAATTATCTTAAGCATTTAATCATTCTTTCTCTAGTAATATTTACTTATTTTTCTCTGTGAAGGTAAATGTATATAGAGGCATGCAAGTTCAAATTTTGAAATATGTATTACAGTATTATTCATTCCTATTCTAGACTAAATCTGCAAGACCCTTTCTTGACAGGTGACTGAACTTCCATCTATCTCTTATTCGAAGTTAATGTTGTCTCGGAGAATTAGAATTAGAACTAAATCATAAAATACATTTATTCAGCTATTTCAAGTATATATATATATATATATATATATATATATATATATATATATATATATATATATATATATATATATTCTATTACATAAAGAAATAATATTGTTGTTTAAGCAATGAATATTATTAAGTGTACGTATTTCCAGCTATTATACTAGTCAGTGCGTGTGGGACTTGTTCCTTAAAAGATCGCAGTTGCCGGAGATTAAACTATAATCTATGTCAACGATTTAATGAATTGTTACATCCGTTTTTTCGAAATTCTAGTGTCTAGAAATTTCAGATGGTTTGCGAAGGAATAAATTACGTCACAATTCGCTAAATGCGGTAATACATTATCTCTGGAAGTGTGTGTGTGTATATATATATATATATATATATATATATATATATATATATATATATATATATATATATATATATATATATATATATACACACACACACACACACCCGAATTTTGTTTGAATATTTGTAACTAGTAGCCAATGTAAATTTTTATGAAAGAAACATTTTAAATTCCAATATAGTGCTATGAGGAAGAATTTCAAGGTCTAGCAATAAGAACCAAGTCACGTGAAGAATTTAAGCATTTTTTCTAATTAGTCACGAACGCAGATTTTTTTCTATTCTTGGAGATTTCAAGCATTCACCGACGCAATGCAGGCCCCATCTTTGAGAGTGATAAAGACGGTTTCCCTGTGTACCGAGTACTCAGGAGACGGTTTGGAAAAGAAAAAAATGCCACCTTGGAAACAAAAAATACCATCCCTACCAAATTACGTGGCTTTTTACGGAGACCCAAGTGATCTTACCCGGGACTTGTCACAATTATCTGAAAGAACATGGACGTGGTTATTAATCGTAACAGCCTTAACTAACATTCCGTAAAAATAAATGGGTAAATTACGCGTCTAAATGTAGACGAACCGAATGGTAGCTAATGCCACTATAAAGATAGACCCGTAAACACGCTATTCTTCATTTACAGCAAAAATGCCGGATGTTTTAATGATCACGAAGGTCACAAAAATTACCATAGGGCGCTTTACTTGGGAACTGATCCCTGATGTCGCCATCCATTTCGCCTGCGTTTTTTACCACCTCATGCGGAAGGAATATAAATCGCATCGATGTAAATCTTGCCAAATTCGAAGGCAGACATCCCACCAATGTAGGTTCTTGTCCCTCGTCGCCCTATTGTTTTCAGTTGACGTTTGCGTCCGTCTCGTAAGCCACGCGTCTATCAAATCATCGTTATTTTATGTAAGGAATTCGTCAGAAAATTACATGCTAGCAAGAGGTGCAGGATTTACAAATATATCTAGAATGTGTGAAAATAATTCAGTTTTGGAACGTTGTGTAAAGCTGCCAAGACATTCCTTGTGGTGTTGGGAGTAAAATCACCTTTGGTAAAGGAGGCACAAAGAGAAGAATGTCAAAACTGCGATATGTGATAAAAAGATTATTTTCAACTGATGATGCACCTGAATTGGAAAAGGTTTGTGAATGCAGGCATAATGGAGGTCTGTTTCAGAAGCTTATGGCGTCTTAGTCCCCTCTAAAATTTCTCGATAGCACCTTCATAGTACGTTTCATACCTCAATTTTACGTGGTGTTACATTTTTCTGCGCAGAAGTGCCTTACCTTGCTCTCGAAATCTCAAGAGTTGGCATGTATACGTAGATATCCTGAGTTTTCCACAAAATTAAAAATGTTTCTCAAGTTTCCTTTGAAAACGTTCATATTTTATCAAATGTTTATTTTGTTTGCCCCTCCTACCGTCTGTGCTGTTACAAATTTACGGTCGTGAAAAATTTCCGAAGTTTTGATGTAGCGAATCAATATCCAATATTTAGTGTAATTACGATTTTAATAATGCTCTTACTACTTACGGTAGTTTTAATTTAATTTTTATAGTAATACTAGGGAGATGCCCGTTGAAATTCAACGGGAAAGGTTTTTTTATGAAATTTCGTGAATACAGTGGAAACTCCTTTATACGCTTCTAACATGTACGTTTTTCTCACTTATACGTAATATTCACGCGGCACCGAACACTTCTCCATGTAAAAACGATTCTTTTTTGTGCGATATTCGTTTGCACGTTTTTCTCAATTTTACGTTACAATTTACGTTCCCCGGCGGCCATTTCCTCTCAATTATAAATAGGGTATGGATTTTTCGGGTTTAACAAAATTTAATTCGGAGGGTAAATATCGGGTTTTATTATTTTCCTTTTCACTCGAGTTAAAATCAGGTATACAAAGTTACAGATTTTTCGAGGTTTTAAAAAAAGTTCAATCTAGAGTAATTTTCAGGTTTTATTATTATTATTTTGTAATTCGGATAAAATTATTTTAAAATAAAAATCTTGATTAAAAATTTAAAAGTTTTATCAACAATCAAAACTTTTTGCTATACCTTAATTATGGTTGAGAGTGATATTTTGTGTTAAACGCCCAGGTGGAGAGGAACACCTCGCAGGCTGCACAAATATATTGCTTTCCGTTCAACTTATTTTGAAAACACACTAGATATTAGTGAAATAATTTTTCTTTCGTAGTGTTTTCAACTAACTGACACTTGTGTTCTTTTTTCCTTATCATATCAAAGATCTAACAGCGACTAGCGAAGGCGCGTCCTTGACTATTCGTTGCCCGAGCAAACCAAGGAAATTAAGATTGTGTTACAAAGTTAGCTTAGGAATAAATTGTTTACAAATAGAATAAACAGACTGATCACGAACAACTCGGACTGCATTCAATATCCCCGGGCGTTGTTTTGGATACGTACGGTGACTTTTAAACATCATTTATTTTCCTATCTAAAGTGTGTTAATTCTTTGTATTGGATGTAATTTTTACTATTGTGAAATTGTCCTCATGACGTACTTCAGAATACAAGTAAAAATACTGAGAAGCGGTAAAAATAAATGTTGTCTTGTTAAAAGAATATGTACAGAACTATGTCTATTTACCACTACTCTTCCCATTTTGCTCAGGTGATCCGAATCGAACTCGAGACGAACGTGGTCATGTTGCGCACGTCTTCGAGTACTTGGAACATCATTGCGATCGGCTTTGGCGTGCGGTCTAACGTAGGTGCGTCCGTGCTCACCTGTGCACGCGTCATAAGTACAGTAATTTATGAATCAATCGAGTATCTCACCATTGTACTGTTCGAATAAGATGTTGTGGTTGCGTAAGAAAGTACGTATTAATGACATTCAGTAAGGAGTAGGTATTACTGCAGTTCAATCACAAGTACGAGAAAAAAACTTCTCTTGAACATTTTTCTCACATATACGTTATTTTTGCCGTGTCCCGTAAAAAACATATAAACGAGTTTCCACTGTAGATGCGACGCGAAGCTATTATCTAACATAAGACGCAATTACAAGAAACCGGCAACAATGCGAATCACTAAGAATGCGTCAATCTCTCGCGTTAAAAACATCTGTTGATCGATTCGACGTGTATTCAAAAATCGATGGCAGGAAAAGAAACTTTCGTTCTTTTAGGCGTTCGTAGTTTCAAGTCTCGAACTCCTACCATGATTCTAAGTAATTTTAATATGCGACTGATTAACGTTCAAATGTATTCCTTCTCGTAAATAACGCAACGAATGTTGTTTACATTCGTTGCTATGAAAATCATTTCCCTCTCCTTCTCGCTCTCCCTCTCGTACTAAAAGCATTCAATGCATGCTTTCATCCATGAGGATTGAAATAACAATAGGATTTCGAGATTTAAGAATGTAATTGGTTTACAAGGCAACATCCCGTTAAAATGGCAAGATTTATCCAAAATAGGTGAATTAAACGTTTACATGAGGAATTTCGAACTGTAGACGGAAAAATATTAACAGAATAAGATACGGTTTTTTCGTCATCACCATAAAATATCCAAATTTAGTATTCCTGCCAAATTAAAAAATATATCTCCATTTTTTTATCGAGTTATTCGCATTTTTATAGCGTGACGGAGGGAGCCACAAAGGGACAGAAGTAGGCTTTTATAGATTTTAGACTAGCGTAATTGCCCCTCAAATTAAAGTATTTCCCATTCTTCCTCCCTTTCTGCTCCCCTCCCATTCTCTTCCCTCCCTCTCCCTCAATTCTCTCTCTCCCCCTCGTGTTTTCCCTCTCTTACGTCTTCCCATTCTCCATCCTCTCTCCCTCCTATTCTTCCCCCTCTTACCTCTTTCTCACTCCCATTCTCTCTTACTTTCTCCCATTCTCCTCCCTTACTCCCTCAAATTCTCCTTCTCATTCTTCCCTCAAAAATGTAGCTAACTCGCAGCGTGATGTATGTAGCTACAAATCTCATATAGAATATTTATTTGTTAAACATTACGCTAGAGAACTTGAGCTGGCCAAAGTTATTTTAACTCTCTGGAACATACAATGTGAATTATATATTTTTTAATTTTCAGTCCACATAAAATGTTTCACCAAAGTAAAATTTATAAATTTTATTCGGAGGAAGTGCTATCAAAATAGCGCCACAAACGTACATTTATTTCTTAAATTACCATATCAACCCTAAATAAACAAATTCTATATAAATTTCTGCCAAATTTCTATTTTCTATCTCCATCCTTGATTGGGTTATTCGCGTTCTAATAGCTTGACACTTAGACCAAAGGACTGAAAACATAGCCTTTTATTATTATTTTGTGATTCTTTAGTTCTTTTAAACCTCTCTTTCTCTCCCCATATCGCAAACCGTGCTCAAGTCCTACATTCTTATAACTAACTCGCATAACCTATCGCCCAATCCTTCACTCGATAAATATTTTACATGCTCGGTTTGTTTATTAAAACGTCCAGCACGTTCCTCGGATTTGCATGCCGTTTCTATTTCATTAATATTGAATTTAGGTCATTGTTACGATTATTAATCTTTTTGAATAGTATTTCAGCTCTTTAGGTATTCCTTCTTGTAAATAACGCAACTAATGTTGTTTACATTGATTGCTATGAAAATCATTTCCCTCTCCTTACCTGTTATTGTTAAATAATTTTGATTAAAAAAAGTTAATTGTGAAAATGTCAAAATAAAATCGGCTATTTTCAAAATGAAGTGGGTCATCATCAAAATAAACTTGTTCATTGTCGAGATAAGATAAACTGGCCAAATTCGCCCGGGAAAAGTATACTTAACGAGTTATAGCAATAGAATAAGTAAAAACAAACTGTTTTAGTGCAATTTTCAAATTCGATTAGATGAGGTGGGAAACGCAAAATTGTAGCTATATAATATTGAAACCAAATCATGTAACACATTCACCCTTAACCGTCTCCGGACCGGCCAAGTACTGAAGGAGGCCTGGATAGAATATTCATAGGGCCCCCTGATATATGTGACGTCCAATAATGACCTGTTATTGCAGTTTTTTACGAAGCATTGGTTGATAAAAAACATTTTTAAGCTGTAAGCATACAAAAGCCCAGCAAACAATAGATATTTATGTGATTTATGGGCCCCCCGGTTTTAAAATTATAACTTTTTCGGAATGTTTTTTTGTCATAAATAAGTTGTCAAGTATTTTTTAGTAAACGTTGATGCAAAATTTACACCCGATACTTAAATTATTGAGATCCTCAAACTTCGAGGGTTCTCAATATTCAAGGGCCCGGATGCCTTTGGGTAGCCCTGAACCGTCTACAGCCAAAGTAAAGATATTTGTTGGTGCGATACCTAGACGTCATTATTTATTCGCACACTTCGTTTGGTTGAGTGGTTGTATGCCTAAATGGAATTGGTGTATTAAATGAATGAATAAATAAACGGCCGCATCTGTTAGTCATGGGGTGCGCGCTTCCGCGCACTTGGCAGGAATGTGATGCCGATACCAATCAATGCTGCGTCCTTGTTTGCGTATGAATAATTCAGAGTACGTTCGTTTTTTTCACTCGAATTCGACCGTAAATATTTGTCCAATCAGGTACTACTTCCGGTTCATTGGGTTAGTTTAATGTGAGGATGGTATTGTACCTAATCGGTACATGTGTCCCGTATATTCGGCCAATTTATCTATCAATTATAAAAATTCATTTTAGATTTTCCTTGCAGATTAATATATTCTTTTTCCTGGCCATTTATTTTCCTTGTTATTTATTTTATTTTCATATTGTTCCTTTTATTCTATTTTTGCAACTATGACTGAAACACCGACATAATCTTGGATCGACCTTCCATCATCAACGTGCAATCATCGAAATTATAACATAAGGACATTCTTATCTTTCGAATTCTTCGCTTCCGGGAAGCCGCATCGAAATTACGAGCTGCATAGTTTTTTTTTAAATGCAGCTCACGTTATATGCGCTTAAATAGTGGTTTTCTAAATTTAAATAGGCCCGTTTTCCCAATGGCAAAGAAAAATTTCCGTTCCCGTGTTGCCATTCATTAATCATCAATACTGCAAATTGCCGTATTTTCTTCAATTTCTTTGTTTAATATTCTAACAAAGAGTTCTAATGAAGCTTTCATTTGATTTGAGTGACTTAATAAGGTGGGGAACCTTTCATACATGGCGGGCCGCATCGGTGGTTGCAAATACTTCGGCGGGCCGCATTGAAATTTGCCAATGCTTCAGATTAGAGTTTAAATTGAAGGTTACGAGGTAATATAAGTCATTGGTGCTCATCTCCTTACCTGCTTGAAACCCGGCCGAGGGTCTTCAGAGCCTGCGTCATCCCGGTCCTTCTCTATGCGTCACCTGTATGGTCATCGTCAGCTCCAGTGAACCAGAAGGGCATCTCCATAGTGCAAAACGCGGCTCTGAGGAAGATACTCCATCTCCAGTTGTACAATGTCGTAAGGGCTACATAAATATTGCCCACTACAGGAGTTGAGCCGCATTCAGAGGTACTACCACGGAAAGTTAGGCTATTTTACAAACGGAGTGCGTCCGCCAACGTACCACTCGTCAGGGCATTGGCTAATATCAAAGTCTATATAAGCGGCCCATCGCATCCATGGGGGCAGCTTATTTGCCGCCCCCAAGAAACCAACCTGAGGCAGCTCAATAACCTACTTCAGCTTTCACTGCTAATGGGCAAGACTATGGGAAAAACAAACTAAATGACAGGTTTATAGCTAAGCTGGAAACCTGATATAACAGCTTACCGTCCTGGGACGGCCCACACTGTGCAGCATCTCTTTACCTGTCGTGCGCCATTTTCCTGTGGCAGTTTTGGTTCGCCACTTAATTTTTTGCCTGCAATAAACTCATGTGATAATAATAAATCCTACCTTTCACTCACAAGAAAATGCGATATAGCGATGTAAACCGTAATGTAATTTTATGAGCATCGTTTTCAATCCCAGATATATTTTAATTGTGGAAAATAAAACGTTTATATAAATTGTTTGAAGGAAAATGCGCCTCTTATCAGGTTGAGTATCCCTGACATGTGAAAATCAAGTGTAACTGAGGATTTTAGAGTTGACATTTAAAAATTATAGGTTTTTTACCATAATTTTGCCAAAAATATATGGGTTTGTGTATTAAATTTTACGGATCGCGTTTTCATCATAGTTTCGCGGACCGCATACGACTGCATGTGCCGGTGTAAACACACACGTAGGAGCCAATCAACTTAATAGTATGGTTTTAATATGTTAGCGTTCGGTTCGAAAAATGAAGCATTTGAGTTAGACTCTTCACGACGAACACATACGATGACTGTAAATGCATGGATGCATACTCTGCATCGCATGGCGGGAATGTTAACGCGAATAGAGATTGTATAAAACACTTCACATACTCCCGTTTATCGATTGCTCCTTGCTATTCGGGGAAGGGCGTCCCGAATTTTAGAAATATATGCACTTGACAGACGCTTGGACAAGATACTCTCTGAATTCATTAAAATTTCAACGCGGCAATCAGGATAATTGTTGAAGGAAAGTATTAATTTGGACGTTAGTCTTAATACAGCAAAAACGCTCCGTAATTTAACCATAAAATTATTCATGCAAATTATCGTCAATAATTTAACAATTAAGACTTGTACTTGAAGAAATAAATGGTAGATCGCTTTTTATGAACTCTTCCGAAGCCTGTATTACGTAAGGAGTTATTTCTCGTTGAAATAATTGAAAACAAATTTTAAACAACTTCTATAGCCCTCACTGAAGAGTAACATATGAATACCTAACAAAATGGAAAGTTGTATCAAGAATTACCACCTATTTAAAAATCAGGTCGTCCATTTTTGACATTCGGTTGAAAATACCGTCGAAACTGAATTTTTTAAACAACCTGCACCTTTTACGACAAAATTATAATAATCCGGAAGTTGAACGCGTCCAAACTGTAAAAACTTCCTATAACTGTGCATCTCAAAAAGAGTCAGCAGGGCGGTGCCAACGGTGCGACTGCACAGGGCCCCGCGCTCTCTAAAAATATTTCTTTTGCTTAAAAGTACTTACATTTTTAAATATTAAACTATCATAGTGAGAGGTTGCTTTATTAATTAAAATTTGTCATAAAAAACTTGGACGCGTAGGAGACCCCGCGCGCACACTTTGCACTGAGCCCCGCGATTTTCCTAGCCGACTCTGAAAGACAATTAAGGAAACAAGCGACCGTATGACATTAACAGCGAAAGTTATCCGCTTAGTCTTGTATTCTAAATGGTTGAAGGCTTACTTCAAACATTGCCTCGCGCCACTTGCTGCGCTCTTTGACGACCCCCGTCCTTCAAAGTAAATTTTTTCGGTTAGGAATTACGAACACAAGAAGGAATTGACTGCAGCCTTTCAAAAGAGGCGCTGGCGAAAACGTGGCATCCTGCATCGCACAACTGAGCCTCTGCAAACATTTCTTCACCTTTTTTTCTGAGAGTTAAATCAAACATGGGAGTTCAGAACTGGTAAGGTGGAACGGACTACGAAAATATACTTGGCAGGGCCGGTTGTGAAATGGTGCTATTTTAAACCAAAATGAGATAATTTAACCTCCGACGAGCCTTGTAAACTAACAAATAACTAAATAAAGAATTGGAGAATGCTGTACTTTCCCGGTGTACAGTTTTTTTATTACAGATTTAGTTTCGATCAATTGGAGAATTCAAACAAAATTGTCACCATGACATAGTTTTGTAAAATCCCCAAAATATACGAATCATCCTGATGTTAGGTTAGTGGATTGCAGTGAATCTGACGCATCCAATTGCTTAGCTGAACCTTTTTGATCGTTAATTGTTTCCGGGAAAATTAATATCTGTATTTCTTTGTCCTAATCGCATCTTTTATTGTCGTAGATGTGTTATAGGAATTAGGCGGATTTCATTAATACCTTTAAACTTCTCAGTTAATTCCCACGACTTCTCTGGAGCTTACAGTCGGTATTACTCTAACGATACCCTATTTAAATCCTTAATGGTGGCTTAGAGATTTGCTTAGTGTCACGTACTATTTTTCCTTGATCCTATCTTATACATTTGATATCTATTAAACTTGCGGCCTAAACAGTTGAAAGCCATGCCTCTCTATCGTTTTCGGTACTTTTACTCTCTGCTATTCCTATAAAAATAAATTGATACCAAGCTGCACAACACCCGAAAAATGTGTATTCCTCGGGAGATAGCGATGTACTGTGATTTCGGGCAGTCTGGAACAACAATTTTACACGGGAAACCGAACAATTTTTATACGGATTTCCAGAAATTAATAAGGCGAGATTTAGTTTTATTATTTTTTATCATTCCTTGCGAAAATTGCATCTATATCTTTCTGCAGAGATTCCTGGTTGCTACTGATGAGGCATAGAAGCTTTGAGAGTAGCTGTTGATTATAATATCAAGAAAAAGAAAATGTAATTCTTATCCGTGTTTCTTTTGATTTCTAAATTGATTCTCATTTCAAGTCTTTCTTCGCTGCGTTAACATTTTTTAAAGAGTTATTTGCGTGTTGTTTATCTATCAATAAGTCACTTAGTGACGTATATTATATCAAACACGTTTACTTCTACATACTTGTGATATGGCCTTCTTAAAAAATGTTCTAAGCTTCATTTTTATGTAAAAGTTTCAACAATGGACGGTGAATTCGAAATTACCATCGGTGACAACATTTTTTTGGTAGATGGTCCTATTCAGGTAGGCTGAAATTTTTTTAAATTGGAAAATAGTAATGATTTATATAAGTCTATTCAAACGATTAATATTGATGAATACTCCAACATTAGTCAATGAAATAATATAGTACCAACATGGCGTGCTTATTGCAAGTCCAGAGACTGGTATTTAGATAAAAAGAATTTTTTCCGATATTCTCAGACGCACCCAGCTTTTCAATCTTGTAATTGCGTGGATATCTACCTATACAGGCCTGCTTAATTATTTTAATGTTTCTGTTTTCTTCATTTCCACATAGTATTAATTGGAAACACTTTTTATTTTAACTCTTATTTCATTCAGTTCAGTAGGCCATGAAAACTCATTTTAAAAATTAGTCGATAGAATTATATTAAAATTATTTTCTTCTTGTGTCGATATTTTAAAATAACTTTGTATCCTTTGCTGCTGCTTGAATAGAATCTATTTTTGTAATTTTAAATAACGGTCTCCCTACCAATAGTATTATGTAATTATAAATTTAATTGTTGAAAAAAGAAATTTAGTTTTAGGAATTGAAAACGTACCACAAGAACATCGGTGGCAGCTATTAACAAAACAAATTCTAATGAATTTTATTTACCTTTTTTATGATATTAGCAGTGATTCTTTAACCTTGGATCCATACGATTAAACTTTTATTTCATCTCCCAGATCTTGGTGTCTGGCGTACCCCCTGATATTTTTGCGGGAAAACGTGGGAAAATATCAAAGTAATGAACAGGTAAAAGCTAATTCTAATAATATAATTTGTATTTAAAAAGACTTAGAGCGCAGCTGATGAACTCTACTGAGTAGACATGGCATGCCGATGAACTACTATTCATTATGCGCGTGCGGCTGCAATTTAAAGTCGAGGTGGGCCGTGGCGGATTAAGGATTCTGCCGCCCCTAGGCCCTGAAATAATTGCCGTCCCATATGAACTTATTTTAGTATTTATGAATTAGTATGAACTAAATATGAAACTAAAAATTATAATTGAGCATTTATAAGTTTTATTATATATATCAAGATACTTGTACATTACATATTTATTGTAATTAATTAATATTAAATAATAATTTCAATTAACAGACTTTCAGACAAAATTGCCGCCCCTAGGCCTGATCCTTGTCGGCCTAGGCGGTAATACGCCACTGGAGGTGAAATTTGTCAGACAGCAACAAACAACCAAAAAGCCATCCTGGTTTAAAAAAGAAATGCTTCTCCTCAGTTTTCGCTGTCTGCGTGGCTTATCTCTTTGATCTCCGACTATTATTTTTGTCTACTCATCCTAAACGTGAATGAGTTTAATAAAGATATGATTGATGGTCTGAAGACCTTATCTCTTAATAGAGTAATCGTTCTTATGAGTGTGCATTTTAATATTAGCAACCCCATGGCATAGAAATCTCTCGTCGATGACGATAGATTAAGATGTTGCCCTAGACCACAGATGTGTGTAGATCGACGGGGAAACTGGTGCAATTCCGCCCCTTTAAAACTGCCTCCTGTGCGGCGGTTGCCTCTCTAGCTTAACTCAGGCCATTGTCCTCAATTTTAGTCGTCATTTTTGCTTTTAATCAAGTACGTACATATAGTTGGTGATAATTGGAATTAACCTACTAAGATCTACGATAATCCTCTTCCATTTTTTCTTTCATTCATAAGTTTCCAATCTGCTTCAAAATTAACTAGGCAGTATCTGTAAAAGAAGCTTGTTTTCAGAGGTATGGTAAACATTCTAAACAGACAACTACTGTACTGAATGTATAAGTTTTTGTGGAAAGTCATTTATTTGCTTTTAAATTTTTTGTTTATTTGTAATTTAAATTGAGTCGAGTCAAAAATGCTACTTAAAAATATATTCTTGAAGGCATATTTTGTGCGATTGAATTGTGTTGTTTTCAATTAAATTCAAAAATAGATTATTCCATTGTGTTACGAGACTAAAAGTCGCATGTTTTGCGTAATTTTAAACTGTTAAAAGTATAAGATGCGCTCGTACTGGACGTAATTTAGTGTGATCTGCTGCTGTGATAGGTACCAATTGACTGCTTCCTCAGTTTGACAAAGACCGCTTGATACAATTCAAAGGGCAACTTCATCGACAAAATTCGCGATAATTCGTGAGCGTTTCAACGTTCAACTTCTTTTTGATAATGGAGAATATATTCGGATTCCGTGTCGTTTAAATATCGTACTTTGTGTACGCATTTTAAATACGTTTTTTTAATTCTTCAGTTACTGTTTGTGTTCATCGTATTGCAAAAAAATATTCTTCACCTTTACCAAAAACTAACCGGGACACCTCTCGCATTATAGTTGTTCCTTGAACTATCGACAGAACCGATTGATTTCACGTCGGGTTTGCATTTTACCTATTTTTACTTGCGATTCTTTACAGCTACATTTTTAACCCTTTATTTATGCCATGTAAACCTAAATCATAAAGAGTCCGCGTTTGGCATTCAGTCTGAATTATCGGAAGTTGTGAAAATTTCGCAACTGTTATCACGGAGCAATCTCGGAAATTATCTGTTCCTCGCATGCTGCGAATTACATCTGTTGTCTTAAAGCTCTTTAAATTAAATAGGTAAAGATCGATTTTTCGCAAGCGTGCGGTGCCTCTGTGCTTTTTTATTTAAAGCTCAATTTAGCACCTGTGACGTCATCTACCCGTGGTCATACAGTCAAATTCTATTCATTCTTGGTTTGAGTCATCGACTATTGAGCGTCAAAGTCGATCTGTTGAATCTAGTTCTGAAGTAGGTACCTCGAAGATTTCAGTGTGTCACCTTCTGAACCTCAGTATCTGCGAGCTGTTAAGAGATTCGGCAACGCTGTTGAGCAGCGATAAAGCAATATATATGATGTCGTAGCTTGAGATCACAGGCGGTTTAGAGAGACGATTACGGCAGTCGCCGGCGGACTTTCTTAAGTTCATCATTTGGTGGCTGCCATTTGTTCAAGTCTGTTAATATGATGTCCTTATTTGATTCGGTGAGTGATTTTTTACTTGTGGAATATTTATTGTCAGCAAGTGATACTTACGCACGACATCGGTTTTTCGTAAAAATATTTTGTCTCCGTATTCTTAATTCGTAATTAAACGTACCCTAGCTGGGCGATTTTAATTCCTCTATGAATGTATTTTCAATTCTTAACCGCGCGGAAAGACTTTCGCGAAAGGCATTGCAAAATAAACTTCATTTCGCTGTATTGGTCGCACTTCCGATGCCTCGAGCGCGCTGAACTAGCGCACTTTTCGTGGAAAAGGATTTTCGGTCTCAATTAATTTGGTTAAGAACTTCGATGATAGCGAAAGTTTATGAAAATGTGTAGCGGTTCTCATCGACAGTTTTGTCTCAATGCCCTATTTTCAAAATTTGCGAAACTATTGTGTCGTGCCACGTGTTGCATGCTTTCTTTTACGACGCTCGTTCTCAGTCGCGGACTTTTTTCGCGGTTTAGTATTACGTTCGCGTGAAGTAATTGACTGCAGTCATTCGAAATGAGAACTGACGACATCGAGGCATCTCGCATGGCGCAATTTTTTTGCGAGGATTATGCTAACTTTTTTTTACGCGTTCCTTACGTAGGCGATATGCCAAACAAAGGCTGTTAATGTTGGTCAACTGCAACTATTGACGAAATTTAAGTCAACCTTTTATGAAATTGAGCAGTTTTGTGTGTTAGTGGAAGTTGCATTCGATTTCTCGGGTAACAGACTTCTAAGATTTTGTTTTTATTATCACATATTTTTCGTAATTCAGTGGATTTTTCATACGTAGTTCCAAGAATTAACGATAAGTTCAGATTGTTTTATTCCCCAGAAATCTGTTTTAATTGTCATTAAACGTAATTCGTGTCAGTATTTTTACAATATGAGCAACTTTTGAGAAGGCACGAAAACTTCGAAAATTAACGTAATGTTAATTTCAGTTTAAAAAATTTCGTAATTGTAATTAAATCCATTAGACATAAATGGTTCTTAAAGTCGTTTCTTGTCAAATATTTATATTGTGACTTTTCCGACAAATCTTCGAAATATTATTTTAGATTTCTAATCATTATTCAAGCTGTACTTGCGTCAGTTTAATGTAAAAGTTATGTTTTCGAATTTATGTTGCTTTCTGAATCCATTTGAAATTAGCTATCTCCCTCATCTCGCTATTTATGTAACGGGCTGTTTGCCCCTGGAACTTATACCACCGTTGGTGCATATAGATAAGTGTGGCCGAGTAACAGACACAGTTTATTATTTATATAGTAGATATTATTGTATAGATATATTGAGTTTTACACCCAGCTACTGCCAAGCTGTCCATACAATAATGCAACCATTGGTATTATTGTTTGAACTAGGAGATGAGAAAGTTTGTGGCTTGTATGTTGAACATTTTTTTCACAAAGCAGGATAGCTGGAGTCAATCACCATCTCTGAAGCCTCTGTTTGTAGTGTATCTAATCTACCTGGATGACACTCAAAGGAAAAGCCTTGTACTTTAATCCCTATATCCCTATACAACTCAGTCATTATCTTCATTGCATCAAGTTCATAATAAATAATAGTTTCATAATCATTGATACAATACTTTCACTGCTTGATGGGTCTTATCCCTCGACTGAGTAATTAGTCTCTATGTTACTTATTGAATATCCTTATTTGATTAGATCTCTGATTTTTTAATAACTTTCAAGTCCATTTTGTATTGTGAATTAGATTTATGGGCATTTTAAACTGGAAATAATCATAGCATGATGTATTGTAGATAAAATAATCCATTGGAGAACTTTGAAAAGATCTTTTTACCAGAAAATAAAAATATTTAATTTAAAATTTCTCATACATTTGTGAATGAGTTGTAGATAAAGTGGCAAGTCCAAGACATTCTAGAAGAAAGGCAAACAAGCAGTAAGAAAGGACCAGGTTGGCTAGACCCTTGAAGTATACTTCTTCTTCTGGTCTGAGCGACATAGAGAGAATTAATCACACACACATATATACCCTTTTTCCTCAATTCTAAGATGCACTTTTTTCACTTTTTAATGTCTCTGAAATCTCACATTTGATGGCATCTGTAGTATTATTTTTTTTTCGAAAAGCTATTACTAAATCAAGGGTATATATATATATACAGGTTTTCCTAAATTATACAGACAAAATGATATGGATTGTAGGGTGGCATGCCCGATTTGCGAAACCTGGTCTGTGTCCAGAGCAGTGTCCTGTTCGAGCTACAAGGAGAGAAATCATGTACCTGAGAGCCCAGTGTTAAGGTACTCTTTGTGCTTTGCACTCCTCCTATGATGTGCTGTCTCAGTGCATGGTGAAATGTTTTGCTCGCTCTGTTTACTTAGTATTGCTTGCACATGTTTTTGCTGAGTTAGAAGAAAAAGAAATTGAAACTTCGGGACATAACAGCATGTTTTATTAATCTACAATTACTGTACTGAGTATGGGACAAGATTCATTAAAGGAGGTGCTCAAACTGGCGGCTCCCAGCCTGCAAACACAACATGCATCTTCTGAACAATGATTGCCTCATTCATTAGAAAATTCCTGCCATGGTGCGGATTGAATCACAAGCAACCTGGATGCGAGAGAAAAAGTCCACCTCTTGACTGACTGCATTTTCATACACAAAATAATCCAGAGGATTGAGATCCGGGGAGCGAGCTGCCCAATGGACAGGTTGCCTTAACACCGGGTGCTTAGATACGAGATTTCTCACCTTGTAGCTCGAACAGGAAACTGCTCTGGACACAGGGACCGGGTGTTGTGCACATCGGGCATGCTGCCCTATAACCCCTATCATTTTGTCAGTATAATTTAGGATCACCCTGTGTGTGGCAACTTCTCCAGCCAATCAGCAGCAATCAGCAATTGAGAGACTTCTCAGCCAATAAATGCATTTGTTTACATATACTTAACTGCAGTTTGCATGCAGGATTTCTCTGTCACACATGATATTCCTTCACTCTTATATTTTTATAGTGATTTAAAAGTGAAATATTTACAATATGGCTGCAAAAATATACATTTGTTTATTTCATTTTTATTTAATCCCATTAAACTGGTTTTATCCCTATGTTTAAAATAAAAAAGTTGTAAATTGTGCGACAAAAATACCTATCCTTATACAATACATCTATTTTAGACCCTGATAAATGCGAAATTCGATATATGTGCCTTTTCCAGGAATGCATCCTTCGCATATATCGGGATATTACTGTGTTTATTATTTTGTCTGCCTCAATAAATTGTTTTGCAAGGTTATACACCAAAATTTTTTTAGTAAATATTTGTTCATGCAACATAAATATATATTAAATTTACAGATCCGAAGCCATCAGAGGGTGCCTTCAGGATCACGGGAATTCAAAGAATTAACTAAAAAAGATGCTCAGATTCAACTTATGCATGAGTTGGACAAACTCCTTGAAACAGCTCCACCTCACAAGAAAGAGGTATCTATCTGCCTTTAAGATAATGTGTATAATTTTACCTGTGGTCATCAATTATTTTTATTTGTATTATTTCCCAGTTAATGAGTCTCTTTAAAATCTTCAATCTTTTTCTTTTAATTTCAGACAATTAAAAAAGAATTTGATGGCTTCTGTGAACTCTTTGGGCGATTTCTGCTGGAAGAAGGTCCCTCTGTTGATTGGGATAAAATTGAAAAACTTCCCGAGGATGCTGTACGTAAAATGCTTTTTGTTTTAATGGTTTCCTAAAAAAATAAAAATTTTATAGATTATTTGTCCATTTTTTTATTATTTGATTAACTTTGCATCATAGTATTGATTATTTACTTATTGCTATATGCTGGAATATTAATTTATCTGCAAAATGTTGAGCAGGTTTGGGACTATAGCACCCTGCCAAAGCCTTCATCTCCAGAATCCATAAAGGAAATGTTGGGTGGTTTGGTTGTAGTCAAACTCAATGGTGGTCTTGGGACTTCAATGGGATGCAGAGGACCCAAATCTGTCATTCCTGTTCGTTCTGATCTTACTTTTCTAGATCTGACAGTTCAGCAAATTGAGGTATATAAAAGTTTATGTATTTCAATGTTTTTTAAAAATATTTATCAAATCATCTACCTGATTTACTGTTAATTATCGTTTTCTTTTTTGTAGCATTTGAACAAGACATATGATGCCAATGTACCTTTAGTATTAATGAACTCATTTAACACTGATGAAGATACAGCTCGTATCATACGCAAGTATAGTGGCCTACAGGTAGAAATTCATACATTTAATCAAAGTTGTTTCCCACGTCTTAATCGGGATACTCTTCTACCTATTACAAAAAATTGTAATGTTGAAGCTGATATGGAAGCGTAAGTATTATTTTAATTATTTCTTTTAATGTATTACCAGAATCTTGTCAATTTTAAATCTAAATTCTGTTATGCTGCCTACCAACTCATACTTAATTTATATATAAAATTTATTTAAAAAATTAAAGAATTATTACCGTATATGCTGGCGTATAAGTCAACCTCAATTTTTCGGATTTTAAATACACGACTAGACATATATTTGCCGTCTAAGTCGACCCCCCACTTTTTTGCTAAAAAAACTTCGAATGAAGAATACAAGGAATTTTATTGTTTTTTAAAATCTAATTGTAACCTTTTCCAAAAAATGCAGTGTCGATTTTTGAGTTATTAAATCATTTGTTTAATTTAAGAAAGATTAGTCATATACTGTATTGACATCTATTGGCGGAATGTATTTCTACTTATCCTTCATTCCTGTAACTCCAAATAAATCATTTATATTTTTGAGATTCAGTAATAGAAACAAAAGTTAAAATTTTAATTTTTATTAACTATTAAAAATAACTATCTTAAATCTTCTAAAATAAATAACAGAATATGTAAACAATGGAGCAGCTGATTCAAAATGGCTATCATCTATGCCATAAGATCAAATGTTTTCATAAATATCAATATTTTTAATCTGTTATTTAAGGATCACATTTTATATTCGGCGTATAAGTCGACCTTAAATTTTCGGAATTTTTTTTGAGCTTCCAAGGTCGACTTATATGCTGGCATATATGGTAATTTGACTGTTAACTATATTTTGCACTCAGAATTGTTAAATATATCTTTATGACAAATATTATTGAATTATTGCTATTTTATATCCAAATGCATGCTGTTTTTATCAATACATCCAAACAATCGTTATGTTGTAAGATCTTGATTTAGAGTCTAATTTACAATCATGATTAGTTTATTATAGATTTTTATGGCCAATGCTATATGCTTCGCTTAAACCCTAGGTGGTACCCTCCTGGTCACGGTGATTTTTATGAAAGTTTTCGGAACTCTGGTTGCTTGAGGAAATTCATTGAGGAGGCAAGAAACTTTTATTTTAAGTAAATTAAATAATTTTGCTGTTTTAGAATTTTTAATTGGTTAATTTAGGCATTTTTATTTAACTCTGTTAAAATAAAAACAAAGCTTAGCAAGTTGAATAATCATTTCACTGAATAATTTTCCTATCTTCAATAATTAAATATGAGATTTTATATCATTACTTAATTAGATCATACTGTATCAAACTATTAGATCTTACTACAATGTTGTTACTTACATTTTATTCTTACTAGTTATTAAGAACCTTTAAGTAAAGAGGATTTGTTATATAATTTCTTCAATTTTTGTAAATTATTGCTATCTTCCTATGGAAATAACTTGAGTTATTGAAATTATTAATTAATTTTTTTTATCAAATGATGTTTATTATATCTTTATAAAATGACCATTTGCAGTTAGCAATTATAATGTAGTACACCTTTCCATTTCTATCCAAAGAAATGCTGCTAATATGCCGAATTTAATGTACATCTCTTTTCACAGGGCCGTAAATACTGCTTTATTTCAAACATTGACAACCTGGGGGCAACAGTTGATTTGAATATCCTTAGTCTGCTTTTGCAGCCATCAAAGCATAATAATAAACCACCCTCTGAATTTGTAATGGAGGTCACAGACAAGACTAGAGCTGATGTTAAGGTGATTACAATATGGATTTAGTGTATATCATGATTTCATAAGAACAAAATTTTCATTTCATCCTCAAATACTCAATTATTTCTTACAGATATCTAATGACAAACAGCTTTGAGTTGAATTTTTCTTACTGTTTAAATTTTCTACTTGAAATGATTTTTAAATCTTTTTAATAAATTTAGTTGAGTTAATATGATTATGCAGTTTCTGGTGAAATGTATTTAGAGTAAATTTTATCACCATATAATACCTTTCATTTACTTATAGACCTATGTTTTGATGTACCCTTAAGATGTCATAATATTTTTAAAAGTTCACTGTAGTGTTTTGACATCCATGATTGGTATCCTCCTCACATTTGAATGTTTTAGGGATAAGATGTGGCTATCTAGACACTAATACTGTATTTTCTGGTAGATAATGTGCACGTTATCTATGCAAAAAAGATCTAAATCTAGAAAAAAATGGCTGTGCATGTTATACATAAAAAACAAGTGAATACTTAAAATGTGACTTAAAAAATTCTTTATCGCAGGTAGTGATTCTTTCATTCCAATGTCTTTTAGCTGACAAATTAATGATATTTCCTTTAATTTTTTTTAAAGGCCTGGATGTACGTAATTCTGCTAAATCTCACTGTTAAAACTAAATACACTGGGCCTTTTATTCACAACGGTTTGATTTACGCTGATTTGAATATCTGCCGGTTTGAAAATTTTCTAGTAATTTCCTTAGTTTTCCCCCAAAAATTCTGGAAAATTCTATTCAGCGCTGCCGCTATTATTATTATAATATTATTCAAGGTTAACCTATTTTTAACAAGCTTAATTTCATTTTTATCAACTCTTTGTCTGCCATAATTGCATGTTCATAATTGTGAAAGTAAATATAGCAGTACAAATTTTTATGATTTTAAGACATTTATACAGGTAATTTTTATATTTTTCTTGTTTCAGTATGTAAACACAAAGATCTCAAAAATAAATAAGTAAACAATATAGTTTTTTAAGGGAGGGATATTTGATTAATAGAAATTCCACTTTTAAAATTTCCTTGAACGAGAGTTATCGCACTGTTAGGCATATACATTTCTGACTAATGCAGTGTTAATTTGCTGTTAAACACTTAGACACCTGCCGATTTACCTTTTGAAATTTCAGTACGTTAATATCTATCTTGATTTTATCAGTATTCAGCATGGGAGATGTTATTTCTAGTTTATATTTGGTGTTAGCCCATATGCAAGGCATAGTAATTCTGGCCTTCTTGCCTTGCTATTCGGAAACAAATGAATGTTCAATTTGCAAAGTTCATCAGTTGCTAACTGCATAGACACTAGCACCAGGTTGGTCTCTAGTGTACTACATATATGTAATAACTCCATGCTCTTTACTTACTAGGTGAATTTATTTTAAAACTCGGTTTGTGAAGTTGAATACTATATTAATAACTATCTGTGCTACATTATAGGGGTTTATTGTGTACATTAATATTGTGCCTTAGAATTTTTTATAAATCTGTTCTGTATACGGTAATTAACTAAAAGCCTCTTTAGGCATCGAACTCTAAAGCTGAGATAACAGTTAAAATAAATTACGCCCTTCTCTATTTAATCAACGTTCTTTGGTAGTTGATACATTTACATAATGGTCTTGAACAATCAACAGAAAATTTTCGACTGTGCATTATCTGTACATTTTAACGAGCGTTAAAAATATTAAGATGCACGTTATCAACTAGGTGCGTGTTATCGATGGAAAAATATGGTAATGTAATGTAAATTTTCATTTCTTAAATCTTTTTAAGAATATTTTTTAAAAGAGAAGGCACCTTGGGCATTTGGTTTGTCCGTGTCTTTCAGAATGCATGTACCATATATGCTTTATTGCTGGACATATATTGATGAAATACTGTATTTAGGACTTATATCATGGTAGGTGATGAAAAAGGCATACTCATTTCAATTTGCTCAGTCAGGGCTGCTACGTCACTGGAAACAAAATATTAACTTTTTGCTTTAACTCAAAATATTAATGTGAAAAAATAATTTCTTCATTAGAAATTCTAGAGTTAGCAAAATATTTGAAAAAATAAGCAGTTTTCTGTCATTAGGAAAGACAGAAAATTGAGTTGAGAACAGATTTTACGTAAGATAACATTGCCGAAAATTAAGCAAAAATTTCTCCAAGTTTTTCTGCTGAATTTCACCAACAGAGTAGATGGATGTTGAAGACTTGGCATATTTGCCAGTCACTCATGTATACCTGTCAAAAAGTATGTTAGTAGCAGTAAAAATGATTTAAATATACAAAAATTATTTTTTATTCTTTTCCTCAACAAAGTGTGACCGATTTTGATGAAAACTTCACAATTGAAGTAAACTGGCACATCTGATGCTGTGAAGATGAGCAGTTCTTTTCTGCTGTTAAGGAATTCCTGCACATTGATGTGGCAAGAAACAAAATCGTAAAAAAGTTTCATTAACAAATTTTGCTCGTTTTCATCTCTCAACGGCAAAATGCAAATACTTCAATCTATTCTGATGGCAGAAAAACTTTGTTGAGAATCTTATTTATCTCAAATAGGTACATTTTTTATACATCCTGAGATTTCTGTTGGAATTCGTTGAATTTTGTTATTTGGGCTATCTGAATACTTAATAATCTGAATTTCTATGGGTGCTTTTCACCATGATTATGTATTTTTGCAGAATTTTTTTGTGCTTTGGTTCATTACTCTATGGCAGTGTTTCTCAATCATTTTCATTCCACAGCACACACAAATAAAACAAGTAATGGCGGCACACCACCCCCATTTTCCAGTGTATCTCTCTCGCTTCTCCCAAAAATCCGTGGCACACCAGTTCACGTCTGACGGCACACCGGTTGAGAACCACTGCTCTATGAGGCCTACTAACCAACAAAATTAATAATAACATGTGTGGATACCTGAATGCCTTTCCTTGTAAGAAAATGTTGGATTTACACGCATTTGTACAGGAATGTATCGATTTAAAAAATTTTGATCCTATGAATAAGAATTTTTGCATCACAAATTTGATTTACAACCTCAAAACTTGATCTAACAAACTTATGCTCAACTTCAACAACCCTACATAATGCCCTCATTTGAATGGAAAATGGTAAGTAATATTTATTTACAATATTTATTTGGTTTTCTTATATAATACATATACATTATAGTACAGTATTTATGTATGCCTTCTGCAAAATGACAGTGTTGCTACTGTGGTATTTTCTTTAAACGCTAGCATGGAAAATCCTTAATCTGATATTTATTGTATGGTACTTTCATTTTACAATACAGTACTTAACTATTACAACCAAGAAATCCCTAAAAAGATATATATTTTAAATACATATATAAATCGATGTTGCATTCTTTAGAGCATGTAAAAAATATAATATACTTCATCGTAGCATTGCAGATACTATGTATTGAAGCTCTTGCGATGAATATCACCAACTTAACTTTCATCCAGGCAAAAGATGTCAGGATGCACCTAACCCTTTATCTTAAAACTATATGCATCGAAAAACTGCTCCCGATTTATGAACTTTCAATTTACGAACCACTTTTCAGGAACGCATGGTGTTCGTAAATTGGAAGATTCTTGTGTACAGAAAACATGGCATGTTAAATAACAAGGAAACAGTAGCACTACAAAAACAAAGCTGGTGGTCAGAGAAATACTCAGCATGCTAATTTCAAATTGGTTGCAGGGCATGAGCTCTGTATATAGCCGGATTACAGGTACTGCCAGATTACAGGATGCTGGTTTAAGGGGTCTGGTACTGTATATTATTTTGAGAGTAAGGGAATTCGATGTTATGCCAAAGTAGGGTAAGGTTTACTAATTTAGTTAGTCCTTTCCTCACTGGAAACACAGATTCATTTCTCAGTTGTGCAGAATTTTTCACCTCTCTGTTTGATTTTATATTTGGGCACATGCGTTCTAAACTTCATCACTATTTCATCTTAATGTTTTTTGGTGATAATATTTTCTTCTTCCTTAACTGATAGGGTGGAACTCTGATCAATTATGAGAACAAACTGAGATTGCTTGAGATTGCTCAAGTTCCTAAGGAGCATGTGGATGACTTCAAATCGGTAAAGACGTTCAAGTTCTTCAACACCAACAACCTTTGGGTCAAGCTTGATGGTAAATGTCCCATGTATCAGCTATATTTTTCTGGTTACATTTCTTTCCCAAATTAAAGCTAATTTATATGATGCTAGAATTGAGCAATTAAAGAAATATTCTATCAAAATGAAAGTTTAGCTTGTGTTTAGGGCATTTTTATTTGTATATTTTGCAGCAAAGCATTCATATGATATCAATATTTTAAATAGCAATAGATAAATATTTTATAGCTTATTATTCTCAGCATAAGAGAATAATGTATATTTACTAATGAGCTTTTATATTTCATTAAATATATCCTAGTACTATTTAAAAATGTTCCATGGTCAGAAATGTAATAGAAATCTTTTGAACACGTTGACTGCCATACATATGCAAATTGTGTAGTCCATCAGGCCATGCACATAATATATAGCCATTTACTTTGATTCAGCGCTGTGTGTATCTTTTATAAGTATTCATTATGTTTGGCATGGGTGAGCAGTACTAGAAAAATGTACAGAAATATTAAAAAATACAAAAAATGTATAAATTATAAATACATCAATAAATGTCGTCTTGAAAACAAATCCTAAAATGTAAGTAACATACAAGGAACAATACATTGCTTGGCATATATGATAAGCAAATGTAAGGAAATTGGGGGTTTTGGAAAACACTTGGAGAGGAAACTAAGGCACTACAGTGAGATGAGATTTTAGAGTTTTTGAAGTCAGACAAATCAGTGTGATGATATTTGATATTCCCTCAGCGTATGGCACAATTCTTGTAATTTTCCACCACATATATTGTTTGTTACACTTTGAGAGGAACCATAGACAAAGTAAAGCATATCAACATTGAAAAATATTCTTATGACGTCAATAAATGTGAAGATAAATAACTTGAAAGAAATACATCGGTGTGACTATATTTGATTCATACTGCATGTGAAGAAAATCTTCTAAACACATGTTGCATGTATAGATTTTATTTACTAGATAATATTGCATAATTTGAATAAATATTTATAAAGTTATATTGATCTGTTTTGGTGTTAACGTGACCAAAATGGAACTTCTGCAGAAAATAGGGCATCGGTGCCATGTACCTATTTTTAAAAAATTGGCATGGCATTCAATGTGTTAAATTTAAAAACTGTTCTCCAAGTTGAATAGCATTTTATGTGATGCTTTTAATGTTGCAGTTCAGTCCAGGCACTGATAACCCTTCATGTTCAAATAATTTTTCTAAAAAAACTTCCCTAGGTTCTTTTTAGGTGGAACTGCTTTCTAATTTTAATTGTATTCAGTATAGTGTGCATTATTTGTTGTGCTATCTGTGCATAGCACTCCTATGCTTTGCCGAGGAAAGGAGAGCCCCTTCACAGTTGATGATGGCTCTAAAGAGTTGACCAACTATTTCTCTTTAACTGTCATAAAAAGTTGGGGAAAACCATGTGCATATTTCAGATACAGAGGAGTCTTTTTATTGCTATTGGAGAGAGTTTGTGACTTCGAATTCATCCATCAGGTGAACTCAATAATTCTCTCTATAATCACCTTGAAGAGGTTTATCATGTAATTTGTTTGCAATTATATCCTATATCCTCTTGTATCTAATTGTTTTCTATATGCTTAAGATATGGTAGTGTGGTATTTCAATCAGCTTATCTTGTCCTTTGTCATACTGGTAAGATATGAAGTAGAACATGGAAACCTACTTTTTTAGTCTGGATAATGCATCAAGACAGTCAAACATAAACACTAACTGAATACCACCAATTTCCAGTTCATATTTGCTGTTTTTATATGACATTTGATAGTAAATTTAATGCAGTTACCGATTGCGCTGTAGGCTGGCCAAATGTTAATATTTACATGAAAAGTTTACAATTTGATTCCGTTGTCATTTTTATTGTTTCAATTCAATCATTGTGCTTGGATATTAGTCGCTCACCTCCAAATAATTTGAAAATTGAAATATGAATTATTACTGTAAGATGCAATGCGTGATTAAATTCTTTATCAATTAAACTTATTTCAGAAAATGATGTAGTGTTTTAAGTTTATTTTTATGAAAGTTGAGCTCTAACTGCATTGTGAGAGAACATACATTTTATTGCATATTTATAACTAAAGTAGTAAAACTTTCAAGACTGGTTCCAGAAAGTAATGAACTTTCAAATTTTAATCTAAACTTTCTCTTTTCCTTTCACAGCAATTGAACGAGTACTTACAGAAAATACACTAAACATGGAAATCATTGTAAACAAAAAAACTGTTCCAAATGGGCTTAATGTTATTCAGTTAGAAACTGCTGTTGGTGCAGCTATGAAGACGTTTGAAGGAGGTCTTGGTGAGTGTCGTATAAGTAAAATCTTTTTGTAGAAACTCCATTAACATTCATAGATAATGATTAATTAGTACTGATATAAGTACTTATGCATGATAAGTGTAGACATATGAAGTCATAGTAATTGAAAGATGCTAAATCATTGAAATGCTGTTTTCTATTCTACACCCAATCCCCAACTAACATGAATTCTACCAATACAATTTGTTTAACATGGTTTTTAAAGTAGGGCTGGTTTTCGACTAACATGACTATTCGTTCAGTTTAACATGATATCTCCACTTCTCTACAATTGTGAAAAAGGTCTAGAAAGTGGAAACGGAAACAAGTTTAGACATGTTTGGTCCACTCTTGTGGGATGCTTACTGTATATGCCAGTGATTTCCAAACTGGGGCGTGCCTCCCTCGGGCGGAACGATGGGTAGGTTTGGGGGGGGGGGGCTGCAAAGGATTTCTCATATATTTGTCTGTTTAACCATCCTAATCTTGAGATCTACAATATACAGCAGCCATATTCTAGCCCTCAATTGACTAGGACATATTGTTTATATCCATGTTTATCCTTAAGATGGTTTTATTAATGTTAATTGTATGTCCAATAGGTATTGTTTATGAACTTTAATTTAACATGGTATAGAGGGGTGTGCGAAGATAGTTTTCTTAACCCTAGAACTACCAAGCTTCTTTTACAACCGAGGACTATCAAGAGGGGGCCTCAGAGGCCCACCATCTAAAATAAAATAAAAAACCATATTAATGTTTACTACCTCTTTTTATGTATTTATATTAATCATAGAAATATAAATATACAATTTTAGTAATTTATTTGAAATTATTAATATATTATAAAATATATAGACAAATGTTTACACCAGAACAATTATTTTCTTTTTTACCCATTATATTTTTCAGATCAGATTAATATTGCAGTAAGATTGTATTTACAGAAATAATAACAAATTGATTTAAAAATGATTTAATTTGATTCATCCGGCACAGTTTAAACAAATAACACACTTCATACTGTGCTTTCCACACACATGATGATTGCACTGTGAGCACATAACAGTAGATTTTCCAAGATTACCATACTTCATTTTTTGTTGAATGTGCTTCTTTGCAGCACATATAGCATCTCCCGCGAATCGGTTGCTGGTATTAAGGTGTCAAATCCATTATTAGCTTTCTTTTAAGAATTGCTTCCATAGCTACCGTAATTGGTTTCTGGAGCTGCGTCATAATTTTTGCTCACTCCACAACTTGGGATTTCATCAATACTATTCCCAATTCCTTTAGGAATATTCTGCGCCGGTTATGTTTATTTTCACATCAGTCTGGGAAGTTAAGAATAAAAACTATATAGGAGTTGATCCCGACTATATCAGTTAGGGTAAATAACACTGAAAGCAGCCATCTCCTCGTGCCTCTCTTTGCAGTATACTTCCTTGCCGTCTGATCTATGGTGTCAACCCCTCCTTTCATGGAATTATAATACATATTTATCTCAGATTTATTGCTATCTTCGGTAACACTAGCACCCCATAGTTGATACAAGTGTAACTGGTGGCTTCTTTGATGCAGGGTCTGTGTAAGCAAATAAAGAAGAGTGAAGTGTCCTTTCTTCAGTGGTAATTAGTTCGTTAGGTAAATGCCTCCTATTAGTCTTCATCGTTCCAACCAGAGTGAGCTGGAAGTCATTCCACAGAATTTCTGCAAACTCGACAGATGTATGATACCTGTCTGTTGCTACATTTCATTCTGATTTAGCAATTGGTCTCACAAGATGCTTGACTGTCTCTGTAGGACCCCTATCAGATTGTTTGCTTCCCTCAGTTTTCCTGGCATAAACTTCCATATTCAGGATATACCTGGTTTCTGAGTCCACCAACATCCTTATAAGTATGCCGTATTTACCTTGTTTTTCCTTCATAAATATAATATATAAATATAAAGGGCATCTACCTCGAAAGAATGATAACATTTCATCTTTTGTAGTACGTAAACCTGGCGTGTAATAGTTGCAGAATGTCTCATTTAGCAGTTTGAAAATTTCTCTCAAAGGAGCAAACTTGTCTTTTTTCGGCGTGCTTCTCTTGAGTTTTTCTCATCGAAATAGATGATTTTTGTCAATTGCTGCCATCAAGTTCAACTCATTGCCCCAAAATACAAAGGGTGCCCTTCTAATGTTGACCACAAGTCTGCATTGCAAATTCTGTTGTCATTGTTAGCACTCATTACAATAAAAATTCCAATATAGCATAGAATTTATTTCATTAGTGGGCTCAATGCTGCTTCATTTGAATGGAGCACAATTTTTCTCAATATTTCTGGAGTGAAATATTTTAGGAACACATCTTTCTTGCTTATAACCTTTCTCTCCTTTCGTAGACTGTCTTTCACACTCAATGTTTTGCACAGCTCTTCGACTTCTTTTTAGTGGATTCACAACATAGGTTCTTCCACTTTTTGCTATAAACTTTGCAACACCTTTCCATGCACTAGCTTTATTAATTTCTGTATCTGACGTTCCTTCACTACAACTGATCTCACTTTCTGAATCCTCTGAAATTATTTCTTCAATATGGTCTTCCACTTCACTAGTTTCAGGATCCCACTCCTCCAACTCATCACTCAAAAAATCGTCAACTTCTTCAGTCACTTCTCTAGCTAATGAACTTTCACTAATTTGTCGCTTGCTCATTTTGTGCATCCTTATAAAATGGCAAAATCTGAATGGCAAAGCAAAGAAAAAAGTATGTTGTTTAGCAAAGAAGTTGATAGTTTCCTTTATTTATTACTGACAAGTATATTTATGTAAAAAACATACCTCTTGGGTTTGAGATTCTGCAATGACTTTAGATTCGAAGGCCTAGCAGTATATTACTCAGTATATAAAAAATATTCTGTAAAAAAAATGTCCAGCAAATATATCATAATGTAAAAAACAACACAATAAGTTAATTTGGAAAATTGAAAGTACTAACCTTTCTATATGAATCAACTGACACTGAATAAAGAAAATGTGCCTGTCACTGTCGATGTTACTAAGACGAAGAAACAAGTAAAACTGATGGCAAGGACTTCCTGTCCTTGTTGCCCTTTTTGGAGAAATTTTATTATGTTAACATGGGAAAAGATAAAAGAGGGGTTGCTGAAAAGAAGGGAAAAAGGTTAAAAATACAGCAATAAAATGGCACACGTGCTCCTGTTGGGGCATTAAACCGATCCCTAGCCAGCTGTGGGTCCTGTCCAGTTGGCTGGTGGGAGAGATGCTGCAAAGCGGCACATGTGGTTTTACAGATGCAACCAGAAGTGAAAATTACGTCTTGTATTTCCACCAACATTCCCGTTACGGCTCTCGAAGCATGGATGGACTCAACCAAGACGAAAATTGGTTATTGTCATGTGAATCCTTAGATAGAAAGAGCAGTACAAACAGGGAATGCAGTATATTACCATGACATAAAATGCATTCTTTCCACCCGCAAGGTCTGCGTCCTGGCTTGGGCCGCTATTTATTTCATAAGTCGTTCTTTTCCTATTTTCCTGAACCAAGGTTCTAAAAGACCGCAGGTTTGACCTCCCCTCCTTTTTGTCGTTCCTTTTTACACCAGCAAGGAGAGCATGCCTTCAGATTATTCTAGTGACTTTCCCAGGCTCAACAAAATTTGAAGAGAAGTAACAATATTGGGAGTCAGGAGTTGCAGAATTGAATAAATCGATCAAAAGAAGCTCCTATAATTTGGGCCACCCACATGTCACATCATGCAGCGACTGACTAAATAATTAGCAGAAAATTGAAATATGCCTACATTGATGGGAAACATAGGGTAATTATTGTAAAAGTCTCTGCACAATGTAACAAAACATCCAGACTTTTCCTTTATTTTTAAAAGAGAAAAATACGAAAGAAAAAGTTGTGGGCCTCGGTAGTTGGTAGTTCTCTGGTTAAATGAGGGGGCTTTGTAATGTTTGGAAACCACTGGTATATGCCATCTACAAGATGACTCAGTGTCTAAGTCAACCACGATTTTTCGACTAAAAATAGATTTTTTACATATATTTGCCATTTAAGTCATCACTTTCTCACTCAATAAATCTTATAAACAGCTAAGTGGTCATGACAAAATAATAATTGTTAACCTTCCGATTAATTTTATATCGAAAGATGTTGAATGTCTGTTTGATATCTAGATCTGCTCTTCATTTATTGTGGATGACAATGAGCCCATTATCATAACATCTGATCCAGAGGATGAATTTGACAATTTCTATGAGTCTGATGCAGAAGGAAAGGGATTTCATGATATTTAAACTGCAATGTAAATAAATACCATTCTTGAATGTTTTAAAATTTCCTTGGACCATTTTTTAATTTTATATAGATTGTATGTTGTTATCTTTTGACAAATTATTTCATGTATTAAAACAAAATTTTAATTCTTAATTATTTGTTGTTTAAAATTTTATAAATCTTCTAACTAAATAAATCTGCTAAATAAATAGTAAAAAGTTGAACAGCTAATTCAAATTGGTGGTTATCTACATCGAAAAATACGCTGAAGTTTATGGTTTACATTTTATTGGCGATGAGAATAAGAAACTAAGAAAAGTTATATTGCTAGAGCAAAAACTAGATGTACTTAAGCTCTATGAGAACAATGAATGAGCATTCATTCATTCGTGATACAGGTCTTAATGAAGCAATGCTATGAGCCATCTACTTTATCATTGTTTCTTTTCTGTAAAAATGAGTGACGTATGAAGTATACATAAATTACAAACACAAAGCATTAATCAAAGTACAGTCATAATAAAGGAATAAAATTTAAAATGTGAATCAGGTTTGGATGCTGGAGTGCATCCTGCCTATTTACATTATTCTTATAAGAAATTCACGTCCGACTGACATGATTTCACTTTACATGACATTTTTTAAGAATGCATCTATTGTGCTATTCAGGGACTGAATGTACTACCATTAATGATTTTTTATCCTAAATTTACTTATTGTCTAATTTACTAAAGATAAATTTCTACTCCAAATTTGTATTAATTATCACTTTGTTTACAAAGAATTTGGTTAATATTTCTTGACTTAACTGCATAAGTCGGGTAGAAAAACTTTTCATCTGTTAAATTGATTGCTACCCCTTCCCAGTTTAATCCTTGAGTGACTAAATATTCGGTTTAGAAAAATTATTTCTACTACTAATACCAGAAAAACAAAGTACAGACATTTTTATTGAATTTAAATTAACATAACCATTAATAATGGTACTTATGAAAACAATTTTAGAAGTTATTCAATGCAAATTAATACAGATGCAACAGTTTGTTTTTTAAGTTCACTGTCCTCTGTAGTGACCTTCGAAACTCTCTCAGGGTCTTTAATAAGGTTATAAGAATTTAATGCATGTTTTATTTTTGTAATTAGTATTTAAATGTATAGCTGTAAAATTATTGATAATCCTGAGTGCATCTTTAGAAGTTTATCATAATAGATAAGATGATGAGGTTGAATTTATAATTTATCCTTTATGTTCTATGAGAATTAATGTTATATATGATATTTGGGCAATTTTTCTTAGGAATAAATGTTCCAAGAAGTCGGTTCTTGCCTGTAAAGAAGACCTCGGACCTAATGCTTGTCATGAGCAACTTGTACAGCCTTAGTAATGGATCCTTGGTTATGTCACCTCAGCGGATGTTTCCAACTACTCCTCTTGTTAAATTGGGAGATAATCATTTTGCAAAGGTAAGTTTGGTTATAGATATACTGTATTAATCTGAATATATTCCTCCCCTTGTTGGCCAAAATATTAGTAAGAAAAGTAAGGGGGAGGACTATATTCGTGCCCAAAAAATTAGCAAATGAAAATATCACCACCAGCAATAAGTAAAGGTAACAATTAATGCCTTCAGTGGTTTGATTGTTTTACGGAGAATTTCTTTTTTTTTAGTCTTTGGAATCCTTGTCTTACTGTATTACTTAGGTAAATCAAACCGAGATGTTGAAGGTGTTTCAACTATCTACAGATTGTATTCCTTGATGTGATATTCCGAGGTATAAATATCAGAAGTAACAAAAATACGGGTAAAATAAATTATGAAAAGAATATGTTAACTGGAAATCTGGTGATAATTACCTTTTAATACAGGCATGATTCAAGTAGCCATTGTCAACAGCATCTGAATGATACGAATGGAATTTAAATAACATTCATAAATCAAAATATTCGAATTTAGTTCAGTAACACTTGATACATATTTAAATTACGCATGCAACTATAAACACACAAAATGTGATGTCACCATTTCATTGTAAATTGATAGCTGTAACTAAATTGCTCGTACATAATAAAACTCGTTCTTTAGAATATTACAAGATGATCCAAACAGAACTTATTATGCCTACTTTCCATTTAATCATTTATTCAATACTTATATTGGCTTTAATAGCTTTAAAGTCATCCCTCTCTTTGTGTTCCCAAATTTCATAATTTAGCGTTATAAAATATTACATATACATTCGAACGGAATATTAAATTGATCACATGTATTTATGCGGCAAAAATAATGCATGTACGTATTAGAATATACTGAATCTAAGTCCAACAATAGTTGTTGCTATGGTAATGAGTGATAAAAACTGCAAAATCGCTAGTATTTACGCGAAATTCTAAGAAATACAATCGATAAGCAAAATTCTACGATAAAATTAGAATCTACATTCCTTTCCTCAGAGAATAGTATAAAACTCGCTCCGATATTACAATTCTAAGATATTTTAATGTGCAACAGAAAATTACCCTGCATGATGGATTTGAGATTTCCCATGTAAATCAAATGGTAAGGATAGTTCCTGGAATCGAATCCAGGACTTCAATCTTTGCAAAAAAACTATCCTCGGGAGCTCTGCCGATGTAGCAAGAGATTTTCACCAAGTGTTATGAAAATAAGTCGATTGGTTGAAAAGTTAATAGGGGGATGAACAGGCAGATACAATGACAAAACTATAAGCCTATCTCCATTCTGGAAAGTAAGCTAAAAAGTGAGGTCTGTAATGGGGTTCAAACATTTTTCCAAAACTGAGACTTCAGAAATAGGGGGGAAGACTATAGTCGGATTAGTACAGTATCTTTAAATTTTCTAAACATTTATATTTTAGATCTTGTTATTTTAATTAATGATGTATTTATTTGTCATTTTTCTTAAATGAATACGTGAATTAAAGTTTTTAAAATGAATTATAAGAAGTCAGAAAAACCTTGATTACAAATTAAATTCAATTATCAGAACTTAGGCGAAAATTTGCTATCTTCGGCTCTAGGTAATTTTTTCAAAAACAAGATTTTCAAAGGTGAATTTTTTGAAAACCATTTTTTTTAATAAGTTTTTTAATTACTCTAAAGACCTGCATATAGGATGCACCTGTGTATAGGATGCATGGAGGTTTTCTCTTAAAATTCTAGGAATAAACAATAAGTCACAATAAAAGATTCATATCCATTCTATTAGATGATTTCTGTCGAATATACTTTCTGCTAAGTATGATCTGACAAGTGAATTTACTGGAGTATTTGTATTACGAGATTTACCTATGTTGAAACAACTTATTACAGAAGATAGTAAAACACTTAGGAAAGCAATGTAGAAGATAAAATGTAACAGATTTTCATGACTCCTACCCAGTTGAAATAAAAAAAAAAGTTCGTGATAAGTTCCATATTACTGATGACGAATCCGATAATGGCAAATTTCTAGGATTTTAGGGAAGTTGTTTGAAAAGTTTGATTTGTTTTCTTGATTGAAGATTTTTTTCAATGAGCAGACGCTTGATTCTTAAATTTTAGGTATCAGGTATTTCATTTTAACTGAAGACTCTATACAGAAAGAACAAAAAATTTATAGTATCCATGTATGAGTATGAGTTGCTAATGAAGCCGAAATGTCTTGTATTAACAATTATTGTTTGTAAAAGTGCAATATTTTTTCATATTAAAAAGTTTTATTTTAATTAAAACACATTGATTGTTAATAAATAGTAGTTTGCAGCTGTTTATTTTTCATTTTTCATCGAACATTTCATAGAGAGAAAAACATGAAATATTATGTACCTGTGTATAAAATGCACCCTACTTTTTAGCTTCAAAAATTTGGAAAAAAAAGTTTGTCCTATACGTAGGTCTTTACGATAAGTAATATATTTGATTCTTTCTATTGCTTTCCCTATTTACTTAATACCAATTAACATGTCAAAATAACAACATTTTCTTATTGCACTGCATAAAATTGGTTTATCCTATAATCCAGAACAGGAATTTTCAATTTAAAGTGTGCATACCACCATGAGTATGGATTTATAATTATATCTGATTGCACAAAGCATTCAAACTGTGGCTTCCTATTCCTTATTATGCTGCTGAATAGTAATAAACAATTTTGTGTGATGTTTTAGGTGAAAGAATTTCTGGGGCGCTTTGCTACAATTCCTGATATGATGGAGTTAGACCACCTTACAGTATCAGGAGATGTAACTTTTGGAAGGGGTGTATCTCTTAAGGTAAAGTGATCCTAATTCATTTTAAATTACTTTTCAGAAAAGTGATGGATTCTGGGAGAAAAAGGCATAAATGTATACCATAAGAATTGTTGTGATACCCATTAAGTTAAGGTATATCTCTAAAAATTACATATTAATAACTATTTTGTGTGTGTGTGTGTGTATATATATATATATATATATATATATATATATATATATATATATATATATATATATATATATATAACAGCTTACGGAAAAGGAAAGGTAAAATGGATATATGGATGTCAACAAGATGTTGGGATGAGGAAACCCAGTGAACACTCACCAATCAGACGACTTCAGGTTGGCGAGGCCCCGGGGATGTCGAAGTGACACACGTAAAAGAACACTAAATCATAGAAACATCACAAACGTAGAAGCTTTCGGAATTATTCCTTCATCAGCTACAGAGAGAGAGTGTTCTTTTACGTGTGTCGCTTCGACATCCCCGGGGCCTCGCCAACCTGAAGTCGTCTGATTGGTGAGTGTTCACTGGGTTTCCTCGTCCCAACACCTTGTTGACATCCATATATATATATATATATATATATATATATATATATATATATATATATATATATATATATATACACACACACACACACACACACGTTGTTGGTGCTTGCATACTGCAAGCATTTAAAAAATCACCATACACCAAGATATAAACTCGTAAATTATCCATTGTGACAGCATTTGAACTACACAGAGCCATAAGATAAATAGAACATTCCAAAAAAGCATTTGAAGAAAAAAAGATTACCGTTACGTACGTGTTTAAAAAACATTTGAAAAAATAGATCGCATAACTTACTGTTAGCTTATGTCCAAAGATACAGTTTTCACTAAAATGTGTGATAAAAGAATTATATAAAAAACATTGTTTAATTGTCTTCTAACAGTTCTGCTTACATTGTATCAACATGATTGATTCCAGAAGTTGACGCAACACTTTTTTGTGAATTAGCACAAATCATTTATTTAAAAAATTTTCTTATATCACCTTGTTTGGAGCATGCTTGTTTTTTGTTAATCATTACGTTTTGCAGCATATGTGCCTGCATAACTTCTTGTGCACTAAACTTTGGCTTTTGTTCCATAAACGAAAGTACAGTTTTCATACATTTTTCGGCCACAACCCAAGATATCTTCTTTTTCGGAACATTTTCATCTTCATCGGAACCATCAGAATCATCATTTACCTTAGCAGGATTAATAACACTTGATGATTTGTTGATACAAGAAAGATTGTGTTATATCTGCTTCTTCATCAACAGCAATCCACTTTTCGATGTCTTCAGCATTTAGATTTTTTATAGGGATATCATTAAAACCTGTAAACTCTTCATCATCAGATGATAAATCGGGCAAAATCACATTTGGCCACAATTTCTGCCAAGCTCTCATCAGAGTTATGGGGGTTACTGCATTCCGAGCAATTGCTATTGAAAACAGAGCATCTTGAATTGTAATGCTTCGTTGAAAGTCCAGAATAGGGGTGTCTTTGTTGATCATTTTTTCATAAAAACGTTTCTGTATTGGCATTTTAAATTATATATATATATATATATATATATATATATATATATATATATATATATATATATATATATATATATGTATGTATGTATGTATGTATGTATGTATAAAAGATCACCTAAGAAATTTGGAAAACAAACCAAAGACCGTGGATATAGAATGAGAAGAAATGAAAACCAGTATCAAGGATACCTTGGATAAAGGGATTGGAAAACGAGAAGAAAATCAGAAAACCATGGATCACTAAGGAAATCCTGGAGAAAATAGATGAGAGAAAAAAATTGAAAAATGTTTACAGTGAAGAAGGTAGAGCCAACTATAGACATATAAACAATGAGTTGAGAAGGGATACAGATAAAGCTAGAGAAAATTGGTTAAAAGAAAAATGTGATGAAATTTAAAAAGCAATAAACATCGAATTCTATCAAGTCTAGATATAAGCTTCAATATGCGAAAAAGGAAGGAAACCAAGCATTAGTATGTCATTTCAGTCCACCTCCCACAGAAAAAAGTGATCCGTGAATGGAGAGAATGAGGAAAAACTCAAGCTGATGAGATAAGAGAATCATAGTCTTCGTAAGGTTGGTCTTAAATGGCCACAACTAGAGGAGGAAGTGATGGATAGTAGAACAGAGAAAGTTTGGTATTGCTATATCGATCAAAATCGTTATGTGCAAGGCAAAAAGAGTTGCAGAAGAAAAAAAGATTAGTTCAGCATACGTTTCGTTATTACATATGCATTCCATTTATTATTTATCCCATTATATTAAAATATCATCTTGAACTTAAGTTTAAGTAAGTACTATCGGTAAAGGGTATCTATACGTGCAACATGTGCGGCGCACTCTGACAGCTTTAATTAATACAACTGCTGAGTTTACGCAGAGCACGTTTAGCTATACTAGTCTTGAAGCAATTATTTATGTTTTAGATCACCCCTATTTATTGTATGAATTAAGTATATCTAAAACATTATATTTAACTGTTATCACGCCATAATATCTTCTGTAAATGTTACTGGATATGGACTTAATCGTGGCTGGAAATGATACACGACGGGGCCCTTCCTAAATGCCTTGTTGAAGCAAAATACTTTTTCCCTGAAAAATCTTCTAAATAAATGGGGTGCATCTTATACCCCATTACTTCTTATATGCCGAGAAATATGGTATTTAGTCTCAGTAGGGTATACTGAATTACATTTAGTGAGGTTTTGAGGGGATGAAGCATGATACTTGATTTGATCATTGCAGATTGACCTCATGGAATTTTGCAGGTAATTGAGGAAAAAATTATAATAATTTCATTCCAGGTGGGTGATGCAGTATCTCTACAAAATCGATATTTCTTCATCTGAACTTTGCTCCCCCAAGAACTATTGCTGCTCAGGCAATTTGAGTTTCATCTTCGACCCCCTAATTTCGCAGACAAAAAACTATTCTATGAAGGATAACTATGGATTGTCCAGTAGAATTTATTCACAAGACTGAAAGTGTGAAAACATACTATTGTTTACATTGTCTTACTTTCACTTCTGCTTCTAAGAAGACATCATAATTTTGTCGCTAAACTAATTTTGCAAATCCAGGATTTTCTTAATGTTTATGAACATGAAATGAGTGTTTAATAAATATGAGTATATAACATGTTGGAAATATCTAAAAAAGGAAACATTTTAAAAATTATTTTGCTTGTGATGTTGTTTGTAGCTGTAAGCAGATAGCAAATAAGTAGATGTAAGTAATGAATTTTCTTAATGTTTATGAACATGAAATGAGTGTTTAATAAATATGAGTATATAACATGTTGGAAATATCTAAAAAAGGAAACATTTTAAAAATTATTTTGCTTGTGAAAATTTTTCTCAAAGCCCATTATTTTGTGATGTTGTTTGTAGCTGTAAGCAGATAGCAAATAAGTAGATGTAAGTAATGAAGTTATATTTTTTTATTATCATAAGGAAGTAAAAGAGAAAAATTAGTTGAGAGAGAAGAAAATGAATGAGGAAGTTTTGAATACAATAGGGGAAGAGAGGACCTTAATTAGAGTGATAAAGGACAGACAGAGGAAATGGGTTGGTCAAATTTTGTAAGGAAATAGTCTACTGAAAGAAGTAATAGAAGGAAGAATGTTAGGAAAGAGGCAGGAAGGGGAAAGGTACATTGGATGCATAAAAATAAGGAATTTGGTATGACAACTTGATGAGAAAGGCTGTGGATAGTACAGATTGGATTGGGTATGCCTAAAGCCTACTGTAATGTAATGTGAGGAATTAAAATGTCATGGAAAGTTTTTATTGTTGCACGATAGATTGAGTATGACAACTCATGGTTTTTTCCAGAATGGGGATGAAATGCTAGCATGAAACTGAATTTGCCTTGATTGTTCAAGTTTGTTGTGCAAAAATGTAATCCAAATGTAAAAGTATTTGGGGTGCACTTGACAAATTTGCACACAAGCCCACTGAATGCTAGTTATGCCACTGAAGATAAGTAACCTCTTTTGTATATAATGCTCCAAAGATTTTAAGCATGTTTCATGCATTCATTAATATGGGACTATTATTTCTAGATCAAAGTAAAATTTATCTTTTTATTGTAAAATGGGCATATAGCATATGTATTTCCATTATTGAAGATGATTAAGGGATTACGTTATGTAAGTTACAATATTTGTTTAATGTTCATTTAAATCCTTTTAAATGTCAAATACATATATTTATCTTTCTGTTAAAAATGAATGACCATTGCTTCTAATCATAGTGGTTACATTTATATAATTAGATAAGCCTTGAAGTGGTCTCTGTATAAATGCATAAACTTACTATTAGTGATCTTTATTTGTGCATGTATATATCCTATTTCTAATATTGGACAGTGTTAATTTTTACAATGCCTGTTATATATTTTGAATTGTCTCCTATGGAATGCTTCATCTTTCAGGGAACCGTAATCATCATAGCCAACCATGGAGACCGAATAGACATTCCTTCAGGGGCTCTTTTGGAAAACAAGATTGTGTCTGGCAACCTCAGGATATTGGACCATTAATGGAAGCATAGTCAAATTTTATATTTTCGTTAGCTTTGTTGATATATAGGTTTACCTAGTCATTATTCTGCTTGAATGAATGAAAAACAAACGTAACAATATCATGTTATATTTTTTGTGTTTTTTGAGAGATTTTTTGTGTACTTTTACAAGTCAGTAAAATTTATTGATCATCTGAAATACCAAGGTTATACCCTTATATTTCATACAAACTATTCCTCAAAGTTCTTTTTGAAAGCTGTTAATACTCAATATAGGTTGCCATTAAAATAAATTTTTTATATAAAATTTTACACCAACTAGTCAAATTGATAAAATAGCTGTTTGAAATCTATTATTTAACATTTTTAAAAATTAACTGCAGTTTAATAGTTGATAATTCACAGTCTTTAAGGTAGCTACGTTATTGTTAAGTGGCCTTATTGACAATAATAAGCAAAAATGCATTTTTGGCTATGTACAAAATCAAATTGCATTTTTTTTATTGAAAATATTTTCTGAAATTAATTACAATCAAATAGACCATATAAAGGAATCTGTTACATATTTTGAACATGAACTCTCTATTCTTTAATAACAACAAAAATGAGTTCTTAGCTCAAGAAAATCACTATCACCATCACTTACATGGTATTCACCAATATGATTGTGAATTCTTTTCAACTCATTCATTCTCTCAGGAAAGCAGTGTCACAAAGCTTATTTGGTTGTTGCTGGTAACTTCATACCTCATGCTTCATTTAGAAATTTTCAAACAGTCATTTTCAGTATCTTATTTTCTCAGCTCTTTTCACTTCTTTGACCTCTTGCACTATCCTAACTACTTTCAATTTGTCCTGTCCTAATTAGCTCCAGCTACATTTTCATGTGTGAAATTTTGTCTCAAAGGAAATACTTGTGGATTTTCATAAAATGTGAATAATTCTATTTGTTTGTAATTATTGAAATAGCCAATGTTTTTGGATTTAGAATCCTACTGTCTTTAAATCATTGTTTCATTACAACCAAGAATAAGAATTGTAGATTTAACCTGTGTTTGGGAATCCACAAGTTGTTACAAAATGGTATAAAGATTATCTAGAATAATAATACATAGAATACCATCGAGAAACAATTTCTTGTAAAATATCTATGCACAGTTTGACTATGTATCATCAACTGATTTAATCTGTGCATTGTAAACTGTATTCTATTTGGTTCTGTTCAAGAAAATTATAAATTTTTAGCTAAGGAAGTTCATAATAATAGAGATAAGATGTCTATATAGTTCCTGATTTTTATGAAATTTTTAACATCTATAGTGCAAAGTGATAGTTTTCCATGAAAGTAATAAAGGCAAAGTGATAATGCTAATTTTTATACCAATTATTATAATTGAAATCCTAACTGTGAACATCCTTGGTTTTCAAGAACGTTATGGTGCATAAAAATTATCAATTTTGCTTTGAATGTATTATTTTTGTATTAACCATTACGATACAAGGTTTTTTCTGCATGTATAGTTCACCTGCCCAGGTTTATTTCCTTTACCAGATAAAATTAAGGTTTTTGAGGAAAAAATTATTGCAAGAGAACTATTAATGCTATTGAAATAAAAAAAACCTACACAATTTTTATAAGATTTTAGTATGTGATATATTTGGTACCATTTTTGTAAGCAATATAAAAGGATGTCAGAGGATAATTTTCCTTATTTAGAAATTTATTGCAAAAAACTTCATTTTCTGCACTAAAAGAAGCTTGCAAAAGTTACATCTTACATATCATATATGCCAATAATTATTTTACATATTATTATAATTTGATTTCAAGGAATGCGATAAACAAAGTATACTTCCTTGGATGCTTTTGTTTTCGTCATCCTGATGTGATTGGAATCCGTTAGTTTTTTCCCATTTATTTCTGGTTGTACTCGCATAAATAAAAAAATTCAATCCATCATAATGCCTCATCTACAAAATGATGACATTTACTTTAGTATTCTCTTGAAAAAACATACACTGTATAAAAACTGATTTTTTAGATGGGACTTTCTCCTTTACATACCTATACCCTCAATATAAAGGAAAAAATGATGGAAAAACCAGCCCATAACCAATGTCCAAGTAAGCCTCTTCCTTCTGAAAAAGTGCACTCAGCATCTAGCTTTCATTGGAGGTCCTAACATAAATACCCCAGTTGCACTTATAAACAAGGCCAGATGAAGGATCAACCTGAGATAAGCCAAAAAAAATTCTTTCAGAGGAAGGACAACTTCTCTTCTCACAGGCTCTTGAGAGAAAAATATGAGTGGCTCCAAATATTGTACTGTAGCCCTCCAACCAATTACATGTTAATTAAATGGAAAAATGAACTACATCTTGAATCAAACCAATGAATTTGAGAGAGAAAATTAACTCCTGTTGCTCCTTCAAGTAAGTCGGTACTTTCCAACCATATCACATTTAAAGGGGTTTTGTCTTTCATTTTCACAAAAAAGAGAACCACACATTCAAAGAAACCCAGACTGAAATGATACATAAGATTTTGAAATATTACACATGCTTTAACCCTCTATTGCTTGATCATTAATTAAAAAATAAATTATCAATTTCATGCATAGGAAAACGAAAAAGTATTGCAAATAATTATCAATAGAAATTATGCTTCATTTATTGTTTCTTTTTACCAGTGTTCACTTTTGGTAATATAATGCAAAATATGCAATATCATTAATAAAGTGAGGCTCAACCTTGTGGAATTTGTTCATTATGAGATGTAATGAAACAACTTGGGCATTTTCACACAATTTAATAGATGTAAACAAAAAGCTACAATTCATTTGGGCAGTAAAAAAAATATTTTGCCAGTAGATTTCTCAAGCAAAAAAATAAAAGGGCAGTAAAAAAATAAAATGGCAGTAACAAAGATAAAACTGGCAGCAGTAAAGAAAGCGAAATGTTTGCATGGAGGAACATTTTGTTCATCCTCACCGGGTTGGGTAAGTTGGTTGAAGTGTTTTTCGTTCCTCCTCAAAGGAACATTTTGCTCGGCCTTAAGGGAGGGTTTGGGGCCATTTTATTTTTTTAACTGCCATGTTGCATTAAAATACTGCTAGTTTTCGCTTTCTTTACTGCTACTTGAATACTGCCAGTTTATATTTTTTACTGCCAATTTATTTTTTTTACTGTTTTATTTCATGCCTAAACAAAATATGTGATGTTTTGCGTGGGATTTTCTAGAATTTCTATTTCTGAAACTAGAACTCATAAATATGTGGACTTTCTTGTAGTAAATGTTGTTCTCTATCTGAATACATTTTTTAATCTATATCTTACAGTTCATATAAGAGCTAGGTAGAGAAAAGTTTGGTATTTCATTGTTGCTTGATGGATGCCATTATCTCATTAAGATACGAGTATACTTAAGTTTATTAAAGTGATTATGTAAAGTGGAAGTTGTAATTGACTGATTCAGTTCAAAATCACAATTGGGCGATAAATTTTAATAACGATCACTCATACTTAATTTAATTAAAATCCATCCAGCAGTTTAGGAGATGAAAGTTATGACTGATGGATGGACCAGACGTGCTCATAAGGCTACTACTGCTGGTTCACTGGTAAAGAATGCCTAATAAACGTTAATTTTAACAATGAGCTTGCAAATTTGAAGAAATTTTAACAATGGGCTCTTGCGAGCCCACTACAGCTCACCACTGTATATAACTAGGGAAGATTATTGTGCTTAATTGTGTATATTGTGTGTATTTACTTGTTAAGTGAAGCATGAGGTCTGCATCCACTTCAGGCTATAAAGGATATACATAGAATTTTACAGATCATATTTATTCACTAGGGGGCCGTTCATTTATTACGACAGCAAATGTTTAACTATTTTTGACCCCCTCGTCCCTCCATGCCAACAGCCGTTAGCATTTGGGTGACCCTTTGTTGTACTCCCCTTTTTAATAAAAATTAGAAAATGCATAGTTATGCATTGCAATACTTTCTAATGCCTTCTTATACTGCTCTTTAAAGCACAATGAGGAAAAATCTATCAGATTAAACAAGGTAAAGTTATGTTTACCGAAAAATCAGTTAAATACAGTGAAAATAATTCTGTCGGGCAAAACACTGGTAGCAACCAGGTGGAAGCTTGCTGTGGACGAGCCGTGGCGACACGTAAATCACACATAAAAAGTAAAAAATTTCTTAGATAAAAAATCATATGTAAGCATTGGTCATACTCCACTTCCCCCTAAGGCGGGTTATTTAAGGTGCCAGGGGCTTTCTTAGCTACCTAATGTCCCATATAAAAAGGGGTTCTTTGAAGGGCACCAACATCGTACAATACACTGGATCGACATTGAGTATGTTGCTCAATGTCATAGAGTAATGAATACATCTTATTTTTCTTGTCTGTTGGTATTATAAGGATTGTTAGGCATAATATAATATTTTGAACCCATTACTCCAAATGGATTAAAGTTAATAAAAGAAACAAACTTATTACTGTATTTTTTATAAATTCAGGCTTTTAAAAATATCAGTAGTGTTTGTGTGAGGGAGGGGGAAATTCGTCATTAATATACAGGCAATGATAAGTAATTCAGCTTGGAAAATATTTAAGATTTACATATTATTTGCTGTGGAAGGGACCCCAGATTTTCCAGTATGCCACTGGGCGGTGCCTATGGCAAATATCACCTTTGCCATACCCAAGTTACAGCACTGTCTTTGCTTCTCATTTCTCTCAAACTAGTAGACTGCAGGAATTCTGTGGAATAAAAAGAACAAAAAATGAAATGGCCAGTGAATAATGGCCAAGTCAAAACCTGGCTTGAGTTTGGGAAAGTGCCCCTTCCGATGATTTGGATTGTATAGCCACACGTGGTCACCCTCTTCAAAACCTGCTGCATTGGCCCTCCGGTCGTACCTGGTCTTCATCTGCTGACTGGCCATTCCCAGGTCTTGTCGTAGATGCACGTGGACCTACCGCATGGTGTCTTCTAATTCCCATACATAGTTTCCCAGCTCCCATTGAGATGCTTCTGGGGAGCCAAAAGCCAAGTCGCAAGGCAGGTGTAGTCTTCTTCCTGGTAAGACTTCAGTGGGTGTGTGCTATGAGCTTTCATGCTGGGCAGATTGATAAGCCAGCAGGAAGAGGGGTATGTGGCGGTCCCAGTCCCTCTGGTCATCGGCTGCAACCTTGGCCAGGTACTGGGTGAGCGTTCATTTGAAACACTCAACTATGCCATCTGACTATGGGTGTAATAGTGTGGTATGGGTCTTGAACTTCCAGAAGGCACAGACTTCCTGAAACACTGCTACCTCAAAGTTCCAGCCCTAGTCAAAGTGCAGCTCCATAGGGACCCCACTGCAGCACACCCAGTTGTCCACGAACATCCTGGCCACAGTGTTCGCCTCCTGGTCAGGGACGGTATACTTCTGGCCACTTACTGAAGTAGTTGATGACCACCAGTACATAGCGGTTGCCCCACTCTGATGCAGAAAATGGCCCCATGATGTCCATGGCAATCCACTCGAATGGAGCCCCGACATTATACTGCCGCATCGCCCTGTGTGTCTGCCGCTGAGGCCCCTTGGCACCACCACTCCATGTTGCGTCACATATGTAACCAGTAGTAGCATACCTGGAGCATGGCGATTGTCTTATTGATGCCCAGATGTCCACCCCACAGGCCACAGTCGACCTCACAAAGAACCTCTGCCACCCTGTGGTAATCACTTTGTTATGCTGAATTTTCATTTGCTATTACGCGTTTTGAAGGCAATTAAAAGCTTTTTTTTACTTTTTCTTTTATTTTCTGTTAAACTGCATTATTTATGATAAAAAAGTGCATTTCTTTAGGTTAGCTGGGAACCACTCTCTCGTAATAACATGGCGTCATATGGGAATACAGGACTTGCACTTCGCGAATTTGCATTTCGCGTCAGTTTTCCGGAACCAATTATTCGCTAAGTACAAAAAGATAGTGTACTACGTATATGGACAAAGTAAAAGCGGATAAGTGACAAGAGTAAACACCCACTTCCGGTTGACCGATGTTTACCAAAAACTAATCAGCACTACTTCCTTTAATTGGAATGTTAAATATAAAATTTCGTATTACTAGTTTTTGAGTTACAGCACCCACAAAATCCCGGTCAAAGACAGTCATCATCGAGAAAATAGTCAAAACGTGTTCAGGGGACCTTAAAACATGTATTTTCGTTGAAATCTCGAATTCGATTTTTTTCATGAAAACAATACTTTCTCTATACTTCATATGAGGAGAAAGTAAAAATAGAATAATAATATCACCAGTGATCCTCATGACAGCCAACATGTTAAGATCTGCTCCAAGACTAAGAAAATGTCACCTCTAGCTCAGTGGAACAAAATCTGTATGATTTAAAATTCAGGGGAAGTATGACCAGGTAAAGACGTAATGTTGCATCCATCCCAAATGATTGTCTCTCTTAATTAATACTGAGTTAAGGGTATGACTCCATAAGGTTCTTCTCAGGTTTAATATTTTTGAGTAATCTAATCTTTTACTTTCAAAAGTTAAGAACTCTACCAAGAACATGAAATTGTACAACCATAGAAATGTATTTATGGCAAAATTAATCTTATAACACATTGAATATGGCATGCTGCCTGCACTGTAATACAAAGTTGTACATCCTGGCCAAAACATAAGAACACTTCCCCAGACTTTTATCGTTATAAAAATAATTATTGCATTTTAAGCCAAATATGATAAATATTACATTTATTACTGAATGTACAAAAATTTCAATGCAAGAAGAATATTTTACCAGATATCTATAACAAAGTATCTTCTACAGATGAACTACACGGTGAAATACTGACCCAATTTCGTTTATATAATTAATAATGAGAAAATTAATTTAAATAAAAATTCAGAAATATTCAGAATTCGACCATTTTCCCAAGGACAACAGTGGATAAGAATAAGAAGTTACTCAACAGTAAACCTTATTATGAGGTGTGGCTGAAAAGTTCTCGGTCAATATGTGATGTTCATCGCCTTTTGAAATTTCAAGTTGCTACCTGTTATTAGCAAGCCAAATCCTATTCAATGATGCTATTTCCGACTTCCGGAAACTAATAATTACGGAATTATTAATGGATATTCGAGGTGGTAATATCACGTTAAAAACACGTAAACATTCGGCCATTTCTGCTGACAGCGCCATAAATATGGAACTACTACTGGTGTGGAACTATGTTGGACCAGAAAGGAAATTTGAGCATAAAGAAAAATTGTACTCGTCCCACCGGCTTGGGTGGTTGGTTGAAGTGTTTATGATTCCTTCCCGCGTTGTGTGCATACCCAAAATATAGAAAGGGTATGGAGCGACGTGAAAAGCTGGATATTGAGGTCTGGGAACATAAAAGAACATTACCTGCAATATATCGCTCGCTACCTCTTCATCCGTTCATACCCCCGGTAAGGTAAGGTAAGACATACACAGCCCGAGGGGGGGGGCACAGTTTACGTGGGAAGGAACCATTAAAATTATAAAGTGGATTAAAACAAAAAAAATAGGTATGACTTGGGATTTGAACCCGGGACAAAATATTCAAAAAGCCAATACGATAACCACCCAGCCAACCCACACAGCCGCAGTTAGTCCTGCGAAAAGAAAAAAAGATTCTGCCGAAACTAAGGCCCATTCAATCAAAAAGTATTCTACCACCCCAGTGGCGGATTCAAGGGAGGGGCGATGGGGGTGATCGCCCTCCCCTTGGAGGACCCCATTGCCCTCCTCTAGGTGCATTCTAAAATTCATTTCGCGCAACAGCCATTGTTTCTACACCGAAGATTAAGTCTGTATGACAAGGAAAAGAAAGATTCTGATGGGTGTAGGGATTTTAAAAATGTACGGTTGTCGGCAGAGGAGGAATCAAGACGGGGGAGGGGTAATTGGGGCGATCGCCCCCTCCTTGGGAAGGTTCTGGATCCGCCCCTGTACCACCCAAAAAAGTTTCGTCGAAATCGACGACCCAAGGTACGTAGTCTCCCCTTGTGAGTCCGCTGCTCCCGAAGCGCGAATGGCCACAGTTATGTTAACTAGAATTAGTATTTACGCTGACCATAAGCAGGGCCGTGCAAATGGGGGGTGCATTGGATGCGCCGCACCAGGGCCCCCGATCTAGCGGGCCCCAATCGAGGGAGCATAAAATTTTTAAAAATTGTTTATTATTATTTATAATACCCTATTTACGGCACTGCCTGAATGTACTGGCAAAAAAACTAAATCTCTATCTGCTTTCGTTTAGGAGGCTTCAGCGCGTCAGACAGACAGATAAACCGAACGCGTAGGCAGATTAAAAAAGCCGCTATTTTCAGGAAAGCAGGAGGGCGGAGATATCCGCTCCCGGTCGCCGATGCGTACGTCAGTAGATGGGTAGATGATGGCTCGATACAGGTGGAATTTCCGTCTTTTAAGCCATCCTGGTGGCGTGTCTGTTGGAATTGAGTTTCCGGCGGCACATCACTGTGTCGCTTCACACCGCTCTGGGAACCACTTAGGTATAGAGGGCGGAGCCACTAGTGGTTGACTGTTTAAAATTATTTGGACTTTTAGTAAGAATGAAGGGTAAACACTACATATTCCTATTAGGGCCAAGAACGCTCAAGATTGGATTTTTCCGCGTTCCAAAAATAACACAATCGTTCAGAAAATTTCCTCTTCCTGCTAAAAACAGCCACCTAAGCTATTCTCTCTGTCGCGAATAAAGATTATAGCCGCTTTTCTCGAAGATGAGTTTTAAAAAACCGTAATATTGTCAAAAATAATCAACGTCGGCTACATTAGTAGGAAAATTTGCAGAACTACGGTTGTGGATGACCTCCGCCGATATTTTTCTTTTAGAACGGGTCTCAAAATCACATCGGCGATCGCTTGAAGGCAACTAACCAAAGCCCCGGGCTGCATTCCAAATTTTTCCAGTCCTACTCACACCGTTTCGTGCTCTTTGGGCATTCATTCTACCCTTCCACAAGGGAGGAAATCGTCCAAACCCATTCATTATAAAAATACAACATACGGCGTAGTGTTTGGTCCTTCGGAAACCCAAGATACTCATTGGCAGCGGGAAGAACGTTATTCTATACCCCAACTGTGCAGAGTTTTTATAAATGGGAATGACCAATAAATCTGGTATATTTAAAAAGTGTCGATCCAATACACTCCTTAATTTCCTTGGATTATTTACAATGATTCGCGTGAAACATTTTATAAGGAATAATTTGAGTTTGAGCCGTGTAGTATAAAATAACTTACTTCGCGGGCCGCATGCGACTCGCGAGTTTGAGACCCGTTTTAGAAGAATCAAGCTACATTTAAAGCAGGCTCCACACATTCGTTATTCGCCGAGTGCCGAACATTCGTATTCACTTGCCGAGTGACGAGTAAATATTTTCATCACTACTTGCAGCTGCCTCCACAAGAATAGCCCATTGCCGAATCCCGAACATTCGCAATGACTTGCGGGAAAATGTGTAAATGTTCGTAGCACTGAAATTTTGCCGATGGATTTTGACGGTGAAGATCCTGTTGTCGCTGCAAATGCCGCTGTTGTTGTCATGAACTGCGCCTATTTGAAAATGAAAAAAAAAGAAATCGCGGAAAAGAAGATGGTGGATGGTTACTTTAAATAGAAGTAGAACTAGGTGAGTTGACGTAATTAATGCAATTAAAAATCTATATTATTTTATTGCAATTTCTCCCTCGCATACGAAATAAAGGTGAAAGTATTGTTTTCATTAATTTTTTTTTAGTTTTCAACTGACGGCAGTGAGTACTGTCTTGGAAGGCGCAATGCTGACAGGTCAGCATGAAATTTCCCGGAAATAGGGAAAATTCCCACGATTTGACATCAATGCGGAGATACATTCGTCAATCGGCGAATAACGAATGTGTGGAGGGGTTAAAAAAATCGCGGCTTGCCGAATATTCGTCCCTTTGACTCCTGCTCTTTTAACGACTCTCAACGGGAAATAATCGTGGTTCGCCGAGTGACGAACATCGGTACTCCTTGCTCCATCCACACTACTATGTAATTGACGAGTGACGAATATTCGTGGCTCGGCATTCGGCGAATAACAAATGTGTGGAGCCGGCTTAAGAGTTATGCGGTAGTTATGGTATGGAATTGGTGGCAACGAGAAAACTTCAGCAAATACTCATGCTTATTCGTTCTTTCTAAATACTGATTTTAATATGTAAATTTAATAAGAAATCATTCTATGCTAACAAATTAGAAACTAAGAAAATACACGGCCAACTAATTGGATACCTGTTCTAATGCCTTTTTAGCTAGGGGTGTTTCAATGAAAGCTTTTCGAACACATGGTAAACCCTAACACCTTTTTCGTCACTGCTATCAACTACTATTTATTTGGTTGCTAACGGGATTTCTAATTTAAGTGTATGCATTCATTTGTTAAATATTATTAAGAATTTTTAATACTATTTTCAGTTACCTATTAATTAAAAGCAAATTAATTTTAAAGAAAAATATGTACAAACTTTTAAAATTACCTTTTGCAAGGGCAAAATTTCAGTATTTATTTCTTTTAATTCCAGCTATGGAAATATAAAAATACTTGATAGTTGTGACTCTTAGGAGACAAATTTTAGTTTTCCATACAAACAATTACAACCGTAATACAATTGGAGAGGTTTGTAAAATAATTTCTACATTTCTTTTATAAGTAGGTACCGATGGCTTTATTTATCTTATTACTTCTGCAAATAAAATTGCACTGCTATGCGATATAACGATTATGAAGAACATAAACTTAGGTCGTGCATCTGTTAATAAGACCGCGGTAAGAAGTTATTCTTTTTTGTTACGGAATGCCTAGAAGTTACGGCCAGGACCGTCGAATTGAATATAAATAATTATTCCATCGTGCCCTTTATTGATGCAAATAAATTCACCGAGATATAAAAACATAAATCGGGCGTTTCTGGCGTAAATTCTTCAGAAAAAACTCGATTCCTCTTTGAGGAACCATCTTTCTCTCAGGAGGTATTATAAATTAAATTTGCGTTTAACTTCGTTGAGTAAATTAACCACAAACACGAAAATTCGGAGTTTGGATTTTGAAGTTCCAGGAATAAGTTACTGTTAGCAACAGGAACGGTTATAATGACCATAAGCTACAACTTCAGATTCCTTCGACTCGAGTAAAATTATTGTAAAGCAATAAACATTTGAAATATGTACTACAATCAGAAATGGACTTTCTTTAGTATCCTTTCGAAAAATAAAGCCGTTCTTAACTGTTAATTAAGGCAATTAATGGAAAGTGTCTCTGGTAAAAATCAATAAGTAAAATATATTCAGTACCAAAGTGTATGTACATACCCAAGGCCCAACTAGGAATCCACGTGGCCTAGTAAAAGCCTAGTTTTTATTACAAAATGAGATTGTTTTTCTACCAATTCAACATCTGAGCCCTAGAAAACTATTCTCTTTCCCTACCATTATTTGGCTCTAATGATACCTTTCAGAGTTAAGGCATAATTTGCATATTGTAATTTTATAATCAGTAGCATCCAAAACATTCTTTAAAATTACTTTATTGAAAATTGTGGTATCAACATCACATTGAAACAGCATATTGTATGGAATTACTTTATGCAAGGCATAAATGTAATCACATTTATTTACTTTTTGGGTTATTTTAAATGTATATCAACTATCAGTATGCACAAAAATATTCATCTTCTTTAAAACCAATTTTTCCTCACAGATATTGATCCATAATTGAAGGTAAATAATCACAAATGGATAGCAAAATGTTTGATCAAAATGAATGAGCCAAAAAATGAAAAGTTCAAATGTTGAGGAATGCAGATCTTTGATGAACAGTGCAAGCAATTCAACTTCAGAAGAGCAATGTCATCAACAACCATCCACTAGTCAACAGATGCCCGAGGGAGTTCAAAGACCGATGATGTATATAACATCCCTCAAAGGAAATGAAAGAGACCAAGTTAAACCAGACAGATACAATGTTCACATAAATATTGGAAATACGTTTCCTGACCAAACTCGGCATAAACACTTCACAACAGAAAATGATAGTCTTTCTAACTATTTAGGAAAGACGGGAAGGGCAGATATGGAAATAGGAGACAATAGAGTAATTGGAGAAAAATGCCAAATTTTATCACTGTCATCATTAGAACATCTTGCTCTAGAAAATATTAAAAAAATAGACAACTACCTCAGCACAGAAGAGAACAAGTTGAGTCAAGTTAATGCCAAATATTTACTTCCGCAGCTGAAAAAAGAGTATAGAGACTTATCTTCTCTAGTGCTAAAAGCACAAAATTGCGTGGATGATATCATAGTGACTCTAAACTGTAAAAGAATTGGAAAGAAAACAGAAATCATGCAGAATAAATCTAATTTAACCAGCAGTTCTGAAATTAGCACACTTGCAGAGTGTAAACTGTCACTCCTGAGCTGTCTTAAATGCCTTACACAAATAAAATCATTATTAAACAACATATGCACAGCATGTAGCAAAAAACATCAACATAACCTCTCAATCATGCATCCAATTACTAGGCAATCAGTAACAACTTCATTTTCAGAAAAAGAAATGTTCATGTCTCAGTCACACACTTCTAACTCCACTACGATTCCCTACTGCCCGTGCTGTGGGTCAACTACAACTTATCAAAATAGTATTTTTTCTCAATCTCACTCATCTACTAATAGGTTTTCTTCAACAAATAAAGGGAATTCCTTTTTTAAAATTTCTTCTGAAGATGATGAATGTATCCTGATATACAAAGATAAAAATCCCGAATTTGCTTGTTCTAGTTTGACAAATATAGTCAGACATTTTTCTAATGATAAAATAAGATGTGCAAAAAATAGCCAGGAAAAGCAAAAGCATGCATATGAAAAAACACCAAAGTTGAAAATTCCAATAACAGCCCAACATAGACCTATTTATTCAGAAGGTTCATTGGATTTTAAAAATTGCAATCGTATTCCAAAAATTAACAGAGAAACTCAATCATTACACACACCTGAAAGATTAACATGCATATCCATTTTCGAGGACAATAATACAGATAATTGGCTTTCTGAGAGAAACCCAAGTAATCTCTATGGCTGGAGAGAAAATGACTCCCAAGGAAATGACATTTCTTTAAACAAGCAAGAGACAAAATGCTCTTATACGACTATAGATATCACAATAGAATCAGATGATGATGATGAATATGTTTCAACAAAATAACTGTAATTAACTACTAGAAATCTGTATGGGGAGTTAGGCAGGAATTTTTCTGGAAATATATGAATTTGAATTTAATTAGTTTTTTAATATAAGCACTGATCAACTAACCTTTTAAAATATAAATACTTTTGTGAAAAGGAGACTTGAGGAAAAAATAAAATAAATAATTTTAAACAATTTTAATTACATTATGAGGTGCAAAAATATGTTGATTAAATTTTACAAATAACTGCACTACCCATAAAATACTGTAATATGAAAACACTTGAGTTGTTTATCTATTTCTGAGCAACTAAACATAAATAAACTAAAAAATAATACCATTTATTCTTCGAATATTAAAAATGAGATTTCAATCAATGATTTTTTAACACACAAATAAAGATAAAACATCTAAATTGTATCTCACAACAAAAAGCATTGTTATCACATAGCACATGTAATCTAGCATAAAAAATAATACTACTGGAATGTAAACAATGAGTTAGTGCTAATTTGTTGGATTAAAATGATAAAAAAGATAACAAAAACATAAATGCACAGTTTGAAAAGTCAGTTGCTTTAGTCAAGATAAATATCAATCCAACACAATTAGCTAAAGCTAATTATTACTCCACAATTTTTGTCGACTATTTTACAATTTGTACACCTCTAGATTGGTTTTGAACAGTGGCGGCTCGTGTATAGACACTGCGGAACTGCAGCACCCCCTATTTCCACTTGATATTATCGATAACATTTAATATAATGAGTCCTTTTTTCTTTAATCATTTCTTTATTTTTGTAGTACAATATACATTCCTTAAGCTTAATGTCAGTACTTCAGTAGCCATCCCCCAGTTTATGAAAAAGATACAAAAATCTTTGTATGGAACTGTGCGCTTCACAGTGCCAGCGATGTGGTGTTTGACTGTTGTGCGCATGCGCACATAGGAGGGGGGGGTGGGGAGGAAGGCGGGACTGCCAGGTAGAGAGAGCACTGTTGCTCTCACAGTGCCGGCTCTGGCGTGATGGTGGAAGGAAGTTTTTTTTTTACTCAGCGTGTGTTGTGCTTAAAAACCGTGTACCATATTCTTGAATGTGATAAAGTGTAGAAGAGTGTAGAATTAGATTATTATTCTGCTTCCAGCTATTCTATTTGATTCATTTTTTTTCGGTTCTTTTATTTAACAGAAAACTTTAACCATGGCCTTGCATCCCCAAGAAATAAGTTCTGTGACTGTAAGTGAACTTCAACAGCTTAAGTTTTCACAGCTATCTCTCTATGAGAAAGTTACAGTTAAGAAAAGAGGTCGTTCAACACCTGATATTCTAATATCTAAGCCAGGCAAAAGCAACAACAAGAAATATATTCGTAGCTTTCATTCTGAATGGTACCAACGGAAAAGTAGGCTTTGCGGCTGTGAAGTAAAAAATACACTGTTTTGCTTCCCGTGTTTGCTGTTTGGAGGTGATGTACCGTGGACAAAAGATGGTTTTAGAAATATAAACAAAATGAAAGAAAAATCTGAAAAGCATGAGAAATCAAAGAAGCACGTTGATAATGTTGTTTCACTGTCACTTTTAGGAACCGTAAGTATTAAGGAGAAACTTAGTGAGGCATACAGACTTTCAATCAATGAGCATAATATAAAAGTTAAAAAGAACCGTGAAATTTTGTCCAAAATAATAGACTGCATTTACTTTTGTGGAAACTTTGAAACTCCCTTACGTGGACATGATGAAAAAGACGATTCAGTAAATCCAGGGGTATTTAGAGGATTAGTAAATTTTGCATCTAAATTAGATTCAGATTTGAAGAATCACTTAGAAACCAGTGCAATCTTCAAAGGTGTTTCTAAGACCATTCAGAATGAGATACTTGACTGCCTGCTACAAATATACCATGAGGAGATAAGGACGGAAATTAGAAAAGCTTCCTTTGTAGCTGTCAAATGCAATCTCGAGAAATTAGTGTGTTTAAAGTTAATGAATATATAACAAATTTGAAAACTGCTATTTTAGAATTAAGAAACTCAAAGTACTGTGAGAATCCTTCAAAGACACTCATGGCAGAAGCTAAGGAAGTGTGTGACTATATATGTGTTGATATAATGGACAGATATTCTTCCACTAAACACTTAGTAGCTGCTAAATTGTTCAACAAGAAATGCTTCACTAGATTTAAGAATGAACATCCCACAAAAGAGATAGTACTGACCACTGAAGCTTATCCCATGATTGACAAAGAAAAGCTTGAAACTGAACTAAAAGTATTCTATTGTAGGACTGATATTCATGAATATTGCAAATTAATTGAGCTGCTGAAATTTATCTTGGAAAATAATCTAGATGATGTTTTTAGTGAAATTACGAAACTGATAAAAATCCTATTGACAATTCCCATGACTACATCAGAGGCAGAGCGCTGCTTTTCAACATTGAAAAGAATAAAAACTTTTTTAAGAAGCACTATGAATTCGGAAAGACTAAATGCGCTTGCAGTACTTTCAATGGAGAAAAATTTCCTCAATTGTCATCCAGAGATCAAGGAGAAAATTATTGAACTTTTTGCGCAAATTAAAACAAGAAGAATGGATTTCATTTTTAAATTAATAGATCAAGCTTGAACTGTAACAATTTAAGTTAAAGTAAGTAAAAAATGTTTGGTTTTTTTTGTTAAGATTTTATCAAGTTCCTGAATAAATTTTCTTTTTATACATGTTTTTTTCCTTTTACACAATTTTAAAACAAAGGCTAAAAATTTTCTGGAGCAGCACCCCCACTAATTTTAGCTATGAGCCGCCACTGGTTTTGAAACCAATAAATTTGCATTTCATATTTGAATATCTTCATAGATAAAACTTGAGGAGCCATCAATCACTTCCATAAAAAAGTACCATTCTTCTAGGCTTTAAAAATCTAAATACAGCACTTCTCGACTCCACCTACAGTATAATAATAATAATACAAAAATTTCATATCAATGAATCACACGATTTCCATTGATCATGAAATGAAAATAAAACCATCGGTTCACTCAATGCAAATTGAGAGTATAACAATTAAAAACTAGAATTCATCATCATAAAGGTTCAAAAAATTAAGAGGTAGAAAATGGAAATATCTATATATGTAAGCAATCTCAAGTTATAAAAGGGGAGACGTAAGAATGATATGAAAAATGCCATATTTTAAAAAGTAATGAAAGGGTCACACCATTATGTTCCATTCACCCTGATAAAAATATACTTCCAATAAACTTTTATGGAAGGAGACTGTGCAATTATACTACTAAAAATCTAAAAATATAGCAACAAAACATGTTTGAGTATTGGTACATAGAATTATTCCATTTGACAACAAGTCAAAACCCACAGCAAAATGTGGTCGGACATAAAAAGTTCCTTTTTCACAGTCCTTGTTTGGTGTTTTAGTGAATGCTACAAAGTTTAACAGTCATCAGATGAACCATTCCTTTCTTCTTTGAACCTGGTGGCCAGTAGCAGCACGGACAACCGCAGAATCAGGATCTGAAGCTCCATCAGCTCCCTTATCCTCCTGCGTAAGATATTCTCCTTTGTGGCGGGCTAAATATCTTCCTATTAAGACTGCCATTATGACCAGAGCAAGAAATATGATTGCTAACACACCTGAAAAAATTGGAATCAAGAAGTTAGTAAAGTAATATTTAAAATATTGTATACCCGATGAATACCAAAACTATCTTGTATACATGCAATGAAATAAATGCTGTCCTTACCACCAAGAATGGCAGAATCAGTTCGCCTGTAAATTTGTCTCAGCTTGTCCTCATCTACTTCTGGTGGAGGTCTAGTTTCTATTATTTCAGGTGGATGAGTCACAGGCTCAACTCCACAGAAGTCTTCAGTTAATTGTGCTGATAAAGAAATAAATTAGTTATCATTATTCTGGAGATGTCAAAGATACAATTAATAAACAAATTGCAATTACATTAATACAGAAATTAGCAGAAAATCTTCTAAGCCTTTAGGAATACATTTTATGCATAAAATTTGCTTTAAAGAAATGTTTAGCTTTATAAAAATTAACTCGTTATGAAAATTAACTCGTATGTAGCAAGGTACATTATAATAAACTTACTTCCTAAGGATTTGACATAAGATGGACCATTCTCTTGGAAAAGAAGCTTAAGAGGATATATATCATCAAATTCAACTCGAGAGACACAGCCAATAAAGCCTTCTGTCATGGTTTCATTCCTTCCAATGTATAAATACTGAATATTGTTAAATTGTGCATCAGCAGAAGCTTTGATGTTGAATTTTGTTACCATTGGCTCATAGTTATCCACCTGCAGAAGAAAATAAAAAACAAATGTACACCAATTTTCTACCTTAAAAATCCTTATTATTCCATTTTCATATGTAGTCTGGAAAGTTTGTGCATTTTATCATAGGTGTCACTACCTGTCATGTTGCTGCTTGCACGGAAGCGCTGACTCACTCGCCTGGTGTCAGTTGCTTAGAAGACATTATAACCGAAAGCATGGTTCTATTTACTGTGTTAAAATGCCCTATTATTTTTAAAATGTTCAAAGACAAAATGAGTGTAAGTAAAGTGGATTTACAGCATATACTGTTGTATGAGTTTAAAAAAGGGTGCACGGCAGTTAAAGCAACCATAAACAACTGAGATGTGTATGGAGATGGTGCTTTACCTTTTCAAACATGCTAAAAGTGGTTCAAGAGATTTCGAGAAGTAAATTTAAGCTTAGAGGATGACCCGTGTTCAGGATGTCCTTCCTGTGTTAATGATGAAGAAATCTATGATTGTGCAGAATAATCCACAGGTGACTATAGGGAAACTTGCAGAAATGTTTAAAATATCCAAAACAACCATTTGTGATCATCTCAAGTCGATGGGGATAGTCAGCAAATATGATATATGAATTCCTCATCTTTTAACTGAAAAAAATCAAATGGATCCAGTTGCCACATGCATTTCACTGCTCAGCCGTCTAAAAACAGAATCTTTTCTGCAAAGGGTTATAACAGGAGATGAGAAATGGGTTCTTTTCAATAACATTGAGAGAAAACAGCAGTGGTCAGTTCGAGGTGAATCTCCTCTTCCTATAGCTAAACCTTTATTATGTGTTTGGTGAGATAATAAAGGTATAATTTATTATGAACTGCTACAAGCAAATGAAACCATAAATTTGGAGAACTATTGTGCTCAGATAATTTGAAACAAGAAATTGATTTTAAATGTCCATCCTTGGTGGACCAAAAGGGAGTAATTTTTCATCAAGATAATGCTCAGCCCCACATCGCAATTAGGACAGCAAAAATTATGAGAACTTAACTGGAAACTTCTTAGTAATCCTCCATATTCTCCACACATTGCTCCTTCTGACTACTATTTATTCAGATCGCTACAAAATTTACCGAATGGGAAAAACTTTGAAAAGACAAGGATGTGAAAAAGTAATTAAACGAGTTTTTTGAATCAAAATCACCACGATTTTTTGAAAAGGGAATTATGCTGATACTTAGTAGATGGGAGAATATCATAAATGCAGATGGGAATTATATTATTGATTAAATATATTTTATACTAGCTTATTTTACCCCAGCTTCAATTGGAAAAGTTTAAGTTTTCATTCATAGAGGTCGGTAAGACGGATGAAAAACTGAATGGCTAGGTCCAGTCAGGTTGGGGGACAAAAGTTTGTAATGAAAATATTATTCATGCTTTTTTAATCTGATTTCGAAAGGAAACAGCCTTATGAAATGGTCACACTGTGTGTGTGTCCCCTACTAACAACTTTTGCACCAATGGACTGATTTTCATGAAACTTGGTATGAGGCTCATGCTGACAGGGCCCACCTCCAGGCTATATTTTATTTGGCAAAGATTGAAGTCCCGGGTTCGATTCCAGGAACGTTTTTTTCATATTTGTTTTACATAGGAAGTCTCAAATTCATCGTGCAAAGATTTCTTCTTAAATACATTAAAATATCTTAAAATTGTGATATTGGTGTGAGGTTTGTATGGTTCTAAGGGAAAAAGAATATAGATTCTAATTCTTATCACCGAATTTTGATAATTGATTGTATTTTCTTGAATTTCAACTAAAACAGCCTTTTTGCATTTTAAATTACATTTTATTGGATTGTTGCCATGGAGACGATTATTACTGAACTTGGCTTGAGCATAGACAGGTGAAAAAATTGGTTATTTTCTTTTCTGTTTGACTACCCTTCAGCAATGGACAGTTGATCCATACATATTAGCGTATAAACAGTAACATTGATTAAATTAGTTTATTTAAAAAAATACAGGCAAAATATAATGTCAGAAAGAGATTTTGACATTGCTTTTACTATTTTTAACCTGATAATGCTCTATTAATTTGTTTTCCAATTTTTCTCTATCATTGATAAACTATGAATTACAAATACTATTTTTGGTATGAGAATTTCTTGGAATGACTAACACATACTGAAACATTTCCTGTCAATAAAATAATCAATTCAAGACGTCAACATTGGGAAACCAGACTGCATTAGTCCTGGTTTGAACTTCTTGTTTTAATTTAAATTTTATTTGTATAGATTAGCTTAGGACTTATTTCCATACAATATTTTTCGCTTTATCTTCGACAGATAGAATTGCTGGATTATTGCTGGATCTCACTCTTGAGGCAGCCACATATACCGTATATACTCGTGTATAATGAGCAGTTTGAAGACCAAAATTTTAGGTCATAAAGTAGGGGTGTGTGTCATACATGGGTAACACTTTTGTGGAGTTAAAATAAAAAATTGAAGTGTACCTACCTTGCACCAGATTCTTGCTTTTTAGGGCGAATTGAGGGGAAAACCACGCTATTTATCAATAATCCAGCTTATATATATATTAATTAAATGTATCAAACACCTAATTACTTCCTTACAATTGTATTTCCATCCTCTCCAAATATTCTACATTTCTCTAGCTAATCAGCTGATTGCTGTAGTCTCCAGCAAAATCACCAGATAGACTTCCCGCAAAACATGTATCGAAAACAAAAAACATAGTAGGTATATATGTAAATTGAAATAGTTTTTAGTTAATGAATATTATTATATATTATATGTAATTAATGATGTAAGTAATTTAAAACCCATTCATATTCTTCATCATCTTCAGAACCAAATAACTATGCAAGAAAGGCGATCATAATACACAATGAAATTTAAGATTTTGTATTTAAATACTGTCATAAAATATCTCTAGCCATTCAATATTCCATAAATAAGTGTTACGTGTAGTTTGATAAATCTAATATATAAAATGCAAAAATCAAAAACCCCCTTCTAACCAAAATATCTCTGGAAAAAACCAACCGATTTTAATCAATCTTTTTTTAGGTGACAGGGCAGGCCCCAATTCGTTGCAAAGTTTTGGTGCATGTAAATTTCATAATAAGATAATTGGTGCTCCTACTTTCAAATGAATTTCATGATCAGGTAAGCTACTTAAATTAATCAGATTTAAAAATTCAACTGAGTAAGGTGGAGTATCAGCAGGATTGTTGTAGTGTCTATTGATTTGTAAGTATTTGACTCACCAGGTAACATATTGTTACATATTGATCGAAGAGTATGGGCTTCTCTCAGACGAAAAACTGAATTGCATATATTTGTCATTAAAAACAAATGAATTCTGTTAGATTGCCTTTTAATTCGTGACATGCTCAAATCACATTTTACCATAAGTGAATTTTTTTGGGTTCTTTAATGTTACGCAATCCTAAAAGAATATATGTACATACTTTTACTACACTGTATAAAAGCAAAGAACACAATCTTGCGATGGAAATGTGTCACTAAATTGCTGTTGCAATTATTCGTTTGTGCTTCCTGAAAGCTGTAAGTGATACATTTTATCCACAGAAATGTGAGAAACACTTCTATGTAACCGGTCGCAGTGCGTCTAGTGACCAGTTTATTTTTGGTATTGTGTGATCTCTGAGGGATTTGACATGGGGATTTATTTTGAGCATGAACTGTTTACATTTATTTATGTAAAATTCGCTCTTTTTCTAGGTGAATAATGGCCGAGTTAGCATAATTTCGCAAAATTAGCAAAAATCACTCATTTTAAATTAAATAACTTGAGGATATGCAGAGGCACAAAATTGAAAACTTCTGTGAGATCAAGGGGCTAGACTCCAAAATAGGTTTTTGAGTTGTCTCCATGTAATATAATGGCAATGGATGTGAATTTTTCATGTTTACGTACGTTACAAAAGTATAAAAAAATCATTTTTTAAATTCATTTCTTGTTGCCATAATTATATTATCATATTTGGCTTCAGATAGATTATTCAACCGATATTGATTTTGGAAGTGCGGACAATACACGAATTACAGTTTTTTCCCCAGATTTTTAGCTCTAAAAACAGGGGTGCAGGCATTACCCGTGTGTGGGATTAAACGAATTAATACGGTATATGACAATTATTGTTAAATAATTATTTATTATGAACTTATTGGTGTACAACAGCTTCAAAAACTAATTCTTTATGATGGAAAATCACAATTTTCTAGTAACATTTGCGATGAAAAAATGTACTATAAATTAAATGATATACAAAATATCATAAGTATTTCTGGGATATACTTGGTAAAACATCAATATAGTGTATTACCTTTACATGCTCCTAAAATTCTTCATGAATATGAAGATCTTTGATGATGATTGGCCAGCGCAAAAGTAAACAAAAACGAAATACGAGTGATATTACGATTCAGTGGCGCCGCCGCAGCTTCAGACACATAACTATAGCATAGGTACCAACAGCAAAATAACAAATGACTAATGATAGCTAAAGTTAAAGTTGTCGTGAACCTAATCTAACCCAATCTTAAGCAAAAACCCATCTAAAGCGAACCCAACCCTGCACATCTCAACAGTAATGTTAAGGACTTCAAAACTTCCAATGTTAGTGTCACTGCAAGACTGGAATTGCGGCAAACCAATGTAAAAACATAATAAAAGTGAACGAGTGAAATAGAAATAAAGTTAATAAACGTATAAATAATAACAACTTGTCTTTAATTAGAGTGGAATGACTATCTCTGAACAGAGGGTGAAGTACAAATGAAGGTAAGTGAGAAAAATGCTGGGACCATAATAAAGACCATAGCATTTAAGAGCATTATTTTTAAATTTTTCAAAAATTTTAAATTTTAGTCCAGATGCCAAGCCCGCTATATAAAAAATGCACTAAGAGAACATGCGTTAAACGAGGCATACCTGTATATAAATGCTAATAAGTCTAGAACTGTGACTTCAACTTCAATCAAACTTTCTGAATTTACTTGGCTATACCCTATCTAATATTTGTAATTTAATGAATGAGTCATAGCTTACAAGTGCATATTGTTTTACAAAGAGCAGCATTGCTTAGATAAATTCAAACAGAACTGTAAACTTACCTGCATTACAAGTTTGGAACCAGAGTCTTCTCGACTGATTCTGACATCATGATACTGACCCAATCCAAAATTTTGCTGCGGAAAAATAACTTCTTGTCTTTCATAACCAAAGTCAAAAATCACTCGTAAATGACCTAAAGAGATAGAACAATGCCAAGGAAAGGAGTGAGATTTGAGGTGTTCTTATTAAATTGTAGACACACAAAATAATAAAAATAACAAACATGAAATTCAACAGACTAGATAAAAAAACTCGATTTAGAAAAATAGTTTGGCTTTAAAATTTATAAAAAAAGAATTTTCCCAGATTAATTCTGTATACATATGTAGTGAAATAAATTTCAATGAAACATTTCCATTTTAAAGTAAACGTGACAAAAACTGAACAAATGCGGGAAGAATTGCAAAGCAAATTACTTAAGGTGTTTTTTTCAACAACTCTTTCTTTTCATCAGAGTAAAGAATCACAGATGCAGTGTATTGCTGGTTGCCTACATTTGTAGCAGCGTGCACTTTTTAGCTATTTCTTTATTATTCCCCAGCTGCTGATCCTAGATCAACCAAATATGAGTTATTTTGTACACAGACATACAGATGGATGAACAAAGGCTATTTTTTTATAAAAAAATCTGATCTGGCCACCACATAACTTTCTCCATACCTGTAATATTTCTAAAAATTCCATATAGGTTAAATGACAATAAATATTTTAAGGAACTGCATGAAAATTTCAAAAACAAAGAACTAAACTTAAACCTTCTGATATTGGATATAGCCATGAAGCTACAACTATTAAGAAAATAAAAAGGAGTGTTACTAAGACGTAACCAAGCATCAAGTGTTTACAATAGTCGCTGATAGGTGGTATGGTGATGGCAGCTAAAATATATAACTTTTAAATCTCTCTTCAACAATGTATTATATGGGAAAATGTTTCAAACGAAGGTTGTAGAAAATTAAATTTCCTACAAGATTTGTTCCAATACTTTTTTACATTAATCTAATATTAAAGGAAATATTTCAAAAAACCAATAAGTGAGAAGAGTAAACACCCACTTCCGGTTGACTGATTTTTACCTAAACTAATCTACTCTTGTTATTTTAACAAAAATGTCAAATATAAAATTTTGCGTTGATCTGATTAATAGTTTATGAGTTCGAGCACCCACAAAATTTCTATCACATACATACATCGAGAAAATGGTCAAAATGTGTTCAGGGGACCTCAAAACGTGTATTTCCGTTGAAATCTTGAAATTGATTTTTTTCATGAAAACAATACTTTCCCCTATACAGTGAAATGTCAGTATAATGAAGTCGTGCAGATAACCAAAATATATTCATTACAATGAAATTTAATTTAAAAAATTCAGATGAAGCGCAATGTATCCTCCACCTTACACTAGCGCCAAAAATGGTAACTCTGAGAACTGCATAGTGCTTAAGTCGTTATTGTAATCATAGTAGGGAAAGGAACTTGTAAAAATTTAGAAATAGTACAACTAATATACTGATATAAAGTGAAGAATCAACTACAACAACCCAACCCAAATCCATTTTAACAGAAGGTTTTATTGAAATAAAAAGGAAAAGTTTAAAACAGTGTTTATTCATATGAGAACATATTACTGTAGGACATAGTTCCATATTTGGCCATATTCATTTGCAGCACCACAGTAAAGGGTAATATATTGCACTTTAGCCAAAATGTCAGACAATATAACAAAATAATTATAAAGAAAGAAACCATGAATTAGTGTTTATTTCTTAAAAGTCTGTAAGTTTTTTCTGAACAGTCCGATCGAGCTGTGAAGAACCTGCCTATTGGTTGTTAGTCGAGTAATCATCCAACACACTTGCCTGACTGAGATTTCACAGAGTTTAAATCTTTGCAGCATTGCCAGATGCTAAAAACCAAACCCAGTAAAGATCAAAAGGTGTACATCGTATTGTTTAACTGATTTCTTTATATAAACTTCGTTATAATGATCGTATTTTTTCGTACCGGATGAATTTCTATTGCGCTAAACTGATATTTTCGTTACAACGATATTTGTTAAAATGAAACATTTTTACACAATGTTACATAGTAAATTTGCAGAGGACGGAAAATAATTTCATTATACTGAATATTTAGTTCCTCCAACATTTGTTACACAAACATTTTACTGTACTACGTATGGAGAAAGTAAAAAGCACTAAAAAAAGCTAAATGGATCTAAAAATCTAACTATTATTGTTAATTACAGATATGCTTTATATAAAAAATAACAATAATACTTACCACTGTTAGAGATCATTATAATCATATATTCTCCAGAAATAGCAGAAAAGAAGCCCAGGAGAAATCCTTTTGGATTAGTGGTAGTGAAACCAACCCTGATTTTTTCAGATATAGTAGATCGATAACTGCCAACAAAGTCATACCTTACATACGAACTAGGACGTAAATTCACACCAATCTCTGCAAATTAAAAAATTGACAAAACCATCATTTATCCAAATATATTTGAAAGAAAAGATATGTATTAAAGCACACAATATCTATAATTTCAGCGAACAATACTTACCATCAGCACAAATAGGACCTTTGAATGCTGTCCATCTGCAGTCGCATGTATATCCATCATATCTCTCATAGCATGTGCCGTTATTTAAACAAGGATTACTCTCACATTTTCCAACACAGCCACTGCTAATGCCTGAAATTATTTTGCAATTCTATTAAAACTAAATAACAGTTACAATATAAGTGTTATCTTCAATTAGCGTAGCTTTTATTTTTTATGTATATGCAAAATACATATAACCCACAGAGAGAAAATTTTACCAGGCTACTTCAGTCAATTATGAACAACATAAATACTGTAAATTATACTAACCATATAACCCATGTTCAGCATATCCTTTAAGATCTGTTAGTTGCCCGTTAAGAAGTAATGCTCGGATGCATCCTACATAGCCATCACGATAGTCCACAGAAGCACCTAAGCAAATAAAGTTTTGATATATATATATATATTGAATTTCTTAAGCAATAAAGTAAGTTTCCACCGTATGTTGTTGAGTTATGTATGCCTAATTGATTCAACATTGTTGACGAATTAGCGAACATGCTTTGTTTTTTTCCATGTTATTTCACATTGTCCTTTGTGAAGAGACAAAAACAAAATTCTAAAAAATCCATTTATAGTAAAGTTGCAGTTAACATTATTTATCTCCAATTATCTGCAGAGGTGACATACCTGAGTAGATGGTTGAGATTGCCAAGGCATTTGGAATTATATTTAATCAGGGAGTTCTAATAAGTGTAGTTTTTCTCATTTTCATATCTATATTATTTCTTTTTAACTATTTATACAAATAATTCACAAATGAAGTAAATTAATTTTCCAAGTTCAGAATGGAAAAACCAGATCCCATTTTGGCTACAAACCAGCCACTGTCAGTAGTAACTCACCAAAAATTAATTCTAAATAAGAAAACCTTTTTTATAGCTATTGGAGAAAAAAAGTTCAACAAGCTATGAAAGGTACTCTGTGTCCGAGTACAGAGTTACCAAGGGCATTCATTATGATTTATGTTGTCATGTCAAAAAAGATAAATATTAATGACTTAGTGTAATGTCTAAGCACTGCAAAACAATATACCAGAAGTGATGCCATGGAAATATTGAAATTGTGATTTAATGATTTATTTTATAATCACTAGTAATTAATTAATCAAAAATTACTTAAAACATGCCTTACTTAAAATGAGCAGTAGTAATCTTTACATTCATGTTCATTTCTTTGTTATAAATTATCCATTCTTTTCAGTTACAAAAGCTGTTTGTATATGTGAGAAAAATAAATTTATTTTAGTTCATCTCTTCATCGTGGATAATCATTTCAATTAATTTACTATATGCTGTAGGTGCAAAAAAGGAAATTAAATGTATTTATAGACCTTGTTTACTTCAGTTCTATGAAGATTATTTTCGTTGAAAACAAAAAAGATTCTAGGTGAATAACAACTTTCTCATTCGACTCTCTTGAAAATGACTACTCCTTCAATAAAAATGTATAGAACAAAAAATATTCTATTTGATTAGTTCAACAAATTTTGTTTGAAGACCTTTTTGATATGAGTAATATTTTACGAGATACGACTGAAAGTTCAGTCCTAAATACGAAAGTTCATGAACATCAGCCTAGTAGTTTTCGAGATAAAACATGCAGACAGATGGATGAGACGTGGCCATAAGGCATTCCACTACTATTGCTTCGCTGGTAAAGAACACCTAAAAATGCATATTGGAAAATAGGTTACTTGTAAAACATTTTTATTACACATCAAAATTTTCAGAAATATGCCTTTGATACATAGTGGAGGATTGCTGCTTAAATTAGAATAACTAATTTAACAAAGAAAAAGGATGCGACAAATTTTGAAAATGGAAAAAATCTTACCCACTACAAGTTCTGAGGTTAGATGTAGAGCCCTAACTGGTCCAGGTGGTTCTATCACAGCATTTTTCAATGCACCATCAACTACCATTCTTGCCTCCTTTCTGCAAAACAAAGAAAACAGGATGCAAAAAAGATTGGAAAAACATATTAAAAGCCTGTCAAACGATATCATTTAAGGAAAGAAATGAAGATATATTGCATAAAACAGCTAAAAGTATGTCCAAATACTGATTTAATATAAAGACAGAAATTTTAATATCTAAATGTACCTCCTCAAACATTCATGAGTAACATAGAAATGGAATGAATATAAAAATGTCGTTGTTATGTATTTAGTTATAGTAGATGCAACAAAACAGCTCAATGTTGCATCTGAGAAAATTTCAATAAATAAAAGTAGAACAAGCTCACCTGTTTCTTTCGACTAGCACTGAATGCCAGTTATCATCATTCAAGTGATATGAGGTATCCACACTAACTCCCAATGGTCCAGCACCAGCTTGATACTGAAACAGTAGTTTATTTCCACCTGTAATAAGAAATGATAAAAGCTGTTAAAATATTACATTTCCAAATCAACACATGCACAACAGCAGTGTTCCAATTGGCTGCTAATTTACATAAGTGTCCTTATTAGGAGACATAATTTTGGTTTTATGCAACTTAAGCTTTTTATACAAAATGACATAATTTCATGTATGCTAAATTTGTCCTACAAATTGGATAATTTCATCATATTATAAAGGTATTAGGGTAGGATGGACATTTGTCCCTAAAGTTTTATACCTAGAAATTCTTTTACTGAGTCCATAAAAATAATGAGAAATTTCAAGTCAAGGTAGCAACAGACTGGTGGGTTGGCCCAACCTCTACAACTTATGATTTGATACAAGGATAGGTCCAACAAGAGTGAATATTAATCAATTACACTTTAAACTGTACAGATACTGAAACCTTAAAAACACAAAACAGATCCAAAAATGAAAGTTGGAAATTCCTAAATTTCATATTATAATACTCCTTACATGGAAAAATTAAGACAATGAAAATGTATGCTTACCTATAATGGAAACTTTGATGTAATCTGTTGGCCCTTTGCTATGAATAATAACTGCATTTTCAATGGTTGTCTTGAATTCAAAATAAATATCTCCACTGTGGCCCATATCAAAGGGAGGAAGGTTAATTGTGGCATCAGTTACTCGAAAGGTAACCATATTGTCAAAAAGACCTAATGACGAAAAAAATGAATTTATTTTATGATATCCGTTTATGTAATAGCTTTCATTTCTTATTCTAAATAAAATACTGTATTTATTTGCATATAAGCCACACTTTTTGCTCAAAATTTTCATCTCCAAAACAAGGATGCAGCTTATATGCGAGGAAACTAAATCAGTAAATCCAAAAATGTGAGATAAACGTTGAAATTCACTATGACTTCGCTAAATGGCTGGATGATTCAATGTGCGGTATGTGACGTAAAAAACAAAATAATCACCAAAACGAATAAAAAGGAAAAGAAATGTTATTATTATTGATGATGGAGTTAAAGAAATCAGTTTTTGCAGGTGATCTCTACAGTAGCACCAGGAGCCCATGAGAATAATTCCATAGTTTGACAGATACCAAGGCATTGTCTCAGTTTAGTTTCATATTTCAATAATTCTATTGTAAGAAACATTTTAGTGGTTTCTTTTGGTATAAAAGTCGTGATTTTTCGTCACTTTCCTCGTGCAGCATGTTTGGGTAAAATGCACATTCTGAGATTTTCCGTAATATTGTACTTTGTATCCCGCAAAATAAATATATTGCTGATTGGTTACAAATTATCCACTGAAATTTTTATTATTACAAACAATACCAATACTTACTTATATTTGTATACAGTTAATGATACATATTAGTAATTACCCAGCATGTTTTACGCTTAATCCTGTTTTTTGAAGCACCACTTATTTTCTGAAACTTTTTTCCTCTAGATTCATTCTCAAAAAACAAGGGTGCGACTTATATGAGAGTAAATACAGTAATATAATTTTAGTTTAAAATGTCAAAAAAATAAAAATCTGAGAAATATAACAAGGCAATACTAATTTCAATCACAATAACAATATAAAATAGGTGTTTTACCATCTCCTTCACAAGTAAGAGGGCCTAATGTATATCTTCCTTCCTTTTCATCCAACGGATTTCCAGTGTCACCAAATCTGAGTTGTTTCACTGGTAAATGCTCCTTTTGAGTAATAAAACCTGAATCTGTAAGCCAGCTATCAAGGGCTGCATAAGATGAATAAGAATATCATTAACATTTAAAATTCAATAGAATGATTTCTAAGATAGTCAGAAGCAGCAAAAAATCCAGGAGATGAAATGTGTTAAAAAGTTCAACAACATTCCATTAGTTTACAAAAGATGCTTTTACTATGCTAAATTGATTGAATGGAATTGAAAATTAATGTGTTGGTTTAAGATATAAAATCTGATTATAATGAATATTTAAAACACTCTGATCATTTATTCCATTATGAATTGGTTATAGTAGATATTTTAACTGACAAGGGGAGTCCACAGTCCAATTTAATTCAAATTTTGTGATGATAAAGAACATTCCTCATCATGTTAAATACCAAAGCAGTACAACCCCATATTAATAAAGTTCTGAGAAAATCGAGGATCAAGTTTTGCATGTTACTCTTATACATTTTGTATCTCGCTCTGCATAGGAGTCTCGGTGGCCGAGTGGTTAGCGCACGTAGCTTGCGAAGTAACTTTTACTGGGTTCGAATCCTGGCTGTGAAATTTTTTAATTTTTGTTTTGCATTTTCTTGTCATTTCTTTCTTAATATAATGATGTTATATTAGGGCTCACAGATTTTTATTAATTTTTTGCATTTTCTTATTATTTCTCCCTCCATATACGAAGAAAATCATTGAATGAATCAAGTTTTTGACCCTAAAACGGCATTGTCAAATAAGAAATAATAAGAAAATGCAAAAAAAAATCTGTGAGCCCTAATATAACATCATATTAAGAAAGAAATGACAATAAAATGCAAAACAAAAATTAAAAAATTTAACAGCCAGGATTCAAACTGGGTAGAAGTTACTTCATAAGCTACATGTGCTAGCCACTTGGCCACCATGACTCCTATGTAGAGCGTGACACAAAATGTATAAGAGTAACATGCAAAACTTTATCCTCGATTTTCTCTGAAATTTATTAATATGGGGTCGTACTGCTTTGGTATTTAACATAATTAGGGATGCTGTTTACCATCACAAAATTCGAACGAAATTGGAGATGCCAAGGTTGTGGACTCCCCTTGTGAGAGGAGAGGTAAAGAAACAACATTCAAGCAGTTAAATTAACACACAGGATGATTTCTGTTTACCTGAATCACAATTGCACCACTTAGTTGGATCAGCACACTGTCCCAAAATACCACACTCACATTTGCGAGAACCAGGGAGGGATCCACCCCAATAGTCCATTTTTTGATTATGGCGTGATACCCACCATGAATATGGTCGAAAAGAATTCTCCAGAGCTACATGAAAGAGTTAATTTTAGAGGTTCATTTAAATTAAACAGTTAAAACAAGACATTTCTGCTTCTTAATCTGAATTCACTCCCTCAAAGAGAATGGGAAAACTATAGCAAATATCTTAATAGAAATAGCTGCTAGTGAAAATAAATAAATTAAAACCCTAGAAAATCATTGACTGAGATATAAAAAATTCTCTAAAATATCATTCTTACAAAAAATGGAAAATTTTAAATAACATTAAAAATATGGCAACCAAGTAAGCAAATCATTTTATTTTCAGAAGGAACAACACAATATTAATTCATAATTGCATATCAAGATTTGTACATATAATTATATATACAGGTAATTCTCGATTTGCACGGTTAATGCATTCCTGAAAACTACCATGTAAATCAAATTCTCGTAAAACAAGAACAATTTTCCCATATAAAATAATTGAAATGCCCAGGTTAGGAGGAGTATGTTCCTGTATTAGCCAACCCAACATGACCAAAATTTCAAATTGTGAATAATTGGTTCCGGAAAACTGATGCCAAATTCAAATTCGTGAAGTGCAAGTCCTATTTTTCTAGAAGACACAATGTAAACATAGCAGTATGGTTCCAAGTCAACCTAAAAAATTCACTTTTTATGATAAATAATGCAGTTTGACAGAAAATAAAAGAAAACGTAACAGCAAATGAAAAGCTAGCACCATATAGTGAAAAAATCTTTTAATTACTTTCAAAACGCATAATAGCAAATGAAAATCCAGCATTACAAAGGGATAACACTTCTTTCGGCAATTATGCAGTTAACCCCTGGCACATTTTCGCATGCAATTGATGTTCTTTTGTTCATTCCAAGGAAATGCCTTAATTTAAATGGATTAACTACTAAAGTGATAAAATTTCTTTTAATTGTTCAAAATATGTCACCAAAAAATGAAGCATTAAAGTGATAACATTTCTTTTAGTAATCACGTTCAGAATATGTGGCAGAAAATCTTACATATACAAGATGATAGCAATTCTTAGATTTACATTAAAAATTCGAAATAAAAAATGAAACCCAAACAAAAAGCATTTCCTTAAATTACGTTCAAAATATGTTCAAAGAAAACCTTACATTCCAAAATTATGGAGTTTCTTTAAATTTTAAACTAAAGTTTCATCATCAAAAATAGCGGTTTTGGCGGTGAAGTTCAAACTGAGCTACAAAATAATTAAGTTGACAGTCATCACATTTGTTTACTTTGAAAACTGCTAATAATGAGCATTATTAATACAGGGGGCTCCTAAAGTAGCTTTACAACTTTGAATGAATGTATACATTTATTGATAGGAGGTATATAAAAATCGAATGCATAGTAATATAGCCAAACACATCAAGTTTTGTCTCAGAATAGTTAAAAACATTTCGATGTGAATTCCAGATGTGGCATGACAAATGTCTCACCTATAGTCAATTTCTTCCCAGACTCAATGTAGCATATCTGTCGTGACTTCTGCAACTGAAACTCTTGCCCATAGATCATCAACATTTGCAGGTGAAAGTGGCACGTACACTTTATCTTTAATAAATCCCCACATAAAAAAGTCTAGCGAAACGAGGTGGCCATGGTATCGGACCTGCTCGACCAATCCACTGACCTGAGAAATGGGCATTAAGGTAACCGCGCACTTTGCCATGGAAATGAGGGGGAGCAATGTCTTGCTGGAAAAATATGCGTTCTTCTTGATAATCTTGGTCAAACTGTGGGATGAGAAAATTTTGGAGCATGTCTAAGTGCACAATACCGGTAATGTTCCACTCTATGAAAAAGAGCTTGCACTGCACCAGTAAAATTCGCCATTTTGTTCTCAACTGCCGGAGAACGCTTGCGGTGGCAGTATGCAGTACTACGACTATGATGCAAAAACTTCAAGACTAGCACTGTCCACTCACATGTCACACATCCAGATACAATTCATCAAATTTCTTTTACATTCATTCGAAGTTGTAAAGCTACTTTAGAAAAATCCTGATAATATAATAAGCCCTTTTCTAGGGTGCCAAAGTTTAAACTGAACTTCAAAACAAAAAAGTAGAGGGAGTTAATGCTTATTGCCATCACAAACGCACATTTTGAACCACATAAATGTAAATTTTTGGATCGCACAAATTGAGAACATGCCTAAATTAATAGTGTAAATCCAAATTCGCGTAAATCAAAACCGTGCAAAACAAGAACTGCCAATACCATATTTAGTCATGTAATTCCCCCAATTTTTCGCATGATTTTCTATACTAAAACTAGGTTGGGGCAAATTTGCAGTTTTCCCATCATATGAAAGTGGTCGTAACAAAAAAATTATCTTTTATTTCCTATTCATAATGGAGCAATTATGTAATGGAGGCAATTGCACGAGTAAATACAGTAACTTTATACCTGGGGAATTGAGAAGTCGAGCCTTCTTGCAGGAATACTGAAGCATTTGACGGCATGTCGTAGAGCGGTTGATTAATGCTTCTATCTGGTCCATATCTGCATCATACATGATGTCCTAAATTTACAAATAAGAATAATATCAAGGATTAGCAAAAATGTGGTATGAGATCACTCAACAATCAAAGACAAATAGGAGTGAATGTGGGAAAAGGGCAGAAATGAGGTTTCCCATATGATTTCAGGGTAGGAAGAGCACATGGAAGTAACCCAGCATAAAACTCAATGTATTATAATATCAATGAATGACATATAGTTATTTTTTTGACAAATTAATCTGTAAAATTGCCTATGAAATCAAGATCTATAACTGGATGATTTTTGATGAAAATCTTTAAAGCGATTTTTGAGTAAATTGACATTTTCTGAAAATTGACAAGAATGATATACCTTCCATTCAATGAGGTTTCTAGCATTAATGATAACATACACAAATATGAAAATTCTACAGAAACTGTTTCTGTAAAGCTCATAGAACCACAAATAGCAGATATCATTGCAGAAACCACTTTCTTGGGCACCTTAATTACCAAAATTTCAGTTGTAATTTTCATGTTCACAATACTTTCTCCATAATCATTTTACAAGGGAAAGTAACATATGTTGTACTTTATTGAATATCATATGTGCTTTCTTTTAGATAATTTTCTTTCAAACTAAAAGACATTTTTAAAAGGGAAACAATTGCCAATGCATTGCAAAGATAAATTTTGAATGAACTCGACCGTAATTTGCCTAGTAACTTTTAAATTAAATAAAACTTGAGAGGCATTCAAATAAATATGATAAACAATATATTTTAATTATTAGGTATGAATTTAATCTAACCAATTTTAAGATTTCTAAAAAATCACTCACTTGATTTCAACAAAAATAAGGAAACATTTCATTTACTTATATACTAAAGAATGTTGGGATACAAACCTGAATAAAACTGCCAGGTTCTTGAAAACCATCAACCATTGTAGTCTCTTCATTCCTATGACCCAAATGAGTAAGAACTCGTCCATCAGCTGCAAGAAAATTTAAAACCTATAGTTATTTATTTGTAATCATAGCAACATTCATAATGTAAAAGAAAACTGAGGATATTTCATCAACGTAAATAACCACCATGTTCCAATAGAGGGAATTATAATATATTGTGAGAGAAGATGTGAGAAACTGTATGTTAATGGAAGAGTATTCTTTTCTCCACCTCCCTCTTAAACTTTCCTAATTGTATCCCTTCATTTCTCCCTACTTACCTTCCACCCTATCTCCCTCCACACATTCCCTCTCTCTTTCTTTACATCTATATAGTCATTTAGTCCTGTTAGGATCACAAAATTTTGTGAAAAATTCAACAATGAGGGTTGCTATGATGCAGGAGGATTTTTCCTCCAAAAAGTGAACAATTTTGAGGTTAAACACGAATTTATGGAATCACTCGATGTGAATTCGAATATTGAGCAGACTTTTGTTCTAATTTCAAAGATATTCCCAGTAGAAAAATAAATTGTCATTCTTTTAGGCTCTCTTAGGTGTAAGTCTCAAGTTTGTACCATGACTATAAGTAACTTTACTAAAAGAGAGGGCTTTGGAAGCCTGAGATGGTCTTATTTTCAGCTAGGTTATAATACTTTTTGATTTTGATTAGCATTTGTATGCATGTGCCTCAGAAGAAAAATAAGAATCCTGTAAAAAAATTAATTTCCCAAATTTACTATGGAGAGCCTTTCAACTATCTCCGACGGTCCAGCATTAAAGGTTATATCAGTTCCATGTTTGGCCAAGAGATGGCAGTAATAGAAAAATGCACCACATAAATATTTTCTATCAAAATTTTTTGTTCAAATTGCATTTTGTGACAAATGCTGCTATTAGATATATGTACTTCTTTATTTTAATGTTTTTTTACGACATTAATGTAATGCGATGGAAATCAAGAATGTGCATGGGTATACCTTTTAGAAATGCATGTCAAACAACTACAATGTCTCCCGGTGGGGAACACCAACTATATCCAACGGTCCTGCAAATTTATTCCAGTTCCTTTTACTGCCAAGAGATGGCAGTAAGGTTAAATTGCATGACAATAATATTTTCTATCAAAATCTTCTTTTAAAATTAGGTTTCCCAACAATTGCTTATATTAGATACTCCTGGTTTTTTAATTTTAATGTTTTAGGCAATATTTTCAACAAAAAAAATGAACTATAAATACTTTTAATGAAATTTCAATAATGTAGTTGACAGGCCATGGATCAGTTTTGTTCGATAACCATTCGGGGACAAAAGATAATGGTATATTGTCACGATGGGGTGCCAACATTCTCTTCTAACACACTGACAAAACACAATATATAGATAATAGAAAACTTACAAGCTTTGCAAGTTAAGCAGAAAGGAACATCTGCTCAAGTGTCCTATTTATAAACTTGAAATTATTCTGTACTATTGAGATGATTTGAGTTTAACCTCTCCCGATTTTATTTTTGTTTGGGTCAGCTGTGGCTCGATGAGGGAGTGGTTACTCTTCTTTGGGCCTAATCAAACTCACAGTTCAATCTACCTCTATTACCGTTGATTTTTCATTAATTCGAGAGTAACTGCTACAAGAAATAATTTGCTCGTTGCATTTCTTTTGCAATGTCAACTCATGAACTTGTGTTCACTGAAGTGTTTGTGGCTCTCTGTAACCTTTCCATTAAAAACTCATCATTCTCTATCGTTCGTACAATTATATTTCACTAGATTGTTTTTACATAGTTCCTTTTTCTTCTCACTCTAGATATTATTGCGAAATGTAGGCTTTTATGATTATGGGAACATTAAAATGAAATTACGTCATCCTATTTGTTTATTTTTAGTCATTTCTATGTTAATGTATGGTTTTATCGATTTATTTTATGTCCTGATAACATATCATACTTGGCACCATATAGCACCATAAAAAACAGCATATCTTTTTCAGTTTCAAGAGATTTTGAACCAAGGTTTTGAAACTGATTATATTGCATAACATGGGTTCTTGTTAGGGTTGCTAACTCGTGAGGAGTTGATTCCAGGAGATTTCTGCTCCATGAGCAGGAAATTTCGGAAGAAGTTCCTCAAAGGTAAAAAACGCTTAAGTGAACCATGAAACTTGTATACTTATATTAATGAGAAAACATACAACGAATAGTTAATCTTAATTGTATCTTTTACTTTATCCATATATGTAGTACAGAGAAAGTATAGTTTTCATGTAAAAAAATCGAGTACGAGATTTGAATGGAAATACAGTCCTCTGAACACGTTTTGACTATTTTCTCAATGAGTTCTGTGTGTATGTGTGTGATAGTTTTTTTATGAGCGCTCTAACTCATAAACTAATGATCAGAGCAACACAAAATTTTATATTGATAATTTTTATTATAATTTTTGGCTGAAATCGGTTAACAGGAATTGGATGTTTACTCTTGTCATTGTTTCATTTTTGCCAATAAACTATTTCAAATCTTTATAAATATAGATGTTACGTATTATAAACATTATATAGAATATTATTATCTAAAATTTTGAATTTGACAAATTTTCATAGAACATATTGTTTAGAAGATATTTAATTTTTTTTTCATAATTTTCTAATAAACAGGGCAACACGTCAGGGCAATAAGATATAACAGAATTTAACGGAAAAGGGTGCAGCATTTCTTATTAGCATTTTAAAATTATTTACAATAATTGTACGAATTTGGCACCTGAATCATAGGAAGCATGAATCAATGACATTTCACTTTCCTATCATCGATTTTTGGTTCTTGCTACAAATTCATTTTGAACGCGGAAATTCAACATTATTTTCTGGTGAAAATTTTTGTTCGTCATGATGAATTGCATTGTTGCGTATTTCTTTTCTCTTTTAATTCTCTTATATCTGATTATTAGAAAGAGGAAGGCTAACTGGGTTGGACATCATCTGAGGAGAGAGTATGATTAAAGACGTGTTAGAAGGAAAACTAGATGGAAAACGGGAAAGAGAGTTATCAAGATATGAAGAGAACCACGGAAAATAGGAGTATATGGAGAACCAGGTTTAACAATGAATAATCACGGACCTGTCTACGGACAGACTACCTATGATGATGATGATTCCCCTACGAGAATATCCTTTATACACTAATTAATATTAATTACAATACTATTATAATTAAATAATATACTAATTAATATGGTATACTTATGGAGAAAGTCATTTTTATAGCACTGTATAGACCAGACATGGCCAAACTGCGGCTCTTTTATCCTAGTATGCAGTTGTTTTAAATTTCCATGCAGAGGCATGTCAACATTTTTCTCTACAGGACACAATGACGTAGTGTGACTCAAGACGTGTTTAGGATGCCTAATGGACATGCATTATAATTGCTTTGCATACACATTATGTTTTACTGTTCATAAATTTGAGCGCAGAATATGTCATGCGGCTCGCGAACTTCTGGGAATCATCGTATGTGGCTTTGAGGGTAAGTAGGTTTGGCCACCCCTGGTATAGACTCTAGCCAACCCTCCATATTCAATCAATGTTCAACAGCATGGTTACAGACAAATATACAACCCACATGGCGATCACCTTGTTAAGTGAAAATGGGAGAAAAAGGCCTCAATCCGGGAGATTTTCTGGAATCTTGCCCTATTGAGGCAGAGTCCCGGCAAATCCAGGAGGTTGGCAATCCTAGTTCTTGTGGGAAATATTGATTCATTTAACATTGTTTTATTCAATGTTGCGATACAGTATCAACCCAAAAATTGTGAATTGGGTGAGAGACTTCCTCAGGAATAGAGAACAGATAGTGACCATTGATGAAATGCACTCGTCCCCAATTCAACTCACATCAGGTGTCCCTCAGGGAAATGTATTGGGCCCTCTACTATTACTAATTTATGTAAATGATACTTTTTTGGTGGTAGATACTGTATGTGTATTTTTGGCCAATCAACCTCTTGGATTATTGTAGCCATAACTTCTTACATACCAGACACTCACAAGGGAGAAGGGAAACCCAGTGCTAGCATTAGCCTACTCTTAATGAAGAGCACCAAGGAGGCCAATGGCTTAACATCACTTCTGAAGGACAGAATGCTGACTTTGCACGGTCTCCTCAAACCACACAAACGGGGCCGGGCAACCTGGTGGTAGATAGTAAAATCAGACTTTTCGCAGATGAAACCGTCATATACAGTAAAACCTCTCATTAACGAATATCAAGGGACCCAATTTTTCGTCTATTCGTTATTCGGAAATTCGTTGATCGGAGGTTATTGGGCGTTAAATAACTTCAGGGGCACATTGCCTGTTAGATTATACGGGAGCAACAGGGCTATCCAAATGAATGCATATGCTCAGAAACGGAGTAACTCTACTAAATTATGCCCATTACATCTTTTCAGGAAAAAGTATCACATAAGTGGACGATATTCAAAACGCGTCCTCAATGTTTAATAATCGGCCATATTGATTTGAAGCTCCGACGATACAATGCTTTCTTATGGGAAAAAGGGCCACTTTCATTCATCTCATTTTGCAATGTTTGACAGTGGCAAGCACCAAATAACTCGGAAATGCAATGTTATTTTTTCTAGCATTGATTGGCAGGTTCTGCACGAAAACATCCTCTGCAATTTTTTATTATGCGACCTTTTTCGAGGTTGCAATGCGTGATACTCGCTGAGCCTATCCTAAAGCATCTGTTGAGTCGCTAAGTTTATAAAAAATATTGACAGCAACGCCACTTCTTAACACCAATTAATAAACTAGTATTTAACCACCACGGCACAGGTTGCAAATATTTCAAAACGAAATGAATGAAAGCAGCATTTTCCTCATAAGAAAGCACTAACTGTCATTGGCACTCCAAATTAAGACTCCAATCAATATTTTTCACTAACCTTCTTAACAACACTCCAGCTCCGTCTCTGACGAATAAATTAACTATCACAAAAAAGTGTATAGGAACCACCTCACCACGATACATACCTCATTGCTACGATCTTTCGTTAAAATTCCCTTTAAATGGATTAGGGGATTAATTTAATCGGGAATGATTTCAAATACAACACTTTTTTAAAAGATCTATTTAAAATACATCAACATTTTATAATAAACGAATCTATTTTTTTGTTTCAAATTCTTTGTGAATTCTCGGGAAACGGCAGACTCCACTTCCCTAAAAGCATGCATAGCGGCATCACTACAACTCTCGGACGAGATTGTCACTGGCGTGAGAATGCCGGAAACACAGGAAATACGTCATCATGATAGAAAACGTGATATGATTGGCTTGTTGTAAGCTTAATGCTAATTGGCGCGTTGGCGACTGTTTTCAATCGTTTTCCGTACGTAAAAAAATGTTTAGCGAGCAAAATTTCGTTCTAAAGAGGTAAATATAAACGGAAGTGACGTCTTTTTCTTTCGTTGTTCAGAAGTTTTCGTAGTACGGAAGTTCGTAGTAAAGAGGTTATAATTAGGGATTTTGTATACAAGTTTGGCGGGACCCCGTCAATTGTTCGTTATTCGGAGGTCTTCGCTATAAAGGGGTTCGTAAGGTAGAGGTTTTACTGTATAAGGAGATACTCAGCCGAGATGACCATCAGTTGCTGCTGGAAGATTTAAAAGCCATTTCCGCGTGGTGTAAGGAATGGAAAATTGAAATTAATTACAGCAAATGTGCCGCAGTATCTTTCTGGAGAAGTAAGAATAGAGAAATAGGTTTTGAGTACGAAATCGATACAAGGAATATTCAAGCAGTTGAACATGTAAAATATTTAGGAGTTACCATTTGTCGTGACCTTTCATGGGACATGAATATTCGTTGTGTTATAGGCGCAGCTAACAAGAAACTGGCATTCATAGACAGAATAGTACGGAAAAAGTATGAGAAGTGTGTTATTTTTCACTAGTTAGACTGCAGGTGGAACATGCCTCCAGTACATGGAATCTGTATGAGAAGGACCATATAATTAAGTTAGAAAGAGTACAGCAGAGAGCAGCCAGATTTGTTAAACAAAAGTACGAACATATGGAAAGCAAGACATCATTACCGAAGGACTTCAAATGGATATCTCTGGAAGACAGTAGAAGGTGAAAGGCTAAGGCTTCTAGAGAAATACAGAACAGGATGTCTATCAGAGGATGTAGTGGGAATAATTGAGGCTCCAACATACATAGGTAGAAATGACCATGGCAATATGTGAGATCAATTGTAGAATGGAGCATTACAGAGGCTCATTCTTTCTGAAAACAATACGAGACCATAACAGGAAATACAAATCTGCAAATAATAACAGGTAGGCCACGGTGCATTGCACCCCCTGCCACCCACCAGATTGGTGAATTGCAGGGTAACATGTAGATGTAGACATCACAGTACTTAAATATGAATTTATAGAGCAACAAATTGCAAGCATAGTCAATATATTTTTGACATTTCAAAATGATAAGATATAGCAATTCTTTATTATGCATTTATGATCCAAAAAGCAAATTGTATATAAGGTTCATATATTTTTGACGGTTTGGATATATGAACCCATATGACTTGAGATTTTACTGTAGCTATATGTAAAGAATTCCTCCTTAGCAGTAATTAGTAATTGAGCCTTAGGAGAAATTATTTATATATGTAATGATAAGAAAATATTGCAATCTAAATGCTGTATTCTTTTTGCAGTAATGCATAAACACCAATACAATTCATTAGTCAAATATTAGTAATACATACAGCAATCACTCACCATAAAATTCACAAGTAACAGGAAAAGGTTTAAGGGGCCCACTACCATCCACATCTATTTGAACATAGTTCCGCTGGCTCACTGAGTTGACATTTTTGTATGCTTCACAAGAGAGAGGATTGAGAGCTGTAAGAAAATGTAATTTCAGCATATTAGAATTGCTCATTATTTAAAAAATCTATATATTAAAGAGCATTGCTTTCTTCTACTTCTCATAACTTTTTACACCATAGTCACCAAACCATAGCCATATAACTATTAACCTAGGTCAAAATATAAATAAATTTATAAATGGTATATTAGTAACCTTTGTATACTAATTTCTTTACAAATCTGATTGAATTCTTTTTTATTTTTAATATAATTTTTCTAAAAGTGCATGTTAATGAATAACTAGTGGCTTGCCTGTTGCTACGCAAATTTAAAAAGTAGGATATAATAAGAAACAATGAATTTTACTCGATAGACTGTTAAAAAAAATAATGGTGATGATGACCCTGATTTATAAGTTCAATATCCAACAGATGTTTTGAACACGTTAAATCCACCAGGCTTGTTTCCATTTCAGCTGACTTTGAGATGTGATGCAATAATTATGCTTTAAGCCTCGCCACCTGCCTTAAAAAAAATGTTGTTTCACCTCCATGGGGTAATTTTTGACCCCAGGTCAAAAAACTTTTTTCAACTGATAAAAACATTTTCTATTATTATTAAAATAAATTATTACAAGTAACGGTATAAAAATGAATTTTTATAAAACTTTTATATGGCTAATACTTTAATATGAATAAACTTTATAATATAATTATGACAACCTTTCTGCTTGCATGGGCATAAAAGTTTGCAAAAGTGTCTACCAGCTGTTGAGTGATGTGGGGGTCTCTCTATTTAATCTTTTTACAGTTGAGAGAATGACAGACAGAAGTAGAGAACTCAGTGACAAATGTAAGAATGTTTGGTAAATAAGTAGTAAGAAGTTTGATAGTAACTTTTGTTTCATTAATGGAAATACTAACTTATCCATTCATATTGCTTAAAATCAACGAAAATATATTGCTAGTTCAAAGTAATTCAGCTTTAGATACTAGTAGGAGTGAAATTGTTGAATATTTCATATTTTAGTCACCTAACTTAACCCTTTTAGTGCCAGCCGGCTGATCTATCAGCCTTCGCAGCATGTGCGAAAAATGCCACCGCCCGATCTGTTGTAAAGAAAAATTAAACAGATGTGCACCATTTATATAGGAAAACATCCCATGGATAAAAGGAAATTTGATACTATAACTGGTTTGAATATTTTCTTCACAAAATAGATAGGATATCTTATATTCATGTAAATACAGTCTATTTCAATATAATTATTTCCAATAATGACTTCAGAATTATTCCATATGATGTTAGTTATCAATAAAATAAAACTTTAATTCTCACAGGTTTGTTTACATCACCTATCATAAAAAATGCGAGTATACAATTAACCCTTTCAATGCGGCCCCAAAATCCTTATTTTTTTACGGGTGACTGCATTGAATTCTCAGTGCTTTTTATTAGATTGTTACATTATTTGTAATTTTCCAATTATTTCTTAAAAGTAGGATGTTCAGAACAATTTATCCTTGATACTACAATAAAAATAAGTGCTTAGAAACATATTAAAAGCTTAATAAACAATTAAAAAGTATGTAAAAAAACTAGTTTTGCAGAAAACTTTTGTTATTTTTCCAAAATTTTTTTCTTCGCTATAACGGAATTTGGTTTTTCTTATAAATACATAAATAAACCCACAAAAATGAAGAAAGTGATCAAACACGTAATAAAATATTATGATTAAATGATTTAATATGATTACAAGTGAGTACCTTACCACCAACAGAATCCGATATATTTCCGATGAAAAAAATCGCCAACTGAAATTGACCTCATCCAAATAGAGGTGGGAACCAAACTAATGTCTAGAGGCAAAAGAAAGGACGCTAAGGCGTGAAGGTCCCCCACCCAAACCGTTAGAACCAGATGTAACACAATGATGAGAATTCCAGTCATGCTGCGTTGAAAGTGTTAATACTTAGTGAGATACAAGAGTTATAGAGCTACAACATTTATAGGAAGCAGCCCAAAACTAAACTAAAACTAAAATCTCAGGTCCCGTGCAAACATATTTTTCTTTGTTTTTAAAAGGACAAACAGTTTGTTATAATACATGAATGAACTGGATGAAACAATAGCAAGTACTTACATGTATGACAAACTGCACCAGAGTAGCCTGTGTCAGAACAATCACAAAAGAAATCTGATGAAGTTTGGCGACATACTCCGTCATGCTTGCATGGATTTGGATTACACCTGTCAATCATATGACATGCATCAAACAAAACATCATTTTCACAGCAGTAATCCTAAAAGTCAAAAGTATCAACATAATTAGAACACTAGGATTTTCTAAAAAATAAATGCAAATATAAAAAGGCACAATATATTACTGACATCGTCCTTCCATTCAGTAGGCAACTTATAATTTCCATCTACAGTGATCTGCCCCATACAACCAATAAATCCACTGATTCCATAAACTCCACCTGTAAGTAAGCAACACTTTTAATAAAATACCAATATTAAACCAATTATTCAATTTGAAGTTTTAATTAATACAAGAGAAGTAAAATCAAACTAACAAATACAAAATTCTGCTACATGAATATTTTGTATCTTACCAGCTACAAAATAAGTTGAACTGGTTGTAATACTAAGCAGCCTTTCTGTTCTCATAGGTCTTCCATCTATATTCAGAATCAGGGTATTGGTCTGCACAGTCAGGATAACAAGGTGCCATTTTCCATCATTGAATAACTCGTCATAATTATCTAAAACAGCTTTCGGGTTTCCTGCAGTCACTATTTCTACTTTGACTTTTCCTCCATCCAGAAAGAGCTGGAATGCAAAAAAGAAAAAATAGGAAACGGAGGTAACAGCCTTGTCTATAGTTACAGAATAAAGTCATTTCTCAACGGATTAGTTTATATAATTTTGCTTCAACAGGCTATCAAAATGTATTCTGCAATATTTATAAGATTTTTTAGTTAACAATAGGAATAGACAAGACAGATTCATTCAGACATAACTTAAAAAAGAAGGTTATTCATTTTGATAAAGCATGATTCTTGTTCACTAGAGAATATTCTTAATTACCTTGAGATACCCATCAGAAGTAAACTTGTGATACACCAAGAGCCCATGCTCTTCATAAGTACGGAAACTAAGAGAAACGTTCAAAGATTTCACACCCTCATATCCAGTTAGTTTGGCATATGATTTTGAAGTTAAAAATGTCACTGGAATGATGGGCAGATCCTACAAAGGTAATAATAAAAATATATTCATGTATAGTCTAGATATTATGTACTTTACTTTAAAAAATAACAGTCACAATTCATACCGGGCAGTGGTGGAATGTGTTTACAATGTCATAAACAATGGTACTATATTCATCATGATTCTTTATTTCATGTATAAAATTTGTTGAATTTAAATACAAATTCTCCATACACCCCGTGAAATTCTGAATCACTGAAAGACCAACTTGTTTATTTGATACTCCTCCAATGAAGAACTGAAAATATAGAAATGATTAAAATTATTTTATTTTAAATCACAATAATTTTTGTAGTTTTGACTATTGACTAATATACATACTCCTCGGTTGAGGTTAAGACGGGCAAACTCCCCTTTCACTTTTCCTTGTATCATCACTCGGTCCACAGAAAAGACGATTTCCCGTTTATTTCGTGATATGACAACATCATGCCAAACATTGTCATCTAGTAGACTGCCAACGGATAAGCTAGTCATAATTCCTGAACCTAAGAATTGTATTGAAGATTAACAAAAATACATAATTTTATTAAAACTGAGATGAAGAGAGCAATGTAAAATGCTTTAATTTTTCTTTTACAAATAACATCATAAATACAGCCAGACCCCGATTTAGTCTCCCATATATAGTGCCATCCCCACCTACCACCCATTAGTCATTGTGAACAGAATTTCTGTCTTATGATTACACAGAGCAAGCAGAATTTATCACCACCCCTGCTTTAGCACCAATATCAGTGATGGACAAACAGTGGCACTTGTGGGATCTTGTCTGATTAAATTGCTTTTAAAAGTTTACCCAATGAAACAAAATGAAAACACACTAATTTAATTGGTAGGCTCTAATGTTGTTATAATGAATTAGTAGCAGCAATTAAAATTTCCATAGAACTTACAAATGCATATATAGTAGAACCCTGTTATACACACATATCAGGAGACACAAAGAACACCCTTGTTATCCATGGTAATTCAGGGAATTCACGTTGAAAGGTTGCGGAACTACATTTTTTATGGTCTATCCATATTTAGGAAGGGATAGATTTTCTGACTGAAGAAAAGCTTGCAATGAAGTAGTTTACACTTGCCAAAGTGATAAATGAAGGGAAGATTTTTTTAAGAATGGCATATTGAAAACCGAAGCTGTACAAGGTTTTCCAAAGGATCAGATTATGATGTTTTGAAAATATTATTTTCCTTTTTCTGCAAGACCACAATCTGCAAGACTTGATCCATTTAAAAATTATCACAACTACTCACAAAATATTTTTTAGCCATTTTCCAGAAACGTACCGAACCCAAATCATGATTTTGTTTTTACTTTGAACCCAAACCAAACCTGAACCAGTTTAAAAATGGTTTCAAAATCTTCCAGACAATCCATGTATAAATAACCAAATGAAAATAAAATAATTGTTACTGAAGTTTAGAGAACAAGAGAGAGACAAGATGTTACGCCTCAAATTTTCATATCTCTCAAAAAGCAGAACATTTCTCTTCTGTTTCTACACTTGTTGCCTGATCTCACATATCGTGAATCAATGGTGGACACAAAGTGGGGGGGGGAAGTAATGGGATAATTACTCCCCCCCAAGACTGCGTAACAAAGTCGGTTTGACTACTAATGCAGTTTTGTAGGCACTGTGTTGCAGGCACCGTGCATAGGTCAAGGGACGCCTAGTCATTAAACTACATTGTAGAATGTTTTTCTGTGCCATATAGTTACTTGCCATATATATTGTAGTCTGAATCGAACTTAACCTCTCAAGCACAGAGGACATTTAAATCAAAGCCATGCCGGAGGTTGGAGAAATTTAAATGAATTTGCTGATCTGGAGTAAACTTATAAAAAAATTCCTAACTTTTTACCTATTCATTGAATTCATCTGAAATGTTTTGGGGGTTTGCGTACAACTATGAATATTTATACTATAATAGAGATTTCCCCGTTGAAAATCAACAGGAGTGTTGCCTGAATTTCAATTCACCCAGAAAGTGAGGTGCTTGAAATTTATTACATTCTAATACTATTACTTATACTACTGAGTATTCGATAAAGTCATTGTAATTTTCTGTGATGTTAAATTATGGCATCTATATACCTTGCTCTTTTTCTTACGACTTGATTTGCCAGTCTCTGGGTCCGTTGTTCTTCCCCCTCATTTTTTGTTATTTGATTGCCTCGTGACTTAATCAGCCAGTTTTTTTAGTTTGTTGTTTGATGATTTCAATTGAACATTTTGGTATTTTTCTTAAAGCTTGATCTAAATGTTGAGAGTGCGACAGATCGATCTCTAAAATGGAGAATGCTGTCTCGCGCATCTATCTGCTCCAATATAAGAGCCGTATGTGATTCTCACTAGCTTCTTGAGTACTGATAGATCAATACAATTCAATTGTTGATAACCAATCTTGTGTTGTAACGGATTCCTGACAGTTGAAAATAATTTTATTTGGCAAAACCAACATACACCAAACCAATATATACTGCATGACATACATAGTCATAATGGAGGCGAATGTCATTTTATGTAAGGCATTCCATTACAGGCTGAGGCAGTCTGTTCCCAACCTTTGATGGAAAAGATTATTGCCAACTTTTATCAGTGTATTGCCATACATGCTATGGTATTTACTTTTGTTTTGTCCTTAATTACTATTATATTATAATTTTTGTTTATTTTGCATATTTATTTCAACTAGTGCTATTCACAAAAACTTTTGCAAAGTCAGTCGAAAATCTGCATGTTTAAAAGTAATAATAGCCCCTTTCTTCTTATAAAATTAGTCAACTGACATTTTGAATTTCATGTTTGTTTTTATAATTTATATTTGCAATTTCAAAAAGGTAACATTCCAGTATTGAAATAATGAAAGATTTTTTCTTTTGGTTCATCTTTTAAAATGCCCACAGTCCACACTCAGTTTACTGGATAATAATAATCTGCAGTTATTAACGTTGCAATATAATGTTTGATGTTGCTGCAACTATAATTTCAATGCTTCATAAAACGCGCGAAGTGAATATCGTAATTCTTTTGTCTATTTGAAGGCTTAATAGACAGTAATTCAATTGGAGGCAACAGTGTGGGTCATCTTGGCAACACCCAGAAAGAGTACGAAAAAGCCATAAAATTTTGAAAAGAAATGCATGTTTCTGGCAAATTCTTCCATGTAACATCTAAAAATCACAAGAATAAGATATTTTATAGTTCTAGCCATCAAATAAAGCAAAAATGGAGTAATTCTGTACATATTTATGTATTTTAATGAATGAAGGAAAAAAATCTTGCACTTTGAAAAATCGAAACTCCTGTATAAACATATGGGATAGTATAACAGTCTTTTGGAGTTGAACCTGGGACACTTATGTAAATGAAAATAGTTTTCTCAAGGTCTCCTATTTCTCAGAAACAAAATGGCATTTATAGTATTTCTCTATTACAAACTGTTCGAGAGATAAAAGGGGGGGCAGACAGACATTGAGTAATTATATATAAAAGGTTATGTTTATTTTGTGATGCCATCCATTTTTCTTTACATTTTCTTTAAATCCTGGATCTTAGCCCCATTATTCAGGTAAGGCTACAGTTTTGGATATCACGGTTTTGGCTTTTGCGATAGTTTTGTAGAACGTAACCCCTATGATATTCAAAGGTCTCCTGTACTGCATAAGAAACCACATTCTATACTGAAAAGAGTCACGAAAATTTAAAAAGTGGGTATACAGTAGGGGACCCCTTATCTAGAAAGCTTGAGATGTATAGATTACCGGTTCATGGGAGTTTTAAGATTTCAGACCCCCACGTGATATATATAGTGTGTTATTATTATTATTATAATAGTGTGTTACATGTACATACACATATAAAATGGCATATCCTGACCAGCTGGCTTAGTTTATTGCAATTACTGACACTGACAGTGTATATTTATTCTCTTAAGTACCAATGAACATTACAAGATGTCTAGAAATGTTATAAAGGACGTTTTTATTACTGCACTAGTGTATTTGCCCATAAAAAAAATGACAAGTCCCCTTACACCCATCAACTAAATTTCTAGAGCATAAGATTTTGTTAATATCTGTATTTAGCACTCATAGGAATACATTCTTTGAATAACTGTCATGTTTTTCAATTACAACCTGCCCTCATGCATGCTATTTAAAATAACTAATCAACATGCCATGGTAATGTTGTGCAGTAAAGGTAGTTTCCACTTAACACGAGATATACGTTAAAAAGTGTTGTGTTAAGCAAATACATAAATGCTATAAGAAACCAAATAAAATGCGGGAGATACGTGTTCGAGCGAGAGAGATCATCGTATCACAGCGGATATATAAATTTTTATTTATACATAAATATAGTGTAGAATCCCCAAATTCACGTGCTTTGCAGTTTTGCGCATTTTTTGACTATTGCTCCCAATCGGAAGTGAAAAGAACAACAAAACAAATCAAGTTCTCCATCTGCGAGGGTTTTTTTTTATCACGTTGTGACCACGTTTTTCGAAAATGGCTACTAAGAGGAAAGCAAGTGATAATACAGGAAGCAGAAGCAAAACGACGTTGACTTGAAGTGAGAAAAAGAGTCGTTAAATAAACTTGCTAGTGGCCAAAGTGTGGCATAGTGATTACACAATATGGGATGAGTCAACAGTTTGGTACATTAAGAAAAATGAATAGAACATTAGGGATAATGTGGCCGCAGGAACCCTTCAGAGCACAAAAGTTAATGGGGTTCATTTTGTAGTGCACACCAATTTTAATGCATGCATTTTTTGCCTTTTATGTGATTCAATAAATATTTTTTCGGCATATTCTTTGCTAATCATGGTTTATGCGAAATTATCTTGGCAAACTTACTGTATGGCCACATTATATTGGTTCAAAACCACTTGAACCAACCATTTCATTATTTATTGTTGTCAAAATAATGGAGCTGCAAACCTAACCTCCATTTTCTCATAAGGCCTTTGCTTCCATTTTCGCAGATTCTAAATTCGTGGTATTTTTGGAAACGTAATCCTCACGAATTTGAGGGTTTTACTATACATAGAATATTCATTAATTTATAATTTGCATCTGCAAATTCGAAACAAAACTTTTTGTAATACTTTCCATGACTTGAACCACGAAAGTGATGAAAAACATGAGGAAGAATTCGCAAAAGTTGATTATCCCTCAGTGGGGGCAGCAGTGTTTTGTCACTTATTTTGCATGTTTTACTCTAGTGTTCCCTCATTTGAGTACAGTTTCTCTTTGAATGGAATCCAAAAAGTTGGAATCAGTTTCTCTTTTTCTGACATCGCGGCTTTAACCACAAAAATGACAAAAACATGAAGTAGAATTCACGAAAGATGAGCTCTGCCTGCGAGTCATACCTGGAAACTATCAAATCTAAAAAGTTTTCATTACCTTATTTGATATTAGTCATGATCATGATATATCTTATGTTTTGATAATGTTTTTGGTTTTACATCTACAACTACAAGCGTGCTTTTTTAGCAAAAGGCATTACAATCAGAATTCATCTTCCAAAGCTTATTTCGCATGCTTTAGTCTAGTGGTCTCTAATTTGTGTACAGTTTCTCTTTTTTGTCTTTCACTCTTTCGTAGTAAATGTCACAAAAATGACTATGCAAAGTTTTACTTCAACTTTAGACTGTAAATTATATATTATCTAGTATTTTATGAATAAATATAAATTAATATGCACGTTTCCTTAATGGCAACATTTTTTTTAATTTTATTTTTACGTAATGGATCATATTGTAACTATTGTAAAACTGGGAATTCTTCATGTAAAGTGAACAGGTTCCCCATATAGTAAATTGTGCTAAAGCAAATTTCATGTTAAGCGAACTCGTGTTAAGTGGAAACTACCTGTACAAATAAAAGACAAAGAACGCCCAGAGCAGTCTCCCACTAGCGCCATTTTTGGTAGCAGAATGGAGCTTTTGCTTTCATGACCACAGCAACCCTCCAGTTTTTGGGATTCCAGATAAGGGGTCCCACACTGTATTTGAATTTTAAGTGAAATATTTTATCGGCATTTAAACCTTCATCGTATAAGATGCAGCATGATTTTAGGACATTTTTGCAACAAAAAAGTGTCTTATACACCAGAAACTATGGTTAAGCTTTATTATTGTTTATCTTGATCCAGATTTTCAATTCTAGCCTAATTAAAAATGAAGCTTTATAATTTTCATCGATTCCATTGTTTTATTCATAATGCTTTCATATAAAATGTAAATTTATTTGCATATCCAGTTGATGCTTAAGAAACAAAGAAATGTCAACAATGAACTTAACATTTGAGACCAATCAAAAAAGGTAAGAAAAATAATCCATCATCTTTATAAAAAAAGACTACAAATTTTATCAATGAGATATAGTTACAATAAAACGAAAGAATCCATAAGATTTATAAGCTCAATATATATGGATTCGCTAATAAATTAATTTTATGAATTGATATAAATATTAAATAAAACATATGAATAATAAAAACAAATACCGTGTTATGAATTTATATTTTGCACATTGGCGTATAATCACTAATTAAACCTGTCTAAGAGGTTTCTGACTCCTGATTTTATCCTAGAAGTTTCAGGAAAACTATTACAAAATCACAGAATCAGTTTAGGATAATATAAATATCCTGAAAAAAAACTAGCAAGAAACATTTCAACGTTGGCATGTAGCATTATTAGCAGTAATATTGTTATATATATCTTAAACCTTTATTAACCACTAGTATAAAAAAATACTGAAATTCTCACCTAAATCAATGTTCAAAAGCATTCGGTTATCCTTTAGCTGCAGAGCAAAGTAATCTCCCTGTGTGCCTCTGCTGTACATGATAACACCATCAGCATTATTTGTACGAAAACGGAAGCGTATTGACTCACGTAAAGCTGCTATGGGATCCCTCATCAAATCCCACCTAACCAATGATGATCCATTAAAATAAAGATTATCAGCCACTGCAAGCAAAAGAAACAAGCATTACAACGAAATAGTAAAAATGATAAGGTTAATTTTACTAATGCAATAAAAATATATAAAAATTAATTTATTTTAAAACTAAATATGTTAAATCTAAAGATCTCAGAGATACAACTGAAATTTACTTCCATTATGAGATTTTAGAACTGATAAATAATAAATATCAACATACCATAATCACAACCATAAAGTTCCACTCTCAACGCTATTCGATCCCTCCAACGAGTAGGATTTATCCTTATCCACTGAGCAATAACTGGTACTTCAAACATATTTCTGTGAGGTTGATCACCATTTCGATTGCCTCTGAACATCTAGAGAGAGATATGATCTTACAATAATTTTACATAAATAAAAATGAGAAAGTAAAAATTCATGCATATGAAAGCCAAATTAAAAAGAAAAGCTATAAAAAACACCAATACCTCATTTATGTCAAAACTCTGATCTATGTACAAAATGTCACATCTTTGAGACATTCATCACTTTCATAGAAACAATTGGTGTTCTTATGGAAAAGATCCAGTAAAAAGTACATGTATTTGGATTAAGAAATTTAGAATTCAATAAAATATGAACAAACAATAGTTAAGAAAATCTTTAAATTCTTGTTCTGCATTTGGAAAGCTTTAGCAAAGGTGAAAGTGAGATGATGAACAACCATTCCAATCTTAATTAACTTTTAAACGCCAGATTTATTTTGGAGTATTTTTATTTGTTTTATGGAAAAATCACATATCTCATGAACTATTGGAATTAAATGTTCAAATAAAAGCATTTTATAGTAAAAATAATGATGAATTGCATGCTTCCTTTTTAGTGGAAAGAAACACATCAAAAAAATATTATGCAAAATATACCTCAATGAGTTATTGCATTTTGCATGTTCTGCATTTAAAGGTTAAGTAACAAATAGGAAAATGTTATATATACATTTAGAATTGTAACAATAAAAAACTTTCTTCTCACAAATCTAAATTTGTGTTCCAAAATACTTTCATTCTCTACAATAAATTATTACATTGGTGAAATAGAGTAAAGAGTAATGTGAGTTGTTCATTATCCTATTCATGTTTCAAAGTCAGTTAAAATATTAAAATTAAATGAATTATGTCATAACATTTTCAAAATGAGCAACTTTAGATTTTAACCATTTGATTTTAATCTGAGTTTCTGATTACTGTATTTACTCATATACCACACACCTTTTTTTCCAAAATGTCGGTAAGAAAAAGGGACTGCACATTTTACGTGAGAATTTTTGAACAGGTTATATAAATTGCGAATATCAATAGTCAAGTTGCTGAAACACACTTGCGTCTATGTTTAGACACACAAAGAATTCTACGAAGTATATCAGCAAAGTATTTTGACGATTGAGATGATGTTATATTTTTATTATATTAAAGCTGTACCTTTTAAATTAGTTTTAAGTTTATTATTGCTACTCAAAATAAGCAATTACATCGTTAAAATATTACTAAAAATTTCTACCTATACTTTTGTCATTGCCAATGGTGTGACTGCACCAGGCCCCACAATTAGGGAAGCACCAAACTCGTAAAAAATATTTGTTGTTTGTACAGTACATACATTTAAAAAGTAGGAAAAATATAAAACAGCCATAGTGAGAAAGGTCGTTTAATTTATTTGAATTTACTATTAAAATTTTTGTATGCGAGCCCCGCAATTTTCCTAGCCGGCTGTTTGCCGGAATAAGTTGCCATCTGGTATCTGTGCTCGCCAAATTCATTGTGAGCCTTTGATGCTTCTTTAACATAAGACAGACATCTACCGAGGAGATTTCTGCTAGCATCGGCATAAAGACATAACCCAATAATTGTCACACAGATAGGAGGGAGAAGATGCTTAACTTGGGCGGAGCTTGTTTCAAGGAGGAATTGGTGAAGAGGCTGACTTTTGTTTTAATCCCAGATGTCAACTTATTATTATTTATTTTTTCCCTTCGAACTGGCCCAAAAAAGGGGTGTGCATGTACACGAGGGCACATGGTACATAAGTAAATACTGTATTTCAGAAGCAAATTTACCGTATTTACCCGAATCCAAGACGAGGTTTTCCAGATTTCAGCTTGCGAAAATCAGGGATTGTCTTAAATTTGAGTACAAAGTCATATACCATCAATACATTGGGGTCAATTGATCACGCATCAATTCACCGCACCTCAATTCGTCACATGATAAACTCATTGCACGTCAATACATCACTCGACAAACTCATCATGAATCAATTCATTGCTAGACAAATTCATCACGTGACAATTTCGTTGAAATAAATTTGCCGCGAGACATTCGTCACAAGACATCCGTTGTGAGACAAATTGGAAGGCGAGACACCATGATGAATTTGTTGAGAGATGAATTGATGCGAGATGAGTTTGTTGTGCGATAAATTGACGCGTGACGAACTAACCCACGACAAATTGATGCAAGACGAAATGACCGCGACGAGTTGTCATAGAACCGTAGGGAGTATGGTTATGCGTTTAATCAGTTTTTTTAAAACAAATGAAACGATTAAAATAATTTTATTTTTCATTGCAAACTTACGATCTGGAATTCAATTAATAAAGCCTTAATTAAAAAAAATATATTTTAAAAATTCTTTTTTGTTTCAGAAAAAATTGTAACAAACCATTACAATTAATGAATGAACCAGTATACATATAATGAGTATGTGTGTTCGAAATATACACCAAATACAGTCAGTGAGAAATTAGGTCAAAATCTTTTTTGTTTTGGCAGTCTGCTAAAAGAAGGGGGGGTCATCTTGGTTTCAGGTAAATACAATAATATTTTTTAATTATAACAAATCAAGACATTTTTAATTTGACAAACATATTAACATTCAAGATGATTTACATTTTAAAATGTAAGATTCCAACTATATAAATATACTTCAACAACAAAGAATTTTAATTAGTATTACAGATCTAGATCTATGAAGAAAAGTTAGCTATCAGTTAGTACATAATAATCACATGAGATACTACCAAAAATTATTAACCATTTAAATCAGTCAATGGTACAGATGCTTGGTTTATATTTTATGCTCTCCATTAGTTTATACTTGATCTTAAATTATTTAATGCAGCGGGAGAAAATTGGTGTATGCAACCCGCATAATGCCTCGATAAATGAGCAAATCTAAAGATAGTTACATTTTAACCTAAATAATTTATGATAAAATGTATCCATTTTGTGTCAGGAGCATTATAGATGTATACACTACAAACAGTCACGAATTGACAAACCTGAAAGTAAAAAGTTGCGAAATATTCAAGGTGAACATAATGTCAAACTCAGTCCAACATATGAGAAGATCAGTAAAAATGCAATGTCGGATGAGGTCTGACATATAAGCGCAAAGGGTTAGGCCTTGAAACAATACCAAACTGTGTTAAATTTTCTCTAACAAAGGCAAAATATTTTCTTAATTTCCATGACCTTCAAATTAAAAATTATAAATAAAAGAGGTTTTTCCGAAAAAGACAGTACTTTGTGGAACTCCATAGTATGGAAGAAGAAATACATTAAATAAAACATGGTGAAAATTTAAACTTAGTACTATCTCTAAAATGGTTCAATTTTTAGTGTTTTATCTAATACACCTATTCTCCTGATTAACAGATGATTGAAAGGAAGCATGAGAAAAATTAATGACAGAGACAGCAGTTAATTTCCAGAAAAAAAATGCTCAAAAGAACCCTTACCAAAAAATAAATTTAAATGTTACCAAACCAAGACATTTTTTATATATTTTTCAAAACAAGGGCAAGAAAAATTTGTGTAATTCTAGAAAACATGAAAAAGCAAGCAGCAAATTATGATTACGATTACAAAGTGCCTATTATGGGTTATACACATATATTAATGAATCACTGTGAAGAAAATATTGCAATTAGTTTTATGTTAACAAATGTACATCAAGAGGAGATTTCTGACGTAATGCAACCAATTATTCTTTTAAAAGAAGAACAAGAGGTTCTACCAAAATAATTTACCACTAAAACACCATAGTTTGTTAGCCCAAAAATGTATAAGCAGTGATAAAGTAATATTAATTACGTATATGGAATAATTTAGATAAAAAATGCAAGAAAAGTTTTTAAAATATAAAAATTTCTAGAATTACATCACTAATAATTACCATATGCAGAAAATTGTATAATATGCATTTAAATACTAAAACAATTTGCAGTTGGATAATGAGAGATTGATGCCAGAGGGAAATACAATTGGTTTTCAAAAAGTTTGGAAAAATCACACTTGAAGATACCTCGGGTTCTCCGGATGCACTGGCATAACTTTTCCAATTATCTCCATCATCTGAGTACTGAAAAATATATTCTGTGACATATTCCCTTGTTTTTGAACGGCCTTGGGTCACAATGGCTCTTATCTCTTTTCTACTAGCCAGTTTTACCTTAAGGAATTCATAGTAATTGTTCTCCTGAGGGGTCCACGCCGAATTCCCTGCATTGATCAGGGAATATGGCGAGAGAAAAGGAAAGGAAACAGAATTAGTGAAGTTAGTTTCGTGAAACATGCACTGAATATTGGTGCCGCTGAATATTTTGTTAAAAGAAAATGTTAAATCCCGCATACCACAATGCATTGCTTTCTAATTACCACAAGGTTTGGAAACGAGTGACCTGAATTTTTAATAGTTTTTATTAGTTCATGTAGTAAAAGCATAACCATGACATGCAGATGAATTTTACAACATTATCTTAAATGTCATTTTAAAAGAGCCAAAAGTTACACAGACAATGTTTAAATAGATAGTTCTATCTATCCATTAGAGATAAGCAATGCTAATGCACTAAGTGCATATGTTTCAATTGACGTAGTAGTAATGAACAAATAACTATTTTGTCATTAATAAATTATGTAAGGTTTGAAAAACTTGCTGAGAAGTTATAATAGGGTATACATTTACCGAAGAAATTGCAAAATCACACCTTAAAGTTAAGACACTGCAGAACAACGATTTTGAGGATACGAGCTAATTCTTAATGGGGTGTACAAAACGCAAGGTCCAAATTACAAAGCCCTTTCTCTGTAAACAATATTTAATGGGTTGCATAGCTTACACATTGATCGAGAGATACATTTAAGACTACAGCTTCTTGACCTACACAGTTGTGGTGCTGTCAGTTTAAATGCTTTCTTTAAGTAAACAGGGAATTGGCTACGACATTTAACTAATCAACACTACGTAATCAACCAGAAACTCAGTTCTAACTAAATAATATTACATATCAAAAAAAGAAGTGACACTAGGTTAGCTAAAGTACTCCTTGGAACATATTTGAAGCTTCTTGTCTAATAGCTACCTTTATGTTGCCATCAGAAGCCTTGTAATCAGCATAGTCAAGACCATTGCTCCCATAGCTGATCCCATACTCCATGACATATTCAGATGAATGAGGCCTGCCCTGTGTGCTTACACCTGTCACATTCATCACCTGACCCAGGTCAATTATGAGATACTGGTCAAAATCTGAACTAGCGGCAGTCCATGCATTTCCGCCTGGGAGCAAATCAACAGAAATACAGAGGTAAAAAATATCAAAATAAAATTACATGAACCATGCATCATTTAAATAAAAATAAAGCAACATTAAAACAGTGGAACTACCACTCAAACTGATAATCTACTTTTGATCCTATGATTCATATAACACTAATAAGTATGCATCTCATGCATTCCAACGCTGACTTATATACTTTATTAAAATGATTGAGAATGAGTCAGCCTTAAAAATCTAAAACAAGTGAATGAACTAAATGTAATAAAGTGAAATACTGTTTATGAAACATTTCTAATAATAGAAGAAAGCTAAGCTAGTGTAAAGTAGCTTGGAATTCTTTTATTTAAACATTAAGCAAGCATATACATCAAACTTGCCAAATAATAAATGCATACCATGTAGCAAAAAACAACCAAAGAATGTTACAATGCAATATTTCTAATAACATCAGCATATTATAAACTGAGAAACACATACAATAAGTAAATAAAAGATGCAGATAACTCAAACAGGCTTTTCCTCCTTCAAAAAGAAATTTTTACAAAATTCTAGATCTTCTGGAGTGACAGGTGTGCTCCCAGATAAAATTTCATGAAAATCAATGTGTTTAAAAGGAAGATTTTCGACACTCAAATGACCATATTGAGTTTCTTTGCTTTTACAAAGAGCAACTGCTACACAGTGATCCTTATCTAAAAGTGATTCTTCAAAAGTCCAGTCATTTAAAACAGCACCACAAACACACACTGTAGAGTCAGATGTAACACAATTCATAGAAAGTATCTCAGAAGGAATATTGAAACTTATCTGCTTCAAATCCACAGTTATTCCAGTACCAGTAGCTTTCACATAGCTTTCTTTTAAACACCAATTCCTACAAAACATGGACAACATACATTCATCCTTAAGTCTACATTCTAAAGCATACTTCCCTGCTCCCCTAATTGTTTCCCATTCTTTAGCAGAAAACTGTCGAGACATTATCCTAAAAAAGTCATATAATCCTTTCCCTCCCGTATATTCCAACTTCATTACATCAACACCAAGCTTTAATTCATCTTTACACATCTCACCAGCAAGAACAGTGAAGTTACCTTGGTGTGAAACATTAAAATAAGGTTTAAATTCAAAACTCCGCAAATCATTGATTAAATATGGCTTGCCAGAGTTGTCTCTACCAAAGAGAATTTCCTCATAAGGAATACCAGTAGCAACTGCAACATATTTCCTCATCATAAGTCGACCAATTAAAGAAGCTTTCGCATCTTTTTTATAAACAAACCGCCCTATTCTATCTTTCTCTTCCAACTGAATGCATCGTGTCGCTCTAAACAATTCCGACTCTGTTGGATTCCAAGACCCAAAATCATATGCCCACCTTACTGAATGAGCCATTTTATTAATTGGGGACTTGAAAAGTTTTGAGCACTCCATTGCGGCTACAGTCGGGCAATTAAATATGATACTAAATTAATATTAAAAAATTTTCTCGAATGTTTTTAAAGAAAAATCGTAATGTTGTATTTAACTGTAAAACATCGACGTGCACAGATAAATTTAACTTTATGTCTTCTCAAGTCGAAGTTATCTTGTTAATTCCCTCTTTATTACCGTCTAATATAGCATTCTGAGGTCCTCGGTCGCGAAGTGACGAGGTGGCAGACAGTACAGCTTTATGCAAAAGTGGAAGATTACATTCATCTGAAAGAAATCACAATATATAAGGATAATTCTTATGCTAGAAATATTATTTCTACGACGATAAGTAACATGCTTAACCATAAGCATGAATGTTGTTTAATCAAAAGACAGTGACCAGAGTAATATCCAAAAACTGCTTCTAATACCTAATAACGCTTGAAATTGACTACCGCCATGTTGCTATATAAATATTAATACATCTGTAGTTTTAATTACAATAGTATTACAAATAATGGAATATATAACGGTTAATAACTTCAATAATGTAGATTACCTGCTTTGGCAATGTTAATCATAGCAAAAATTAAAATTAATGCACATAGCCTACAGGACGCCATAACGATACACAAAACCACTCCCTTGCATTACACACAACTGAATGAAATAAATGAAAAACTTCATCCGCATAAAAATTGAGCGAACTGCGGATCTACGCGCGTATAAAAAATTGGCGTAACATTATAGTATAGCGTCTTTTTGAATTATTCACTGAGACTCAGTGCGCTTACCAAACATAATACAGGGTTTTTCCGTAGATTTATAAAATATTACTGATTTAAGCATACGGAATCTATGCAGACATTTAAGAGGAATTACACGGTCTGCTTTACCTCAGTTTTAACTATAAAAGCCTGGACTGCACAGTTAAACTGACAATGAGTATGTGAACTGGAAATCAGTTTTCGTTTTCTAATTCACACACTCAATTTTAATTCTGCAGCCTAGGCTTGTATATACGATAGGCTTTTATAGTTAAAACAGCGTGTAAACACCCCTTTACATTCGAATAGTGGTCAACTTTTTAAAAATTAGTCATCAGTCTGTGCGCCTATCACATGTTGCTCATACCCACTCAAACCGCAGATTCGGCATAAGCATTGTAATCGCCGGTAAAATATACACGTGCTCATTTGTTAGATTTTCATCGTCGATGGCTATATTTGGTAGTTGATTGTTTTTTTACGTTATTCAGTATATTGTCGCCACAGTTAAAATATTATTGAAAGTAATGTCATTAGGTAACAATGAAGACAAATTGCTTTAGTAGCTTTTTTGTGCTTGTCAGTTAAGTGAAGATTTACAGTCTAGTGTGGAATTGTGTAACAGTTTCATTATGATATGAAAATTAATTTAATGTACGAACATTACTTAATAGAATACTAATCCTAAGATGATAAATTATTCGGAAAGGCCCTTTTGAAGGTTAGGATACTATAGTTAAGTCATCGGAAATAATTAAGAAACTTGGCGATTTGGTTTTAATTGAAGGTTATATTACACAAGCTGAGATAACATCGTGTGAGTTTGTTTTATACTTATTCTGCGCGTTAATTTGCACTTTATATGTTTTGGACGTTGGTGCATTTCTTCCTCTTATTTGCGTACAATCTAAGTTCGGTTTGTTATTTTAGTTACGGTTAAATGTTTTACGGCATTCTTTAGATGGCAAATTTAAGTGCTACAATTGTTGAATTTTGTTTCAACGTAGATTTGAAAATTTTAATCGGGCGGCTAACGTTTCATACATCACGGGGTCATGGGCGTGTCAATGAGAGGCGGTTGCATGTTCAGACACATTATTGGATGAAATACTTCAAATAATAAAGTAGAAGCCCCTCAAATTGTGAACATGGAGGCCCTGAAGCTTTCATTGCAAGTAGCGGGTTGTCTTACCACAGGGATATAATAGCATTATATATATATATATATATATATATATATATATATATATATATATATATATATACATATATAATCGCATTTAAATATCTAATTCATTGGCATATTTGATTGAATTACATTAAGTTTGAAAACTTTACATCAAAGTACAGAATTTTAAGTTGAAATTGATGTAAGGTGATGAGACTGAGGTCTCTTTGCATTCTACCTCATTTACTTGATTGAATTTCCATATCTTCTTTAGTCTTTGACAAAAATGTTCCAGCAGCTTGTATTAAGTTTAGTAATTCCAATAAGTCTCAATCAAATCATTGAAACTTTTTGTATTTCTTTGTGGGGAAATTTTAATTCTTCATATGGTTGAAGGTTGTTTAAAACCATCTCAAGGGCTTCATGAAGCCTTCTGGATATAAGTTGAGAACATGTACAGTAAAAGAAAAAGATATGGAATGAAAGAAATTAGTGAATTATTAAAATTTTAATATGACCATGAGAAAATTTTATTAAAATTAAATTACTTAACAAATCATGTTTACAGAATGTCTTTGTGTTGTTATTAGAATTAATTAACATTTTCAGGTGTATCCAAATAAAGTGTAGGTATATAGACACCAATGTTTGCATAAAAGTGTTCGGTAAAGGCACTGATATAAATCTGAATAATAACGAATTTAATAACAAGGTTCATGTTATGATTTGACTTTTAAATACAAGCAGTATAAAGAACCCATTTGCAGTTAAAATTGATACCTATATGCTTTCAATTATGTGAAGATTTATAAGACTCATGCGACAGAATTCTAACTTAAATGTATCTGAAGTCTTAAATTAAATCAAAAAGACTCATTTATGCTCCTACTAATTGTAATTTCTATGTGATCTTTAAATTCTTATAGAGAAGTGTTTTTCAAACTCTTCAGGTCAGAGATTTTATTAACTTGCAATGGAAAGTAATATATACCAAGAAAACCATTTGGCTAATAGGCAAAGTCCAATCCTTGTGTTTTTTTTAATATCTCTCAGATGTTTATGCAATGAGTACTTTAATTTTCACAATCCTCAAAGCTCAAATTATAATGTTATGTAACTCAGTACTGAACATGACTCACACTTTGAATGACACTACTATGATATAATAAAAACAAATAGAAATGTCGTTAATGCTATTGTTGAAACACTTGAACCTTGTATGGGGAATTGAGCATAGAATTATTTAAAACTTTTAATTTTCTCTTCAGGGTTTAATTATAATGTCTAATTTGCAGCTATTGTGACGTACCTAATGGCAGGTCTCATGAAAAGGGACAGTTCAAATGTTGAAAATAAGTATTTAGGAAAGGCATTACAAAGAAAACCTCAATTAGTTGATTTATGTGAAGAAGATAAAAGAAGAATTGCCCAATTAGTCGAAGAAATAGCAAGGCAAGCATTTTTTATTTTGAAACATTTTAAAGATCATGAATTATAGAAACCCTTGGGTTTGTGCAGTTTTTAACAATTTGTTCCTTGATTGGGTAAAAAAACTAGATCTCAAGAAGAGAAAAAAGCTTTGAAGAATGAGCTTGTAGAACTTGGAAAGAATAATTCAAAATTACTTGACCAAATAGAAAAAATGAATGTTTTACATAGGAATCAACAGCTAGCTTCTAAAGAGGTGAAGGATGAAATTAGTGCTTAAGTTACATTAAATTTCTAATAAATTTAAGTTGATTAAAAATTAAAAGAGCTCAAGGCATATAAAAAAAAGATATCATCTATAAGTTACCACCATTCATTGAAAATCTAGTTCAAATTATTTCCTTAGTTTATTATTGGAAAGTGATAAGAATCGAGTATAAGTGCTAACAGCTTCCTCAAAAACATCTATTTTAGTTATTATCTGTTTAATTTTTAAAGAAATATAAATCCAGAAAAATCTTGTGAAAAATATAAACAGTGGTTAGCATCAATGCTTTTTTCTGCTGGAACGCCATTCTGGAACCTATATTATGAAAAAATACCAATTTTCATAACTTAAAACAAATCAATCAAAGTTATTTGCAATGCAATAGCGTTTATTCATATTGTAAAATCACATTTCTTTGCTGATAATTTCTAGAAAATATTATGATCAATCATGGCGTCCTCGGGAACTTTTTCAGGGAGGGGGGGGGTCAAGAGGATAGGCAAGCTCCCACTGTCTTTCAAGGTGGAGGGGGCAAGGGTATAGGCAAGCTCCCGTAGCCGGGTTTGGCGGGCATAATATTTTAGTGGTTTGCTTCAAGCATATTGCAGGGAGCTCCAACCTGCTTGCATGACCTCAGAAAAATGACTGTGTTAATCCCCTGACCTAAGCAGACATCAATGACCCTTGACACAGGCTTGATCCAGAGGGGGACAACTGCCTCCCCCCCCTTCCAGTGGATGCCCATGTGATCAATATATGTGCATAGTAACTCCTGTACAGAAAGGAGTGTGTGTTGTGCTGTTTCATGCTTATCATCTATAATTTGATGTTGAAGTCATTAAACTTCCTAAAACTTTGAGATTTATATCCTGTGTTTTGTAGTGAGTTATTGAGAAATTTTTTTGATATTGAAACAAATATTTAGGACTTATGCCTGCATTTGCCTTTAACATTTGTATTTGCTGCCAATGCAATGATTTATAATATGTATCTTCCTACGTTATCCATCATCTTTAAAAACCATCCAAAATTATTTTATAAATGGTATAGTTAATGGCATTTAGTTAAGTTTCAAAATGAAACAAATATCAAATTTCAATGAAGATATTTATTATGTCATTAAAACTACAGTCAGTTGCTAAATTGTATTGATAATTTACCACCTAACCTCATACTTCATCTTATAATGTAATCATCGAAAGTATATTATTTAAAATTAAAGATAAAATTTATAAATAATTTTGAATGATTTAATCTTTGCAGATTTCTTATTTAAAAGATAATTGCAAGAAATTAGAGATAGATAATATAAACCTGCAGAAAAAGTGTGATGAGTTGCAAAATAAAATAAGAGAAAATAAGGCAGAGCATTTAAAAGCTTCTTCACAGGAACAACAAAAATTAATTGCTAAGATGCATAAGCAAAAGAAAAAAATTAGAAAGCTTATTAAAATGATTCAGATTTTGGTACGTGAATTAAATTGAACTTATTATAAAATTAACAGATACACCAAAAGATAAAATTCAAATGATAAATGTCCCTAGTTATATGGCATAAGTACCTAAATTAAAACTTTTTTTGGTAACTGTGATGTAGAAAAAGTAGCCTTTGTCTTAAACTTAGTTCCAAGTACAGTAGGCCCTCACTATCAGTGAGGGCTACATTCCCGGAAAACAGTGCAGTTGCCAAAACTGCAGATAACAAAACCAAGGGCATATGGGAAAAATGGGTTTGGTTCTCGGCTCATAGGGAAAAGGAGGGTAAGATTCCTGACCCAAAGCATAAACATATTATTGAATGAGTAAATACGTATGAGTATATACATAAGTGACACGACATCACTGCAAGGCCCAGTCATAAAAGTATACAATGTTGCTTCCAAGTGTGTGTGCCACCTCCTTGGAGGCCACATCCACAAAGCATGTCGTGTGGCCTCCTCAATAGTTTTCTGTCATTCATAAACAAACTTAGCACTAATAGAGGCATCTTGTACTTGGACAGGATGAGAAAGAAATTTTGGCATAGAGTGACGTAAAATTACCGGAATTTGTTTTGAATTTCAAAGTATAAAATATTTCTAAATTATAGAGTGACTAATATTGTTTAAATTACGTATTATTTATTACGAAATTACTAGATCATTTGAGTACTAATATATATCATTTTTGCAAAATACAACAAAGTTTTCATGATAAAAATGTTTGATTGTCATTTGATATAAAATAAGAAATTATTGTTTTCTTATTATTATTAATATATGCCAAAAATTCCAGCTTGCATGCTTAAATTGTCGTAATTATGGTGCTATAATTGTGCTCCAGAGATATTTCATTCTAGACATTATTCATCCTTCTATCAAACTATGAAGAAAACAAGAAAAGGAGATGTAACATGTGATTTGGTGAGAGAAATAAAAGGATCAAAATGTAGTCAATTGTTTCGGCCATTACTTTGTAGAAATTCATTATTAAGAATTAAAAATAACTTTGTAAATTCCTACAGTACTTTTATTAAAAGACTCCTGATGATGATGCAAAGTGTCAAACTCTAGATAGAGTCTCTTAATAAAAGTATTGTAGGAATTTACAAAGTTATTTTTAATTCTTAAGACTCAGAATGAAAATTTTTCTTTACAGTCACTTAGTTTGCATATTCTGTATTTTGAAATATTTTATAATTTTATAGGCACAATAATGGTCTGAAAAAGAATTAATATTCAAAGATGCACATATTTTTAGTCTTAAAATATTAAATTATCTTACTATTAATATACAGTAAAAGTCCATTATAATGCTGCTTCTGATTACATATATGGATTTGGATATAACATGGGGTAAACCATGTCTTGTGAAATACATATGTAAATTTCTAGAAAATATTATGATCAATATATGTATATATGCACATAATAACTCATGTATGGAAAGGAATGTGTGTGTGCTGTGTTGTTACATGCTTATTTATGTTGTTAATAAAAGATGTATGCCTTCTTGTTGGTTTTTCAATTATGCATCTTTATAAGAGGTGGTTTTTATTATTAAGCAGCCTGGCAGTGCAAATCTTTGATGTATCATGGATAAGCCTGTAACATGGGTCTAAACATGTCCCCTGAAACTCACATTATAAGGAGCTTTTACCGTAGTTGGCATGATAAAACCTTTGTACTTCATGAATTAGGCATATCTTTTCACTCCTGTAGCCATTGCAATCTCAATACATAACGGTATTTATCTTATGTATTTATAAAATTTTTATGACATCTACCATAATTCTTATCTGCATAGCATTAATTGCACTATTTAATAAGCTCATTAGAAACTAAAACATGACTGAAATTGCAAATCCACTGAAATTGTAATCATTGTGAGTGGATATGTAATAAAGTTCAATAATGAAAATGCATTGTTGGAATTCACATTGCATGAGGTTTTACTGTATATATTGGCCAATTTTCACTATTAATTATTTAAAATTTTTATTTTAATGTTTTTGCGATGAATGATTGCATATTATTTCCTTTTTGGGGATGAGTGGATTGGAGTATCATTATTGAATACTGTAATAATCTCCCATTCATAATGTAAAAATAAAGGCTTATTTGGTAATTCCACATAAACTTCATTAAAAACAACCTAGGTTTTGTTGCAATGCAACAACAACAGGTGAAGTAAACTCAACCGGTAACAATTTATAGTAATAGGTATAATGGGTAGGTGGGGGAGGGTGAGTTGGAGGAGGATAATGAAAATAATTGTGGAGCGAACGATCATTGGAGGGAAGGTGTGATTGTATCTTCGTGGGAAGGGGAGAGGGAGAAATCAGTTGAGCTCAGTGAAGTCCAGTAAGTTAGATAATGAGAAGACAATGGGGATAATTGGTAGGAATAATTAGATTAGTGGGAGTTTGAGAAGTGGAGAATGAAAAGGATAAAATATATCATTTACAACTTCACAGTTTTTTTAAGCCTTGCACTGTATAATTTCCAATTGTTCCAGAATATCAAGCCTGGGTCCTTTTTTTTTCATAATGCAGGAGTTTACCAAATAAGTCTCTTTATTTTTACATTATGAATAAATTCCACCAAGTGACGCCTGAAACCATTAACTATCTCCAATTCAGTCTAAAAGATGCAGGCTGATTTTGAAAGTCATTTTCCTGGAAAAAAGTGCATCTTATAGCCCAAAAAATATGCTATATGTAGCCTTGAATTAGGCAACTACAGCATTTAGATACCTATGCATGTGACACAGTAGCGGATTTACAAATCTTTCACCCTTAGGCATTTAGATATTTATGTCCTCTCTCACTTTCCTCTTTTCCAAATTAAAATAAAACAGCTACTTTTTATTAAAAGTTATAATTCATTAATCATTCATCTCTAAATAGACATCACAGTTAAAGTTTTTAATAATATTTTTTTGACCCTATTCAAATAATAAATATAAAATATTTTAACGTAAAATGAAAAACCTGTGCCCCACTAATCATCTGTGCACTTAGGCACTGTCTACCCCTGCCTTAAGGTAAATCCGCTATTGATGTGACATGAGAAAACTTGAAGCCCATGTGAACACATGATTTTTTCATCAGGTATTAAATTTGCTGCTTAACACTGGTATTTATTTATTTATTTAAAAACATAAGGAAACCTCGTAGGTCTCTCACACTTTCAACAACGAAATCTGAAGACAAACAATAGGACAGCAATATAAAGATCTATAGTAATGATATAACAAAAATATTACTCATAAGAAATATCACTGCAAATAAGAAAATTCAAAAGTTTCAAAAAGGAAGGAGAAATAATGAAAAAAAATCACAAAAGAATCACAAAATAGCTTTACATCTGTTCCTAAAAACATTTACACTGTTTGGAAAGGGCTTAAATAGCTCAGCAGGCAACTCATTCCAGTCAACAATAGTTCTGTTTAAATCACCATCATCATAGGTAGTCTGTCCGTAGACAGGTCCGTGATTATTCTTGGTTAAACCTGGTTCTACATATACTCCTATTTTCTGCTGTCCTCTTCATATATTGATAGCTCTCTTTCCCTTTCAAATCGTCTATGAGCTGAAACCTTTTCCTACCTCTTTCCCTTTTCCCATCTAGTTTTCCTTCTAACACATCTTTAATCATACTCTCTCTCCTCAGGTAATGTCCAACCCAGTTAGCCTTCCTCTTTCTGATAGTCTGTATAATCATTCGCTTCTCTCCTATTCTTCGTAGCACTTCATCGTTTTTCATCCTATCTGTCCATTTTATCTTCAACATTCTCCTCCAAGTCCACATTTCAAAGCTTTCCAAGTATTTGATGTCATTTTTCCTTAGCGTCCATGTTTCTGCCCCATACAATGCTATACTCCATACGTAGCATTTTATCAACTTCTTGCGAATATCTTCCCTTATATTCCCTGTAAGCAGGTATTTCTTTCTTCTGAACACCGCTTTTGCTTTTCCTATTCTAGTTCTGATCTCATCCGTACATTTTGCTTCTCGTGTTATGATGCTTCCAAGGTATTTATATTCTGAAACTTGTTCTAAAGGCTTTCCCCCAATACTTATGTTCAGATTCTCTTCTTTACCCGATATTTGAATGACCTTGGATTTTTCTGTATTTATTTCCATACCGTATTTTCTACCTGTTATCACTAGTCTATTTATAATTTTTTGTAGATCCTCTTCCTTTCTTGCTAGAAGTACTTGATCATCTGCATATTTTACTGTTCTTATAATCCTTCCTCCAATTTTGAAATTTCCTTTGCCTTCCAAAGCTTCTTGCATTAGACTTTCTCCGTATATATTGAATAGGGTTGGCGATAGGCAGCAGCCTTGTCTTACTCCTCTACCGATATTTATTCCGCAGGTGTCCACATTCTCAAACCTGACTTTTACAATTTGATTCACATATAGATTCCTAATCAGTCTCCTGTCTTTCCAGTCTACACCTATATCCTTTAATATCTTCATCAACTTTACCCAATGTACTCTATCAAAGGCCTTCTGCCAGTCTACGAAACATGCGCAGATACCTTGACTGTACTCTATTGCCCTTTCTGATATGATTCTAACTACTCCTATAGCATCTCTAGTTCCTTGTCCTTTTCTGAAACCGAATTGATCTTCCCCTATTATTTCTTCTGCCTTTTTCTCCGGCCTTTTATTAAGAATCCTCGTGATGATCTTCGATGTGTGTGACAGAAGGCTTATCGTTCTGTAATCTTTACACTGCATTGCCTTTGGCTTCTTCTTTAGAGGGATCATTGTTACTTCTGGGAAATCCCGAGGCCACTCTCCCGTGTCGTAAATCTTATTAATTAATTTCGTGATCGCTTTTAGTCCTTCTGATCCTATGACTTTAAGTATCTCAGCCGGTATTCCATCGCTGCCCATGGCTTTCCCCTTCTTTTGTTCCACTATCGCTTTTTCTACTTCGCTCTCCATAATACTTGATCCTAAGTTGTCTTCTTCAATGTTTTCCTCATCTTCCAGTTCTATTTTTGCTGCTCCTGCCTGTTTGCTGTATAATTCCTTAATGTATTCTTCCCATACCTGTGCTACATCCTTAGTTTCTGAGACTATCTTCCCATCCGTATTCATAATTCCCATACCATGAATTCCATTAGATTTCTTATCTTCTAACTCGAGTGCTCTAGTGTACATCATATCGTACCATCCTAACTTCTCCATTTGTTCTATTTCATCACATTTTTCTTTTATCCAATTTTCTCTAGCTATATCTGTTATTCTTCTCAACTCATTGTTTATACGTCTATAGTTGGCTCTACCTTCTTCAGTGTTAACGTTTTTTCATTTTCATCTCTCATTCATTTTCTCCAGCATTTCTTTCGTCATCCATGGTTTTCTGATTTTCTTCTCTTGTTTTCCAATCTCTTTATCCAAGGTATCCTTGATACTGGTTTTAATTTCATCCCATTCTATATCAACGGTCTTCGGTTTGTTTTCCAACTTTCTTAGGCTATCTTCCAACTTCATGCTGACTACATCCTGCCTTTCTTTCAGTTTTTCTAGGTCCCAGGTCTGTCTTTCTCTTCTGAATCTTCTGAATCAATGTCCGCTCCTTGAAATGCCTTGGCGTTCTTTATGCTATTCCTGGATCTTTGTTTTACAAGGATGTAATCTATTTGGCATTTAATTCTATCTCCTGGGCTTTTCCATGTGTATAACCTTTGTTTATGGTTTTTGAACCATGTATTGGTCACTACAAGGTCATTATTGATGCAGAATTCTACGAGTTTCTCCCCTCCTCGATTTCTCTTTCCAAGTCCGTATTGCCCGACAACATTTTCTTCCTGTCCTTCTCCGACTATGCTGTTCCAATCTCCCATTATTATGCAGTTTACCTTTCCTCTTCCGTCTTCTTCATAAATTTCATTAATTTGCTCATAAATCTCATCAATTTCTTTATCTTCATGAGCTGACATTGGCATATATACCTGGATTATCAGCATGTCCACTGGGACTGCTTTTAGCTTTATTGCCATCAGTCTATCGTTCGTTGCTATTATCTTTGTCACACTTTTCATCATATCTTTCCTAAGTACCAGAGCTACTCCCCTTTCCCCACTATTTCCTCCAGAATAAACTACCGTGAATTCTTCCGAGTCAAACTGTCCTTCTCCCTCCCATCTAGTTTCGCTTAGTTCTATAATGTCAACTCTATTTCTTCTCATTTCTTTTTTCAAGTTCTCTAGCTTTCCTGCTTTTCTCATAGTTCTTACGTTCCAAGTCCCTATTCGTAAATTACTTTCGACAAATGTTTTCCTCAAGGCAGTCCCCGCCTGGAGATACGATTGGGGGACTATTTTACCTCCGGATTGTTTTACCTCGAGAGAACTCATATTGTCCAACCATATAATCATTACTAGGGATTGTAATGTGGTAGTTTCCCTCTTGCTTTCCACATCGCAGTACTGTAGCCATTCAAATCGTCCTGATCCCGCCTACAGCTGTATTAGATATAGACCCAACCAACATCATTTGTTTTCGGCTCTATACCATACTGACAGTACTGCTGCCTACTGCCAGGCACTGATGATAGTTTTTTTTATAAAACCTCCATTCGAGGGGTTTGAACCCCCAAACTTTGCAATAGAAAGCCAACACGCTAACCACTACACCATCAGTGCATCCTGTTTAAATATGAATATTTTTTATATTTGTTTTCTACACTTAAATTTGTAATTGTGATCATTTTTCCCTTTAAAAGATGGTTCTTCCACCTCCTTGTGTAACTCACTCCATGCTGCATCCATATTTATTATATTAAAAAAACCACAGACTCTACTCCATTTCCTTCTCCTTTGCAAGCTCTCCCAGCCCAGTATTTCTAGCATCTACGTCACGCTATCCGTTCTCCTGTGCCTACCCAATACATATCTAGCTGCCTTTCTTTGAACCTTATCCTGCTTCCTGATTGCTCATTGTGGCCATTTTCATGAATATAACTTCTGCTTTATAAATGGGACGCTAATTTATTTTCATCTGAATTAAAATATTAACAGCTGTATTTTACTTTATTTTCAGCATAAAGAAGTTAAAAGATTTAAATCAAGAACAAATGCAGTTTGTGATGTGGCGGTTCAGTTTCCAGAAGAAAATATTGTGTGTGTAATCATTGCTACTAAATAAAAAATAACTTTTTGGCTGAAATTAATAATTAAAGATAAATAGGTTACCATGTTTACACATTTTGTATTTTATTCACGCTTATTCTTGTAAATTAAATTCACCTCAAAAAGCACATTCTAATATTTTATGACTTTAGCCTCAGCACAACTTAATTAGTAATATCTTCAGCTTTTTCTGCAGAAAATAGTTTTTGCATTCATGACAAATTTTATTATATCAACTGTGTTTTATATACTTTGCTTTTATTCTTATTATAACAGGAAAAATAAAGAAACTAAAGGATCAGTGGTTAATACTGGTGACATCTACTTTAAAGTACTTCAGAGCACTTCTTCCACAAGTATAAAAAATGAAAAATTGAAGATCAATGAAAAATCATTAACTCGCACAAATGAAGAATCCTTACTCAATGACCTTTTTTTCTGCACAAATGGTAACCTGATTGAGCTTAATGAAATGAAGACAATTTTGAACTGTATGTATTACTCTACATCATGAGGCATTATATAAGTTCTGATTGTTCAGCATGTATTGTGGAGTGGCTGTATATTTAGAAAATGATTTTTTTCCTCGTTGATTGGCTTGCTTAGAGTCTGTAATATATTAATTCCATAGAAAAGCTCTTTAGGGATGGTTTAAGAACTAACAAAATATATAGATGTAATTGTACTAATTAAAAATTTCAGAAAAAAGACAATTCATAATTAAAGGGCAATCTTAGCAAATTCTTCTCATCTACTTAAATGTAAATTTATTTAAAAATTTTCTCTATTTTTTAAATTATTAGTTTGCGTTGTGTGGTGCAATGATTTTTTTCCAGTTTTGACCTATGACTCATTGTCAGGCCAGAGTTTTTCTTTGATGCTTACACCTCATCTATTCATTATAATATTTTAAATGCCTAAAATGAATCGTGTATGTATATAATCAAACACAGTGATGTGCCCAGTACAAAGGGGGATAAAAGTAATTAGCAAAAAGGACTTGCCATCAAAAGTGATAATATAAAAAAGTCATAGTAAGAAATTGCTAAAAAAAAATTTATGGTCATACTTGAATTTTACAAGTTATTTCTTCCAGTAAACTTCGAGAGAGAAGAAAAAAATCAATTCAAAGGACAGTTTAAAAGTCTTTTTTAAGAGGATGTTTTTACTCATGGGAGGAAGTTTTAATAGGTTCTTCTTTGCTGTGAATCCCAGCAATATTCACACAATATGAAAATTTTGATGAAATATATTTCCCCTTCATAATTAGGCAGAAAACATTCCTCATAAAATTTTTAAGTCAAGCTCCTGTTCAAGCCAATGCCCATAATTCTTCTAAAAAAATTAAGCTAAATTCTTCAGGTAATATTTGTGGAGGAATTATATATTATAAATATGGCTAATAACTTAATTGATTTTAATTTTTACAGCATAATTACTGGTATTTCGAATGAACCATGCAAATTATCTTGAAATATACTGTGTGATGTTTTATTGAAAATCATGTTCAGAAAAATATACAAGAACCTATTTACATATTAATATTTACAACGAATTCTCCAATTTACACTTACAGTTATGTTACACATATATAAGAAAATTAGAACTGAAATTATATGGGTAATATTCTCTCAACCAAGAGATGTAAATTATACAAACTTTCTCAAATAACTATTATATGGACTCTTGATGTAAATGAAAAGCATAAAACTAATTCATGGATGCCAGTGGTTTTCTCAATCATAAAATTTTTACCTGTAATTCCTCTCATTTACTCCTCAAAATGGAATGGAATATTGTCAAATTAAAAATAACTTAAAACTAGTTTTATGGTTAGACTCACACAGATTTCATTTAAATTTCTGTACACCTTACTGAAGTACATTCTGATGGATCAAGTGAAAGCATAGAGTGATTTTTATACATGTTAAAGATTAAACTCTAATCGCAGTTTATGTAGGCATATAGTTTTCTTTTGAGATCAACTTACATTTTAAGAATGAAATACACAAATAATCTGACTGCATAATTCCCCAGTTGTGCAAATTTTTTGTTCTTATATTTAGATAATTGATTTAATAACAGTGTTACAAGTAGTCAATTGAACACTTAATTCATTCTTTGGGGATGTCTTTAGTTATTCACAAATTAATATTATTTCCAAAAATTTTTATTTGATTCATGGATTTGAATAGCAGGGTTTAAATTTTATCAGGAGTGTTTTTATAAAAATATTTCTTTAAAGCCATCAAACATACCAATTTATTGGGTCAGATTACAATATTATGTTTAATAGTAATTTCCATTTCATGCATTTTCGTACTGCCTGATTCTTTTATTTTTGTTACTCTCCCCATAGCTTAGGTTAGTGCAATTATAAAATTCGTATATTTAATTTTATGTTACATATTTTTAAGGCAAATGGAGAAATACACAGTTTAACAAAATTAGTAGTAAGACTGCATATGCATACAAAGGAAATTATTGGTCCTAACCAACAAAGTTTTCACCAATTATGATTATTTCAATTAGTGAGAGACTTAAAATGAATAGTTCACCAATAGGCTGCCTTAATTTGTTTAATGCAGTGAATAAAATTTTGCTTCAATAGTTGAATTTATAGTGAATATAGCTCCTAAGGGTTCTAAAAAGCATTTTTTCCATTGAAATTATCAGGAGATGGCTCAATGAATCATAAACTCTTTTCCCTTATTGGTTTTATTTGCAAATTTTGGGCTTTTAGTTACTCACCTAATGTGAGATATGTGAAAAAAGTTGGATATGTATTTATTAATAAACAATGAATTTCTGTAGAGATAAATTCACTGGAAATTTTCTAATACAATTCTTAAGCAAAGGCACATTGATTAGAAGCTGATGAAATATAAATAGCACCATCAATATTTGCGGTAGCAATGATGTCCAGTCACTGCTAACTTTGGACATTGTGGCACCTTATACTAAAAGTCATAAGACTTAAACAATTAGGATATTTCATCAAAACGTTTAAAAATGTTTATAAAATTCTCAGAGAGCCATATTGCTAGAAATCCGACTTGTCAATCTGTTAATTCTTGGTGAGCAAGCTCAATTAAGTAGCTTTAATGGTAACATATTCCTGTAGGTCACCAGTGATATTAATGGTGGCTGAGGTATTTAAAGAGATTATCTCAACTTGTGGGCAAAAAGTCAAAATCTGCTATGTTATTTTCCTAAAAATCTATTAGCTAATATAATAATTACTTTAATGCGCTTGCTGATTTTTAGCTGTGATTGGGTAGGTAATAGTGCGTTTTGTCTAATCATGTAAAATCACATGCCAAGTTGGAGTCAATGTAAAGTACTTTGAAAGTTATGCAACACTAAACCAGACTGCCTATATAGATTCAGTGTTATTTGGTTTAATCAGTTGATCAAAAACAATATCACTGTAAAAAAATGTAATTAAATGGACCTATGTACTAACAAAAGACGAAGACGTAAAAGTCATTGTACATACTTCTCAGAGATGTGCTGTTCTGAAATTTTGAGAATAATAACCAATCATTATTACAAGTTTACCCAAGCATATCAACAAAAACAAACATTTTATTTGGCAAATAAAATTCATTAGCTTTATAAACATGCTGGTTTGTGTATACAATTGAAGAAATGGCCATGTAGCACAAATAGACAGTACAATATATCATAAAATATTAAATTTTTGTGACAAACTCCTATGGCCCCAGTGATCAAGCTTGGTTACTTTCATCTTTGCTTGTTAGCAGTCACTTTTTTGTGTTTAAGTTGAAATATATAATATTAGCAGTGAACAACAGCTCTTATGATATTCTATATGGTTGCATTTTGGTCAACACTCAACACATTCTTTAAATTAGAGAAGATTGAATAATTCACAGTCAGATTTCTGTAAAATTTGAATTGGGTAATGAAATGTTTACAATATTAACTCATTAAAAGTTATGTAAACTACCAATGCACAAATTAAATTTTATGAAATTATTTGAATCCTGCACAATTATTAAATTAAATACAACACATCTACCATTATTTTGAATGTTTCCCTTTTCAATAATTTAAAATGTATTTGTCATTAAAAATTAATATTGGAGAATAATGTCAAATTTTTAACATATCTTAACACATATATTTAATAGAAATTCCTGGCCATGAATATTACAGTATAAGTAGGATTTTTCCAACTAATATGTTCATATCTTTAGGCCTAATTTTCTATGATGGTCACTGAAATGGGAAATCGTTTTATGATTTCTGAATGAATTCATTTTCTTATGATGAATCCTATTGAATGCTCCATTTACCAATTTTAACATAAATCAATAGTAATTAAAGAATACCTATGAATTTCAGGCTGGTGAATGTTATTTTTAATGCATTTAAACCATGATGCAAGTACTGATGTGAAATTAACTTGTCTTTTTTCATTTCCATTGTCATATCCAATCTGTACATCACTTATGTAAATTAAAATATATGCGATTTCCCATTTCTATACCTAATAAAAATTAATATGAAATAAATTATAATGGAGCTGACATGTTTTACAAATGTTAATATTATTTGTAGTGAAACTCTTTGTCCCAAACAAAACCTTTTAGAACAAAATGCTCTAATAATTAATAGATAAAAAACGTAAGTTGGAATATTGGGAGTTTTAATAATCCCAAGAGAAAAGTAATGTTTATCTTCAAAGCGATGACATGCTGTCAATCTAAATTTGTGAGAGATGTCAGCTGGTGATCCTAAAAATTCCAGCATTATTGAAACTTATTTGACCCCAGTTGTATGATACTAAGTATTCAATTGAATCACAACAATAGAGGATTTTATTAATCAGATAGGCAATTTTTTCTTTAGTGTATTGAAAATCTAAACAAAAATTTTTAAAACAGAAATAAGGACATTTAAAAAAATCATAATATGTACATTCTCCTGCCTCATGCTGACTTAGATTTCCAGAGGAATAATTTTTAAGAGGCAGATTATTTACACATTAATTAAAGTTATTCACTTGAATGAGTTCATTTTCTATATAGTAAAATGAATAACAACTTTTATGCATAGTATAATCAGAAAATAAAGAAGAAAATCAAGGTTATTTAGATATAATTGGGTTTTTAAATAACTTTTTTCAGGGAGGAGCATCAAGAAGAAATAAAATACAAAAGATATTATTCTTTTAATGCTAAATGATGCGTGAAATGAAAGTGGAGCAGTTCATGTTCACCCATTTGTAAGAATTGATTTAAAGTATGTCACCGGAACAAATGCTTATATTATAAAAATATGAAATATCAACCTGAAATTCCATAAATTACTAATGGAAGGCAATGTAAAAAGAATAATTCTCAAGAATTTAAACAGGATAAAAGTATGAAATCAACAGACTTTTCACTTGGGAATTTTTTCGAGTTTTCGAAATATTTATGAATGTTGAATTGAATGTTGAAAGAAGTTTGCTAGTGTAAGATAATTTAATGCAACAAAGCAATTATTTAAAACAAAAAAATGTTACATTGAAATTTTCTGGAAGGCTATATTTATTTTTAAATATTGGGATTTATAAAAGACAAATACATGAAAGATGGATAACTAAGTAGAAAGTGTTCTTCATGAATTATCATGTTGAGATTAAAAATTTTAAAAGCATAATCAGAATATTTAACATTTAAATTAATTTGATTTTGTTTTGTGCATAACATCAGATGAGTTTAGATCCCCTATGTTTCATAGAAGTATGTTTTAGTTATTCTACGTTAAAAAACTTGAAATTTCTTAATAAGATAAATTATTGCATTTTTTGTTAATTTGCAATGAGATATTTTGGTATTTTCTAACAAACTTTCTTCTTGCATGCGATATATGTATAATTATTCAAGTATCACACTAATTTATGCCTTCTCTGGGAAAATCTGTTATCTCAATTACATAAAGAAAACACTTTATTATGCAATGGTTTTCCATAACCTTCTACTATTTACAATAGATCTGTATTTTCCATTAGTATACTTGAATTATGAAATTGACCTCTTCGGTTGTTTATACATCACTTGTGATTCTTATTTCTTAATAGCAAAGGTTTTCTGGGATCAAAGAAGTTTCACTTTTAGTTTTATCTAAGAATTATGAAGAATGCTAATAGCAGTCATTTTATGGACTAGTTAAATATTTTTTGATAAATTAGGAAAAATAAAAAAATTGATTGTTTGGAATTAAAAAGCTCACTGTTGTTATCACAGCCATTAAATAAAATCTTTTCTTTTTTTGACATGAAGCATTTTTATGTCTGATATATATATGCAAACACATTAACAAATTGGTCATGCTAAAATAGAGTTGCCAATATAGTTTTTTTTTAAATTCATTGCTATAAATTCCTTTGGGTAAATTTACAATCATCAGTGCAATCCATTTTTATAAAACTGTTTAGTCAACAGATTTTTGAGAGATAATCTCGTACATCGACTACATTTTATGACTGGACCACATTGGCAGTTAGTCTTGCATAAGACAGCAGTTTTTTATCATAATAAACTGCTCAGCAGGCAATACTTTGGCATTATAAATCATAAAGGAAAATTAGTCTTTCTAGGAAGATTAAAAATATACAATGAAATAATTTTAACATTCTTAAATAAAGAACTTTGCATAAACCAGCTGAAACCTCAATTCACTTATGTTAGAAGTTCTGAGTGCACAATGAGATTGTTTTTTTACAGTATAGGCTTATTAAAGATGAAGTTGTTTATTTTGCTTAAATAAGAATCCTAAGTTTTCAAATAGCTGATGATGAATAAATCAAAAATTTTAAGAAGGGATTTTAACTTTTTGACTTCAATGCTCAAAGGTTTTGCTAATTTATTTACATGAATATAAATTGCTCTACGTAAGAGACAAACTTGGCCGTATAATCAATTTTTATTTTTTAAATCTCTGCTGAAGAATGAATCAAAGGGTTGAGAAGGTTAAGCACCATGAAAGAACACTTTTTAAAATAACTCAATTTGATTAAAGGAGCAAATGTTACTTAAGGTATATACAATATGGCCCAAGCACTCTTAGAAAATATGAACAAATCAACTAAACCAATTTCTTAATGTGTATTAATTTTTTTTAAATGCCAATTTTTTTATTCCAGAATTCTCTCGATCTTTGATTTGCCTTTTGTTACATAAAATAAGGAAGTTGCAAGAAGAGACTTAATCATATGAATAATATGGTGCATTAAATGACGGTTTTCATGTTCATTACTTTAAATAATTTTAAAATGGTATTTTTGGTTGCCTTGGAATGCTATTTATGAGAAAATCTTTTATGATGCATAGGGCTTTCTGCTATATCATTATTTAAACTGTTGTATGTGCTGAGACAAACAATTTTCTTTTCAAGGAAACATTTAATGAATAGATCATCTAAGAATAAATACTGCTCTACCTAGTCATTAAAATTATCAAATATTAAAAATTTAGATGAAAAAAGCTGAACCCATGAAAATCAACAGTTAACTGTGGTCAGCTGTCATAGAAATATTCACTACTCTAACTGAAACTAAAACAAACTGTCTTTTAATGCATGTTTAAATTCTTCATACTTGTATGATATAGCTAGAATACTGTATTTAGTGTTCAGAAATGCCCTTTCCAGCTTATTTTAATTAATCACATCTGTGTAATACCACAAGCAAGTATTATTCATTTGTATCACAATTAAATGTAGTTTTATCATTAAAAAATCTATTAACAAGTTAAACATGATGAATGAATCTGAAACTATCTACTCAGAGTAATTTCCATCATTGCATTTTCCAATATGATTGAGGATCTTCTGCATTGTAATGAATTTTAATCATCTGGCTCAAATATCTAAGAATTACTAAAATTTGGCACAATTCATGTTTATCTAAATCAGAACTGACGATTATTATAAGCATACATTAAGCTTAGTTTTACTGTATCCTGAGTTTGCTGCATTTTCAGATTCATTTTTTGCATATTTAAAAAGATAGGTTTCACTCTTTTTTTTTAGGGAAAATACAAAACATTGATTTACAAGGCCACTTAAATTAGATCGATGTTAGTTATGGTGAAAAGCTACTTGAAGCTGCTCTTGTTCAACATATTTAAATAAAAATATTTTGTCGATAATACTCAATTTATGATTGTTTGATCAGTTTGCTTACAAAGATTGATAGTAATTCTCTCCTTATCCATGTTCTTCAAATTACTCGAAACTTCTGGCACACCAAAACCATGTAATTCTTTATAGACATGTTGCTTTTTTTACCCTGTAGTGAAATATCACTTCCCAAATATCCATTTTCTTGATTATTTATGGTTGGTATGTTTCTATATGTCAACACAGCTGAGCCAATTTGATTTTCTTTCAAAATAACTGTAAATTATTAATAAAAAGAAACATTACAAATTGCTGAAGACACATAAATTGTAAATCCTTGGGAATCTTGCTATTTCTATGCTACTTTTGGTATTGCTTTTTTGTGTGGTTAACAATTAAAGCCTTAACATTCACTCCTTCACTCTTTCCATCTTCATGCCTTCAATTATACTTCAAGTCGAAGAAAATAATTGGAAAACTAGTGCACAGGGTAAGTATGCACATGAAATGCTCCTGTAAGAGTCTAATCCTCAAATTTGTTGAAAAACGATGCACAAATCACTTTTGAGTCTACTAGTGCTGGGGATCAATGCATTTGTAACTATCATAGCTCTTCATTAGAGTTTTTGTTGCTTCATAATCCTGACATACAACTTGATTCATAAGATGTCATAAATCACCTACTTACAGTTTTTTATCACCTGATTATGGAAAAGAGATTTCTTTTATTTTCACCATTTCCAAATCAAGGCAATAATTTCTTCATTCATATGTGGCCCTATGAAAATCCTTTGTAATGGACAAAGAAAAAAATCAAGAAAATGGCATACGCCACTGGAAATACAATCCTAGCAATCACGTCAATAGTCTTTGCTACTCGGATTGGGTGAGGGGGCTCCTTCTTGCGAACCTGGAATAGAATAATAAATCCATTAAAACCAATTCATAAACAAAATATTATCTGGATGATTACTTCATAGATTATTCTGAACATTGAGTATTCTTATGGTAATATGGCTTGTAAAGACTTGAATTTCCCAACAGTGAGACAAATTGTGACGAATGAGTTATAAAGAAAAATACAAAGTAAAAGTGCTCTAAGTAAGGGATGGCTGTAACTAAGAAAAAGTATTCTTAATGCAGAATATTTCAATAATGGGCATTTCTTGACATTTTATATTTACATTGGCCAAAGCAGAGAAGGTTTAGTTTTAGAAAACAAGAAAAAACAATATTATAGTTTTTTGGAGGCCCCTGCCCTTTGAAATTTCTCCAAGGCCTCATAATTTGTTAATCCAGCAATGCTGACTCGTATACAAGGCTACGAGAATTTTGCGAATTTGTATCAAAAGAAATTTTTCCTGAAAGATTGTCAAAATGAAATTTTAAAGTAATTAAATGGTTATAAAATTATTTGTTTAAAAACTTCATACCTCTGTAGCACAACCATTATTAGCTGCATGAGTACATGGATTAGGACCACAATTAGTGCATGTAACTATTTCATTTGGACCAGTTGTATCTCTTTTCTTGTCACCCTGAAATAAATCAATTTGATTGAAACTACTGTATGAAAAAATAAAACATCTATTCTATCAAAAAAGGCAAATCAAGTATAAACACTATAAAATGGATATTCTTTAAAACAAATGCCTGTTTTTTTAAGTTCAGGATGAATGATTCTAATTTTGTGGTAACATTTTTTGTTATTAACTAATAAATCTAACTTTAATATTTATAAGTAATTTATGAAAAATAAACCTTTAATAGGAAACCTATCAAATGATTATCCTTATCAGTTATATCTTTAAAATTATCAATTGGCATTGCTGTACACACATATGACTTGATGATCAAAGAATTGAAATTAATTACAAGCTCTGCAATAAAAGAATAAACCATAATATAATTGCACAGCCAAAATTTTCTCTTAAAAAGCTTTTTTATTTAAACATCGTTAAGAGTGCATAAAATCTTGTAAGAGAGAAATAGGAAAGGGGAAAAAGTAAAGTCCAAGGATTGAAGCAATAAATGTTGTAGCATACTGGAAACTGTAAACATAAAAATATAAAATATATCCAATATAGAAAAACTTACACTTACCAATAAGCTGCTCAAGTGCCTCTGCCCCAATATTAATAAATGTACTATAAAATTATTCCTATCAAAATGGAAACTGTTATTTTACCATTGGCTGTGTTTGATGTTTTAATCAAAATGGCATAATAACAATGAAAAAGCTTTTGCCTTAACTTTTTGGATTTGATAAGTATGATAAAAATTAATGCCAATAAATATTAGCAAAAGTATATGGCATAACAGTGTAACTTCTTTTGTATGTACTTCAAGGGACTAAAATTTCTATGATTTTTAATGATGATGTCATTATAATAAGTAACGTATACCAATGCTTTCACTGGAAACTGAAGCTATTGTCTTATAAAGGACTGTATTTATTTATTTCAATGGGCAAACCCAAAATACAGAAAGTATTAACCTATTCTGTAACATTTTATTCTAGTTATAGGCAAGCAAGAATATAAAATAACAACTGAGAATTATGTAAATAAGGCTACATATTGAATAACTTCTATCAATAGACAATTTACATATCCTGATAAAAGTTCTTTATTAGCAAAAATATTTTAAGTATTTTTATAACATCAAATATTTCCTCACTTTGGAAGGGGGCACTTTTTCATGCTACATATTACTCAGTAATGTACTGGAAAATTATTTTGTGCTTTATATTACAAAATAAAAAGCTGAAAATATTAAAAAGACTGTTTTTTGATGGAAAATGCTTTTCTGTAGGTTTTGGCACATTTAGATTTAGGTTCTCTTTTTAATGGGCAAATATATGGCAAGTGCATAAAAATGCACTATTGAAAATTCCATTTCTTATTTTGTTCTTCCAGCAGCACCATTGCATTTGTGTTTACTATGAATTTACAATGATTTTCCTCTTCCACATAAAAGACAAAGCCTTTAGTAAGAGAATTTTGAATTTTTGCTAATGAGAAAGGTTTACCTTTTTATGCGGAACATGAGTATACATTGGGCCAGTGCTGTAACTAGGATATGGTGAAGGTGGCATTTTCCATAGGCGCCACTAGCAAAAGGCACCAAACGTTCCCAAAAAAAGGCTACAAGTTTATTTCTCCATAAATAAGTATCAATTCAATACGAAAATGCTGAAGTTATTGTTAATAAAAACACTATTATTCTTTATCAAAATGCAGAAAAAATTATATTCTATATAATAAAAGGCGTTTAAATATTTTGCCATAGGCACCATAACTCCCAGTTACGCGTCTGGATTGGACTATCAGCTTGAAATAAGCGAAGATGATTGGGTCATTCATTGAAGTGCAACATTCATGTGAACTTGTAATGGGGGATAATGCTTTGTGGAAATATTTGGATAAACTTCAGATTAGAGAAGATAAAAAAAGCAGTGCAACATACATTACACTAACTTTCTCATATCTGTACACTTCTAGTCCATGCAATAATATCACTGGTTACATTTATGTTTACACACAGAAAATGTTGTTGCTGTTGATGGGGCCGGAAGAGCATGACAGTGGCTGAGTGTAAAACTTGATATGTTACAATGTCCTGGGGCACTATATAGTTATTTTTTGAAACATATAGCATATGCAACATTGTTTATAATATTAAGCTCTATAATTGATTGTATTTTAATTAAAACTCATGCAACAATTTTTGAATAAATAGACATTTTGTGAAAAATTACAAGATGGGCAGATCCAGAAACTTCCCAAGAGGGGAAAGGGGGAGCAATTGCCTCAATCACTCCTCTCCCACTTGAATCTACCACTGCTAATGACCCTTTGTTCTGGAAATCCCTACCTCTTGTCAGAATTTTTCTATCCTTTGCCCTACATACCTAATCTATGGCACAAAATCAATACAATGGAGAAATACAAGGGAGACAATCGCATCCTGCCCTTAGGTCTGCCAGTGTGACAATAATAAACTATCCTCCATTGTTATTTAATATGGTTCATTTCAAGAAGACTTCTGTTCTGGTTGCTACCCTACACAGGGTACTACAGAAATGTTTTATAAATCAGAGTCTGAATTCAGATGAAACCGAAGTAAAAAGTTATCAAGAGGTTGACAAACACTTCCTTGCCAAGCTACTCAGTGCAGGTCTTAGGCATGTCTTATATGTGCCACAGCACTCAGGCAGAGGCTACTTATGGGTTACCTTCGGGGTGCTACTAGATTTCTTCTACTTATATACATATTTATAATTGGTGCATTAGAGCTAAATAATGGTCCTAAAAATATAAATTGCATATAAGAGATAATGCTATACAAAACATGCATAAATTGAGATATATCTGTATTTGGTTAATTTATAAGTATGGGTAGCTAAATTTTCCTTTGCTCTCCCCTGTAAAAATCTTACGACTGACCCTAGAGCTACTGCTACTTTGTGATGTTCATGCTACTATGGCAGAATGTGCTACTCTTGTGAAACAGTCTATATTTTTTCAGGAATTTCACAGCATGTGAGCCGATCTTTAATATATCACACAGAAGAGAGAGTAGAGATAGATATGAATAGAAGGCTCGTTCAACTGATATTTGGTCTTTAGTAATGGCAGTAACATCAACTACACGAAGTTGTGGTAGCTCAGCTAGGAAGCATTTGTTGACCCATGTTGATAGGAACTTTTTGCTTCAGTTTGACATCCTGAATTCAGACCCTGAATTATGAAAAACATTACTGAAACACCCTGTATAAGTACAAGATTTCTTCAGATTCTTTTAACTATTCAGCCCCTAGAGCCTCATTGACAGCATCATTATAAATACCTGCTTCTTATATTTATAGAATACTAGCTTTAAGTACCTGGCGTTGCTCAGGCCTCTAATAACAGTTTATAGAAACTTAGAGCATCGCGATTTCTGAAAATTTAAAAATCAAATTACAATATTATGATTAATTCATATTGTTTATTCTTTTAATTCACATAAGTTAAAGAAAACAAATCGATATATGAGGACCCGCTGTATATCTGTCTGTCTGTCTGTGCGGGGTGGTTGTCACGGGTCCCGGGTACCATATGTTACCCGTAAGGTCATTGGAAGTCACTTTGCAAAGTTTGATCCCGATAGGTCAAAGGGTTATGGGAATGTATAGGGGACAAACAGACATTCAATTTTATATATTAGATAGGATATATGATATAAAACCTAAGGTATTTTTAGAAGTGCTACGGAGCTGAAATTTGGCATGAAGATAGGTCATTAGGTACAACCTCTGGGAAACATTTGAAATTCTAGAAAAAGTTATATTTAAGGGTGTTTTTGACCCCAAAGTTCAATTTTAAACATCCATAAGAAAAGCATTGAAAATGGTGCAGAGCTATATAAAATTTCTTTTTAAAATTATTTACAATTAACATATGAAGTTGGGACATGCACTGTACAGTGGATGAAAGAATGAAGCTTATTTTTCTTTAAGGCAAAATTCAAATCTATGCTGAATTTGCATAAAAATTATTTGATTTTTATCAAAAGTTTTTTGGTTTTCAACAGTGAAAAATATTAACTACTATTGCAATGACTCCAATGCCTCTCAATGGAAATTGATTTTCCATACTTCAAGAGCATTGATTTAATGCTTTTAATGGGAATCAATGGACTATATTACATAATATCATTAATGTCAACCAACTAGGTAAACATATGGCGACGTCTTAGTCCTAACACATAAAATATTCCATTAATTTCTATATTATTATTATTTTTAGTGTGATACATATTACTTAAAAATAGTTTGCTTTGGAGATTGTATTGGTTTATTTAAGAGTTTAAATCTTGGTATAAGGTGATTTTTTAAGCACTTTCAGTATGCAAGCATTGATAAGTTGTACTATAGACAGATAGAACTGCAATAACAACTTTTACTGATTCAGAGTCACCCAAGATGTGCACATTCATCAAAACATCAACGTTGAATTTTTTTCGTCACCACAATACATTTTGTGTATGAGAAAGTTAAATGGACAAATAAAGAGTATATTGGCTCATCATAACAAATAGAACTAATGTTAAAAGTCTGTCAGCAGACTTTCACCAAAATGGTTGTTTCGTAGAGAGACTTGGGTGCTATTATGAAAAACCTTTCATACTCAGCCTTTTAACTTAATATTGAAGACTTATCTGTTAACACATTCATATGATAAGTTATTTTTATGATACATATATTTTTCTCCATATTTTCTTATAGTGAGACATTTACAGAGCCATGAACTACTGTCATGGCTGGAGCAGAGATGAAGTGGATGAGTAAAATAAATAAAAATTCCTGCACAATCATGTTAAATTGATACATCAGTGTTCCACTGGGACACAACTAAAATAGTGCTTTATTTGTAACTGTAGGTAATATAGAAGTCTTTCCACAACTGGTCTGAATGAGATGATAGTATCTTTTGTGAGAAAGGGGTGCCCCAAAACTTATTTACATCTCAAACATCCCTAGGCACAGCATCTTCAGCCCTCCCTCCCCTGCCTACAATTGATGTTTAGGTTTTCCATAGAAAATGAAATGAAAAGAAATATACATGATAATTTAAATATTTATTCACTATATAAAAAAGCTTGATTAAAAAAACATCAAAAATTGTTGCACTCACAATAATTTAATGGACATACTTTACACAAAAACAGAGAGTATTGGTGTGCCATGATGCACTTTCAATGAGTTTGAAATGGTTTTGTTTTTTTACTAACAATTAATCAAACTTTTAAAATAATTTTTTTAATGCATGAATAGACATGATTGCAATCCTAGAATTGCAGCTCTGTTATACTATCCATCACTTCCTCCTCTATTTGTGGGCATTTAAGACCAACCTTACGAAGACTATGTTTCTCTTATTCCATTAGCTGTTTTTGGGGTGAAAAGGAAAAAATTACTCCATTTTTAGAGCTCTGAGACGGAAGATGTGACTTTGCCGGTTCATAATTACGAAACGGTTCATTCTATTGCAACTAAATCTTTAAATAATGTGAGTCATAGTCTTATTATTACGTGTGCAATATTTTAAATTGGTAGCTTTATTCGTTTACGATATTTTATTCAATTTATGAGACTGTCATTTCTCCTCAAGTGTTAAGCTGTGAGACATGCTACACACACTGTTAGCTTAGTTTTGGGCTTTGTATTAAGAATCAATTAATTTCATAAGTCTAAAATGAACGGAACATTTTATAGTGATTTTATAATAGTTGAAGCCAGTGAGGGAGGGAGAGAAGGATGGGTGTGACGCATCTGCTGGGAGTCGACAAAGTTTTGGCGTCGATAGTAGGCTGACAATGAGGTTTTTGATAAATTGGAAACATTGCTCCTTTTTTCTTTTAATGTTTTTAAAGCATTTTTTAACATAGGTTTAATTATTTGGCTTGTCCATCCATCCCTTTATCCAACCAATATTTCTGAGATCACATAAAATAGAGACACGAAATTTTCGGAATTGATTTGTACACGACAGCTAAATAATATTTCACTCCAATTTAAAATAAAACTAGATTAATAATGTTAATTATAATTTTAAGCGCTTAAAAAACGCTTATGTATTCGGTTGTTTGTCCGTCCATTCGGACAATAGCTCTAGAATCCTGCAACTTGGAGAAGCCAAATTTTCAGGGTAGATCAACCTAAATGAAAGTTACGTGGAATAAATTTCGTACATAAAAAAAGTATGAAATGGGCCCTGGGCATTATAAATTAGCATTTTTAGTCTATTTTCCAAAAAAATGGATGACAAAAATTCCAAAACTACTATAGTCAAAAGAAAAAGAAAAGAAAAGTATCTTAAAATATAGTTGGAACTCATTGCAGTTCATGCAAGTATTTAGTTCATAGTAAGTTACTACACAACTTCCTTGAATGGTAAATTGATTGTTCATTCACACTTTATTGTTTTTACATGTTAAAAAGAGTTAGTAAAATTTTTCAATTATTAAGTTAAATTCAATAAGTTTTAAATAACAGATAATGTTCTCAAATATTTCAAGTAAATTTTTGCTGATTCTTCATACGTTATATCTCTTTATTTCGAATCCCCTCATATTTTCAGCAAATATTTGGACAAAAATAGTTATTTAGACAGTATAATTAAGTCTATTAAATAGCTTCAAGTATTCCTCCATTCTTGAGAAGGAACTGACATAAGTTGTTTGTTTCCAGAATATGTTTACTGAACTCAAGAGTAGCCTCACTTTTTCAGGATGGAAAGAGAAAATTCTCTAGAAAAAGACGATGGATCTCATTCAATAGGAGCGATTCTACTCTCGGATACACAACTGATAACGATCACAATTTGGGTATCTCTCGCTCTGCAAGATTTGTTTGCCTTTTTCAGTAAGAGCTAATCTGTAGCGTAAATTCTAGAAAGTGTACCGAATAGGTCAAAGAGCGCATCTTGGAGTGGAGGACTAACTTCCAAACGGAGATGCGATCGCCAGTACTGTACAGGAACAGGGTGGGTGCAAATGAATATATTTATGCCTGTATACCTCGCAAGCGAAATATACAGCATGTTTGTGTCTTTATCTCTCAAATTAAACCTACAAGTAGACTCACTCAACACTCTCCAATAATTTATCAATTAAAAGGGAAAATGGGAGAACCGCCCACAATCTTTTGAGCGCCCCGATGCCTAGTTCGCCTCGCTTGCCACCTACGCCAGCCCTGCTTATTGTGGTTTGGTCGGCCCGACAGTCAGAGGTACGTTATTATGCATTCTTTATATATGCATATAGGGGAGGTCGTTTCCGTCCGTCCGCATGTTAAAACTCGGAAACCGCTGGACGTATTATGATGAAATTTGGCAATGGGGAGTTGTGCTAAAATTTATCGACCGATTTCAATTTTGGTTAAAATCGGGCAATAATTACGACTACTTTACATGAAGACTTACATGTATTTAACAACGTACCTCGCTTGCTTCTCGTTAAATTCTCATCTGAGCGAAAAATATTGAGAACATTGTGAAATCTCAAAGAACGCATTCGGAAATTCTGTGTACTCCGACATGGAGTACACCTTTCCAATATTGTTTTCGCAGTGCAGCGCTTATGAATCATATTGGCTTGAGGCCCACTTCGGGGTTTCAATACGTTAAAAAAATCCAATTTAAAAAAAGTCTTGAGTCTGGAATTGTCGAATGAAAATTTACCGGTACTAGAGACAATAAAATTCTGAAATTTCCCTGAAAATTTTTATTGAGAAGTCTCGGATCAGAATCACTACTCACGATGTACTCAGCCAGGGACGCCGAACGAGAGTGAATAGAACCAAACCTCTCTTTACAATATTAGCTTTTTCATTCTTTCTTTTTCTAGCTCCTGTTTCAAAACATGTTGCGGCAGGCATAAACAGAACACTGTTGACTATGATGTACAACAATTTGTCGTGAATTAACAAAATTACATGCCATGCTAATAAATTCTCAGAAATGTATTATAATTCATACTCCCTCCGTACGCGCACAGGAATTGAAATAATGACATCTTCGATATTTAATTTTTATTTTATTTTTTCGTATTTTTCTTTTTTTAATTCGATTTTTTACCTCGAATTTGGCACCCCGTGTAACTTGGCGCCCTAGGCGACCGCCTAATTCGCCCTTGTACGTATAAAATATTTATGGCATCTACACGAATTCTACTGTTCCGAGGCATTATTCGTTATTCAACTGGCTCTTTAGTTACTAAAACATCGCAAACATGCCGAAATTGTAATCACTGTGAGCGGACATGTATTCAAGTGCAATAATGAAAATGCGTCCTCGTAATTCACGTTGCATAAGATATTACTGTATATATTAACAAATTTTTTTGCTATTAATTATTAATAATGTATATTTTATTGTTTTTGCGACGAATGACTGCCAATTATTTCATTTTGGGGATGAGTGTGCTTGCAAGTGTCAGTATTGAGAACAATAATAATCTTACCTTCGACATATAAGACGCAGGCTGATTTTGGGGATAATTTTTTTGGGAAAAAGTGTGTCTTATATACCGAGAAATATGGTAATTGTTTGGAATATAATAATAAAAAAGTAATGACACCATGGGTGCTGATTTAAGCTATCACCTGGCAGCAAAAGAGTTTAAGTGGGAGGAGATGCGAGTCTTTATATTGTTTAATATGCTCCTCACAAACACTCGCTTTATCATTAACATATATTATCATTTTTCATTAATACTGAAATGGACTTTTATTTTTTTCAACACTCGAGTTTTTATTTTTTTAAAAAGGTGCTAGCATTGCATATTGTCAGAAATAAAGTGCTGCTTTTAGAAATAAATTACACAATTTCCAATACCTTCTCATCTGACTCTCTGAAGAACTTTTAGTCAATAATGAAAACTTCATTGTAAATATGGGAAATGAACTTTCAGACTTTTTAAATGTTAATGTAGGGGCCCCTCAGGGCTCTGCACTTGTCCCTATCCTTTTTATTATTTTTATCAATGATGTGCCATTATTCCTTCCCAATTTTAAATTCACAATTTTTGCAGATAATACCACTTGTAATGTTACAGGCAAAGATCAAATGGAAGTAATAAGTTTAAATCAGGCTATGCAGAAGGGAGTGACAGATTGGTTTTTATCCAAGAAATTGGTTGCAAATGACTGTTTCCCTCAGAGATCTAGGAAATTCTGACAATCCACTATTTTCTAAATTTTTAGGTGTGTACCTAGACCCCACATTGATGTGGGAGCAACAGGGAAAAATTCTCTCAGTGAAACTCAATAAAACACTGTACTTATTAAGATTTCTGGATTCCTGTCTCCAAAACTGTTCTGAGAGCTGCATATTTTGCAACTTTTCATTGTAAACTACTGTATTCAATTTTAGTATGGGGTCACTCTGCCATTAGTAGCAATGTTTTCCATCTCCAAAGAAAAGCTATTAGAATACTAGGATGCCTAGGGTTCAGAGATGATTGCCAAAACTCTTTTACAGAACTAAGCATCTTAACATTTCTTTATCTTTTTATATGTGAATACCTAATGTATATTCACAAGAATCGGGATCAATATTGTATTGTGAACTCGATCCATTCTTATGATACTAGAAGTAAGGACAATGTAGAAAATAAATATTTCAGGCTCACTAAAGCTAGGAATGGGCCTAAATGGGAATGGGCAGTAAAATTTTTCAATACTGTCTCAGTGAGTATCAGAGTTTTAAATTACATATTAAAAGGTTTTAATTGAGCATTCCTTCTATTCATCTGAGGAATCACTGAATTGCCACTGGAATGTATTGTAATGTTGAATACTGCTCTTGTTTTGTTTGTCTGTAATGTATGTTAGCAGTAACCTAAGGTTCTTTTGGCAATGTAATACTCAAAGAGTGTCTACAATAAACTATACTATACTATGGTTGCTCATTTGTCTTAGTCACCTTGTACCACTTGAACTATATACAACAAAATATGTTGCTTAAGCAGCCAAATGTGATGAAACAATTTTATTCTTACTATTTCAATAACAGTGCTGTTTAAATAATACATTCATTATATAATTTCAAAGGGAATGAAAATTTATTCTAAAAATATCAAAATATGTATTTGGAACATATGACGACATTATAAATAAACAATATTTTTTCCTATTTATACTGCATTTTATTAAAAATTTTAAATGTTGCTTTCTAAATCTCCATTATTTGATTTTATCATGATTCAAATTATAAATTAGGTGACAAAATGGGTTTTTTCAATTTTCATTCATAATATTAATTATAGACTAATGCAACTACTAATAAATGAAAACTTTAGTGATATTTTGTCTCTCTTGGACCTCTAAAGTAAACTCAAGCATTTCACTTGCTAAATTAATCATACAGAGACAGCTTCACAAGGCAATGTTCTGAGAGGTTAATTTGCAAATTGATGAGGTTACTACATGGCCAATTATATCAACAAGACCTGAAGCAAAACTTCTTTTTTTAATAGTATATAAAATTATTCTAATTCAGTTATTTAAATAACATATTTTCTCAGATTTAACCAGGCATAATTTAATTTAAAGAGTAATGAAACTGAAAATTTATAATCAACAGTATCTAAAACTATACTGGTAAGTAGAAAATTGTCAGTATACAATTTTTTTCTTCAATGCTAAAAACTATAACAACCAAACTCTAGTTTGTTTTCATTTGGTGATAGTACTAATAATGCTATGTTAGCATGTCTAGACAATTTAAAGAAGTCGCAGTTATCAAAATTTCGAGTTTTATCCATTGTCAAAGTAATCAAATACATTGTGATTAACTGTAAATTGAATTTTTTTCTTAGAATATTAGTAAAATATGTACAGGAATGTATTGTTGAAAGTTACAGAATCTTTACAAGCAAAATCTCATACTCCATTTTCATTATTAAAACATGTATTACATACCTATTTAAAAATTAGGTTAAAGAGACAAAAGGGTAATAATAATATGGAAATAAATCCTTCTTCCCAGTAATTACAGCTGAAATGAATATTTCCATAAGAATGCATATAGTTCTAAATGAAATAATGTGATAATTTTCAAAGTTCATCAGTTAAAATGAAAGATGTTTCATACTTCAATCCTACTGTCTAACCAAATAGCACTTCTGTAGAAAACATTCATTATTAAATTAGTTTTATGAAATACAAAAGAAACCACCAGAAATTTTTTCAACTTTAAACTCAAGGTTGATATTCCAGACATAAGATTCACAGTATATACAGGTATACCTCGATTTACATTGATTCAAGGTAACGTTGCTGATCAGTTAACACCTGTGTATTGATTTACGTTGTTTTGACTCAAAGTTATGTCATTAGAGGTCTAAGGTTCTTTAATATTTTCGTTGCCTCCCTCCTCAAGCTATTATCTGATTAAAATACTAAATAAAATCACATACTGTGATCTAAATATCAACTATCTGTAATTTAATATCTAAATAACTAAAATATATTTTGTCACACCAAACTCAGTCCAGTGCTCACTAGGTGACTGCATAGTAATATACTGACTTTAAAGGGCTTTGTAATGAGGGATCCTAGAAGTAAAAAAAATGGTGAATTCGGGCATGAAATGCTGGAAACACCCAGGCACAAGAGCGATTTTTCACTCCTAAGCTGACCACAGGGTTACACGATGTCTGACTAGAATTTGTTGTGATTATGGTAAACTTATCATTTAAGTGAAATTATGATGCTCAATCCTAGTAAATTTCACACATTCTGATTATGCCTAATATATTTTTTTTAATTTGGGAAAACTATTTAATATTTCAGAAATTAAAAATATCAGCATGCTAATAATATTAATAATTCTAATTCACTTTATTAATTGTCTATATATTCTTAAGCAACATTATCCTGAAGAATGGGCACTTTTTCTACGTCGACGATTAATAATTCTCTGCAGATAAGATGTACATGTTTTCTGATAACAAAACTATGACTGCACAATGAGAATCACCTCATGTGGCCTGGTGACCATATCGTAAACTTCACTTTTACATAGATAAAGCATACAAAGAAATTCTTCTATCTTATCACTTCATAAAATTTATCTTTAATTTGATGCTGAATATGAAATAAAACTTTTTCATATTTAAACTCTTTATTTGGCAGCATTGCCTTCAGTCAAACATGATTTTCTTTTTGGTTTCTCTCAGTTTTCATTGGCATTTTCGCTATCTGATCTTGCATTCTATATGTATTTATCATATTTTAGCTGTTCTATGATTTAATATGTTAAGAAATAGGAATGAAAATTGAAAGGATATGTTTTACTGCCATTTTATCTTTAGATTATAAGAAAAATCATTCTGCTTGAGAGCAACACTGCCAAATAAAGAGTTAAATTTGATGGTAGATAAATACCAGCATTCTGTTTTACATTAATATTTATCCCAAAGGTCACCTTCTCTCACCTCCTCAATCAATATATTCTAATGTAATAGATTTACTGGAAAAGGTTTCATCCAAAGCTTAAGAGCTATTCTACACTCGAGCTGTGCTCAATGATAGCAATAACATGAACAAATAATGTGAATTGTGTAGACAGCTATCTATCATATAGATCAGTTAGTTGAGAATAGATGATTAATTTCCAAGAGCCAGACATCATTGATACAAATCTTCAATGAAGTATAAATGTAAAAATATAGACAATGCTAATAGCTGATTGAAAATTATAAAATTTACGCTAGCAATATATTATTTTACTTTTTGATATTAAAAAAATAAAATTTTCAGCAAAATCTTAAATTACACAGCATAATTAAATGGGAATGAATGATGCTAATTTGGGTAATATGCCGGATAAATAAATAGAGATATTTTTTCAAATATCATTACTAATATTGTTATTGCATCATTCCCAGCAGTAAAATAAAAGTCAACCAATATTTTAAATATCATTTTCCTAAAATATCATGCAAAATGACTAACACAGCATTTTTATTTACTATTTTATTTTTTTACAATTATTATAACCATATGTATTTTGGGTTTGCCCATTGAAATAAATAAATAAAAATAAATAAATAAAGCACCGTTTTATATTCCAGATAAATTTCCATGTACAAATACCATCCAAAAATCTACTAATGCCTCATATTTTAGGAAAACTAAAACTAAAAATTCGTTATTATATGAAATAATTATGAGCACCGTGCAATAAATCACATTCCATTCCATTGTTATTTTGTAAATACAATTATCTCACAAATAATTGGGTCTAGTAAACACTAAGTTAAGCAATCAGGACTATAGTTATACAAATTCTTGTTAGTTAAATCAGGCTTTATCCATTTAAGTGCATGTATCTAAAGAACAGCCTTGGTAAAATATAAGTTTCATATACTAATTAACTTATGTACATTGTAATAAATGTAACAGTAAACTATAGTACACAATATAATATATGGTTTGAATAAATAGTAATCCATTACTGAGTTGGTCTTGAAACTCTTTCATTTGTAATCACAACTATAACTACCTTTATCCATTATTAGGTAATACTGTCACTATTTCTATAAATTATGTGATTTAGGAAAAGAATTGACATTTACCCTCAACTTCTTAGTGCAAATGAAGTATATTTTTTAAAAACAAGCAGGGATGTACATGGGTTTCCCGTGGCACAGAGGTGCTTTTCGTCAAATTCGCCATAGTACAAACGTATACTAATATATTTGCTTTGCAATCAGAAAATTATTTTTTTAATATTGTGGTAGCCCTGCCTTTCAGAATTGTTCTAAACAGGTTCATTTCATTTGGCCATTCTATACTCGCCCTACAAACGAAATTTCTTTTAAATCAGTTCAGTCAATACCTTCGAAATTCATAGTTACAGAAAAATTCTAACCTTGATATCGTGGTAGTCCTGTTTAGTCGATCCGGTTGAAATATGATATTTTGGTTATTTATTTATATATGAAGATTATATATAACATGTTTGGTTAAAATACATGCTGTCAGTTCTCTAGAAATATGTGTAAAAGAAATATTATTTTACTTTTTACTGTGGTAGACCTGCCATTTAGCTCTGCTTTTAACATATTGATTTCATTATGGTATGTTGTACAAATCTTATATTAAAAATTTAGTTGAAATCCGTCCTAGCCAATTCCTTCCAAATCCGTAATTACTGAAAGAGTTTAATTTGTAATTGTGGTGCCTCTGTTTGACTGATTCAGTCTAAATTTACATATAAGGTTTTGTACATATGTGTATATTATGAGTATTAAGTTTGGTTAAAATTGATGTGGATAGTTCCACATGAATACCTGTAAAAAGAATTTTTCAATTCCTTGTATTGTGGCAGTCCTGCTTTCTATATCTATACTAGACATCTTGATTTTGTTATTTTATGCTGCACCCCTACTTCATACAATATTTCGTTGAAATTGGTTGTGCCAATTACTTCCAAATTCATAATTGCCGAAAAGTTAAACTTTGCAATTGTGTCACCCCTGCTGAGTTGATCCGGTTTTAAGATGTCATTTTGGTCATTATTTTATGTGATAATTCTGTGTACCAAATTTGGTGGAAATCGGTTAAGGCAATTCTTCCCTGATAGGTATATGCGTACGGACGGACATCACGAAGATAATAGTGCTTTTCAGCAATGACGAAAAGCACTAAAAACAAAAATAAGAGCATTTTAATGGTATCAAGTAACACCTATTATAAGTTCAAAAATATATTACTAGTGACTCTCTTTTTAACAGAAAAGAAAAATATGATTTTATTGCAATGAAGTTTTCTCAGGTTTCCAGCCAGGCGGTGATTTGGTTTCCAAATGTTTTGATGGCTGTCTCTGCCATCATCCTCAGGGTATCTGAGATGCCATGAGTAAATTTCAATAGAGACACCGGTTTCAACCTGAGCAAGGTGTGGGACCCCACTAGTGCACAGCTAGCACAACAGCACGCTGATTGGCAGAACCATCAGCCAATGAGCGGAAAGACCAAGAGTGGCCACTTGAATATAAACCCCGGATGATCACACTCATGGCATCTCAGATACCCTGAGGATGATGGCAGAGACAGCCATCGAAACGTTGGGAAACCAAATCACCACCCGGCTGGAAACCCGAGAAAACTTCATTGCAGTCATTCGCCGGGAAAACCTCAAATCTTTCTAAGATTTTATTGTTTATATTATTTCCCACATTTTAGAAATTATCAAGTTTCTCAGAAATTGTCTTATTTTTTCTATTTAGAATCAACAAGCATATATGTTTATGGTATCAAAAAAATTGCTCAATAAGCTTTATAACAAGACTAAAGTTAGTGATATAAGTGATATTTTGTCCATAGTTCACCAAAATGTGCAATATATTCGCAATAAGCTTGAACTGTTTTGAAAGGATATTACTCCAAATGTGTTCACAGTAACGGAACAGGGTCTCAAGGAATCCAAGATAAGAACGCTAGAAACTTTTTGTGGCTACTCTCTTGTTTCAAGTTTTTGTAGGAAAGGGTCTTGTGGCAGTGGAGTGGCTCTGTTCTCTGATAGTACATTGAGATGGAAGTGCTTGGAATGGGTGATTAGGCTATCCATTGAAAAAATAATTGAATTATCTGCTTTGAAACAGTCTGTAATACTGCCAGGTATATTATTATTGCGGTATATAGATTGCCGTTGGGTGATATTCATGTGTTTTTTTATATACTCTGTGATGTTTTTTGTAAAGTAATTGATTCATGTTGTAAATTAATACTTGTTGGGGATTTAAACATTGACATTTCAAAGGTTACTACACATTCTAAACTTCATAACAATATTCTTGGTATGTATAATCTAACTTCTTTGGTTAATCAACCCACTAGGGTCACAGAATCAACATCTTCAATTATTGACCATGTTATAACTAACTTAAATAGCCATCTGTGTGCTGTTGTTGTTTCAAATACTCATATCTCTGATCACTTTGCCCAACATGTATCAATAACTGTAGGGGATTTTAAGTTTAAAGATAACAATGTTTTTTATCAGCACAGGCACAATTTGAGCACTGCAAAACTTGCTTGCACTAAGAAACTTCTTGAATTCAGAAACCTGGGAGGCAGTGTTTCAATCGGATTCTGTTGATTCCAAATGGGACTGCTTTATATCCATTTTTAAAGAATATTTTAATTGTGCTTGTCCAATTTGGAAAATAAGTTTAAACAAAGGATTATGACTAATTTGTGGGTGACCGATGAAATTAGATTGGCTAAAGGGAAGTTATAGGATGACTATATAACTAGTAAGAATCTTGGGGGAATACAGTTTTGGAACATCTACTATACAAATAAGAAGAAGTATAGAAAGCTAATTAAAGAAACTAAAGCTGAATTGTATATTAAGTATTTGTCTAGAAATAACTTACAACCTACTGCCAAAAAAGCATGGAATATTATTAACAAATATAGGGGATCATGTAAGTCTACATCAAATGAGATTGAACTTACTAAGGGAGGCACTGTTCTTAATAACCCTGATATCCTAGCAAATATCTTTAATGAACATTTTATTAATGCTGCTAGCAAAATAGGTAGCAAGATGGGTTAGCAACAATAATTCGAATTCTGGGAGAAATTTTTCTGAAACCATCTTTCTGAAGGAAGTCACTGAAACTGAGTTACTTTTAGTGATAAATAAATTTAAGAATAAACTCTCAAGTGGTCCAGATAGCATACCCATGACAGTCCTTAAAGAAATTGCTGTACAAATTATATCCCTATTACTACATATCATTAACTATTCTATGGAAAAAGGTATTTTCCCAAAGTGTTTAAAAGTCAGTCTGGTTAAGCTCATTCTTAAGAAAGGCCCTGTCACTGAGGCAAATAATTATAGACCAATCTCTTTCTTGTCTCCATTTTCTAAGATTTTTGAACAAATTTTATTGAATAGTTTTATGGATTTCTTAAACAAGCATAATTTTTTTAATTGTAACCAACATGGTTTTACATTGGGTCCCTCCACCAAAACTGCAATAGCTGATTTTGTTAAGAATATTATGTCTTGCCTAGATCAAGGAATCAATGCCTGTGGTGTCTTTTTAGATCTCACAAAAGCATTTGATTGCATTAATCACAAAAGACTTTTAAGCAAGCTTTATCCGTGGGGTATAAGAGGTGCTGCCCATGACCTATTAAAATCCTACCTGAGGAACAGGGTTCAGTGTACGGTCATTGAGTCCAATATAAATAATGTGAGGTATAGCCATCAATCAGATTTCAAGAGAGTACTACAAGGAATCCCACAGGGGTCTGCCCTAAGGCCTTTCTTGTTTCTATGCTATGTTGCAGATTTCCCAAAGCTGCCAAATTGCAAATCTGTACTTTACGCTGATGACACTACTCTAATGTGTACTGGTCCATCAATACCCACTCTTGAAGTCAATGCATATACTAATATTAACTCTGTAATTCAATTTTTCAATGAAAATCTTCTTTCAGTCAATGAATCCAAGTCAGAATTTATTCTTTTTCATTCAAGCAGTGGTAAAAGTAATGATGGCATGAACATCTTTGTGGATGATGTTCAAATAAACCAAGCTACTTCATCCAAATTTCTTGCAGTTTATATTGATGATAAACTCACCTGGGAAGCTCATATTGATTCTATCTGTAATAAAATATCTTCTAACATCTTTGTTATCTTAAAAATGCATAACCTAGTTGGCAGTAATGTCCTCCTAACCATGTATTACGGATTACTATACCCATACCTTTCGTACTGTATACATTGCTGGAGGGATCTGCAGCCTCACGAGTAAGTTGAGTATTTTTGTTGCAGAAGAGAGCAATTAGAAATATTGCAAAACTGAAAAGTAGGGGATCTTAAAAATGCATTTTAAAAAATTAGGAATTTTGAATTTTTATGGAATTTACATTTATGAGTGTATTGTTTATGTAAAAGAACATGTAATGGAGCATAATGGAAATTGGCATCATTATGGGATGAGGGGCTGCAATGACTTCCACATTGAATATCACCGGAATAGCTTGTTCAAAGCTTCTCCTGCCTATGCTGGAAAGTTATTTTATAATAAATTACCATCTCACATTAAAACCATTCAAACTAAGGGATTATTTAAACATAAACTGAAAGCATTCCTTCTTGAAAAGTGCCTATATAGCGATGACAATGATAGCGATGATAATGATATTTGCCTATATAGCATTGATGAGTTTTAATTTTGAGATGTTATTATACTGTAATCTAGTATGTAATGTATTTTATCTGTATTTTTATTGTTTTTGACTTGTCTTAGGTTTGTGTATCAAATCTAAAAGACCAATAAATCTAATCTAATCTAATCATGTATATATAGTGTGAAATTTACCTTATTTGCCCTATAATATATTCAATTAATTAGGCATTCTTTATCAGCAAAGCAATAGTAGCAGAAACCCTTATAAGGCATGTCTCGTGTATTTGCCACATTTTTCACCTCTTGAACCAATAGATGGATTTTGATTCAACTTATTTTGAGAGATTCTCATTAAAATTCAATGTCCACACATGATTTTGGGCTATATCAATCAATTCAAACTTCCACTTTATATAAAGGCTCAAATACACTTTAACTCATATCTCATTAAATGCCATCTAAACTTGGAAAGCATTGATTTTTGAAGATCGTTGGCAAGAGCTAACAGTTAAATTGGAATTCAACTGTTAAGTAATCAATGCTTTAGTAGGAGCTAATAACTTCTAAATAGATACTTCTTGGTATATTCAATTTAAAATATGCCTATTTTACAAATTCAGTATCCCTAATGTCATGTTAAAAGTATAGAGCTGAAAGGGTCACAAGGAAAATCAAAATGTTTAAAATTGCAGAGTCTCTGAGTCTCTTGGTGAGAAATAAGCGAGAAGGAACAACACAAGAGAATACAACAACAGGCTTATTTTCTTCCCACTTTGTAGTGTTTTGTGGGACATACACCTCAATGGCTAGTTTTCAGAGGTCAATTTGGACACAACTTTGATTAAATATACAGATAATGCCTGTTCCTGTATAATAGAGTAGAGAACACCTTTGAAATCTATGTATATACAATTTATATACCTTTTTGATTTAAACAAGTAATGATCATTCATCAAAGAACATTGTATTCTACTGACCAGCTGAGCATAAGTGCAATAAAGTGATTTATATCCAGAACAATAGTTTTATAGATCATGAAATATAATAACAGTTACTATTATTTCTGTGCATATCTTAAATTGAATTTATATAAACAGACATGATTGAAGTTTTCAAAAAGTTCTTTAAAAATGTTGAGTAGGTAAATTTTACTCTTTTAAAATTAATAAAATATATCTAGCATCAAATAAAAGTTTATTGGTTTTTATTTTACTATAAAATAACTTCAAAACTAATTAAAACTATTATAATTATGGAGATAAAGGTAAAATAATGGTAGTTTGATAAATGAAAAGCACCTCAGTTTTTACAATAATCAACTTTGCATACCTTTTTTACAGCAAATCCAAAAAACCTTCTTGATTGCTTCCTGCATTGTAATGGTTCTGTCTACATGCAGTAAGATTTTAAATTTTATTTTCTGTTAGAATTTGAAAATATCTAAATTTTAGCTTAGATAAAAACTCACGGGAAAGGATTTTGTTAATTGGTTATAACAAGAGTAATTCATACAGTTTCAGGAATGATACATTTTTATGTATTTAATAGACAGTAGATTACAAGCCTGGCAAAAGATTTTTCATGCCATGTGCAGAACTAAATGGACGGCCATGCACATGTGCAGTTTTGCAAGACAATGTACCTGTCTTACCAACGGGCTCGCCAATATAATGCCTATTCTGCTCAGAACAGCTGGAAGTCGCTGGAAAATGGAAGATACGAGAGGCTCTTAGGAGGAATACAAAAACATGCAGCTTCCTATCTTCCTGCCCTTACTCATTTACATCCAAATTTTAAAGAATAAAAGACTTGATTAAAAAGTCCTTTATAAAATGAGCACTGTTATCTGCTAGTGTACTCATTATCCCTCCTTTCACAACTACATTTCAATCCTCACTCAGTCCCAGCACAAAGAAGATATCACAACTTGCAAGAGATTAAGAGAAAAAGTAGAGAGAGAGATAAGAGCAAAATGAATTACAGAGGGAAAGAGATAACTATTCACAGAAAGGAATTATAAATTCACCTTAAGGCAGAAATAATAAAAATCTGGGAAAATTCTTTGAAATCAAATCAAATGAAACATGACCATTTTTATAAAAAAATGAGTGCGGTTATACAAAAAGACAATGAGTAAAAAATAAATTACCTAATAAATCAGTGAAATAATGTAGGATGTTAGAAATAATAATACAACAACATTTAAAGAAAAAATTTATTTGGGAAAATAAAATAATTTATTTTCATTGCCATAATTTTAGTTGTGCAATTAAAGATCTACGTGATAAAGTTATGAAATTTTTAGTTGATTAGTTCATACTTGTTTAACATCTTGGTTATTGAAGTTTCAATTTTATTTTTTATATAAATCAAATTTTACTAATATTTAATGAAAAAGGACAATGGATGAATAAACATATTTCATAATGAGAAAAAGAAAAGTTAAATGAAATACAAAACAAAATAATAAATATGTATAAAAAATCAAAAGGAATGAATAGATAAAGGGATAGAATTGATATGATTTTATTTCAGTGGCAATGGAGAGAAGGAAGTTCATAATTGGAGAAGGACAAGGAAAGGACGGAATGCATTATTTCAATGAAGGCAATACTGACATAAGGTAATAAACTGATAAGAAAATGCTGAAAAAAAAATTAAAGAAACTACAGGGTCCAAAATTGTCTGAAAAAGCATATTGAAAGCAGTGGCATTAACTAATTCATTAATAAATAACTAATGATTAAGAATATCATGCTGAATCATCCCATAGCACATGCACAGATCAGCCCCACATGCTTTTTTCATTTCCAGTATTTGAAGAGTAAGTTTGTGTCATTCTACGATTTATAACTTTTTCAAGATGAATGATGAATGAATTATAAAATATACAATACATCTAAATAATTTGTATACTTTGTACATTATATTTAAAAGAGAGTTCTCGAGCTTGCCTTAAAGTTGAAACCAAACTGGCCATATATATCTCTGCAATAGCTATAAAAAGTTGGGGAAATCTAAATGCCCATTTTGATTACAAAGCAGCTGTAATTAACAGTGATTCAATATTGGTAAATTAAAAAAAATAATCATCTACTATCAGTGATGACAGCTGCTTAGTAGCCAAAATATGCATCTGATTATCTCAACCTTTTTATGACTATTCCAGGGACATAGTTTGTCAATCTGTATTTCATTTTAACCAATAAACCAACATATATCCTTGTTATAAAATGTTATTATTAAATACCCTAACTAATTATAAAGCATAATAGGAAGAGTTATACTTAAGGAAATGAAAAATACAGTTGAATTCTGATTGATCGTGCTAAAGGAGGGATATGGGAGGATGAATAATTGAAAGACAGGTAATCCAAAAAATTTCATTTTAGAAAGTTAATTTCTCACAAAACTAATTGCTAACTATTCAAATTATGCTTTTCATAAGAAGATAGTGTAACTTCTGCCTGTTTCTTTTTCACAATGTATTTAGCCAGCAAGATTGCCTCATTCACAAAATTATCTCTGGGTAATATAAAATTTACTGCTAGCATTTTTATAGTTACACAATACATCTAACTTTAAAATATTTCTCATATTTTAATGCTAATGATTACATATACATAATATCTATACATTAAATTTTCATAATTCTTTTTCTGTAGCTCACATAAGACTTCCTATACGAACTTTTTAAGGGAAGTGGACACAAGCATTCTGGTTATCCACCATGAGGCTCATGTATAACAACTTGCTCATAATGTTTTGAAAAGTTTAAGTCCATACTATACTAAGGAAGTTAAGGATATTCTTGCAGTCACTTATCAAGCTCCAACCAACTTACAACCAATTAAATAACTGATTTAGTAAACATCTTTACTCACTTCTAGTTAATGGATTCTCCTGCTCTCTTAAATTAAAGATGGTCTAATATATTACATTGGTGTTTATTTTATTTTATTTTAATCATAATACACGGGTAGTAAATTACCCATTTACAAAGATATATGAAACATATAATAGCACAAATAAAATAAATATAGTAAGATGTTACATTAAATCAAATATATATATTCATTGAAGTTATAGTTACAAAACAGTAATAAACTTATTGCATTTTATATAAAATATGACCACCAAAGCACACAAATATTACCTAAATTCATGAATTGCCTTGATTTGTTTAACAGTAGTTTCAAAAATGTCTATAGAACTATAAGATAAAAATAAATTACCTAAATGTTGAAGACGGTTTATTGGTGAGTGGTATATATAATTTGTAGTACAAGCGTTGTTAAAAAAGGTATCTGTGGATCTAGTATTATAAGATGGTATGCGAAACTGAATTAATGATAATAGGTTGGGGCAATCATAACTGGAATTTACTATTTTTAGTAATGTTACAATATCCAAGATTTCGCAACGAAAGTGGTGTTTTTAAGTTGAGGCTACATAGAAGATGTTGATACCGTATGTCTGATGTGCAATTCCCGAGTTTGAAGTTAACCAGCCTTAAAAATTTATGCTGAACTTTCTCTATTGAGTAAGAATGGCTTTGGTAATATGGTGACCACACAGGTGAAGCATATTCTAAATGGGGTCTTACCAGGGAGCAATACAGTAACTTTAAAGATGTGACATTTTGGAACATACTAGTATTCCTGGAGATGAATCCAAGCATTTGTAACCCCTTCTTTACAACAGCATTAATATGGCTAGGAAAGGGAAGGAAAGAATCGAAAATCACACCTAAATCCCTAATTTTGTTAACTCTTTCAAGTGCTGTGTCATTTGTAAAATAACATTCCAAAACAGGATATTTGCACTTATAAAAGGTGATGACGTTACATTTTGAAATATTCAATTGCATTTTGTTGGTGGTACACCATCTAAACAAGTTATTCACAGCCAATTGTAAAATATCGCAATCGCTAGAGGAATGTACCGTTTTATTAATTTTTAAATCATCTGCAAAGAGAAGTATATGTACGTTTTGCACATAATTGACTATATCATTAACAAAAATGTTAAATAATAATGGTCCTAAATGGGAGCCCTGGGGGACTCCTGCTGTCACATCAAATGTATATGAAAAGAAGGATTTAACTTTAACATACTGCTGTCTACCAACTAAATAACTATGTAGCCAAGACAACAGTACCTCTGATGCCTACAGATTCTAATTTATTAATCAGTAAACCATGGTCCACTGTATCAAAAGCCTTACTAAAGTTTGTATAAACAGCGTCAACCTGCAAATTATTGTTTATGGCACTATAAAGATTTTCTTCATAAACTAATAAATTGGTGACAGTAGAACGATTTGCCATAAACCCATGTTGTTGATCAATGATAATATTTTTTAAAAGTGGAGTTAGCATATCAAAAACTAAGCTTTTGAACAATTTAGAGAGACATGATTGAATAGACAGGTCGATAATTAGTAATATCGGATTTCTTGCCTTTTTTATAAATTGGAACAACGTGACTTATTTTCCATTGGCTTGGAAATTCACCCGAGGAAAGTGACATATTAAAAAGTATGAGTAGTGGAAAAATTAATACACTGGAGCATTCTTTAATCAAATGTGGGGGAATGTTGTCAGGACCTGGACCATTTTTAATATCGACAGATTTTAACTTTTTCAAAACATCATCAGAGGTCACCTTGCATATACGTATATGTGTAGTATTGTCTTCTTTAAAGTTCAAATCATTATTCATATCTGAGTTTGAGCTGTAAACACAACTAAAGTACTTGACAAAAAGATTTGCTCTAGCTTGTCCATCTTGAGCTACCTCAGATTCTATATACATGTGATTAGGAAGTACATTGTCTTTCCTCAAAGAATTAACATGATTCCAAAAAGGTTTGATGTTGGAATGCTGTAGGGACTCAATATTATCAATATGGTCCTGATAACAATGCTTTGACAGATCTTTACATCTGGCTCGTAGCAAGGAAAAAGTCTTATAATCAGAAATGGAATTAGACAATTTGAACTTCCTCTGGGCTTGTTTCTTCTCATATATTAATACCGCAGTTCAGAATTGAACCAGCTTGGAAAGGACTTATTTTTAAATTTAAATTTAGGAACATATCTTTCAATTGCACAACCCAAAATATCATAAAAGTAATTCACAGTGCTATTTATGTCCAGTTTAATTAGCACATTCCAGTCGATAAGAGATAGATAGTAGGACATACCACTATAGTCTCCTTTGGGAAAATTATATGATATTGAGTCATATTTGATGAAGTCAGAGTTGGTTTTGATCATAAGATCGCAGTCGAGGGGTGGATGATGAGGATCAGCTACAATGAGAGACTCGCAGGCCTCACTGACTGAAACTTGCTGAATGTTGGTGAGCACAAGATCCAGGCATTTGCCATGTATGTTGAGCACATTGTTACACTGAGATAAATTTAGGTAACTGACAGTGTTCGCCAAAGGTCTACTGTGGTCATTAACTGTGTTGAGCTCTATCTCAGTGTTGCACCAAGAAAGACAAGATAAATTATAGTCGCCTCAAATAATAAAGCACCAGAATATAGCAGATAGATTCGTTCAAGTTCTAAACAATGATCTTCATAAACCTTGGGAGAACTACCAGGGGGAATATACACACAAACCAAAATTATAAATAATTTAGAGCACTTTACAGCTACAATGATGTGTTCAATATTAGTGTGCTCAACTTCAATTTCAAAGGAGTTAAATTTATTATTCACTGCAATCAATACCCCTCCACCCAGTTGTTTAACACTAGTAGCAATAGATCTGTCAGTCCTATAAACATTATATGTTGGAGTTAGTCCAAGTTTGTTAGTGCCAATTGCATCACACAGCCAAGTTTCAGTAATAAAATAACAATCCAAAGTATAAGAAATAGCTAATCTTAAATGATTAAGTTTAGTTCGTAAACCGTGTACATTCTGGTAATAAATTCTAAGCTTACTATTCAAGGGGGACAATTTTTTGTTAAATGAATTAGTTACACCCATAATATCACTATTTGTGGTAGGAACTGGCCTACCTACTTTGTCACTAAAAAAGAACTTCCACTACTACTTTTAGGAAAATAAAATTTGTTCACCGCCGTATTACATGGCCAATTCGAGGGATTTGTAAGCTTTTCGAGGTTCTTAGAATCGGAGGACACTCTGAAAGAACTGTATTCACCTTTGGCGTTTAGCTTCACTACTTCCGCTTTACAGCCTACAGTATTTTCGACATGGAGAATCACATCATTCGCCGTTGCGTTAATGTCAAGATGCCACACGTGTAGGTGAATCTTCAGGTTGGCACCAATTAATGACGAAGAGTTGTTTCCTGTACCAACAATAACTTCGTGTTTGGGTCTACGTTTACGAGTCACTGGGATAAAGGGATCGGCATCATTGCAATCAAGAGAATTCAAGTCAATATCGGGAGATTTACTTTCCTGAGAATCCTCCGTAGGAATGTTAGGGCTAGATGAGTTCAATGATGTGGATGGTGCTGAGTGTTGTAGCTTCTTAGTCTGGCGAGTAACTGGTCTCTCATAGTCAGGTATTGTGCTGGGCAGCTTCCTTTTCCGGGAATTCGTGGTTTGGATTCTTCACCACATTAGTGAAAGAAGCGATGCCTTCTGCTGGAGAATGTTCAACTGAAGAAGCCTGCTTGATTTCAACCAAAGATAGTCGCAAATTTACTTCAGCCAGGGCACTCAGAATGTATGCCGTAGAAGCGTGGATGCCATTACTAGACGTCTTGTTTACGATGCATATGTCGCACTTCCACATTATTGCTCTATGGCTTTTAACGACTTTGAATTCAATGTCCGTAAGTCCAATACATTTTTTATGAAAAACGGAGTTACATGTACCACCGCAAAATAAATATTCGGAGGAGGAAAGAGATTGGTTGCAGGAGTGACAAAGAGAAGAAAATGTGCCGTCGGCGATCTTGAAACAACTATGAAGATGTTATGAAGTCTCAAGAGGTAATGTCTGTCACATTCAATTGGCACTTTTTCTGACCTCTCTATTATGCTCACAACATAAAAGGCATCTTGATGAACTGTATTTTGTACTACTGTTGTATGCAGTGTTGCCACATTTTTTTTGCATTTGGGAGCTAGATTTCATTTTCTTGGTAGCTAGAAAGTAGCTAGAATATATAATTACCAATGATATTCATGGCTGCATAAGGAAACTAACCAGAAGGTGTCTCCATATAATAAGAGAATTGTTTTTGTGTGCACAGCAAATAACTACACTATTTTTAAAGCTATTATTGTCTTTTATACGCTAACAAGAAAATTGAACCTTTGTCTGATCCAATTTCAATGGGCAATAAAAAAGACTTTTAAAAGTCTTTTTTCCAACACTAGTCCAGTTATCCTCCATAAGAATTGCATGGGAGGTATCTAGCAGGGCATACTCCAATTTTTAACTGGTAAAACAATGTCGTAATTATCCACTATCGCAGACTTTTTTGGTGATCTCCTCTGTCCGAATAAATTTTTTAATCTATACATTACAATGCATATAATGTGTAAGAGCAAGATGTAGATTTATCCAAATCATTATATGATATGCATACATAAAACGTTGTTATTCATGCACCTATTTTCTAAGTTAATTGTATACATAATATTATAAAGAGATGCTTTCTTAGGGTTGTCTATAAGAAATGGATGCAGACGAAGAACATTTTGACCATTCAAACAAAAATTTATCTGGGATTACATATTTCCAGCTTAAACAAGATTTTTTTGAGTAGTCACTAGAAATAGCTAGATTTTTTTATCGATTTGCTAGATTTGTAAGAAGTCGCTACAGCCTTTTTTTTTAGTGTGAATGTAAAGTAGCTAGATCTAGCTACAAATTTGCTAGATTGGCAATACTTGTTGTACGCAACAGTATTTGAACTTCCATTTCTTTTCCTACATATTCTGTGATAGTTCTGCTGAAATAACACCTAATTAGCAAATTTTTTTGATAGTTCATTCTATTCTAACTGTAAATTTTGCTGAGCTAATATGACAGTGAGTAAACCTTTAAAGATAAAAATTTATGCAAATGATAATATGAACAAAATATGTTTTTTACACAAAATGATGGCATTATGCATCAGGATAATGATACATTTCCTTTAAAACTAAGAGTTTTCCTGCTTTATTTTCATTTGTCAAATGCTTGGTAGGTCTCCATTAATATCATAAGCTTTCTCTTACCTTATGACTTCAGGACTACATTTTTATAGTAAAAATTATCCTTGGCAATACACAGCATTTTAAATAACAAAGGGAGGTAATACATAAGCCATTCAAAATTCAGTTTATTGATAGATAATTAAAAATAAAATGTTATTTTATTTTGCATATCAAGACTACATGAAACCAACTAGAGGAGCATGTATTGAGGGCTCTCTCCTAATTTATCATAATTTTTATGCTTATCTTTAATGTACTTTAATGACCAATTTCATCACGAATGACAACAATAATAAAATTCATAAGATAACTACTCGAATCTTGTCAAATATTATCTGAACTCAATTCATCTATAAGTAAACTTCCATGACTAAAAAATGAATCTTATCAACCAGTTGATGCGAAATAATCTCTGGTTATCCAAAAAAATCAACCTCTTTCCATCCATTAGCATATTAATACAGTAAAACCCTGTTATAATGCAGGCATTGGGAGACATAAGAACACACGTGTTATAGGCATCCCACAGTATATGGGGAATTACATATTAAAAGGTTGCGGAACTATTTTTTATGGTCTCTCTGTTTATATAAGACATTTAATTGCAAAATTATATAAAAATGCAAAGCCAGTTTCTAAGGCTGTGTACCATTGGAAAGTTGTATGCAGGCAGTGGAAGCAATTATGCATGGGTGGAGTGGTGTGACCTAAGAAGTTTGTTTCCGAAGTGTGCGATTAGAGCAGGAATGGTAAACTTTTTATGCATTATCAGTTGCAGTTCCTTAGGCAGGCCACATTAACATATGCAGGTATTTCGGCAGGATGCATTAGGGTTCACATTGGAAGTTACTTGAGAAAATATGAAAGATTTGATCTGTGAAAATCGATAAATAATATTTTAGCAACAAAACTTCGCAAGAAAAGGTTTTCCGGCCATAATTTTAACCAACAAAAAATAAATTATTTCTATTGAACATCATGGTTTGCTTTCATAATGGTATCACAGGCAGCATAAACTGGTCTCGTGGACTGTATTTTCCCCACCTCTGAACTACAGCGACAGCAATAAAAAAACAGAAAAAACGTTACATCAGACTGACTGTACATGTTGTTGGAATTAAAATTTAAAACTCCTGAACCGTAAATTAACCCAGAGGGCACTCACACGTCAATAAGAAATAAGAAAAAAAATAAAAAAAAGGAGTTTTAAATTTTAATTCCAATCTGTACACCGTAGTCTCCAATTCCTTTTTTAACGTACATGTTGTTGCTCAAATATTTTGCATCTTTAAAAAAATATTTTTTGGGGATCATGACCTGACCTGCAATATATCTGAATCCGTGATACAGTGAGGTGCATTATAACAGGGTTCTACCTAATGTGCTCCTAGGCAAACGATAATCATAATTCTAATAGTATGCAACTTGCATAAATTGACTGAAAATTGTTCACATTACAATCTTAACTCAATAGAGAACTATTGAACTTGCCTTTGACTAAATTGAAATTTACACATTATATCTCTGTAGCCATAAAAAGGTTACAGAAACCAGATGTAGCTTTTGGCTAAAAAGCAGCTATCCTCTATGGTGATTCATGTATAGTAGACTTTATTGAGGCTGGATATTTTGTTCATGTTTGGGATGAAGAATAAAGAGGGACTGGTACTCATAACTCAAAGAGATATGCACTATTTTTTGAGGTAATGGGATTTCAAATTAAACTATCTACTTACCAGAATTTCATTAAGCTGGTGATTTTGAAAATGTTTGCTAAAATTTCAGAACTCTGGTAAATTTTTGATAACTTGGAAATAAAATGGGGTTATGATTTTTGTCATAACGAGTAATTATATAATAGAAATGAAAATTTTTGCGAGTGAATATTTTAAATAATGTCACTCAGTTTCCTGCATATCAGTATCATATTTTAAAAGATTTAGGCATCTCACTACATCTGGGAAAGAAATACTAAAGACGTTTCATTTCAAATACACTAAGATTATTAATTCTTAAATGTGGTTGTATGCATATAAATAATATTGCATTAAAACATTTCTACAAATAAAGAATAATCAAATTGAATGATAAGTAATGTGATGGAGCACTCTGTACCATTATTTAGTTGCTCATCTAAATTTTTAATTAAGTACATACTCAGAGACTAATCCAATAATATTTCTTGCCTAAATATATCATATTAAAGAATGAAAAAGAGCATCGCTATAAGCTCAGGAAATAAAAATTTCATTGTAGCTGATGATTATAATACTTGTGAAACACTAACACAGTGAGGTATAAAATTTATTATGTTATAAGTATGAAACTGCATTTTATAGTTGTTGACCTTGCATATTTTCCATAGGCTTATTGCATTTAAAATGTATTGATTATTACTTTCTCCATATACAAAGTGTATCAAATTCGAGATTTCAACGGAAATACATGTTTTAAGGTCCACTGAACACATTTTGACTATTTTATCGATGATGTCTGTCTGTATGTGATAGTTTTTTGTGGGCGCTCTAACTCAAAAATTATTAATCAGGTCAATGCAAAATTTTATATTTAACATTTTTATAAAAGTTAGAAGATTTGATTGGTTTTTGGTAAAAATTGGTTGACCAGAAGTGGGTGTTTACTCTTGTCACTTATCCGTTATTTTGAAATATTTGCTTTAATATTTGATAAATGTAAAAATGTATTGGAATAAAAGTTGTAGGAAATTTTATTTTCTACAACCTTTGTTTGATATATTTTTCCATATAATGTATTGTTTAAGAGATATCTTATATTTTTAGCTGCCACCACCATGCCACCTACTGAAGACTATTGTTAACAATTGATGCTTAGTTACATCTTAGTAATGCTCCTTTTTCTTTTCTTAATTGTCAACCAGAAGTAAATATTTACAACGATCCCAGAGCTAACAACATGTAATTTGCCATATAAATATGGAGAAAGTCATGTGTTGCCCACATCAGTTTATTTTTCTTCAATATGATTCAAATCACTTAATAGCCTCAGGGTCAGTGCTAGGCATGTACAAGATGTATCATCACACTCTGGTGGAAGCTTCTGAGGGGTCTTTGGGTCATTAGTAGATGTATTCCACTTATAAACATATTTACATGTGTATTTTAAAGGTAAATAATATTAAATAAACTCTATCAAGCATATATGGGATAAATCCAGGAATCCTTTGAATGCATCTAGTACAAGCATCCCTCTTTTCTTAATACCTAGTGCTCCTGGTCTTCTATTCCAGATGGCATATAACGAACCTCTCATAATTTCTTTTGACATTCATCTATTTTCATGACATCTACCTATTATTCCAGTAGGCATTTGTTCCTTGGCCATTGTTTTTTGTTTTAGGATGACATATGATGGTATTTTTGTTCCATCTGCTAAAACAGCCAACATTACTGTAACTCACATTTTTTCAATACCTGTCATTCTTATTATCTCAGATTTACACCTTTTTCATTGAATGTAATTAGATGGCATGTAAAAAATACTGGAATTTCATTAGCCTTTCATTTCATTTGCCTATTTTTATTCAAAGGATAATTGTTGGTTTTAACCATTTCATGCAAAATTGGCATTTCTTACTGTCCCTGAGTATGCATAAACTCAATTACTAGTTTTTCTACATCATAAAAGTGACCAAATTTTGGACTACTGAATAATGTATGACTAGATTTAGCACTTTCAAGTTCTGTTTTAAGAGTTTCCATCTATGCACATTTCCTTCAACGATATTGAATTTTCTACTGGCTTCACAGTCATCAGTTTTTTCTGTGTACTTTATCACTATCAGTTTAAAATTGACATCATAACTATTCCTAATTCCTTTTATTATCTTTTCCTATGCTGTTGTACCTCTTATTTCTATATTTGAAAGTTTAGGATGGCATGTTCAAAACAAAATCACAATTACAGAATTTATGGCTTAAAACTGCTGAATGGGGGAATCAAAATGAATGACACTGTCATTTTTTACATCTGCAAAATGCTATAAGCCAATAGAGAAGGGAAGCTTTGTTCACTTTTGAGAATTGTTTGCAAACTAATTGTTCATTGAGTGTCATTGTTCAAAAAATAAAATTCCATATTTCTCAAGTTCATTAAAGAAAAACTCATTTGTAGCTATTCAGTGTATATTTCATACATAGGCATTCAGTATAGGTATAGTTTGTTCATTCATTGAAATGTTTTGTTAAAAATGTTTATTCGAGAATAAACAGTATTATTAAAATGTATTTTAAAAATCAACTGTATAAATTAGATTCTGGATCATAAGTTTGAAATGAAAATTTTCAGTAGATATAATTATTTTATCTTATATTTCATTCATTGTAAAAACATAAATTAAATGCTTAACCCTACTTTGTACTCAAATTAAAGATAATCCTCAATTTTCCAAGCTGAAATTTGAAAAAAATACCTTATCTTGGATTCAGGTAAATGCAATATATCATGCTAAGAAATATAGCTACATTTTTAGGGGAGAGTGATAAGGAAAGAGGGAGAGATAATAGGAGAGAAAGAGGGAGGATGAGAGAGAGGTAGGGAGAAAGGGAAGTGTCTTAATTTTAACTTATTACTTTAATCATGTATACCCATCATTTTTGACAGGCAATTACACTAGTATTGCTACAAAAAGAAAGAAATTGTTGATCATTTGGAAAGCAAATATTATAAAAGAAGTAGAGAATTTTCCAAACTTTCCAACAATTGAAATGACAAAAATACTTGCCCCTCCAGCATCATTATTACCTTACATTCTTAAAAATAATGAGGCAATTCTAGAAGCCAAATCAAAATGTTGAGAGCATTCAAATATTAGAATGAACATTAAAAATTATCTGTATGATGAACTACAAAAAGTTTGGAGTGATTTCAGGGAATATAAACCCATAGTATTTCATTTAGTGTAGCCATTTTAAGGAAGAAGGCAATAAGGATATCTTTGAAGCTTCCAATGGATGACTTGAAAGATTCAAAGGGAGAAGAGACATTGCCAACAAAATGAGAGAGCATCAGTATTAATTACAATTCAGCACAGCAGTGGAAATAAAAAAAAAAACTTGTGGGTCTTCTGGAAAGTTGTGATCCTAAAAAGATTTTCAATCTGGTGCATGGAATGTAGTAATCTCTGAAAAATTACTAACTATTTTAGGTAAGTAGGATTTAATCTGAAGTCTATTGAATGCTTGGAACAAACAATGGAAAAGGTTGATGAAGAGAAATGGCTGCAAGTTGCACCAGATGCAACCATAAACTTAGAAGAGTATGCAACTTGTGATAATACTTACAACAGGTCTCTAGGAAGTGGAATAAATATACGATCCAATGAAGAAGAACAAGGAAGAAGAAGAAAAACAAGATGATAATGAAGACTAGCCTGTATAACCCACTTTCAGAGATCCAGTTGCTGGATTTGAGGTGATGGTAAGATATTTCACTTCTTTTGAAATTGATGACTCAACAATGGAGAGAATTAGTCAAATACCGAGTATGCACCACATTTGTTTGCATTATTTGATTACTTCAAAAAACAACATTTCTTTCTAGGTATGTATGTCTATTATCTATATTATTTCATTTTATTCTCAGTTTCATTACATCAATTTTCTCATTTTAATTTCATTACATATGCAATCCTGCAAATACATGTTTAGTAAATTTCAGAGTTAACAGATGTTATTTAAGTTAAAAATTTGCAATCATTTTTATATACAGGATATGATATAAAAATAATTTTTCTGAAATAAAGTTAGCTGTTACTTACTGTAATAGTATGTAATCTCAATTAGATAGTGTTAACCCCAATACACATAATGGTTTGTTTGTATGGAAGTTTTGGCTAAACAACTTCTTGGATTATTATAGTCATTACTCCTTCCACAATGAGCATACATGCACAAGGAAGGAGGGAGGCAATAGCCTACTCTTTATGAAGAGCACCAAGGGGGCCAACTGCTTAACATCCCTTCTGAAGGATGGTGTGCTGACTTGCATGGTATCCTCAAATCACAGAAGTAGGGACAGGACAATTCCAGGTTAAAAAATACAACCTCCACTGGATTCGAACCTGAGACCGCTGTGTGGAAGGCAAACACTAACTACTCCACCACCCCCAATACACATAACCCCAATTTAGTGTACCATGGGTTATTTCCCTAGAGAAATGTTAAATAGAGATTTCACTGTAACAGAATTAATATTTTGATTTTCGTATTTTTTCTAAAAGTTTCTAGAAATATCTAGAAACTTCCTATAAATTCATTCATAACTAACAGATTTTAGAGTTTTTTCAAGTTTTCAAATTAAATCTTATTACTATAATTTTCTTGTAATTTAAAATTTTACCCTCCTATTATCTGTATACTAATTTTTTCAAGCAGTAGATAGTACATGTGTGTCCACAGAGGGTGCATACTGTACTATCATGAGTTCTTTCACTATTTTACAGTGAAGTCATTAAAAAAATGGAAAAATTTAACAAAATAAACTATTTATAAATCTTTTCCCAAACCAATTCAAGTTCCTTTGTGACCCACTGGTTGAGAAACCTTGTTCTAGAACATTAAAAACTTTCTGCAAAATCCAGTTTGATTTGACAATTTCTATAAATTTGCCAACTTTTCAGAGCACTAGCACGGTTTCTGATTGTAAATGTCCTGTAGCTTTTGTTTTTCAAGGAGTTAAGTACAACAATACATTGTAGCAAATTAATTTAATATATAGATATATTGCAACACTGAAGATAAACAACCATATAATAATAATAGATTGTGGTGGAGTTATTATTAAAATTGTTGAAGCCTCCTATTAAAATGAAAATCATGCATATAATGTCTGTCTTAAATTATCATTATTCAATTTGGAAAGAATGACAATTACTCAAAAGCAAAGAAGGATCTTCTAATTTGACATATATTGGAATCTATTGCAAAGCAATGTTGTGAAAATTAATTTCATAAGTTTGACCATCCAGCATCCCAAATTTTCTATAGGATTTTTATGAAACTTCCATGATTATAACATAGGACAAAACAATACATACATTAAAAAGAAAGCTTTAATTCTACTATTAAATATCATACTAACAATAACGACAACAAATACAGCATGATTAATATGTACTGTACTGTATCACATTCATAAAACTTCGAACTAACAGTCTGATCATTACTATTAACTATGAACTAACACTAAGCAATAATTAATTTAATTTCAAATTAATAAAATGTGTAGAAATTTGCTAACTTGTAAGAAAAATTATATACATACATGTGAAATCAGAAAAACTGTGAAATTTAGAAATCTACTGCTATATAACAATGGTATTAGATTATTTAAGTCTTTATTCTAATCAGATATCTATTGCTTCAATTATTGGTCTTTAATCAATAATTTTCAATTTATTTATTACAACATGCATGATCACCTAAAATATATGCCGTGACATGCAGTTATTTTACAAATAATATTCTTAGACAATGACTTATACTTTCATAAACTAAAGGGCTTTGTGTTGACTTATGCTATTCAGTTATTGCTTGGGGAATGTTGTTTGCTTTGTATTACTATTTGTACATTTTCCTGACATATTCTATGTCAACATAATGATGATCAGTAAACCAATAAAATAATAATGTCAAATAATTTGTAACACAGGTTCTTCAGTGTTCTAATCGAAATATTCCCTCACTGGCTTCTGTATAATAGAATTGATAAATGTAGGATCAGAGGTGAATGTCCATCACACATTACTCAGATCTATCCTTAACATGTGTAAGGTTATTTTCCTAAAAACTAATATCATACAAATGAACTAGAAAATATGATTTGTTTTACTTTATTATAAATAAATAAATAACTAGATATAGGTTACAGTAAAAGTGTTTTATTTGTCCTAGCTATATTTTTTGCACATTAGTCACAAGTTAATTAAGAAATAAATGTTTCTTTGGTTTTTTGTTTTCTCGAAGGTTTATGATTTAACTTATAAGAACTTAGCTTGGATATCTATTATTTTAAATATTTATAAGCTTCTATCAGATCACATAATTGTTATGAATTAGACAATTCTTATCATAATCAAACCTGTTGAGGAATATACAGATAAAATTTATCCAAACTTATTGCAACAATTTTATTTGTTACAAAATTTAGAAAAAATTTGATCATATAGTAAATTATAATAATATCCAACAATTCTGAGCTTTCCTGTCATTCAACTGACAAAATTAACTATTACAAATTTCTATACCTGAGGTGGCTATGAAATGCTTGATAATAAATCATATACTGCATTTTTCTGTGTGTAAGATGCCCCCCTAAAAATAAGACCATTTTCCAGCTTTAAAAATTTTTACTCCTACGGATTTGTTTGGATATAAGATTCATTAGTGATTAAAAGTCAACATAAAGTAAATTAATTATTTATTGATTGAAAAGTATCTATTAAGGTGGCCATCCACGAGAAGATTTTGTCAGGAGATTTTATCTCTTGAAACGAAAATTTTGATCTCTTTATTAAGAGAGCTGTGTAAACAGTGCTGAGAGTTGGAAAATATCGCAAGAGACTTGATCTCACGAGGTAAATTTTAGTCTCTGGGAGAGCATAGTGTAAACAGTAAAAATTGAAAGAAATCAAATCTCTTGGGATACCAAAAAGTTTTCAAAGTTGATTTATTAATTTTGTTGTCTCTTGCAAGATTTTAGTGTGTTCAGTTTGTTGCTGTGTGTTCAATTTGTTGCATGTCATCAGGAAGAATAGAGCAAAAAGAAAAAAGTAAATGAGTATTTTTGTGTTTTATTTCTGCAATTAATTGTAAAATCATTACATATTATTGTGAAATTATGTGTTTTTCACATATTTGATGTTTTTTGGGAGTTTTATTTCATGAAAATTTAAAATATTTCACTTTGCCTGTGGCTAAATAATGCTTTTGAATTTTGAGTGTGATTTTATCCAACAACAAATCGAATTCGTCTGCAGACATTCTCATGAAATTTCAATAAAATTCTGTATCTTCACTTCTCAATTCAACTAACAAATTTCCATAAGCCACATTCTTCTTGTTTTGCGATCCAATCCTTTACCCAAAGTTTTCTTTTGTTCCTTTTATTTTTATTATTTTTTCATTTCAACAAAATTATTGCTGCACAAGATGCTGCAATTTTTGTATTTTGAATGGACACATTTAGTGAAACACAACACAGCACCACATACACTGTAACAGAGGTTTCAAGACTTTTTTGATCTCCCAAGAGATAAAAATCGTGCTATATGTAAATAGCAAGGAGATTTTTCCAAGAGATATCTCAGGAGAACAACTCTCCTGTTGATTAGGAGAGCTGATTTTCTGGAGATATCTCCTCACGTGTAACCAAAACACCAAACTTTATCTCCTAACTTGATCTCCTAAGTAATTAGCTAGAAGATTTTAGTTTCCTCATGGATGGTCACCTTTAATTCAATAACTTTGAAAATATACCGTATTTACTTGCGTATAAGCCACACTTTTTTCCCCAAAACTTTCGTTTCCAGAAAGAGGATGTGGCTTATATGCAAGGAAAAATTAAAATATGTAAGATAATCATTAAAATTTACTAGGGATTCACTAGAGGGCTGGATGATTCAATGCGCAGGATGTGATGCATAAACACCAGAGCTGGCTTGATGGGGGTGCTAATGGCATAACTACATTGAGTCCTGCACTTACAGAGGCCCTGTGATCTCTAAAAAATATATGTTGCACTTACAAAGTAGATGCATTAAAAAAATCAGAAAAATATCAAACACGGTCATATTGAGAGAGATTGCTTTATTTATTAAAATTTACTATTAAAAATTCTTGACGCATAAGAGGCCCAGTGCACACACTTTGCACCAGGCCCTGCAATTTTCCTAATCAGCTCAGATAAATACGAGGGTAAGTCAAAAAGTAAAGGGACTTTTCAAAACAGCACATTTATTTTAAATATACAGGAACAAAACTAATATTACTTTTCAATGTAATCCCCCTCGATTTCAACACACTGGTTCCAGCATTTCACAAGTTTTTTAATTCTGTTAGAAAAAAAGTTTTTTGGTCGCATCTTTAACAAATTTTGCACCGCGCCAATGACTTCTTCATCGGATGAAAATCTACTTCCTCTTAGTGCTCCTTTCATTAGGCCAAACATATGGAAATTGCTGGGAGCGAGATCTGGACTGTAAGGCAGGTGCTACATCAATTCATATCCCAACTCATTTACTGTTTCGACTGTCTGATTGACCATATGAGGACGGCCATTGTCATGCAACAGGATGCCACCCTTTTGAAGTTTTCCATGGCATTTGGATCTGGTCACGGGCTTCATTTTCATTTGTAGCACATCACAATAATACTGACTGTTAATGGTTTCAACCTTTAAAGTGAAATGAACCAAAATCGTACCTTTCATATCCCAAAAAAGTGTAAGCATCATCTTACTGGCTGATGGTTGACTTTCGAATTTCTTAACCATGGGTGATGATGGGTGTTTCCAAGCCATACTCTGAGCTTTACTCTCTGGTTCATAATGATGTACCCAAGTTTCATCTGTGGTGACAATTCGCTCTAAAAATTCATCTCCCTGATGGCAATAATGTGTCAAATGGGTACGTGAGACTTCCAAACGTCAAGCCTTATGCAGCACGGACAATTATCTAAACCTTGCACACACTTTTTGAAAATTTAGCATGTCGTGCAAGATGGAATATGCTGAACCATGATTGATGTTTAAAGCCTCCACAATGTCGTCCACTCTGATTCGGCTGTTTTCTCGTACCATTCTTTCAATGACTTGAATATTGTTCTCAGTCCTTGTTGGCCTTCCTGATCTCTCCTCATTGCATACAGAAGTTCTTCTCTTTTTGAAGTGATCTATCCATTTGAAATTTTTCTGCGCAATAAACAATTATTACCATATTGAGTCTGCATTCGATGAATAATTTCCACAGGTTTAACACCTTCTGTAAACAAGAATCGAATCACTACCCGCATTTCTTCTTTTGTGCAAATCGACAATGGAGCTTCCTGCTTTAACTATGGCACAGAATAATAACCCGCTATGACACAATAACTGACATTGACTAGACAACACTAAACCAGCGGAATGAGTTCAAGCATCACCCAACCAAACGAGAAATTAAAAAAATCCCTTTACTTTTTGACTTATCCTCATACATTACATAATCATCACAAAAATAATAAAGGGAAAGAAATATTATTATTATTTATGAGGGAGTAACAAATGTCAGATTTTGCAGACGATTGCTATGGTGATGCCAGGATCCAGTGAGGAAAATGCTGTAGTCTGGCGGATATCAAGGTATTGTCACAGTTTAGTTTCATATTCTGATAAATCTATTGCAAGAAAGATTTTGCTAGTAATTCTTTTGGTTTGGAAGTTATTGCGATTTTTCATCACTTCCACATGCAGCCTTTCTGGGTAAATAGCTCCGCATTCTGAGATTGTCCCTTGTATCCCACAAAATTTATATATTGCTGCTCAGTTACAAATAATTCACTAAAAAGCTTTATTATTATAAATATAATAACAACAAGAATTCTACAGAATGAACGCAGTTGTTTGAGGTTGTATGTACAGTATAAAAAATCCTCTTTATACCAAAAAAAGTGCCACGAGAATTTGAAAAATGTGTTTATCAAAATTTTAAGTGAAAAATCTTATTGGCATTTAAACCTTAGTTGTATAAGATGCAGCATAATTTTAGGATACATTTTTGTGACAAAAATGTATCATATACACAGAAAAATATAGTAAATTGAACTGATTTGAATAAAAACAACATTTATTTCATGGAAAAATAATTTGTACTAAATTTACATCAACAAAGAAACTAAGTGATGAATACCATAGCTAATATACAGGGTCTGACAATAAAGCAACAGGATTGCTCTTATAAATAGCTGTACATGTAACCTTACCTCCAATGGGTGTGATCCCATTCAAAGTAGTTCCCTTCTGCAGTGTTACAGTGCCTTTTCCAACTTTTGAAACAATTCTGAAAATCATTTTTGGCCAAATTGTTAAGAATGTCTGTCACATTTTCCTGTGAATCTTCTACATACTCAAATGTGACCCCTTGAGATTAATTTTCAATTTTGGGTATAGGAAGAAGTCACCTGGAGTTAGGTCTGATGAATAGAATGGATGATCCAAGAGTGTAATTTGTTCTATCTCCAGAAAGTCTTTAACTAATACTGGAGTGCTATTGTGGTGCAAATCCACTTGTTAGGGAACAATTCTGGCCTTGTGCATCAAACACGGTCTCGCAATTGCTGCATCACCTCAAAGTATTACTTTTGGTCCACTGTCTGATCAGCAGGAACAAATTCACAGTGGATGATTCCCTTTTTATCAAAAAAACATATCAGCATTGTCTTTACCTTCAAGTTGGACATCTGAGCTTTCTTGGGTCATGGCGATGATTGATTTAGGCTTTGCCTTTTCATCTCTGAGTCGTATTGAAATACTCAGGCTTCATTACTGGTTATCATTCTACTCATCAAGTTGTAATCTTCCTGAATCCTGTGTGAAAGATCAGCACAAATTTCTCTTTTTCTCAATCTTTGATTGTCAGCCAGATTTTTGGGAACCATCGTTCCCTAAAATTTCTGCATGCCCAAATTTTCAATCAGAATCAATCTTATGAGCTTAATATTCATTTTATCTGCTATTAATCGGTCAAGTAATGATCATTTCTCACCAAAAGAGTGACTTTCCATATTTTCATCTGTTCTTGATATTGTTGGATGACCAGATCAGTTGGCATCGCTAACATCATCTCTGCCTTCAGAAAAGCACTTGACCCATTCAAAAACATGAATTCTGGACATGATGCCATCTCCATAAACTTGGCCTAAAATTTTAATAACCTCTGTACCTTTTTTCAGTTTTATCAAGAATTTGATGTTGATCCTTTGCTTAAAATATTGGTCACTCATTTTTCCCTTGCATGCCTAATACACTACTTCAGTAAAGATAGCACTGTAAAAGATGTATATGCTATCAAAACAAATTTACTACTGAACACCTGTCACTCATGTCAGAAAATATTGCAACTGCAGCTGGTGCCTCAGTATTGCTGTATACTCCAAAATAAAATCAGTCCTGTTACTATATTGTCAGACCTAGTATGTTCATTTAGGTAATCAATAGTCAAGTGTAAATTCATCTCAACTGATGAAAATTTCTTGTTTTTGTATAGTTATTGTAACTAGAATATTTGGAATGTTTACTGAACACAAGCTGTCTAACACAAGCACACTTATGAAACATGCATTGAATATGCCACTTAAAAAACAACTAATGGAAAAAACACACAAACATATCACCAATCATATCCCCTTTCTGATTGTTCTGTTGTGCACATTTTTAATAGGCAAAACAAAAACCAAATGATAATTCATACCAAATCTCACTTGCAAATTTAATTCAAATATCTTTACCTGAATTATTACTTCAGGGTTGAAGGTTTATTCCCCATCAATACAATCACCAGGGGATAAGAAAAGAGTAAGCTTACCTACATTTATTTTACATTAAAAAGTGTCATGCTGAAAATTGTGTGATTAAAAGTTTATACTGATAACTCATAATATTTTTTGTGTTTGCATATAATAATTGATGGAAAGTAATGATAATTCAAGCATGGATAAAAGAAACATTTTTATATCTGTTTCATTTTTCTCATTTTGTTAAAGCTACAGTGATTTACATTCTGAATGAATTCAAGAAATTAACCAAAATGTATATAATGTTACATTTGAAGTAGGTATATGTGACATCACTCATGGATTTCAAAATAAAATTTGTCTTTATTAGAAGTCTTTCTTTCACGAGATCCAGAAATCAAGAGTTAGTATGTTTAAGATATTTTAGTTTATTAATAATGGCATGGAATTATTTAAGTAAATCAAGGTCTGCTGTTTTTGATTAATTCAAAGAAGGAAGCATTTTTACAATACTCAACATCTTGTCCTTAGCAAAGTTTTACTGATAAGCACAATTAATATAAAAATATCAAATAACTACAAACTATAAATTAATTTTAACTAATGTATTTCAAGCAGGTAACTACTCTCTAATATGGGCGCTGAGGTTTCTATTCTGAATAAGGATAATCATTAGTGAAATAAATCACAGGTGAAGACACTTCATTACTGGCACCTACTTTGTATCAGAGACAAAATTATTGTGCCAGAAATGTTAAAGATCTCACCAAGTTTAGTTTTTTTTTTAAATACCCAGGAGTATTATTTGAATGAATGATATACCAGCCAAAAGTTTTTTTTTATTTTAACCACTCATTATCCAATGAATGAATAAAAATTTCAGATAATGTTAGAAGATTACAAAGGTTTGAATCCTCAACATAATCCAGGAGTAAGTCATTGTAAAACTAATTAGCAATAAATACTGGCACTAATCTTGTATACAAATAGCCAAACCTAAAATATGGGTAGGGAAATCAAATAGAAAATAAACCCTTTATGCATAGCTGATCTAACATTCCTTGTCTAGCCAGCAATACTTAAAAGATGCAGGGTGCTATAGTGAAAACACCAACGTCCATTGATTGGCCAAGCAAAATGTATGAAATAATGTTCAACTAGATGAAACTGGATAACAAAATAAAATTCTGTTTATAAACTAAGAAGATAGTAGCCAAACCTCATTAAATATTTGTCACTGGTGACTGAAGTGACAAAATATTTTAACTAATCATCATTCAACACTTAATAAAGTTGCCATCAACCCATTATTGATTGATATTATATTTTAATTTTAATTTGTCAGAAAAGAAAAATTAAAGTTAGATGCACAAATAATTCTCTTCATCTGCTAGTGGTCTGAGTTACTTTAGTGGCTTACTTCTGTACAGTACAAAGTCCAAGAACCAGCAGTTCAAAACTGGAATTATCCTAAAACATTTTAAAAGAACATATGTCTGTTAATAAAAAACATATTTCAGAAAAGCCTAACCTCATGAAACAACTTAAAATATACATGACAATTTAAAAAAAGATAATGAAAGTAGTGAAAATATCTTTCTTCATCAAAAATCTAATTCCCAGCAGCTCAACCTCTGATGATGAGAAGTAAATGAATATCATACAGCCCCTTCCTGTAGATATTAATTAATAAGTGAAGAAATAGAATGAATTTTGGTAAGGAAATAAAACAACATTATTTTATATTTTCATATTGTATTTTGTTTTCCTTACCCTATTTGAACTTTATTTGATAATTCATGATTAAGTTACATATATGAATATACTATCAAGAAATTGGAAAAATCCAAAAAGGAGCTACATCTAAGTCCCAAGGTTGCCAGTTTTTGGACTTTGTAATGCATATGATTTTGTATACTATCGTTGAAATGGAAATATGAAAATAGTGTTATCAAAAAAGGTAGAAAATATATTAAAAATTTTAATTTGTCAGAAAAATATGAAAAATCTATACAGCCAATCTAAGATATATAATTTCCTTTTTGTTTAAAATGACTCGCAAAAATGGCCAATTGAAGACTTTCTCACCTTCTATTCACATATTGTTGTGTACATTGTTAGAGTCTGATAAGATGAGGATACAAGAGCATACTTGACATTTAAAGCAGAATAAAACCATCATAATGCTTTAGGATCACATAGGTTCATGGGCTCAACAGGATTCTTGGAAAATGGAGAATGAAATGACAGATAGATGGAAGGTAGACAATAATAAGTAAAGTAATCTTAACACAATTACAGAGAAAACCAGTCTGATAGCAAATAAAGAGAAAAATTAACAGTGTACCAACCTGAGTGACAGGATTTTCTCCTGGACGATAGACGACATTGTGAAGTGGTCTCTTGCGGCCCACGTAGTTGACAGCAACGAATTCAAGAAGAGATGCATAGATGAAGCACATGCACACGCCATCCCACACATTCATAGCTGTTAAGTTTGATACAACAGGCAGTGTTGAGCGGAATCCATTTGATGTTGTGAAAAAGTTGAGCATGGTGGTGACTCCAATCATGACACGGGCAGGTACAGCATTCCACTCTAACCAAAATGTGATGAATGAAGATGTAACTAGAATGATCCCTGGGATGAACACTGTCGTGAAATAAAATGCTCGATCCCGGGTGAAGATGAGCTCAACTTTAAGGCAGCTGTAGTTGCCTGTAAATGATAAGTAAAATGACTGAAAACATTTTTCTTTGTTCAAACTGTTTATATCTATAAAAATTTCAAGCATATCATAATATTTTTGTTATTAGGTTACAAAACAATTATTATAAAAATGAGCTAACATTGCATTAGCAAGTTATATACATGCAATGAAAATAATGCTTCTATCATGACTGAATGATGTAAAAACCTATAAACTGTTGCTAAATTATTCTTTCAGCTGGTCATACAAACCTTCCAATCCTTTTAGATTTCAATGAACCTGTTGCTACCATAGTCATAAGTTAAATCAAATATTAATAAATATTAATTAACTATAAATCTGCTTGTTAAATGACACATATCAATCAGTGGAGTAGGTTATATTTTAAAGATTCTTAATTCCATACATATGATATTAATGAATTTTAACATGTGATGCTAATTTTGTCTAACGAGTTGTTTTTGGTAATTATTTTGGCATTTTATTAACAATAATATTGATTGCCCATTTTAGTAATAGATATTTTTATTTTATACCATACTTGACATAGGTTCTATCATCAAAGAGTGTAATTTATAACAATAATTCTTTAACATAAGATAAAAGTACATATTTGGTGAAAATGTAATAATAAATAGAAATATTGCATTAATTTAAAAGTAACAAGAATTACACAGAATTTTTAGTAATCTTTGTTTTAAATTGAAAAGCAAGACTTAATTAAGCAAAGCCAAAACAAATATTATTAGTGCACTTGTGTAAGAGTGAACAATAATGCATATTAGAAAAACAAGTGCAAATGAAAATTTTCTTAAAAAGCATTTAGAAATTCAGTTGCAGGCATGTTTTTGCAAAGCCAGTCAAAAGTGAAAAATATAATGCTATATGATCCATAGTTTAACCAATAGGAGACAGATACAAGAATAATAATAGAAAGGGATAGAGATCTTACCTCTCCCAGGAAACGAGAAGCTTATTTTATTCTTCTATGATACACTTTTCATACTTGACTATACTGTTAACTCTTTCTCATTTGTCATTTCACAAAGTTTCTCTGAATCCTATTTAATCTTGCCTACCTAAACAATCATGAATATGGATATTCAGATATTTTTTCCAAGAGGCCATATTTTAAAAGCAGAGAGAGAAAAAATGTGGCTCTTCCAGGAGATGCTGGAGTTCAAAGAAATACGTTCATTTCGGTTTTTATGATTTACCTGAAAGATGATGAAGTTCAGATTCGGGCAGGTTTTGGAGCCTTCTAGTGACCAGTTGCCCTAGCCATGCATATTATTTCTCATAAGTAATTTAATACTTTCATATAATATAATATCTTTACATTTTATTTTTATTCTATTTAACAGTTTATATTGTAAGCTTTTATGCATGAAACTTAAGGATAAGTTATGCACAAACTACTGTCTCCTAAAGGTTAGTAGACAATTTTGGGTACATAAATGAAAGTCATAAAGCTGATTTAAAATACAAAAGTGCAATATTTTATTCAGTGAGCAAATATAAATTGTAAAAATATTATAAAAACTAAAATTTGTCACATTCATATGCATTCAAATTCAGTTACATTAGGGTAGAAAAGTTCAAATGGGATGAAAATCAATATAATAATATAATCTCTCAATTCTGTTAATGGTACTAATAACAGTGATTCTTTTGTTTGCTAATTTCAGTAAGTTCCATTTCGCACCTAATATTTCTAAGTTGAAAAGAGGGATGTGTTAGTTTCATTCTGACTTCATAAAGAAAACTTCCACGAAGGCAAGGATTACTTCCTCTCTTGAATAAATGTTCATTTTTTATTACCTTGCTCTTCAAACCTTCTCTGGCAGAGTGAGCACTTGCCGCCTTCTTGGTAATCCCTCCACTGTTTGGAGGTTGCCTCACCTTTATACTTTGCATACTCTCCCTGCTCCATCTCCTCCTTCCCTCTTTCCACCTCCTCCTCCTGTTCATCCACATCAAGAATTTTATCACCCTCTGCGGAAGAGAATAATACGACAGGAGCTTCTCATCTCCCTTCTTTCCTTTCTCATTCCGCATATCCCTCCCTCCTCTCCTGTGCAAATCTACTGAATCTATTCACGGAAACAAAGCATCTTTTTCACTCCCTAAGATATATTAGTTGAAAATAGAGAATAATTGAATAAAAATATTTGTCATCTGTCATATTCTTCTTTGTGCGAGAGAAGACCATTATTTTAAATTTAATGCTCAATTGACATTATAGTGAGTTTTATTTAAATCAGATTAATGATGGTAGTTTAAAAAATAATATTCAAGAGAATCAAATTTTATTAAAGTTACATTGCCAGAAAAGTTAAAGTCAAAGCAATGTTTTATAAATGAAAATAAATGACACTGATAATCAGTATTAATAAAAATTTCTAAATGAATTATGAGAAAATGAACGTCTTTCATAGATATTTCAGTAAAAATTTAAATATTAGAAGCCTCAAAATTTTCATCAATCTTTATGAAGAAATAAAAATTACTATACAATAACGATAGAAGTTAGCAATATAAGTCCAATTTAACCTCGAGATAGTAAATAAACAGTCTCATTGAGTAGAATTCTTAATTTTTCATTCACAAAAGACAATAATTAATTCTATGAAGCAACATTTATTCAGTTAAATTACCGAAATAAGACTTTGTTTTTGAAATAAATTCATCATAATAAATGCAGTGTTGTTTAAAAATGTGTAATTTTAAAGCTTGAATTAAGAATAACTTGTGCATTCTTAGATGAGAAAATCATTGCTTTAAATATTAAAAAATACATGTTCAACTAAAGAAATATCTTAAAGCTATGACTGTGCTGCACTAGCCTGTAATGTTATTTCTATACCATGAAGTGATTGCTAAAACTTGTAGGTTTTTATTAATATTCCAGCTTCCAAAAACAAACGTGAGCTTTGCATTTCTAAAAGCATTTGCACATTGACTGATAAAATTTCCATAACTGCAGAATTCTAACTTAAGTCCATAAGCTTATTAATAAGCAAAAATCAAATCATGAAGCAAAAATTGTTAGTTGTACAAATAAGTATTATATAATGATTACTGCTAATTAATATGCATTTTTATTTTAATTCCAACTTACTGAAAAGATCAAGTTGCACATTCATCAACCAGGTAATGATTCAAATATACTACTGTTAAACTTAGTTCATTGTAGGTTGTACAATATTTGAAAGAAATACCATATCTTCTGGCCAATGAGATATTCTATTTCCGAAAAAGTTGCCAAAAAATGAGCTATCCCTTATTGGCATACGGTACTGTTGCTGCTAGTTGGAGAAACAGTTGTCTTTGCTCTTGGTAAATTGCACTAGGAAAAATTACTTTCTTGGCCCAAATGATTCAAATAGATTATGTGAAGAACATATAAAAATAATCTAATATGCTGAAGAACCCTCTCCTTCACAGAATTACAATAGCAGTAGGAAAAAAAGAAAGAAATTCCATGCAAACAGGAAAATTGTTTCACAAAAACTAACAATTCTTATCTCTGTTACAAAATAAATAAAGGAAGAAAATATTCGCTTTGTAACCAAAACATGTATTGCTAGGTTTCTATGGGAATTTTGGCTTTATCTCAGGAATTACAAGTCTAACTTAAAAAATTTTGTACTCCTATCTTAAACAAACATTATGCCTCAAGTGTATAACCTGCCATTGCCTGCCAGGTGATTCCCCATACTGGTGATGCAACATCACATTAACAGGCGCCTTATTGGTTCATGTGTCTTATTTACTATAATAATTCATTGTTTCGTGTAAGTTTTTAGGAATTAGGCCAAATTCTACAATGAATACACCTATTTTTCTAGGTTAATTTAATGAGTTACTTAGCTCTTTAGTGCCAGTAGGCAACATAAGTGCAAATGCATGAATTGAATTTATGTTTGTAAAATCAAATGATAAAAAAATCACAATTTTATTTTAAAATGTTGACACTCAGATGCTATCATTGTATAAAAGATCTGATGTTTTAGAACAGGGGTCTCAAACTCACATCGGTGAAGGCCCTCCACTAAACCTGCGGACCACATTAACCCTTTCGCTGCTATGGACTTTTAGCTTCTGCGTCAGCCGTGTGCGCCGAGTTCAGTGACCTTGAAGCAGGCCTGTGCTGAATACTTTCTCTAGGAGCTCCGCGTCTATGTTCTTTCGTTCGTCTTTTAGTCTCTTTATATTTTAAAAGTTATTTTGTCAATCATTTACATTCATATTGACTATTAACCATCTCGAAAAAATATTTTCATTTTTTTTGAGCAGCGAACGGAAAAGCTTGAAATGCATATATGCATCGTTAGCAGTCAAGGCACCGCTCTGCCCGCCCGCATAAATGCATCAATAGCAGCGAAAGGGTTAAGGCACCATACCAAGTCTGCAGGCTGCATACTTTCCCAGTCCTCACACTTTCATATTCTTTGAACATCACTCTCCCCTTCCACAAGAAAGAAATCACCCCAACCCCATGATGCAGCCTTAAACCAATTAATTACTAAAATACTAGGTTGTGTCGAGGGTTAGATTCTTTGGACATGCAAGAAACACGCTTGCAACAGGAAGAAAATTCTTAGTACCCCACCTGTGCAAAATTATTATAAATCAGAATGAGAAATAAACTACGTATATTTTTAAAGTGCTGATTACTTTTTAAATTTCTTAGATTTACATGAAATATTTTATAAGAAATACATTTGAGTTTCGGCCATTTAGTGTATACTAACTTACTTCGCGGGCCACAGAAATGTACCATGGGGGCTACATGCAGCCCACAGGCCATGAATTTAAGACCCCTGTTTTAGACGATATGATCAGAAATGAATGATCATCAGGGTGATGAATATAAATCTATCATCAGTGTACTTGGTCTGCAACAGTGAAATGGCCAAGAGAATTTGTTGTTATGAATTATTTCATTTAGGAATAAGCTAAAAGTGTTCTGTATGTCATAAAGTGGCTAAAACATTGTTATCAAACTGTTACTTTACTAATTATTGCATTTCAGCCAGTGCCGGATTTAAGTTGTTGGTGTCCATAGACACTGTTTTCCAGTGCACCTTTTTCTCTTTAAAAATATAAAAATAATACATGATACTGAAAACAGTTGTGAAAAACTTTTCCATTGTAGTCAAATTCTGGTGTTCCTTTTATGATTAGACACATTTCATAATTTGATACATTTCATAATTTGGTGATTTTACACTTAGTGTTAGGCGTCTTTCACAATTTGGCGCTCTCGGCAGTTGCCTATGCATAAATTCGGCACTGATTTCAGACATAATAATGGAGGAAACTGGGGGATTAAGATAATGATGCTTTTAAAGATATATTAATGATACAACTTTCCATCCCGTAAATGTTAATTCAGGCCACAGAAATGAACCACTATGCTATCCATTTGATATTCATAATGCTGTGAATTTAATCTTATCTTGGTGTGAGTTTCCAGTGATAGGTTGTCCCAGTTATTAGGTTATACCTTCAATTTTTGTAATTCCTTGGGGCAGAAAATTGACCAAGCCAAAAGCATAGCTTATCTAAATGAGCCATTTTCATGATCTCTTCTTTTTATTTCCATAAAACATTGACAAATTCAAATGTAATTTTTCTGCTATTATGGACCTTAATTTTCTTAGATGAAGCAATACTTTAAATACTTCAAGGGCTAAATAGATAGAAATAATATAAAAAATATTACATCATTATATTTTAAAAGCGTAATCAACTAAAATTTGAAGTTTCTGAGATTTTGCAACTTCTTGAAAGTAACATAATTCTATTTTTATTTTCACAAAGTATGAATCAGGTACTTTATGTTTCACTATCTGTGATAACAAGATCAATTTTACTTCTTAAGAGAACAAGAGTGCATATTTACTGGGTCAAATAAAATAGGTAAAATGTTTATTTTTCTTTCTAAAATCTGTCAGTTTCACAAAAAAATTGCTTTAAATTATTTAATTATACTAGTCATTTTATATAATTATTTTTTAATATTTAGGTCATCTTTATAGAAAATGCCCTACATGAATTAAAAGTAGCATTTCATTTTATCTGTGAGATTTTATTTAAAATATAGTGATAAGCAACACAATAGAAAGAAAAAAGAGCAAGATTGAAACCTGTGTAGTTTAAATTGAATACATTTTTAGCTGTTTTTTAAATTTAGCCAAAAATTTAAATAACATAAATAATAAATATTTCATCAGTTCATGATTAATAGTTAATACAATAATTTGTTGTTTGATGGGCATTTTTGAATTTTGGAAAACTAAAATGAATAAAATTTGTTTTACTTTGATATTTTAATTCGCCGCATTGGTTCTTTTTTTCTCTATAAATAATATAAGAATAAATTACATGTGTTAACATATTTTCTTAATATTCTTATTTAAAGTCTTGCTGCATCTTTAGGCTGGCAAATACAGTATATTTATTAGAAAATGGAAAACTTATTATTGAGGAAAAGCTTGGCAATATTCTTTTGGATTGGCTTTACTATTAACCCTCCAAGCATTAGTGGCGTGGTGAGTGTGCTTGCCACGAACTTCACCAAAACGTTGGCAATGTGCCTAGTGCGTTCTCACATTTTTAGCCCTCCGAGCATTAGTGACGCACTGAGCGCATTTGCCACAAATTTCACCAAAATGGTGGCAAAGCACCTAGCGTGTTCTCACATTTTTAGTGCATTATTTTCGGTTGCAAACGCATGGAACGCATTCATGAATTTGTTTTCCATTCTGCCGATATTATGGGTTTTATTTTCTGCCAATATGACTGTTATGACTTTATGATACAATGTAATGTAATTTTGATTTATGTAATGATGTTTTGATATAATGTAATGTAATTATGATATATGTTATGGCATTATGGTGCAATGTAATGTAATAATGAGTTATGCAATGCAATTATGATAATATTATATATAATTGTGATATTATATATAACTATGTTATTAAATTTGAAAAAAAAATAGTTGGAATAAAATTTCTGCATTTTCATTAGTCACAGAATAAGAAATGTTAATGCAAACCAGAAGAAACCCAATGCTGGCACTTACACATAAAGGAAAAAATTTAACGCTCAGAGGGTTAATTCTAAAGTAATATAAAAAATGGCAATAAAAATGATTCATAATCTTAATTTTTAGTAACACACTGTAAATGTATTTTTATTTTATAATTTATTTTTGGTAACAATCATCCCTACAGTTTCATAACAATAGTTGATTTATTTAGTTATCTAATGCTTTCATTAATGATTTATTTTTCTAATTTGGAATATATATTATAATAATATAATACAATAAATTGTTTGGTATTTATAAACAGTAATGGGAAGTCTTCTGGCTCAAACAGATTAAACATGGATCATAAGCATTATTAGTGGGAGAGTAACAAAAATATTGTATAATTTTTATTTACTTATTATTTAACATGAGCTAACAAGAACTTGTTCAGTAAGTTAATGTTAAAATTTCAAATAAGATATTTAGCTTAAATTAAGCAGTTTTATAAAAATCAAGCAATACATAAATGCATGAATCAATTTTCAAGAATGTGTTCATTTTCATGCAAGTATGTCTAACGGTAAGAAATTCCAGTGATAATAAAATAATATATTTTATTAAGGTGCCAAATTTGAAATATTAATGTTAGTAACATTGATTTTCATCTCACAAAATATATAGTTTTAACAAATTAAGCCAAAGTTATTCAATAAAATTTAACAAATAACTTGAGCTTTTAAGATAAATACTTACTTTTCAAATCATGTTGATATAAAATCAATTAATGAAATACAAAATTGTACCTGTGATCCATAAAGATTGATTTATGCATGTTACTGCAATAAACGTATGCAGGTTATATATTGACCAAGGATTTTCTGACTTAACAGTCATTGATAATATATTCAAGCATGGTAGTTGTATTACATTCATGAGATTTGGGTTCAATGAGTTTTATAAAAAATTAGAAAGATAGTTTGGCATTTATTCAGTAATGTTATAATTCCATCACAATTCCATAATAAGGATTCTATTTTCTGTCAGATTAATGTTAATTACAATGAAAGCTGAATTAATTGTATGGCTTGATCAAGAGGTATGAATAATAGAATGAAGCCACCTAAAGAAAAAATTATACTATATATATGGTGTCTTTATTATTATTAACCATAAAAGTTCCACAAATGATGGATATTAAAATTTTTACATGAACTTAGAAGAGTAAATATGATTGAAACAAGTTTGATACCCTTGCTAAAGGAAGAGGAAGCACATTTTCTTTAAAATTTTTGGGGTTCTGGTTTGCCTCCCCATTTGGGGAGGGGATAAGCCTTACCATTGTAATGTAGGCCCTCACTAGACCTTCCCATCTGTGATAAATTCACTCCTTTATCTTCAGTAGTTTAACTACAATACCATTTCAAAGTTTCGAATTTTCCGACTTTGAAGCCACAAAGCAGAAAATTTATGAACTATCAGTAAATCCAATGAAAAATACATACTTGGATAAGAACTATCTAATTAAAAAAGAATTTTCCAAATATCTCTTAAAATAAAAAAGTAGATTGTCCACAGACAGACAGAGTGATCACATTAGCATGTTTTTGCTTTTAAGAAACCATGCTAATAAAAGAAATTATATTTTTTCCTAAACACAAAATTATCTTTCTTGATAAGAAAAGTCACATACATGGGCAATCATAATACTTAAACATGGATTACTTTGTAACAGTGGCAGATTCACCATGTGGTACATTTGTGATGAAAAGGTAATTTTAAATAACAATGGACAAAAATGAAAATGTATTTTGCCTCTCTTATTTTTGCACTGGAGTTTTATATTCAATTCAGGGGTAAGAATATTTCATCAATGCTAAAAGAATAATAAAAATTTGACCTTGTAATCTAACAACATTTTTATATCTTGCAGTTATACAAAGGGAAGTCCAAGAGTAAAGCTCCCTAATTTTTTATTGCAAATTCAAGTGGGTTAAATCCAAGTGTACATGTGGTAGATATAGGCACATTCATAAACTATTTTTTGACGTAGCCTTCATGCTTATTCAGGCACTTTTAACAGTTGGTCAAACTGTCTAAGCCATTGCAATAGAGCAATGTGTCCTGCTGCAGTAGCCATCACCTAACCTCCTCTTGGATGGTCTGATCAGATGGGAAGCAATGCCCTTGCAGATACCTTTTCAAATGTACGAAAACCTTTTGTACTGTTTCTATAACCAGATGGAAGGTAAACAAAGAGATGGTAGCACTGTTGATGGTGAGAAAGTGACAAGAAATGGTACTAAAATGTAAAATGCTATCATTAAGTGGCATATGCTTACTCGGCCCCTGAGTTAAATGGTATTGGTTTCTTCCCACATTCACTGTGGCCTCCCCCTCAGGTTGGGTTGCATTAACCTTCTGTGATATTACTCGTACTATTTTCCTTCTTTTATTTACATATGATGCTTAAGTTCCACTTTTTTGCCTTTCCCCATGGTAGCTCCATTTTTTGTCACTTTCTCGCCATTGATAATGCTACCATAATCTTGTTTACCTTTCACCTGGTCATGGAAACAGTAGCAAACCTTTTTTGTAGTGCATGTAGGAGCACTGCTGTTGCATGACAATGCCCTCCCCCACACTGCCCAAATTACAGTGGCCCTCTTGAACACTTGGCACTGGGAGACTCTTCCACACCCTCCCTACAGTCTTACCTTAGCGGCATTGGGTTTCCACCTCTTTGCACATTCTAAAACCATGTCAAAAACAGCCTATGAATGTGCCTATATCTACTCCCTGTGCACTTAAATCTAACCCACTTGAACTTGCAAAAAAAATTAGTAAACCTTACTTTTTGATCTCCCCTCATATATTGTATAGAAAGTTAGAACAGTGATCTATTTGAACTTACTTTCTAGGTCTATAGCAGTTCTTATAGGTTTTATCCATTAATGTTATACTTAAGAATACATAGATTTTGCATGTTAAATTCAGAATTTTGGAGACATTTAAACTACAATTAGTGGGAAACAATCATCATCATATGTAGTCTGTCCATAGACAGGTCCATGATTATTCATACAATATAAAGTTATTAATGAGAGGAATATAATTGTAAGTTTCTTCTAAAATTTTAAAAATCTTTTACATTCATGCTTTTATCTTAATTTGCAAAGAACTTTGCATTAAGTTTTCGGAGCAATAATTATTGAAATATTGTGTAACTGAGTACAAACAATTTCCTTGAAACAAGGTTCCTTCACTTGGTTTAGAAATAAAAACTTGTTTATCAACATCAAAAACTCAATATGCATGTTACAGTTCATAGTAAAATGATTTGGCGAAAATGAAGTGATCATCTCATTTCAATATATGTACAAGCAGCTTATGGTAAAACTAACTATCTTAGCATGATATTTAAGAATAAGAACCCAGAGGAGTCCTCTGCTTCTCTCAATCTGAGTTTGCTGTTGCATGCTGTTTACCTAGATAGTCTGCTATCCTCACAGACCTCATCCAAAATCAGCATCATATTTTTTGTATACACATAAAAACCAACATTTTTGGGCATATTCAATGAATATTGACATATTGTTTGTATTTGATATCAGCTAGTGGGAGTGTATCATCTTACTGTCTTGGTCATTTATTCTTGACTAAAATAGTTTGATTAAAGGAATTTAGATTTGAACACTATCTACTATGAATGCACACCTCATATTAAGAGATATAGTAAAGTATGTAATAGTAAAAAGAGTTCTCACTTAACAAATATTTTCTTTCACAGAGCTGAAGAGAGAAATAAATTTGAGATCATTAAAGGTTCTTTAGCCCATGGAGCTTTTTTGATTTTTGAAAATTATAGCTAGGTTATGCATGAAAGACTATATTCTTTCATTTCTCAAGTTTAATCAATAAAAGAGTAAGTTAATTATTATTAATATCATAGGTTATTGCAGTATAACATCTACATAGACCTTGTTTGACAAAAGATCAACAATTATTACTTAAATTATAAAATAAAAGCATATTTCAAATCTGTGAATCTTCTAATCTAATCCCTTTGGCTTGTTCATATTATTCTCGATCAATTTTTATGGACAACTATAGGAATTATAAGAATAAAGAGTTTATAGAATTCCAATTTAATTAAAGCATATTTTAGGTCAACTTAACTGATGGAGGAGTTTAGCATTCCTCTCAGAATAAATAAATTCATCCAAAAAAATTGATATTTATGAAAAATATCATCAATATTTTTGAATAAATATTTTACAGTTACTGCAAATTATAAACAAAAAGCTAAAATAAAAATAGTCTGAGCAAAGGTTTTATAAGTTTATCAATATATAATTTAACATAAACTGCAGCATGTAGCTTTAAAAGATAATAGGTAATGCAACATGTATTATAATAATAAAGCTTGCTTTGGCAATAGCAGCAGTAAGTATGTCTGTAAGTCATTAAATAATTCAAGAGATGAAGTACAAGCTGTAGGTTGATTGTTTCTTACAGTTAATTATTACTGAAGCTTTCAGAAAACAATTCCATTTGATTACTCATATTCAGAGTCGCCTTAACCATTGGGCTAAATGGGCTTCAGCCCAGGGGTGTCAGCCTTTTAAGGGTGCTGGAGCCACACATTATCAATTTTGTCATAAACAAATGTGATTTGTTTTTATTTGTGATCAATAAATTCTATATTAAATATAAAATTATAATTCTATTTATTTTCTATTATTAATCAAAAATGTGACACACCATCATTATATTATTAGTCCAGGGAATCCAAATTTCTTAAGATGGCCCTGCTCATATTCTGAACCAACATAATGGATTCTACATAACACAGCAATTAATATTATATGAATTCATATAACTAGGAATAATTCCTTATATAGTCATGTTAAAATATCATATTTCTTTTCATGCATAATACATAGATTTAGCCAGAGGAAGTTATTGGAAAAGTTTCTATCCTCTCAAATAAAAATCAAATACTTCCAGCCTTGAATGAAATATGATCTTTAGGATAAAATTTTAATTTCAGATGAAAATTTATTACAATTCTAAATTACAAACTTAACTTACCTCAATGGCTCAGATTGTCAAAAAACAGTAGGTATAGGTAATTTATTTGCATTAAAATTTGAACAGGGTATTCCATTCAAAATATGTCAGAACTGTTACATTGTAAAATGAAGTATAAATTTTGATTGTTCTATCAGAAAAGTTTTCTTTTATCCATATACAAAAAAACCTCGTTAATTCAATCCAGGATAATTCGAAATAGTGTGTCATTCAAAGCTAAGAGCAGTCCCCGGCCAACATTATAGGATTTTACGTACTTTTTAGTACGAATTATTCGAAATACGTCTACAATGAAATTCGAAGTCATGATCTGGTCCAGTGACTCGCGATCATTTCATTTAATTCGAAACCTTTACCCATATTATGTGTTTTAGTGGAAAGTTCATGCATGCACATGACAAAGGTATCGCGTTTTCGTTCTCCATTTCTCGCAAATGAAATATACATTGCCCTCCAAACAGGTAACTTCTTTTTACTTATTTAATAGTGAAAGTGAAATAAAATCGTAGATGATACAAATAGAGGAATCATCTTATCCTTGCATCACTAGACCTCTTACGAAGTTTTGTTAATGCTTTTGGCACATCACTCCCAAGCAAATGATTTAGTCAGTGGTTCCGAACCATTTTCAGTCGATGTACCCCTTGTTCTCAAGAGTGAGAATTCACATTCCTCCTTTCAATGAGGACTTAATTTTTATGCCAAACTACATGTAATAGTATATATATTATAAAAATGACAAGATACTAGTAGAAAGACTTTCTTTTCTCATGTATCTTCTGATGAGGCTTCAGGTACCCTCTTGGGGTATATGTAACCCCAGTTCAGAACTGCTGGCTTAGTGTGAAAGATCACTTACTCAAGCAGATAATGAAATTCGAGAACCAAGCTGAAATGAAAAAAAGTTGCAAGAACCCTCTTTTTCCATCTACTTTTCATCACCAGGCGTTGGTTGCCTTTTTCTATTGGTTGACGCCATGATAAGTTCGACTCTTTTAATCCCTTAGAAATTAAACAAAAGTAACAATGAAAAAATAATGAACAATAGATGCCACCGTACAGTGTAATTGTTTCCTTCAGAGCGGCAAGAGAATATTTTTTGTGCTATCCAAGCACTTCCCATGCGCTCTGATCACGCTTTCGGTCAAGAGGTAGCATCGTAAATATCTTTGAATGGGCATGTTTGCATTGATATCAGATAAGTGTTTCTCTCTCTCTCTCACTCTCATTATATTGTTCTCAAGAAATGCTGAACCAAGCACTAGCCCAGATCCAAAGACCATTCCTCCCCCCTTTCCATATAGCTCTCAAATGTTGACGCATAAAAAAAAATTTCAATATTCATCTCAAGAGTAAGAGACATCACAAAGCAGATAAACAGTGCCTGCATCCCCTTCCACTACACAATAGCTTTGGTGCAGAGGTTTGGTTAGTCTTAGCATTGAATAGGGGTTTTTAGAAGCCACAATTCGCATAACTACACAAAAATTTAATCACAAAATTTGATGTATGATATAGGTAAAAAGAAAACAGTAAAAATTGCAGAATTAAACAAAATAGTATCAAAGTTATTGTTTTCAAATATATCAAGGTTTTTTAGATTTAAGAAAATTTATTGCTTAAAAAATATAATATAACGATCTCTGCAGCGTACCCAGTATGCAGGAGCACGTTATTTTGAGAGCCCGTATATTTTATTACAGCTGTGTAATATGGATGGAAATAAAATTACAATGCAATGTATGAAATTGCCTAGAGCTAATAAAGAATTAATTAATTATTTTTGACCATACTGATGGCATGGAACGTTTGAACGAAATTGGAGATAACTACTTCGTGATGGTTCCTATCTATTATCGGTATGATATCTCACACAAGTGTTTTCCCAGTCTTTTCGGCATGCATTTTCGTAATCTTTTGGCTTAGTACGCATGGTTGAAAATCTTTTGTTCCGAAAGGTGGCGTAAAAGAGTAATTTGAAATGCACACTGAGATGTTCACTCAAGCCTATTTTTCACACGTGGTGGTGTTCATGAATCATGAATTAAGTGGTCACTTCATCTCTGTTCATGAATTTGCCATGTGTACGGATTTGTAAGGTCAATTGGTTTTGTAACGGAATAGATATATAAGACTTATTATGATTTTACTGTCCAAGTAGTGGATCATAAGAAATTTAGTATTTTTTTAAAGTTCATTTATTTCGAACCCGGATAATTCGAAGTTGTATTTTTGTGGTGCCTTTAACTTCGAAATAACAAGGTTTTACTGTAGTCAATAAGTAAAAAATTGCCTTATCTTTAAAACAATCTGTACCATTTCCACTTACAGTAGATATGAATAAAATTAACTGTAAATTGGAGTCATCATCATGAAAAAATAAAATTTTCTCTTACCTCTCCAGCTGGACTTTGTAGAGCAAGCAACTGTTTGGTTCTGGATGAGATAAGCATTTAAAGTAGTTAAACTTGGCGACTTTCTTAATGTGCCCTCATCATTTTTCCATACATAAGTGACTGCAGTCTGCTCGTAGGATACTGGTTCACACAAAATCATAGTTATTCATCATTAAAATTTGTAAGGAATGATTTTTATTTACCCACAGTTGGGAAAAATGGCAATGAGCATGGAATGGACAGGAATGGTGAAGTTTTATAGGTATATAGGCATGTATACATGCATACACAAATTGAAATATGTATATAGTAACACTGAATCAGCAAATTTTTAAACATCTCCAGACATCTTTTAATAAACTTGCCCCAAAAATATAAGTAATTATAAATATATTTATTTTAAGAGAAATTAAAAATATCTAACAATATTCTGTTTTCAATTAAAAATGCTAATTGAGGAAGAAGGGAATATAAATAACTGAAAAACATGGGTTACACTTAAAATATTCTTTTGGAAACTAAACTTGACTGAAAACTACAAATAACACTTCATCAGTTTAATATTATTATTTTTTGAGAATATTTCTAAAATTTTGCGTTTCTTTTGCAGAATTCACATGGTGAGATTATATTATTTCATCTATGCCATTATTGACTGAAATATCTCAAAGTTATTATCGATAATTTCATAACAATATAAACTAACAAAGCTATCAGTAACTGACTGTAATATTGTAAAAAATATTTTCCAGTGAATATGTCTTGTACAAGTACAACATAATTTCAGAGGGTGTGCAGCATAAAGGTCACTTATATTCACTTGCATGGTGCCATAAAACAGCATCATTTAAATACTGTATTTCTTGACACATAAGACTTTTTTTAAGAAAAATGACCCCCAAAATAAGCCTGCGTCTTATACGCCAAAGGTAAGATTATTATTGTTCTCAATACTGAAACTAATGAGCAAACTCATCCACAAAATGGAATAATTGGCAGTCATTCATTACAAAAACAATAAAATACACATTATTAATAATGAATACTTTGCTAATATATACAGTAATACCTTATGCAACGTGAATTCCGAGGACCTGTTTTCATTATTATGCTTTAATACATGTCCAGTCATAGTGATCACAATTTAGGCATGTTTGCAATGTTTTAGTTCCTAATGAGCCCATCGAATAGCGCAATTAATGCCACGGAACAGTAGAATTCATGTAGATGCCATAAATATTTTATACATATATCTAGGATAAATAATGCTACGTGTATTGTGATCACAATAGCTACAAAAGTGAAAAGATATGTCAACGCTATTATGTAGTTATAAGCATCAGGTGATTCAATACGCAAAATTAATTTGGAATTTTGTATTAATTCATTTTTCATATGCATTGAAAGCATTTTGGAGAATATAAATTGCATAAATACAATGTTTCCCATGCCTGTAATATAAGTGCGCCCTCTGCGCCATTGTAGTTACGCAACTGGCATTGCAATTATATCACTTAAAGATTTGCAGCAAAACGAAAATTCACTCAAATGTTAATGTTAATTTTTATTAGATGAATATTTATTCAATTTCTTGATTGGGTTAATATTCAAATTTGCACAAATTTTTTTAACTTCATCCATTATTTTAGCATCAGCGTAAAGCCTTACAGAAGTTATTTTACTAGGATGGCATATAATATTATATATGGTAATAAATAACATAATAGCCAGTAGCTAATACTATAATTATACAATTATCATTTCACTAATATGATTGGAGAATACTTACTACTTTCCATTGCAAAGGAACAAAGTGGGTCATCAAATGGAAAGATGTTTAGCCTCCCTTGGCAGGACAAAATCAGATGTCGTCTATTGAAATTAAATGGCAAATATTAATAAAAAACAATAGTTAATCATATAAATTTTTTTTATATTAATTAGGCATACTTTAAAAATTGAATTTGAAACTTATTACAAGAAAAATATTGAGAGTGATACTTATACAGGGGATTCATTCATTTTATTCTGAACTTTTGATTATTCCTGTGGTCAGTGAATTTAGATTTTAATCTTTATAATATATTATGAAAATTTTGAATGGATACAATTTGATTAAATCATATATGCACATTTAGAGGTTTAAATGTGAGAAAACTTAAAGAAAATAAATTATCTGATGTCTGAGAGTTGGTGAAAGACATGTTGGTTAATAATTATTCCTAGAAAAAAATGTTTACAAATGAATCACCAGGCACAAAATCATTAATACTTACCAAATTTTTCTTGATAACGACTCACAATCTGGGTTTCGATGCTTAGCAACAATATCAGGTAGATATATATTAAAAAACATGCAATACATAATGACGACGATGAGAAACGTGTGGCGGAGAAATAAATAACTAAACCAGGCATGTCAAACTCAATGAGGCATCAGAGCCACATTAAAGCGATTGATGTTATAGAAGGGCCACATTAGGATTAAAGGGGTTTAATGAGGGCCAGAGTTGGAAAAATAGACTTTTTTAGAAGGTTGGACATCTTTTTTGCTGTTAAAAACAATCATTTAAAAGATATGTCCTATTGTATCTTAATAGAAATGACAAAATATTGTCTCCTTTTCACAAATATAAAAATTTTACTTAAATTCTCGTACAATTTAGTTGAGATAAAAATTAGCATTTGGACCACAGTTAGGCAAAGAATGGGCTGCATGAGACCAATGGGCCACCAGTTTGACATGCCTGAGCTAGAGCTCTGCATGGGCATGATTTTCTAGGCCTGGCCCATACACATTCAGACCTGGCCTTGCCTGTACATTGTCAAAGAAATTGTAGGCCCGGCCCATGCTGGTTTAAAGCCCCTCGGCTCAAAAAATGTAATTATTGTATTCTAAATTTTCTACCAACATCTGTGGTCTGTTCAATGATTTGAAAATGATTTTTTTAGCCACATATTTCTATGCCTTGGAAGACCACAAACAAAATAAATTACTATACAAAATACACAAATATAATGATATAGGCAAAAAATATATTAACTAATTCAGTATGGAGGACAAGTCACATTCGTTCTTCACTAACCCTGGGTTAGTTTACTTAAAAAATTCCATGCCACTTTTTTTGCTTAAACCCATTTAGTACAAGGACTAGTATGACTCGTCCTCCATACTAAATGGGTTAAATTAAAACTTATGCAAATCGTATACGTAAACTTCAGACACTGATTAAAATATTTCAGCCCGTCACAGGCTGAAAATTTCTATAACAAACCTGATATATCCAACAATTTTTAAAGCCCGGCCTAGGCCTGTAATGAATTTCAAAGGATCGACCCATGGGCCAGGCAGTCTGAGACCTGCGGGCTAGGCCCAGCACATGCAGGACTCTAGCCTGAGCTAAAGGTTGAAATATATCGATAAATATATAATAAATCTTTCTAGGTGAGTATTTTTGGTATCTTTTTTTGACAGCAGCACGCTTCAGTAATGGCACAACCTTACAAAATGATTTAATATTATACTTGCTCAATTTCACATTCAATATTTGTATTGGATGAAATGAAGTACAAGAGTGTTGCATATTTTATTTGTCGTTTGCTCACCGCATAAGGTAGTTGACAGTTCCATTACGATATATGCGCAGTGCAAAGTGGACGGGGATAAGTGGGTCCTTGAAATCTCCGTGCATGATGAAGTAGGTATCTGGCAACCAGATATCCTCATGGTGGTGAATGGCATTGAGGTATTCAAAACGAGAGATATTGGAGTAGCGGAGACGAGGGTCGAACCATTGCTGCTGCAACAGGAACTCGACCTCATATTTCTGAAAATAAAATAAGCAGTCATTTTCATTGTCCTCCAGCATAAAAGAGAACTGTATCAGGTGCAGAGAAAAATATTGCATTATCAAAGTAAGAAAATTTTTGAATTATTTTATGTTGCTTTAAATTTAGCAAAACTTTTCAGCTTGAGGGCCACAACCCATTTCTGCATTCATCGTGGGCCACACCCTTTCAAAAATAGAGCTTTGGGTCAATGTTACATGATTTGTTTTAAATGTATTTAGCTATATTAGGAATAGAGTGGTAAAGATTAATATATTGTTTTTTTAGTTTTCTATTTTCGTTTTATGTTAAATTTTATCCTATAATTGTTAAACTCATGGCAGGCAGGATGAAGACCCTTGGAGGACCTGAAGTGGCCTGCAAACAATAATTTTGGCACCTCTGAGTTATACAGGATGTTCGTTTTATCGTGGGCCTCACTCTGACGGATCCCCTTGAGAGTGACATATCGGCAGCTGAGTGTGTCCAATGTTGTATCAGACTGAATCTGTCCCTATGTGGTGAACCTCAGCTCCCAAGCAATCTTTGTACCTTATAAAGATGCTGCTGGACACGTCTCAGCTCTTCAATTGTGATGCTCGAAACTGTTTGGTGAATATTTTCCTTCAACTATTATACTGGAGGATGGTTACATTTATAGACATTGTCTTTCATCATAAAAAACAACCATCCTTCACTAGACACAGACTCATCCCTGAAACAATAACTGGCGGAAGACATGTTTGCTAATGGGTGGGCATAGCGCACTCCACTGCTGAGACATCAAACTCAAACTAGCCTGTCAGAGTGGGGCCCAATAAAACGAACACCTGTTACATTTGTAAAATATATACTACAGGTCCACAATCCCATATCCGAAATTCTGAAATCCGAAAAGCTCTGAAAACAGAAAGTTTTTTCATGGAGCGTCACTTGTGTGCACGACATGACCCAAGCAGGTGAGAGACATCAGTTGCATAGGCAAGATACTTATTATGTGCTCTATTATAGATAGGCCACTGTAATACAATGTTACAATAACCCAGACAATACTATATACATAGTTGCATAATACATTACACAAGTGTTACCATAATATATGGTACATGTATCATACTACTGTTCTGAAATACGAAAAATTTTGAATTCTGAAACACATCTAGCCCCAAGGGTTTCGGATAAGGGATTATGGATCTGTATAAAATTGGTCATGAGCCACGGGGAGTAAGTTTGCGGGCCACAGTTGGTCCGCAGGCTAAACTTTGGGAACCCCAGCTATAGGATTATGTCACGTGAGGAGAAGCATTGAACTACCTCCTATGCATTATGAAATTTTATTCTAAATGTCAGTTTGAAGTTAAAAATAAAATAAAACATGGAAAATCAAAGTTGTAGTGATATAATTCATATTAAAAATATGGTTTCCTGCCATGAAGTAACACATAAGAGAGAGGAAGTAAATTGCTAACATAAAATAAACTTCGAAAGGAAAAAATTCAACAGCTGAATACGTAATGGCTATCGAAACAACTCTCTTATGTCATAACTTTTCGTTAATTTCTAAATCATAATGTTCATTCAGGTAAAATTGAAGAGTGACTGATCATAAATGCTAAAAACTAATCACTAACACCGATATATTACCTGTAAATAAGTTTTTACAAATAATGATTTAATTTTAAACTTGACTTAAAACTTTTGTTTTCAAAGGATGAAATTTTTAACTGGTTTTAATAATTATGTGATAAAGATTCAGGGTTTGATTTCCATGGAGTTTTTTTAAAAGTCATCACTCTCCCAACTTCTGGATTTGAAAGCAGCACCACTGTCAGTTGATCAAACAGCTGACAACAAATGATACTGGCTGGATCTACAACAAATACAACTGCAGGCATTATTGGGATGATATGAATGGCTCGAGTACTGCGACATGGAAAAAATGGAAATTACCAGGTTATTATTCCTTGGTATTGTGTAGTATAGTTGGGGAGGGACAAGAAGAAAATGTTAAAGGTAAATCAAGGTGGAGAAATGCTATAGATTTCTAAAAAAATCTATTTAAGTAGAATATGGGCACAACTATCACATGGTTTAATAAATACAAAACGTAGTACATATACAGAATATATTTGATTCATCACAGATACATATCATTGCAATACCCCCTTGGATCCATGTATTCAATTCATTGCACTGCATATTTGAATCATTGCAAACAAATTTGCCATGAAAATTTTTTTCGTGCATCACACTTGCCCACATCTGACCGAGTCCAGCGATGGAACGCGATGAGACACCACTTCAATCTTACTATATATACATATTCTATAATGTTAACAATATTTTGCGATTGCAGATTAAGCCCTATCAAATTATAATGTTGACCTTGGATCATTGCAAAACATGGATCATCGTGGAGGTATACTGCCACATTACCGCGATGATTTGAATACAGACTGTACTTGTTAAAGCAAAGGAGACATAATAAGATGTTATATAAATTACTTACTTGTGAAGCATACATTCAGAAATTGCATGAAGTATGCAACAATATTACTAGAGGCTGACATGGACTCTGATCACAACCTTATGGTAGTTGATTATCTACAAGACTAAAGTAAATAAGGAAAGGAAAAGGAAATTGAGATTTAAGTAGGCTGAAAGATGTACTCAATACAGATTTAGGAGGCAAGTTTGGACAACTGGATAACAGACATAACTCTATGGAAATAGATGGGAGTAAATTAAAGATAGGATAAAAGGCACTATGAATAGAGAGATCAGTAAACAAGAAAGGAAGAAATTAACAAAACTATGGATCTCAAAGGAAACGTAAAATGTTAACAGAAAAAAAGGTAGAACAAACCAATGAAGAAAATGAACAGGAGTATTGAACCTGTGGTCCATGGATAATACCTGGCCTGTGAGGGCATTTTATGATGCCCACAAAACGATGCAATGAAAAAGTGATTAGTGATATTTAATACTGGTAATTTTATAGCTTTTACTTAAAATTATGGTCATAAAATCGTTCTGGGGAAATTTTATAAGCAAAAAATTGTTTTGACTGAAGTTTCAATTTTATAGCAACACAATCTCTTGAATGAGTTCTGATGTAGATTCATATTCAGCTCACCAAATCACTAAAACCTCGAATACTACATGTCAAAGCAACTGCGAATAAAGTGCTCCACTTAAAAAGGTTTATGTAACCTTGTCCCAGTGTTACCAGATTTTTAGGAAAAAAACCAAGACATGACAAAGAATAAAGAGAGAACCTGTAAGTTTCACCATTATTTATGTATGCTTAACTGTAAAATAGATAAATTCTTTGTTGCTTATTTTGTCAAATATGCAGCAAAATACATATTTTACAATTTCACAAATAATAAATTTGACCAATTGGCTAGGACTTTTTACCATCATCTGGTGCAGCTCCCAGACAAATCTGGAGAGAGTCACTAGAGCTTTCACATGAAGCAATAAAAAAACCAACTTAAAAAGTGAAGTTTAAACTTAGATCTCTAAGGCCTAAATAAGTGGTGCCCTTTATTCTCACTGACTGTGGGTTAGTTTGCAGTTCAGTTAAGAGACTTCTTACAGAAATTTGGAGGATGAGGATTTATGAATTTATCATTTTTCCTAAATGAATATTCAATAATATAATATTTAGCACCTCGTTAAAATCAGTTGTTCTTTCTAAGAGTCTTAAAAAGTCAGCTAGTTTTTTCTTTAATTAATTTTGCTAATAATTGATATTTTTCAAATATAATATGAATCTAAGAATCACTAGTGTTTCACAACCCAGAAACTCAAATTTTTCAAGTAATCCAGAGAAAATCATATTCATTAATTTGAGGGGATTCTGTGAGTATATTGATCTAATTGAGGGTTAGTGGGGAGTTGAGTGACATAGAGGAAAATTTTGACAGCAAACTAAATATTGCAGATTAATTTAATCTATTTGATGAGAGGCAAAAAACATTCCATATCTTAAGCCTTGTACACACCTACAAACATTGTCGGCAAACAATGTTTGCAAACAGTTTGCATACAAGTTTCATCTGTGTTTGCCAACTGTTTGCAAACAGTTGGCAAACAAATATTCAATGGATTTTGTTTTCCATTCTTGATGGAAAACAAAGGAGTGTTTGCAGGTGTAGACGTGTTTGCCAACAATATCCATGATTTTTTCTTTTCTGCCTATCATTTAATGCTAGAAATATATATCCAGCACAAACCACAGCATAGGGTTACCAGACATCTGGTTTTTCCTGGATGTCCTCTTTTTTAGGGTGCCTGGGGACGTCCGGGTGGGATTTTAACACCTGTCCGGAATTTGATTATTTCCTTCTATTGTACATTTTCTATGTAATTTATGTTAATTTCGGGAGATATTTTTAGAATTAGTAGTAACATTCAAGAATTTGTCTACACAATTTGGGTTGGTATTGCTGTTGGTGATTTTAAAGTTTTATCCCTAATTATATCGTGTTGTTAAATATCATTTTTGATGCTTTACTTGATCATTTTGCTTTAATTTTGTAAATAAGCCATTTTGCAAACTGCGGTAATAGTATAATGTGTCATATTATTATTCTTTAATAATCAGTTTAACTTTTATTTCAAAGTTAATTGGTAAAATTAGGTTTAGAATTTATATTTTTGTATATATTATTCAAGATATGTATAAAAAGTTATATATAATAGTATAATGTGTCATATTATTATTCTTTAATAATCAGTTTAACTTTTATTTCAAAGTTAATTGGTAAAATTAGGTTTAGAATTTATATTTTTGTATATATTATTCAAGATATGTATAAAAAGTTATATATTCCTATATATTATTTACTTATTTAGTCTACATCATCAGAATTATTATGTTTTGGATAACAAGTCATAATAATGCATGACATTTTAAGTATTATTGCATTTTATATTTTTATGTATAAATGTTTAAGTAATAAAAATATTTATGTTTGACAATTTACTTTAATAATATAAATTATATTTCATTTATTGATATAACACCACAGTACATTTTTTTGTGCTTAAAAAGTTAAATTTTAAAAGTCCGGGTTTTGTCTGTATTTTTGTATTCCGTTGTTCGTGAAGTAAGATTAAAAATATGGTACCCCCACCCCAGCAGCAACTTCACCGTATGCCATGATGTTTTGAACTGGCGAGCAAGTGAGAGGTCTGGATGCAAAACTTTGTTTGCGGACAATCAGCTGACAGTCTGCAAACATAGTCCGCAAACTGTTTGCAAACATTCTGTGTCAACAGTGTTTGTAGGTGTGTACAAGGCTTTAAATTCCACAGTCTAATTAAAGGTTTTTAGCTGCAAGATTTTCAATGCAAAGGAGTGGGGTTTTGGCAAAAAAATGAATTAACTAAAGACATGCAAGATACCATTTTGAGTTTCTCATAACTCATAATGCAAAATTATGCATCAACTGGTACAGAATAAAAACTTTCATATTAAATGAAATTTTACTTATATTTTGTGCAAAAGCTATTTGTGACTTTGTTGAAAAACAGGTAAAGTTGCCCTGTTATGTAGAAGTAACTAAATTACTTGAGTTACATGAGGGTGGATTAAATATCTACACTACTTCACCGGTATTCGTGAATTCCGTATCCATGGATTCACATATATTCGAGTTGTACTGTATATCCTATTACCCAGTATCTGCAAGCAATGTCTCACATAAAAAAACACATTGGTTACCACAAAAGTATGCAGACATGCGAGGCTACTATGTAATGACTTATGCTGTCATAAAAATTGTGTTGATCTATAATTATTCTTGTTTATTTTCTGCATGAAAATCCCCTCCCTCTCCTCCGATGAGGCATGCTGGAACAACTGTACATAATGAAATACTCTTCAATCTCTCCTGGTTGATATAATTCATTGTTACTACTACAAATGAACCTAAATATACCATTAATTTCTACAAAAATTATTCTGTTTGTACCATTTATAGAGTTCTGGAACATATCCCTACAATTATAATGTTAATATAGGACCCAGTATCTGTGAGGTTTTCGCTGAACACATTCCTTGCGGATACCGAGGGAGTAGTGTACTTTCTACTTTTTGATCTTCAAGTAGTTGAAGTCAGTTTGGAATCAATTATGAATGAAGTGAGATCCCCAATTTCATAATGTAATTGTCAAACATGATAACCTGTGATTTTTTGATGAGACAATTTTGATATTTAAAATCATGTCACAGTGCAAGCCTCACTTTTGTTAAACTTCAGTTCATGCAAGTAATTATTTTATATTAGGAACAATGTAATGCAATGCAATTGATATAACTTAAACCTATCACAGGCCTGTCAAGAATTAAACAAGAGAGGAAAGATACACGCATCATGCATGCATACATATGAGGCAGAGGCATTCTTTACGATTTATGTTATCATTGATGGAATAAAGCGATCTGAAGATCCTATGCAGACAGGCATAAGCTGTAATGTTGGGAATTATTCCCATCTTTACAGCTTATGCCTGTTTGCATAGGATCTTCAGATTGCTTTATTCCATCAATTTCTTGCTTGGCAATCTCACCATTTGAGAGGGAGGAGTTTTCTTCGATGTATCTCTTCGAGGACATCCATTGGGGCAGTTTGATACTAGCTTGGCTAGTTCCGTACCAACTAAGAAAACATCCACGTTCAGAAATGAGAAAATTGATCGGCTATGATAGTTCAGTGGCAGAATATCCACCCGGCAAGTGGAAGACCTGGGTTCGATTCCTGGTCATAGCAGACTTTTTTCTCGTTTCAAAATTATTCCCAACTTATGTTATCATGTCAAAAAAGATAAATATGAATGGCTTAGTATAATGTCTAATAACTGAAAAAGGGAATGCCAGAAGTGATGCTAAGGAAATATCAAATTTTTGATTCAATGATTTATTTCATAATCGGTTGTAATTAATAAAACAATTGACATTAATTTAAAACTTACCTCACTGAAATAGTAGTAATATACTCATAATGTTCAGGTTCATTCCTTTGGTGTAAATTACACATTACTTTTCACTTACAACTGCTGTGTATACGTAAAGAAAAAAGACATATTTACGTTCAATTCTTCATTGTAGATAAACCATTTCCCTTCATTTACCAAAATTTGCATGTGCACTAAAGAAAATTAAACTGTGTAATTAGGTATTTATAGCAGATGTTTACTTCAGTTATATGAAGATTGTTTTTGTTGATAACACTTAAAAAACATGCGAAATATTTGTCCCAAGTTAATTACAACATTCATGTTTGATTTTCTTGAAATCGACTACTGCTTTAATAGTAATGTACTGAACAAAACATATACTATTTGACTAGTTCTACAATTGTGTTTGAAATTTATTTTGTTATAAGTGATATTTTACGAGATATTCAGAAAAGTTCATTTTTTGTCACCAGTAAAGTGGCACTCCTGTTTAGGCTACGTATACCATTTATATAACTTTCCTATTTTTTTGCCCTTATGTCCTAAATGCCAAATTTCATGAACATCCACGCAGTAGTTTTGCAGTTGAAACATGCAGACGGACGGACCTACAAGACCTGACCATAAGTCATTCTTTTTTTGCTTTTTGTAAAGAACGCTTAAAAAATTAATGGACAAGGAATTAGTTGGTGAAATATTATGTATGTATAAGTATTGTCTTGTATAGTGGAGAAGCACTAACATTAGAAGAAATAAAATACTTTGGGACTATTAAATGTGGATGTATTCTCTATTAATGAGTATAGAAGTACTGTGAATCTTGATATGACCCTCATTAACAATTTAAGAAAAATGGAAATTATAATAAAATACAACAATACAACAATTAATTTAAGTTCAGTTGTTTAAAAATATTTTAAGAACCATATTATTTTAGCTGGTAAATCAAATAAAGTAAAAGACATGATAAATTAGCATCAGATTTGAAAATACACTAGAAATATAAGTAAGCTTGAGCAAGATACTCACGAGACTTGATTCGTCCGGTGAAGCGAGGCTCAGTAATAGCACACTCATGTTGACAGTGAGAGTTCCTGAGGGCACAGTGAAAGTTGATATTATTTGGCATGTGGGAAACAAATATATTATGCTGCAGCACACTGAACTAAAAATAAAACATAAGATACATAGCATTTTCATACACATATATATGACTTTCATACAGTCACAGACATATGCTACCTCTTTATCTATAAATTAATTTTTTTGCTATCATAACTACACTTAAAGTGGCACCAAACTTAGGGACGTAACTAGGGGAGGGCCTGGGGAAGCCCTAGCCTCCCTTTATAAGTCCTTGCCTTCCTCCTTGGCCCTCTGCTGAATACTATTTTTAAAATATGAATTAATAAAGTATTTTATATTTTTGTTCTTAATAAAAAATTGCCTTTAATTTGTGTGACAAGTGCAGTAAAAATCAGTTAAAACATTTGTTTTCATATTATTATTTTCATTGTATTTAAAAAAATTTTGTTGTACTCCTCCTAATATTGTGATAATCATGCTGCCTCCCATACAGCTTATGCTGTCCCTCCCACAACTGGGAGAGTAGTTACGTCCCTGACCAAGCCACTATTCTACTACAACACAACACTTAGTAACATTTTCATCTAACCAATCTTTCAAATAAATTTTAATTAACTATTATAATGAAGATTATCACCACAAAATGTTATGGAAAGGAACAAGATTCCAAGATTTCAAGAGAAGATATAGCAACAAATAGTGGTGATAATCCTTATTTAATATCACTAAATGTAGTTATTTTCTAATTTAAATTGTTTCTACTTGAATATAGGACAAGTGGCAGAGAAATTATTATGCATCAATAAAGTGTTAGGATTTCATTTAGACCAGATGAATGAGCTTGGGTGACTGAACTAAACTTATGAATATGCCTAGCGTGACGACTATTCTAAATATGTATGATGAGCATGCAGATAGTTTATTCATCAATTTGATAGTTTTTGAGATGATAAATTGAAACACCTACAAAATAACTGTCTTACTTGACAGAAATAGATACATAAACCTCATTTAAAGTGCCTTCTTGCCTCTAAACAATTCAAAATACCTCAGAGGTTTAAATTATGCAAACATTTACATGCACAAATCTCTCACCTACCTCTTAGCTCAGCAGGTAGGGATATGTAGATAGGACCAATAGGGAAGCAACATACAACACGTATACATAGGCCTAATTGTGATTGAAAGCTCGGATACAGCTATTTAAAAGCTTTCTGTGCAGTTTCCTAAACATTCCTTACAACATAGCATAATTATTTTAAGTGTCTCAAGTACATAAAAAGGTGTTAACTGCCTCAGAGGTTACATGCATCCTATGATATTATGGAACTCTAAAGAAGGTTGGTAATGACAAGTGAATTATTCAAGATCAAAATCATGTTGTTATTAAAGAATTTTCAAATCAGTTATGATTTTTCTGACTGGGTAAATATCTGTTATTATATTCAATCAATATTTTGACAAATATTAAACTGGTTGAATGCTTCTATGAAAGCTTTGACATTTATGAGAAATATTCCTTTCCTCTTTCTATATAAGTAGAGTCAAAGTCTTTTGAATTTAAAGTCTATGATTTTTGCAAGTAAAACTTAAATCATATTCAAGGAATGCAAGTTGTTCTAATTAAAGATTGACTAATAAATGTGTCAGAAACATAACATTAACAGAAATGCAAAAAATCCTTAAGACCAAAAAATAAAGATACATAAATGAAATTTTGTGAACAAAATAGTGAAACTGAAAAGATAGCAGGTTGGCTTAGAATTATTTGGTTGAATTAAATGTAGCTCAATTTAAACTGCATTATTAGAATTACAAATTTCTTTAAAGCTTCCACAGCGTAAAAATCCTCAAAAGTAGTATTATTGATGTAACTTTAATTTGGGATAGCATGCAAATAATTAATTAAGCCAATACATTTTAAGACATAGAAGAAACTGATATCAGTTGTTGAAAACTTTAATTTTTGGTGCATTGGGATTCATTTTATATGGCATATAATCCATTTATAAAATGAGATGACCATAGTACTTATTAATGAATTTAGATAGTAAAAGTTTATGTTTAATGAATGCATGACTTATTGTAATCATATTAAATGGCTCATATAGTTATCAAAAAATAAATAGAGATTTAAGGAAACCTGAATGTGCGGACAACTTTAAGAAGTAACCTAAAAAGTGTTTTTATTGTCAGCAGCCATGGTAACAACAAACATTTGTCACTGGAAAATGTTTGCGATTCATCATCTTGGCATATCACCTTCAAAGGAAGAGAAACTCAACTTCTTATGATGTCCAATGTACATATTTCATATTTTGTTTGTCTCTGCAGAAACAAAAATATTAGTCTGATTTATATGAAATTTATCATACGAGGAGAGTTTCCCATCCATGTTTGATATACCACAAGGAAAACATAGCAACAAGCAACATGGAGAAGTAAACATACTCTAGGAAAAGAAATGAGCTTAAAGACCGAGATAATGAACTTATAAGAAACACAGGTGAGTTCGGAGAAAATAATAAGGGCCCCGAGGAAAAAAGAATAATATAAAGGGTGACAGTTAAAGATAGATAAAGAAAGAGAGAGAGAGCAACGGGTAGGAAAAGTGACGGACCACTGGATTCGCCGAACCTCCGCCTCTTGCCTTCTGTCTGGCGATTGGAGGATGAGGAGTATGGGTATGAGGAAGACGAGGAGGGAGAGGGAGAAGTCCTCCGGGTTTTCTCGCAGCACATATCTGCATCTGGAAAAGATGAACAACAACAGAACGGCGGCAGATAGGGTTCTCTTTAAAAAAGGATGCAAAGGCAAAAGAAACAAGGTTTACAAGCAATATTCCTGAGGTAGTGAGTGGCAAGAATCAAAATGTTTAAGAATGGAGGGATTATTGGGGAGAGGCGGAGGGAGTTTTTGGATGTACAAGGATAGAGGATTAAAAGGAATGTGGGGTAAGATGCTAGAGGGATTTGAGATGGCACCAGGGCTGCCGTGTAACATGACTTGTATAAACATAGCACATTTAGGTTGCATTGGCAGTGAAATTAAATATGGCATTAACTCCTAACTTTTGAAGCACAAAAGGTGTGAGGAAGCAGTAATATATTTCTTTCCTCATTGATAAATGATTTAGTCACTTATTTTATAAGAAGTAAGGAACACACGTGTTCTAAATTTATATTTATTTATAAAGTATTTTTATTTTACTCCCAGTTTTTCATTAGAAAAATAAGATGTGACTTATCACTCTTTTGAATAATGAATAATGTCAAATTTAGAAGCAGATGTACCAAAAGTGCGAAATTATGCAATAGATTTGATTGGCTTATGATTATGAATTATGAGATTTTTATGATTTGCTACAAATAAACTGAAATATTTAAGACAAGGTATGTATTCATTTACCTAAGTAAAGCTAAAATAACATTGGCATTCTGACAAAGGTGACTATTGGTGGTATTCCTTCTCTATAGCAGTTTCCTAATATATGGTTTGTAAGAGGTTTCCAAAAATTGTAACTTTGTTTTGAATACACCTCATGTTTTGGCAGAGATTTTTATGGGGAAAAAGTTAGGGTATTATACTAGATCATATGGTTATTGAGATACTGTTCTTTATGATGTTGTTTTCTTAAATCATTGCCCTCTCTTTTCTATCTCCTGATCCCACCTCTCTGCCACCCTTAAGCTCTACATGTAGATCTCAGTATATTGTATAGCAACAGCAGGCAGATCCGATTCGAGGATCTAAAAAAATTTCCTTCAACTTTTATATTGGTACAGTAACTATTTGAAACTTCAATCAATATTTCGGTTATCTCTAACATTTTTGGTTCCAAATATTAATGAGCTGGCACAGGAGAATCATGCACAAGGTTCCCATTGACATAAACTAATAATGTAAGTCTTTTTGCAGATATAAAAATAAATATGGTAAATATATGTTGCAAACCTTCTGTTGCATATTTTAGAAACCAATAGACATTTTGTATTATACTTATTAATCATTTTTGCTTTTAAAACTACATATTTCCATTTTTAAAACTTCTCCGTCTTGGTAATACATATGTAATTCTGGAAAAATCTTGAAAATTTTAATTTTTTGTTATGATCCCTGGCTATCCTAAAAAATTTGTAAGTGGTCAGTATTAAAATAATGTCGGTAAACACTGCTCTAGAGCCTGTTCATACAAATTATTATATATTTGTAAGGTTACAAATTTGAGAAAATAAAACTGCATCTTGTTGATAAAATCTTAATTTGGCCTTTTACATTGACCATAAACATACATAAATCCTTTCCATGAATAACTTATGTGCACAAGCATGTGAAAGATGTATGATCTCCTTCCTTCCAAATGATGCATGTTCCAATAAAATTTGTATGCACACCCACGTAAAATTATAGTAGTTTTTTATCGTTCTTAACATCTGCTCAAGCTAAAAATAGAAAATAAACTATTTTGAGTAAATTTTTTTATCAGCAAATTTGATATTAATTGGAGCAGTAAGAAGAGAAAAATAGAAATAATAAATGTATGAAAACATTTCTGTGATAATAGTCATCTATGCAATATTTGTATTAAACAAATATTTCAACCTCTTTAAGTATTCATAATAATTGAAAACAAATATAGAAATCTCATTTATATATTTACATGCAGGAGAAAGTAAGGAGAATTTTTGTGACTGAATTATATTACCAAATTTTTTAATTTTGCAAAATATATCAATAAATTTCATCATTGTAGTGATTTAAAGCTTTATTTTCGTAAAATAACTTGATATATGATCATTGTTGAATCCTAAAGAAATTAGTTTGTAAAGCAAAGACACGTAAATGAAAAGAGGATTTTGTGAGCATATAAATTCATAACAGTTCCATTAAAGAGTAGAACTTGTTTGTTGGAAAATATACCATAAATAAAGTGATAACCTTTCAAATTAGATGAGCCAGTTAATATGCAAGTAATCAACTTACTCGTGACATGATTCATTCATGCATATATTAATCGTGCTTAAATTGTAAGTGATAATATAAAATTGTCAAAAATTTCATTTTAAGAGAAATTAAAAATTATTTTTTATGGATTAAATAATAAAAAACTTCTACATATTAATATATGTGCCTGTTTCTTTATTCAGATATATTTCCTTAATTATAATTGCAAATGGTGAGATATTACTTTTGAGTTTGAAAATGGTCCAAGCATTAGCAAAGCAGAGTCAGTGTTCATATGCTTAGGTTCAACAAAAATATATAAAATGAAGTGTACAGTAAGTGCAGCTATATTTAATAATATTTTTGGACGTAATAATTTCTTAAAACCAAGAAAGAGCTAATATAGTGTACTCCAATATTAGCGTTAGTATATACTATATATAACTTTGCATATCAGACTGAACAACCTGTAATATCTGTAAGGCATGGAGGACATCACTTAACGATTTCATGAAGCATCATTGCATAGAAACTAAGGAAAACCTGTGTGCCAGAGAGAAAGAAAAGGACTTTTTTATAAATCTTAAATTTTAATGGGAATTAATGTCATAACACAGTACAGTAAAAATTCGTTCGATCGGCACCCTTTCCACCGGCAAACTCGCATGTCCGGCACTTGTGAGGCCTTTATGTTCTCCAGTCTGCCAACAGATTTCCACATAGTAATGACTGACGTTACATACCATAAAATTCGTATTACGGTATCTGTTGCTCCGTGACGTTGTATACTCAGTCGCGACAGACATGACGATAAAGTAAGATTTGTGCCTTGGTTATTAAAAATAATTTTGAAGCTTAATATATCACTTCAAAATGCACAAAAAAACGATGAATAAGGCCAGAAGTAGCGGAGGAATACAAACTATCATATACATATGTCAATAGAAAACAAATAAACTCGGGATTACAACAGCTTGAATGTTAGTGCGGTAGAAAGAGTGAAATTGAAATTGAAATCCTTTATGAAAAGCCCAAGTTTTGGTTTACCATTCGAAAATCTTCCAATTAGAATACCTAAAGTATAAATTTTTATTAATATATGCGCTGCGATAATTTATCCAAAGTGGGCAAATACCTAAGTAATTTTGAAAGATTTTAAAAACTATGAATGTATAATGACGAGACATTTTGTTAGAAGTTGTTTATTTAATCAGACAAAGGGTATTTAGACTTGTAAAGTAAATAAATAAAAGATCGATAAAACGAACCTAATTAATGCTATGCGGTTAGTGCTCATTATTTGTTTGCTTTGCCTTAGAGAAGTTGGCCGACCTTTCGCTTGACCGGAGCTTTCGTTCGACCGGCACGACGCAGGCCCCCATGGATGCCGCTCGAACGGGCATTTACTGTAATTACCAAAATCCTTAAATGCTACCCAACATCGTAAAATTAATTGTCCCTTCAAATTCCCTATCATTAACAGCTTTTTATTTATATTAAATGAAAATCATTTTTACAACATGAATAAAATATATACAGTATTCAACTAATATAGCTAATCACAATTACTAGAAGAATGATAATTGCGAACAAGGAATAATCAGAATGGCAATGTTTTTCACTCACCAGTTACAGGAGGGAGAAGTCTCTTGTCATATCTATTAGAGAGAAGCAACTCATCCAGGATCTCTTTGTCTGACATTCCCTCTTGAAATCTGAAACTGAATTTTAAAATATGGAATGATTTATCGAACTCAATAACAGAACCAAATTGCAGTTTTAACTTCCTAATGCGTAATCATTCTAATACATTATCTAATTATTGATTTCTAAAAAAACGTCGGGAGCAAGAAATGACAATTCACTATTTTCCCCCAAGTCACTATTTATCCCGAACTTGTTTTATCGAAATTTATTGAAAAGTTATGCATGCAAAAACTAAGAATATAAAGCAGGTTATGTACTAATTTAGAATTTATTAAAGCAATCAGTATCCCATGATGCAGCAGCAGATGCCTAATCGTCGCCCAGCGGGCGACAACGACAGTCAACTGAATTTATTGATTATCTACTTTGACGAGGAGATAAACAAATAGATTTTTCGCAGGGTAAAGATACAAATTTCATGAAAGTATAAATGAATAGCTACTACAGATAGGAAAGCAAGAAAACATATTTTTACGGTTATTTTATGTAGTTAATTAATAACACAAATGAACACAGCCTTATTTAAAAGGCATCAGTTGTACCTAATCCTAGTTTGAAGAAAGATTTTCGTAACTTTCCCAAAGTTGATGCAAAAATATAATAAAATAGTTTCGTTCAATTGAGTGTATTTATTTTATTCAGTTGTAGGACTCTCCAGAGATTTATTTTAATTACATACGTGCACTTCAACCTATCATACCCGGCTCCCCAAAAGCTTCGCAAAGGGGTTTTGTGAATTTCGCACGAATTCAAGAAATTCAGACACACTGCTGATTTCTTCATCATCAAAACCTCTATATTCATCATCGGATGAAGACTGAATGTCCGAGGAGCTGACCTTAGGCCACAAATTTCTCCATGCCCTTTGTAGTGTTACATTTCTTACCTTATTACAAGCTATACACAGCATCTTTTATGGCGAATTTCGATTGGAATTCCAGTAGAAAACCGTCATGCTTGGCTAATGCCTTCAGGAACTCTTTTCTGTAGAGGCATTACATATTTTGTATGATGCCTTGGTCCATTGGCTGAATTATGGATGTAACATTTGCAGGAAGGAAAGTTGTTGAAATTGCCCCCGAGAACAATTAAGGAGGGTGAGCCCTGCAGTTATCAAGCAAAAGTATAACTTTTGTTTCCTCTGGCCTCCCTTGTTTTTTTAAGTGCCTATCCACTTCGGGGACGAAATTTCCGTGAAACCATTCTTGAAAGATTTCTGTCGTCACCCATGCATTTCTTTGTGTTTGGTATATTACGGGTAGATTTTGCAGTCCTTTGAAGGCTCGCGGGTGTTTATATTTTCCAATGACTAATACTTTTAGACGGCGAGTACCAGCTGCATTGGCACATGTAAGTACCGTGAGTCTGTCTTTGTTATTTTTGAAGCCACTCGTTTCTGTTTCGTCTGCATCTGCAAGGGTTGAAGATGGCAAACATTTCCAAAATAATGCAGTTTCATCTGCATTGTACACTTCTTAATCTCCTAAATTATGTTGATGCAGGAGAGATTCAAATGATTCCCTATATTTAGCTGCACCCTCATTGTCAGCAGACTGTAATTCGCCGTTGATGGCTAGCTGTCTTATTCCGTGGCGTTGTTTAAATCGCCTTCTGAGAAACTGCATTGATTGCCTATTTCATCCTGCCTCATTTTTCGGAATAATTCTTTTGCTTTTTACACTAAAATCGGTCCAGTGATTGGAAAACCATCCGATCTTTTCATCCTGAGCCACTCGTATAACACCGCATCTAGCTCGTCTAAATGTGGTTGTCGCAAGTTTTTTTTCTGTTTTCTGTGACTTTGCTGGATTCTGATTTTGCACAAAACTGTAAAGGTTTCTCTTTTTGGGACTTGATGTCATAAAGTGTCGATGACCCAATGTTTTAGTCTCACAACAAAACTCGTCGGCTTACACCTCTCTCTAGGCGCTGACAAATTTCTAGCTTTTGTTGCTTCCTTGCATTTTTCTCGGTACACTCCGGCGTGCTCATAATTGCAGGGTCGGCTAGTATAGATACTGAAGATACCAGTATGAAGAGAAAACAACAATAGATAAATACCAATATCAAGTCATCAATGAAGATAGCAGAAACGGGAGTTAACATGTTACATACATTGCACACAATATTTTGGCAGACAACTGCTTCTATAGTTGGGAGCACGAACGAAGGCGGCTGAGTCATGATTACTGCGCAGAGAGAGAGAGAGAGAGATAAATACACGTTACATAGCTGTCACACCGCCAGCGTGCTTTCGCTCTGAAAACAACGCATGACGCACGAAGTCCTATGCCGCTATGCCACAAGCGCTACCCGTTCGCTCTTCGTGTTGAATCGTCTGCATGTGCCGACTCGTTTTTAATACACTTTATATACGATTTCTCTTGCTTGTTTGTGCAAAACCTTGCGTTTACTTCCTTCGCCCTCCATTTTAGAACACCACAAGACGGTACTATTCAGGGGTATGAAACTCTTATGGGAGAATAGATTCCCAGGTTTTATACGTAGTTCATAATGATGATACGGGGTCCACCAAATGCGCTGCTGTCGGATCCAGCTCTCTCTCTCTCTCTCTCTTTCTCCCTCTATTTCTCTCTCTCTACCACATCACCATACGTTCATTGTATATATAGTAGATATGCATTCATCACTGTTTAAGAAAACGTGACGGAGTGAATTTGTTCTGACCTTACAAATAGCATATATTTTTTAAAAAATTCTGACGAAGTATTTCTACGAAGTGTTATGTGAATGCGTTTCGTGAGAATGCTTTTATATTTTCTTAACAGATACCTGCACTGGATAGATCTCCTAGGAATGAAGGAAAAAAATTTCTCTCGTTTTTTGTGTGCGAGAAGCATTTTGAGAGGAAATGTTTCTCATTTTTAGGTGTTAAGCCTCGCTTACTTCACTTAGCTGTGCCATCCATTGCCCTGGGCATGAATATGGTACGTGTCAGTTGTTCACAAAATAAACCGTAATTTTAGATTGAGTACCTAATTGAAATTTCTATTTAAAACTTCTCGTGGTTATCAGCAGATTATAGTTCTTATAGTTCTTTGGAAGTTAAACTGCAACGTACACGCCAGGGAGTAGAATTGTGCTTGTAACAGAATGAAATAAGTATACCATAGTGATGTCTCATTATGTTTTAATTTGAAATATTTTGAATTTACAGAAATTGTTAACTTGATTATTTCTTGTTTCTCATTATGCATTTTTTGTATTCCTTAACGTTAAGATAATTCTATCTTTGTTTCAAAACGTATTTAGAAATACATATATATATTATATATTTCCATATCAAAAGTTATCCTTGTTACTTTGATGAATATGTATAGATCTTAAATGGCCTAACTGTAACTGCTACGAACATCTAAACGTCAGCAAATACAACTGTGCTTAGAATAAATTATAAATAAACAAAGTGGACATTTTGTAGTGCAATGTGATGTTTAATTTTACAAATCGTAATGTGATCTTCATAGAAAAATTGTTTATGAACCGCAAGGGGCCGTAAGCGCATTTGCCTTATTTTACATTTATTGCAACATTTGAAGCATGCCCATTGCCTCCTGCATCAATTTCATTAGGTTTAGGTTTAATGATTGACATTCTTAGAAATTTATTTTCATTCAATTTACAGGTGGAACAGAAAGAGAAATGTTCCAGGGTAGAAGAAATCACTTTAAAACAGATTTTTGCTTGATCCACAAATTCATTCTTGACGTGAAAGTTTGACTTTTTCGTCGTCCACGTGAATTTCCTTTAAATACGTTTTATGCATAAAAGGTATTAACGTTATAAAAGTCGGTTACAATAATTCATTTTTATATCTTTATTGTATAATATTTATGTAGAAATACCTCACTGTTGTGTAATTTGATAATGACTTCGTACTCTCGCAATGTGTGATATACGGTAATAAATTTGATTTCTTATATGCAATTCTTTCATTTAAGTCCATTTCTTCTGTCAGTGCAATTTATATTTGCTACGATTATCGTATTAAAACGGGAGGGGAAGGGGGTGAGCGACATCCTGTGATGACGTCACGATAGTCATCGGGAACACGTAGTTCCAAAGGAACAGACTGGTGCATTAGACTGAGACAACCGGAGAAGTCAGCAGTCGCAGAGCATTGTCTCCTCAACGGGCACAGGATCCACCTCAACAATGTGGAGCTGATCACCAGAGGCATTGGTTACTGGGACCGTCTGGCGAAGGAGGCCATTGAGATCCGTCTGACACCTCAAAACTTTAACCGAGATACGGGGCTCAACCTAAGCAAGGCGTGGGACCCCACTCTTGCACGGCTTACGCAGGAGCGCGCTGATTGGCGGAACCATCAGCCAACCAGCGGAACCACTAACGGCGGCGACATATATATAAACCCCGGCTGAAAAATGAGGATGACGGCAGAGGAAGCCATCGAAACGTTGGGCAACCAAATTACCACCCGGCTGGAAACCCGAGAAAACTTCATTGCAGCCATTCGCCGGGAAAACCTCAAATCTTTCTACGTAGTTCCAAATTTTCCCGTTGACCCATCTTTCGTCGCCTTTCATGGAAAAACTGGAAATCGTTTTATAGCATTAGGTTTCCGGTCTTTTCGTAGGGGTATTAGTCTTTGGTACTATTTAAATCTCAATCCTAAAACAAACAAATAAACACGAAAATCACGCCGCAAATGTACGAACCGCACCTCAAGAGCCGCTGTAACTGACTGACGCTGATTAGCCAAGTGAAGGAGTGGGAGAAACCACGTGACATTCCTGACCTGCGCATCCAGTTGACACCCGCCTTCGTTCGTGCTCCCTACTATAGTCCTCTACGCTGTGGTTCTCAACGATTAGTTAAACGTAAATACAAATTTTAAACTATTAGTTAAATTTTTCCATTGCGTAAAAGAAATTTACAAGACCTGTGTACTTCAAACTTGGTTCAATGACCTCAGTTCTCATCCCACGCGACAGTATTTCCATCTTGCGGCGAAATCAGGAACTTCGCGATGTCGTTGCAAAAAAGTGTCGTAATAACGAGAGTGTCGGGTCAACGGGTGCCGGATTATCGAGAGTTCACTGTAGTATGTTCCAGAGAGTTGAATTATATTCTTGGTCTCATATTAATGCTTAATAAATGCACCACTTTAGTGCTTTAATACGGATCAGGCTTTTATGCACTGGTACAAGAAATATAATGAATCTATTAAGTAGTTAGTTGGTGGAAGGAAAACGGAATGGAAATGACCAGAAATTGAGAAAAAGGAAGAGGAGGACGTGGAGTTTGTAGAGAATTAAAAGGAGCTGCAGCATAAAAATAACAATAATAAATTATAATTCATTATAAAACATTTTATACGATCGAATCATGCACCATTGCCAAACGGTAATATTTCATTAAACTAAATATAACGTTATTTTTAATGGAATTTTAAAAATGATAATACTATTTCGAACCGAATTTCTAATACGATTGAAAAATAACATGATATGACTTCTAAAAAATATCTTTAAATAAAGCCAATTTTCCGAAAAAATTTCAAAAATACTATAGTTAAAAGAAAATTACGATTTTAAAATATAGTTAAAACTCATTGCAGTTCGTGTAAGTATTTAGTTCACAGTAAGTTACTACACATTTATCCTTTGATGGTAATTGACTGTTCATTAACATTTATCCTGTTTTTAAGCGTAAGATTAAAACAAATTATTAAGTTAAGTTCTACACGTTTTAAATAACATAATTTACTCAAATATTTCACGTAAATTTCTGCAGATTTTTCATACATTATATATTATTATTTCGATTTTACTCTTATTTTCAATAAATATTTGGACAATAATTTGATCTCACTGATAATAATTTTTAAACAATATAACAAAGATAACTTTCAAAAACACTGATTTGATTTTGCATGAAAGCTAAACCAGATCATAGCAAATTTTGCTGATTTTTCATAACGAAATCAAATATCTTTGGAATAATTTTATGATGATTTGATACGAGAGAGAGAGAGGAAGAAAGAAAGGAGAGAGAGAGAGACAAAATTAAATGTTCCATAAATTAAAAATAGTTTTGGTAATATAAGAATTCTATAGCGTAATGTATTACTTTTTCATAAAATTTCTATTAGCCCAGATCTATTTTTACTCTCTGGAACACTCAATTTTGTGAGTTTTATATCCATTGATTACTTTTTAGTACATATAAAAATAGTTTCATTAATATTTTATTTCAATTTTATTTTTACTTAATACTTAATTCACGCATACCCGTCATATTTGACGGGCAATTACTCTAGTCTAACAATAATAAAAGGCTACTTCTGTCCCTTTGTTACTCCCTCTGTCACGCTATAAAAATGCAAATGACTCGATAATGGAACGAGACTCATTTTTTATATTTGGCAGGAATGATCGAATCACATATTGTAAGATGATGACAAAATAAATCTCGAAAAAAGTCATAGGTTTGACTCCAAGGTAAGCATTTCCATTTTTCATACGATAACACGTAAAAATCGACATTTCGAATTGCAGACTTTTATTATTTTTGTGATCTAAATTAGAAAGAATTAACCTATGATCTTCGGATCTAACCCATTTTAAAGAAAAACTATGACGTTTCTTATTCAGTTCATCTTTTCCCGCTTACAGTTCGATATTCCTCATGTTAAACGTTTAATTCACATATTTTGGGGAAATCTTGCCATTTAACGGGATGTTACCATGCCAACCCATAACATTGTTAAGCCTCGAAATTCTATTGTTATTTCAATCCTTATGGGTGAAAGCGTGCTTTGAATGCTCTTACAATTAGTACGACAGAGAGAGAGAAGGAGAGAGAAATTATTTTCATAGCAACCAATGTAAACAACATTCGTTGCGTTATTTACGAGAAGGAATAAATTTGGATGTAGAACATTAACCATTTGCATATTAAAATTAGGTACTTAGAATCATCGTAGGAGTTCGAAACTTGAAACAACAAATGCCTAAAACAGGGGTCACCAAACTTTTTACTGAAAGGGCCACATGAGGCTTCATGATCCACTGTGCGGGCCACATGCGGCATTTCAAATGACTGATCGGGCCGTGTGAAATTTTCAAAGAGCAAGTTTTGAAAATTTTTTCGATTCTGTAATATGTAATTCGCTTATATTAAAAGTAGATTTCACACAAGCACTCGGAAAATGTCGTTTAGATATCATACAGTATAGTACTCTTGCTGATAAGGTGGGCCGGATCAAATCACTGCACGGGTCGTAGTTTGGGGACCCCTGGCCTAAAAGAACGAAAGTTTGTTTTATTGCCATCCAAAGAAAGTCAAGGTATATTTATGTTCATATTTTATTTCACAAAAACCTTTCCCGTTAAATTTCAACGGGCATCTCCCTAGTTATTATAATAAAATCCTAGATGGTGGGAGTTGTTCATAACGCTGACGTCATCAATGGAATTTTTAACGCGTTTTTAACAAACTTCCCGATTAGGTAGAAGGTTGAAATTTCGCAGGAATGTTTGATTCAGATATAAAAATTAAATGACTAAAGAAAAATACGAAAAAAGACTCGGGTTCGACTTTAAGGGGGCGATTTCCATTTCCTGTAAGTTAACACGTAAAAAGCGACTTTTTAAAGGGCAGGTTTTTATTCTTTTGGAAATTAAAATAAAAAAAATTGACGCACGATCTTCGAATTTAAACTGCTTTAGAAAAATTAATGAAGTTTCTCATTCTACTCATCTTTTTCCGCCTACCGTTCGAAATCTTTCATATTAAAAATTTTAATCACATATTTTAGGAAAATATTGGCTTTTAAACGGGATGTTGCCATACCGACCACGTCATTGTTAAACTTCGAGAATCAATTGTTGTCTCAATCCGTATACCTGTAATATATACGATTGCATAGATTGCCTTAAAATTTCGTTGGATTTTTCGCGAAATTAAGTAATCCTAATGGGACTGGGATTTAGTTTGGATTCTTTTGCTTATCTAAACGACTATATAGATGTAAAGTAAGAGAGATGGGGATTGGGGGAGGGAGATAGGAAGGAAAGGATATAGAATGAAAGGTACATAGAGAGTAAAGGAGGTATATAATTAGAAAAGGACGGGAGGAAAGAGATGAAGAGGGAGACGGAGAAAAAGAGGGAGAGCTATGGATTGAGAAAGGAGGGAATGAGAGAGGGGGGAGGTAGGAGAAAAGAGAGGCAGCGAGAGGGAGGGAGAGAGGAAGGGAAGGAGACAGGGAGGGAGATAGAGGGACGGCGAGAGGGAGGGAGGGAATATTATTATTTAGCCGTCATATGACGGGCAATACTAGTATTAAATAAATGGAATAGGTATCTCCTTAACAATACGTTCTACGAAAAAATGTTTCAAACAAAAGCTATAGAGAATATTATAATATATGAAGTTTATAATAAACAACATTTACATTTATGAAGATTTAAAAGATCTAGTTGCAAGAAACCAAAACATAACTTGAGTAAACATCCACTTCCGTTTAAGCGATTGTTGCTAAAACCTAACCAGCTCTTAATTATATAGTACTCCTTTTAAATATAAAATTTGATGTTGATATGAGCGTAAGTTTTTGAGTTAGAGCTCCCACAAAATCCTATCACATACAGACTGACAGAGAGACAGTATCGAGAAAAGTCAAAGCGTGTTCAGGGGACCTTAAAACATGTATTTCCGTTGAAATCTCGAATTCGATGTTTTTCATGAAAACGATAGATACTTTCTCTATATTTCCTATATGGAGAAAGTAAAAATATTGCGAACCCCTGATTTAGATCCTTATGTATAGAGAATTTTTTGATTGATCAATATGGACCAAAATGGGACCGGATCGGATCGAATTCGCCAAAATATACAGCGGTTGCTTTACGGCATAAATCTCGGGGTAATGATATAACGCGTATATGGAGTAAGAATCGTTTAAATTTTATGCATAACAAAAACACCATGTATTTTTTATCTATTTGATTAAAACACATGAAGAATAATGAAGCCGGGGTCACACGTACGTACAGTCACACTTATCGCGAACGCCAACAACCGGCCATGAGTAGATATTTCACGATAAATCTCTCAAAATCCATCCATCATGACCTCCCTTTTTTTCGTTCACTTCTTGCAGCACTGCGTGCAAAGAACGCATAAATGCTGAGGCGATATCAAGAATCACAAGGTTATATGAAGTCGACAAATATGTATCACCTCAGACATCTCCGAGATAGTGTCAGAAAACGATCTTAGACGAATTAACAACAACGTTTGCTAAATTTTATAAATACGAAATGTTTCCTAAGACTCTGATCCATACTTTTGTATATGTTAATTCATGAGTGTTCCAAAAGTTACGCAACGGTCTAGATTTCAATTTAAATGCAATCTGGTGGTTAACTTTATACTCAGGTTTTTCATTAGTTTCATCGATTTGAACTTATGCGATTAGACGTATCAACTCTTTGCCCCTTCCATGTTTTTCGGAATTCTACCGCGTGTTGAGTCTTTTAATGACGACTGTTTCGCAACCATTCCAGGTGGCATCTTCAGGTCTTGTCGTTTGCAGAACACACGCGGTAGAATCCCGAAAAACATGGAAGGAGCACGAAAACACCGCGGAGGTTTTCGTAATAGTATCAACTCTTTGTTCATTCAATCACGACATGCTGAAACTTCTCGCATGTTACAAATGTTCGTTGCTCTGATTGCGTTTCATCATAGTAAAAAAAAGATTTTTACTCTAATCTAATAATTTTTGAGGCCGCAAAATATTTTCTTTAAAAATTACAAACCGATTCTACTAGCTAATTAATCAGCATTTTCTGTTATTAAATCCAACTAGGGGCCCGTGCAGTACTTCCTGCATGCATTTAGGGAACCTTGCGTGAAGTGGCCCTATGCGATAGGGCCTATGACAAAGAATTGTGACTCATCGGTATTTGCCCTTAATGCGTTTTATTCATTGTAAGCTTACAATTAGTGCAAATGTACTTAAAACCCCGAATCCAACAATGCAAAAATCTGAGGTGAACAATGCCAGCAAACCCTAGTAACCTCCTTTACGAAATGTTGAAAAAATCGGGGAAAATCTAATATAAACTTTAAATATGAGCAAACACGAATTGAGCAACTGAATCGACGGTAAGAATAAGAATTTTATTTTATTTTTACGTGAAAAAGTGTAAATTTCGAGTCAAAGTCTCGATCGTAAATATTTTTAATTGTAAAAGGCTAGAGGTGTACAGTCGTATTCCAGCCGATCACGTGTTAATCAAAAGCAAAAACGAAGCCCATCCTGGTATCAAACCCATGCCTTTTCGGGTGACGGCTACCCACTTAAAACCTGCAAGAGGTGGCGCCGAGTATTCAGGCGAAAGATTCGTCGAAATCGAACCGACCGTTCTCGATTTATTTGCGTTTATACCGGGATGTGACGTCACTCGAGGCTTCGGACGCTGGGCAAGCAGGCAGAGACAGCGGTTACAACATATTAGATACATATATTAATTTTATTGTGCAGCTGGGTGCGTGCGTGCGTCATACCGGCGTGGAAGTGATAGATCCGGAATAGGTAGGATTCTGAAACTTGGCAGGTACGTAGATGTAAATGTGAAAGCATCAGCAAAAATCTGAAATCCTTGACATAATGGATATTTATGAATTAACTAGTTTTTAAATAAGAACTCTCATAGAAAAAAGATCACATCGCCATTTATATCAAAAGTAACATTGCCTTGACAAAGTTTTAAGAATCGAGATATGAACTTGAAATTTGAACAGTTGTTCATCCGGAAAAAACGAACTATATTTTCTTGTAGAGATAATCCAAGCCTATGTCGAATTATTTTAAAAATCCGTTTGATGCCAGAAAATAACGGGAAATTTTCAAGATTTTAACAATGAGAAATTCTGGTTCCATGGAAGCGAGTCCAAATCATATGGAAAACTGGAGGAGCAGAGCGGGCAAGAGATAGATTTAGAGGAAGAGAGAGAATAAAAAACTGCGTTTTATACCGTTAAATGAAGAAACGCGAAGAATGAAGGAAAGCAATTTTTATTGCAACTTTTGCAGTTGGGTACCCCCCTCCCTAGAGGGAGTTTGGAGGCGGAGCCCCCATTGCAAAATATAATGTTTCTTTATGTTTCGTTACCCCCTCCCTAGCGTTTATAAGGTAATTTTATTTGGTAAATAAAATACAATAAACTATGTTACAACAGCTGGAAGAGTTGAGGCATTTTAATTTGAGAAAACTATGGGAAAAATTAAATCTAGACGATGGAGAATTCTTGAGTTGGTTACAGAAGCTGAAATTTGCACCCTCAATAAACGATTTCACAAATGCGGGGGAAGGATGAAACCACAGATTGGACATACCTTCGGGAACTGTAACACAACCGAAGGATTTATGAAGGGATCCTTTTTTGAGGGCGAAAAAATAACAACGAAAGAAGTACTTCAATTAGCCTACTATTGGACTAGAAAAACCCACAACGTAGCAGTAATAATGTTTGACATGCGTAAATTTGACGGATCAACTGTAAGTCAAAACACATTATTGTTGATTTTAACAACTTTTTCAGAGATAATTTTTGTCTATATTTTTTGAACAACGAACAAACTTTTTGGTGCATCAGTGGAAATTTGTGATGAAACAGTCATTACGAAGAGGAAATACGATAGACTTGTTGTCATCGATCAACAGTGGGTTTTCGGAATTATAAAGAGAGAGGACCACAGAAATGGGTTCTCAAAACAGTTCAAAAAAGAAACGCCGATACTTTACTACCATTAATTGAAAAGTACGTTCTTCCTGAAGCTATAATAATATCGGATTGCTGGAAAGCTTATACGAAGGAAAAATTCACTTTCATCCGAATACAAACACTGGAAGGTGAATCAGAGCGAAAATATTGTGGATACACACGCAAACTATTGAAAGGACATGGCAGAAGTTTAAGATGCGACATAAGAAAGAATTCGGAACAAAGAGAAATCACCTAAACAACTACATAGAAGAATTTATTTGGCGAAAGAAATTTTCGGAGTTTCGCAAATAACAGTTATATTTTTTGCCCTAAAAAGGTTGTCTTAATGGAAAATTACTAAAAAATAAAAACATTAAAAAACATTTTTGTTTTATTTAAAATAAAAATCGTAAGAATGGAGCGGTAAAATATACTAAAAACGAAACAAAAAATAAAGATTTCATTTTGTAATGGGTGGTACGCCCCCTAACCCCCGCTTTCTTAAGGATGGGGGGGTTCTAAACTACAAAAGTGCCGATTATTCGAATATCTAACAAGATGGAAAAGTATACTCCATAAATGGAATACACAGAGATTTCAAAGGCGTTCTTAATTGGAAATACGTATGTAACGGTATCGAAATATTAGGTGATTCTCGAATTTTTGTCCCCGAAACTATAGTCTCGGGGACTATCTTGTAGTAAATGAAGAACTTTTTAATCTATACCCCACAGGTAATATAAGAGAATGGGAGAGAGAGATATATTCATTTGTAATTGTTGTTTGCTGAGAGAACTGTCTTCGCGATCGATGTAAACAAAATATGCGATTTTTTTTCGGGAATTTCTCGAATTTTTATCTCCAAAACTATAAGTCAAAATTATATGGTCTCTAGACCATCTTTAAGTAAATGTTGTTCTCTATCCGAATAAATTTTTAAATCTATACCTCGCAGATAATATAAGATAATGGAAAAGAAATATATGGATTTTTAATTGTTATTTGCTGAGAGAATCATCTTAGGTATCAATGTAAACAAAATATGCGATGTTTTTCTCGGGATTTTCTCGAATTTTGATCTCCAAATCTATAAGTCGTAATTATGTGGTTTCTGAACCATCTTGTAGTAAATGCTGTTCTCTATCTGAATAAATGTTTTAATCTATACCTTGCAGATCATATAAGAGAATGGTAGATAAAAAATGGATATTTCATTGTTGCTTGACGGATGCCATTTAACGAGATACGAGTATAAGTTTATTAAAGTAACTAGCGTAATTGCCCGTCAAATATGACGGGTATGCGCAGATTTTAAAATTAAGGTACTTCTTCCTCCCTTTCTCTCTGCCTCCCTCCCACTCTTCCCTCCCTCTCCCCGTATTCTCTATCCCTCCTCCTATTCTCTCTCTCCCTCGTATTTTCTCTCTATCTTCTTCTCTTTCTCCATCCCCCTCTCCCTCTTATTCTTCGCCCTCCTCCTTTCTTCCCATCCTCCATCTTCCTCCCACCCATTCTTCTCCCTTTCTTCTAAAATTTAATTAGTTTTTTTCGGAGGAAGTGCAATATATCCCCCCTCAAAATAGCGCCACAAACGGACAGTAATTTCTTTAATTACCATGTCAACCTTAAAATTGATGGAATGATATGATCCGAAGATCCTATGCAGACAGGCATAAGCTGTGAAAGTTGGAACAATTTTTGAAACGAGAAAAAAGTCTGCTATGTCCGGGAATTGAACCCGGGTCTTCCACTTGCCGGGCGGATGTTCTACCCCTGAACTATCGTAGCAGAACATTTTCTCTCGTTTCTGAACACGGATGTTTTCCTTTGTAGGACGGGAACTAGCCAAGCTAGTATCAAACTGCCCCGACAGATGTCCTCGAAGAGAATCATCGAAAGAAACTCCTTCCTCTCAAATGGTGAGATTGCCAAACATGAAATTGATGGAATGATATGATCCGAAGATCCTATGCAGACAGGCATAAGCTGTGAAAGTTGGAACAATTTTTGAAACGAGAAAAAATTCAATTCAATTCAAAAATTGTTCCAACTTTCACAGCTTATGCCTGTCTGCATAGGATCTTCGGATCATATCATTCCATCAATTTCATGTTTGGCAATCTCACCATTTGAGAGGAAGGAGTTTCTTTCGATGATTCTCTTCGAGGACATCTGTCGGGGCAGTTTGATACTAGCTTGGCTAGTTCCCGTCCTACAAAGGAAAACATCCGTGTTCAGAAACGAGAGAAAATGTTCTGCTACGATAGTTCAGGGGTAGAACATCCGCCCGGCAAGTGGAAGACCCGGGTTCAATTCCCGGTCATAGCAGACTTTTTTCTCATTTCAAAAATTGTTCCAAATGTCAACCTTAAATAAAAAATTCTGATTAGCTCATTATATAAATTTCTGCAAAATTTAAATTTTCTATCTACATCATTGATCGAGTTATTCGCGTTTTAATAGCTTGCCACTCAGACCAACGGACTGAAAACTTAGCCTTTTATTATTATTTTTGTGATTCTTGGATTCTTTTAAACTTCTCCTCTCCCTATTTTCAAAACTGTCCTCAAGTACTCCATTCTTATAAATAACTCCCGTAACCTATAGCACAATCCTTCACGCTATAAACATTTTACATGCTCGGTTTGTTTATTAAAACGTCCAAAAAATGCCTCAGATTTTCATACCGTTTTTATTTCAATAATATTGAATTTAGCTCATCATAACGATTTTAATCTAATTTTAAATAGTATTTCAAGTTTTTAGGTATACCTTCTCGTAAATAACGCAACGAATGTTGTTTACATTGATTGCTATGAAAAGATATTTCCCCTTCTTTCGTCTTTCTCTCTTCCTATAAAAAGCCTTCAAAGCACGCTTAAACCCATAAGGATTGAAATAACAATAGGATTTCGAGATTTAAAAAAGTAATTGGTAGGCATTGTAACATCCCGTTAAAATGGCAAGATTTTCCCAAAATATGCGAATTTAATGTTTAACATGAGGAATTACGAATTGTAGACAAAAAACGATGAACAGAATAAAAAACCTTGTAACCTTTTCGTTAAAATGGTTTAGATCTAAAGCTCGTGAGTCAATGTTTTCTAATTTTAATGTCGAAAAGAAGATAAGCCTGCACTTCAAAAAGACGATTTTTACCTGTTATCTTATAGAGAATGCAAATCATCCCCTGGAGTTGAACCCTGGAAGTTTTTCGTAAATTTTTCTTCGTCACAGTATTTTTATATCCAAGCAGATTATCTCTGCCAAATTTCAAGTTTATGTCTGCATATTTGATCGAGTTATTCGCGTTTTAAGAGCTTGACATGGACCAACCAACGGCGTCTGCGGACATCTCCGGCGAGCCGGCAGTGCATCCCCGTCGCGCAGACAAAGATATCAAGCGTTATATTAGGTGATTATGTAAAGTGGAAGTTCAAATTGACGAATTCAGTTAAAAATCACAATTGGGCGATAAGTTTTAATAAAGATCACTCATACCTAATTACATTAAAATCCGTCTAGCGGTTTAGAAGATGAAAGTTACGACGGACGGACCAGACGTGCCCATAAGGCGTTCCGTTATTGCCGCTTCGCTGGTAAAGAACGCCTAAAATATATAAAAATGACTTCGTCGTCGTCGTCGGTGGGTGGGAAAGCGGAACTGTAATGCTATTTTTAAAAAACCTTCCGAGTAGCTTGAAGATTGACATTTGGTGGGAATGTTCGATTCTTAAAGTAAAAGGCATTTACGAAAAAATGTCCAAAATCGACCCGGGTTCGATTCCTGAGAATGATTTCCATTCCCCATAAGATAACATGAAGAAATCGATATTTCAACCGGCAAGCTAATTTTCTTTTGCTTATTAAAATTCACATAGTTGACCTTCGATCTCTGAACTAGGACCGCATTAAAGAAAAATGACAATAGTTTCTTATTCTTATCGTCTTTTATCGCCTTTGAATCGAAATCTCTCGAATTTAACGTTTTAATATCATATTTTGACAAAATTTAGCGTTTTTAAGGAGAAGTCACCTTGCCAACCGATTATATTGTTGAACTCGAAATCCTATTGCTCTCACATATGCTCCTGTTCCCTCCGGACCTCCATGGACCATCCCGGCCCAGTTGATACGTATCAGAGATATCTCAAAATTAGTTTTTACTTTCTCCATATACGCAGTATAGAGAAAGTATTGTTTTCATGAAAAAATAGGAATTCGAGATTTCAAAGGAAATACACGTTTTGAGGTCCCCCCAAACACATTTTGACTATTTTCGCGATGATGTCTGTCTGTATGTGATAGGATTTTTATTTTCTCAATATGTAGTATAGGGGAAAGTATTGTTTTCATGAACATGAAAAATGCGCAAAAGTTGAAATGATTGTGTTGCCAAATCACACATAATTTTATTCGCCGAAGACGTTTGGCATAGCCCGAGCATCGCCGGATACTTTCAGCTAGTTTTAATATAAAAATACAGTACGGTTATTTTAATTTTAGTAAATAAGTAAAGATGGAGACTACTGCGAAATTGGTGTTAAATAGAAATTAACTCCTTAACCGTAAAATTCAAAATTAGAGACACAATGAAAAGGGGGGGGAGGAAAGGAGGGAAGGCAAAAGACAATAAAAATTATACACTTACTTCCCGTTCCCGTTTCCTTTTCCACTTTAGGGTTAGTGCTTGTGCGATTGAGTGAGTGAATGTATGAGTGACATCAGGTCCTTAGCGTGGAGTAACAACCCCTGAACCTATAAGTTTATAATTTTTATTGTCTTTTGCCTTTTCTTTCCTTTCCTCCCCCTTTTTCATTGTGTGCCTCTAATTTTGAATTTTGCGGTTAAGGAGTTAATTTCTATTTAATATTAATTTTAGTAGTTGAAATATTAAAATTGCCAATAAAAATCACCGGTTTTAGTCCTTTTTACTGTCTTCTTTCTACGTTACATCAAAATTGCAAGCAACGTTGAAACAAACTATTGTGCGATTCACGTCGTCCGTGCACTACGTGTTCTTATGGGAGAATCGCTATCCCATGTTATTTCCCCATACTGCTAATTCTCGGCGTTGCCAATTCGTGCAAAATCCAGATTTTCGTCGTTTTTGTGACCAAAGAATCATCAGTGGTGTGCATTACAAATGCAGTCTATAAATTGAAGCTGTTTCGCTGCCTTTGTCACACTCTTTATACTGCTACTCTCAGTTGTACGCTCATGCTAAATAAACCGTTTACCATTCTAGTTTTTAATTAAACCTGTTGCTTCCGATTATCCGAATCGCGTCCTTTCCCGGTCGACACAGATAACCAAGATGCTAACGTAGTTATGACAATGAGATCACTAAGTAATTTTAACCTGTATTCAGATTCTACCAACCTCTTTTCCGGTTTACTATTTTCTTTTTTGATGCCGAATTAGCGATTTTACCTAAAAAACTAAATAAAACGAAATCAAATTTTAGTTTAACAATAAACTAGCGACTTAAAATGAAATCGAGGTGATTTTTAAGGATAGAAAAATAAAATTTTAAACTATAGCCTTTTCATAGGCGCTTTCTGATAAATCGATCGATTGAGGTTTTCTGGAATTGTTTCTATTAAGATTTGCGCCGATTCATTAGCTATGCTTAATTTAACCATTTTACGAGGCCTAAATTGTTCCCTTTTCGCTTTAAACCAATTCAAAAAGTCCCTTGGGATCAAACAGGAAATTACTTTTCTACTACGCTGAATTTCGATAACATCGCTACACTGAAGGCGGCGACAAACCAATTTAGGTATCGTTCCCATTTCGAATACTCCTTTAATTATAATTCCGCTCTTGCGTTCCAATTAGGCGATTATTCATCGGAATCGACGCTCTTTCGATTTGTGGACGGGGTCCGCAATAATTTGGAGTGATTTTGAAAGAGAGGGCCCTTATATAGACCCAAATTGATTCTGGGAAGTTAAACGAGCTATTAAAAGGACGAGCTTGGGGAAACTAATCAAATATATTTTTCCATTAGCTCCTGATAAGTAATTGGAAAATCCCTTCAAAAATACTTTGATGCAATCCACATATAGGAAAATTGATTAAGTCACACGGCTATCTATATGAGGAACGCTCGTAAGAATATGAATTTGCCTTATGAATCTGAAATTTTCATGAGGTATTACAACTTTTATTGCTTGATTCAGGCACTATCGTCGTGGGGATGACTGTTCCTGTGATAATAAATGAGTTTTGTTTATTAAATTTTTAATTACACGTTTTCTGAAAGGTAGAAAAATAATAATAAATGTATCTATTCATACTGTATTTATTATTTTTCCTTATACAAAAAAACTAACTCAGGTGCATTTATCTTTTGCGTATAATTTTAGAGTATATTTACTTTTATCTTTCACCGAACAAAGACATAATTGCTAAATATGTATATCTCTTTTCCAAATCATAAACCTTAAAGATAAATATAACTTGATTAACCTACATAAAAACAAATAATGAGGAAAAGCATACTCCATAAATGGAATACACAGAGACAGCAAAGGTGCTCTTGTGGGATTTACGTACAAAACGGTATGAAAAATATTGGCGGTTCTTGAATATTTATCTTCAAAACTATAAGTCGTAATTGTGTACTTTCGTGGATTTTTTTTTACAGATATTGTTCCCAATCTGAATAGATTATTTAATCTTTACCTCACAGACCATGTAAGAGATTGGGAGAGAAAAATATGGGTTTTTAATTGCTGTTTGCCGGTAGATTAGTCATAGTGACCGATGTAAACAAAATATGCGATGTTATGCATGGGATTTTCTAGAATTTTTATTTCCAAAATTAAGTCCTAATTAAGTGGTATCGCGAACGTTTTCGTGGAAAAAGTTGTCCTTTATCCGAATAAATTTTTAAATCGATAGTATCAGAAAGCCTTGGAGCTCACGGCGGCCACCAATTACGCGAAAATTTGGTGGCGTTTGTTTGTTTTAAACTGAAGAGAAACAAGGCCATGTTTTTCTCTAACGTATCAGAGTTTAATTTCAGGTGCAATTTTTTCTTCGTTTACATGATTTTCGTGTTGAAAATTCTGGAATTTTTATCTCAGAATTAATTTTTTAATTGGTACCTTACAAATCTTATAAGGTCCATGGAGAGGAAATAGGGTTTTATAATTTTTCTCACCAAATAAATATTCTTGTTAACCGATTTAGACAAAATACCAATGGCATGTTTGGCATTTTCTCGAATTTATACGTCCGAAAACATGTTGCAGTTATGTGCTCTCGCTGAATTTTTTGTGGCAAATGTCGCACATTCTCCGAACAACTTTTCTAATCGGTGCTTCACATATCATGCGAGAGCTAAGGATCTTGTCATAGATGAAATATATTGAATTTATCGCTAGTATGTATGTTTATAAGTAGCCCAACCTCGTTTGAGGGATAGCTTCGTTCATCTATTATTTTCAAGCTAATTTATCATGAATGTACTAACTATTTGAAATCATCATCATCATAGGTAGTCTGTCCGTAGACAGGTCCGTGATTATTCATGGTTAAACCTGGTTCTCCATATACTCCTATTTTCCGCTGTCCTCTTCATATCTTGATAACTCTCTTTCCCTTTCAAATCGTCTATCAGCTGAAACCTTTTCCTGCCTCTTTCCCTTTTCCCATCTAGTTTTCCTTCTAACACGTCTTTAATCATACTCTCTCTCCTCAGGTAATGTCCAACCCAGTTAGCCTTCCTCTTTCTAATAGTCTGTATAATCATTCGCTTCTCTCCTATTCTTCGTAGCACTTCATCGTTTTTCATCCTATCTGTCCATTTTATCTTCAGCATTCTCCTCCAAGTCCACATTTCAAAGCTTTCCAAGTATTTGATGTCATTTTTCCTTAGCGTCCATGTTTCTGCCCCATACAATGCTATACTCCATACGTAGCATTTTATCAACTTCTTGCGGATATCTTCCCTTATATTCCCTGTAAGTAGTTGTTTCTTTCTCCTGAAAGCCGCTTTTGCTTTTCCTATTCTAGTTTTGATCTCATCCGTACATTTTGCCTCTCGTGTTATGATACTTCCAAGGTATTTATATTCTGAAACTTGTTCTAATGGCTTTCCCCCAATAGTTATGTTCAGATTCTCTTCTTTACCCGATATTCGAATGACCTTGGATTTTTCTGTATTTATTTCCATACCGTATTTTCTACCTGTTATCACTAGTCTATTTATCATTTTTTGTAGCTCCTCTTCCTTTCTTGCTAGAAGTACTTGATCATCTGCGTATTTTACTGTTCTTAAAATCCTTCCTCCAATTTTGAAATCCCCTGTGCCTTCTAAAGCTTCTTGCATTAGACTTTCTCCGTATATATTGAATAGGGTTGGCGATAGGCAGCAGCCTTGTCTTACTCCTCTACCGATATTTATTCCGCAGGTGTCCACATTCTCAAACCTGACCTTTACAACTTGATTCTCATATAGATTCCTAATCAGTCTTCTGTCTTTCCAGTCTACACCTATATCCTTTAATATCTTCATCAACTTGACCCAATTTACTCTATCAAAGGCCTTCTGCCAGTCTACGAAACATGCGCAGATATCTTGACTGTATTCTCTTGCCCTTTCTGATATGATTCTAACTACTCCTATAGCATCTCTAGTTCCTCGTCCTTTTCTGAAACCGAATTGATCTTCCCCTATTATTTCTTCTGCCTTTTTCTCCAGCCTTTTATTAAGAATCCTCGTGATGATCTTCGATGTGTGTGACAGAAGGCTTATAGTTCTGTAATCTTTACACTGCATTGCTTTTGGCTTCTTCTTTAGAGGGATCATTGTTACTTCTAGGAAATCCTGAGGCCACTCTCCCGTGTCGTAAATCTTATTAATTAATTTCGTGATCGCTTTTAGTCCTTCTGATCCTATGACTTTAAGTATCTCAGCCGGTATTCTATCGCTGCCCGTGGCTTTCCCCTTCTTTAGTTCCACTATCGCTTTTTCTACTTCGCTCTCCATAATACTTGGTCCTAAGTTGTCTTCTTCAATGTTTTCCTCATTTTCCAGTTCTATTTTTGCCGCTCCTGCCTGTTTGCTGTATAATTCCTTAATGTATTCTTCCCATACCTGTGCTACATCCTTTGTTTCTGAGACTATCTTCCCATCTGTATTCATAATTCCTTTACCACAAATTCCATTAGACTTCTTATCTTCTAATTCCAGTGCCCTAGCGTACATCATATCGTACCGTCCTAACTTCTCCATCTGTTCTATTTCATCGCATTTTCCTTTTATCCAATTTTCTCTAGCTTTATCTGTTACCCTTCTCAACTCATTGTTTATACGCCTATAGTTGGCTCTACCTTCTTCACTGTTAACGTTTTTCCATTTTCGTCTCTCATCCATTTTCTCCAGCATTTCCTTCGTGATCCATGGTTTTCTGATTTTCTTCTCTTGTTTTCCAATCTCTTTATCCAAGGTATCCTTGATACTGGTTTTAATTTCATCCCATTCTATATCAACGGTCTTCGGTTTGTTTTCCAACTTTCTTAGGTTATCTTCCAACTTCATGCTGACTACATCCTGCCTTTCTTTCAGTTTTTCTAGGTCCCAGGTCTGTCTTTCTCTTCTCGTTTTTCTTATTTGTTTGAGCTTTGTATTCACGTCAAGTATTAGAAGGCTGTGATCTGAATCAATGTCTGCTCCTTGCAATGCCTTGGCGTTCTTTATGCTGTTCCTGAATCTTTGTTTTACAAGGATGTAATCTATTTGGCATCTCATTCTATCTCCTGGGCTTTTCCATGTGTATAACCTTCGTTTATGGTTTTTGAAATATAGGATACATATTCGTTAAAACTGTCCATCCTATTACACGGGCTCTCAAAACTTGGAATCGCCACAACGTAGCTTGTTTGTTGTTTAGATTTCTGTCAAATGAACGATGGACTCGGACTTATAAATGATTGCAAAGACCAGAATTGGTCTCGCGAAGCGCTAAGGGAAAGCAGGATAAGCTAGTCCTCGCAAAGGAACAAGATGTTTAAGAAACAATGGCTTATTTCATCAATAGCGCTACAGCATTTCATTGTTTTTAAGGGTAAAGTAAGAAGTCGAAGAGAGCAATCTTAAATATTTGTCACATCGCTACTGTATCTCTTATCTGAAATGAATTCGTCTTCCTCTCATCGCTCATTATTCTTTCCTCAAACATTTTTCTCAAGAGCGGCCACTTGAATAAAATTCATTATATGGCGAAGATGTGGTCGAATCTGTTGCTTCTTTTGTCCCCAGGTGCTCTAGCCGGCAGGTGTTCGACAGGATTCGTCCCTAATGACACGCATGCAGCACTTTGGAAATTTGCTAGATGAGATTTCTAGTTCCTCCTCTTCCTCCTCGTTTTAGTTCCTCGTCTACACTCTTGACTCAGCCAAAGGATGGTTAAAGTAGCTGTTTGCTATCGTCTGTGAATTCTTTTCGTAAAGGTTTAAATCGCATTAATTACCAAGGAAAAATTATATAATAGGAAAAGGTTTTCTCCGTTGTTATTAAAATTTTATATTTGTGGAAATAGTACCAAGCTATCAACCATTAATGCGTGTTTTCTTTAATTTGACACACAATTATACTTTTTATAGAGTTCCACATATTGACGGCAGTGGCTTAATTCAGATGCTTAATTGCTTTCATTAGGATGTCGATGTATTCCGAAAAGGGTCGGTTATTCTCCTACGTTATTATGCTATCAGTTAACGTTTGATTGAACATGGTATTTACATTCACTGAACTAATGTCTTAATTTACTATTAAGCGAAAGCATGCCGTTAATATTATATTGAAGTCCTGTAATAATAATAGTTTTATTTTGTTAAATAGAACATATCATTCAATATAAAATGATCAGCGGTGAATAATGTGCACTAAAATCTTAAAGAGATAATTTGTTTTAGATTGATATATCACCCGGCTTCATAATCACAGAAAAAAGCTCCGTAACTTCCACGAAAAAAGGAAGTTACAAAATTATTTTTTCGGTAATTATGATAAATAAATTCTAAGAAAAGGAATATGATTTCATCAATCTGATTATCAAGGTCTTTATATATATATATATATATATATATATATATATATATATACATATATATATATATATATATATATATTTCTCTTACTTACTTAATTGATGCATATTATTCTACCATTAATAACTAATATATTTAAATGCTCCCTATCTCAAAAAAAAATTCCATTGCATTGGAAACGTGCTTTCATAAGGCCATTCACAAAGAAATCGAAATCGACCGAAATCGAACATTTTCGCCCAATAAGCTTTTTACCTATCTTATCAAAAACCTTAGCAAAATTAGCACATGAACAAATCACACTCTTTCTTAACGAAAATCAATTGTTAGATCCTTTCAATATGGCTTTCGTAAATCTCACAGCACCACCACTACTCTTGTAAAAATCACCAATGGCATTCGCCGCGCCATGGATAAAAGGAAAGTTACAATCCTAGTACTACTGGATTTCAGTAAAGCTTTCGACTCGATAGACAAAGATGTTCTGCTTTCCAAACTGCTCGCAATGAACTTCTCGCGTTCGGCCATAAATTGGATATCTTCTTATTTAAGCGATCGTTCCCAACAAATTATTTCCATTAATTCTTCATCTGATTGGCTTATCAACGGGAGAGGTGTCCCACAGGGCTTAATTTTGGGTCCCCTACTATTTTCTTTATACATACATATTCCTTGTCACTTAAATACGGCAATCATCATTTTTATGCAGCTGACTCGCAAATATACTCAAGTACTACCGCAAACGATCTCGCAAAAACCCTAAAAAATATCAATAAGGACTTAGAAACGCTAGAGGTCTGGAGTAAAATATTTCTAAGTATCAATCCAGAAAAATCACAGGCTAACTTAATTGGTTACCTTAAGATATTAGCAGCTATCAATCAATCCCAAAGAATCCCGATAAACATAGCAAATTTAACTATACCTTATTGTAAAGTGGTAAAGAATCTAGGATAGCTTATAGATGAAACCCTCTCTTCGGCCCCACATGTTATAAATGTGTGTAAACAGTAAACTCATCTCTTCACTCACTTAAGAAGTTAAGTAGCAGTACTCCGGTTTCTCTAAAACAGCATTTGGTAACTTAACTAATTATTCCGCATTTTGACTGTTGATATAGCGTACCAAACTTTATCTCAAGAGCTATCGCTAAAAAATTCAGAGAACACATAACGCGTGCATCAGTTATATTTTTAATCTGAAGAAATCAGACCACATTTTTGAGTCACTCGTCAAACTAAACTGGCTAAATTTGCAGTGTCGTAGACGCCTCCACTTGCTTTCCTTGCTATACAAATTAATGAATTCCAACAATCCGCATTATCTTGCCGCTGAATTTATAAGTATAGACTCTGTACATAACTGTAATACCAGAGGGAGCCATAAACTCCTTATTACTCATCACAGAACAGTAATTTTCAACAAGTCCTTCATTGTAACTGCTTGCAGACTATGGAACGACCTTCCCCAAACAATAAAAAATTCGCACTCGCTCTCCTCATTCAAGCGACACTGCTATAAATCGCTCTTATCCTTTCAAAGGAACAGTTAAACTCGCTTAATGCTTCAATTTTATTTATTTATTTATTTTTTAAACTTGATTTTGACAAAACAATACTTATTGTAAATGTTTGTATTTTATTCATTTATTTGTTTTTTTTCCTTCACATTTTGTTCAAACATACCAATGTTAATATCTATTCATTTTTGTATGTTTATTTTATCAATGATCTATTCGTGTTGTGCCATTTTTTTCTCCTTTTGATTTTCATTTATTTATAACTTGTTCTAAATTTAATTTATTGATGTCTTTAGTGAATCTCAGTAGGTTTCGTAAGTTTTTCACACCCCCCTTCTTGTGTGTGTGTTTTCCTTCAGTGGATTTTTTTACATGGATTTCATTATTCAGCAGTCCATATTTTTTCCCTCAAAATCACATCTTTCATTTTCAAATACTTGTATTTTTATTGTTATCTGTATTTACACTGCTAATGTTTTATGTATTATTATTATATCTGTTTCATAATGACGGATTAGGTGGAAGATGGGATTTATTAGTCTCAATCTCGCCCCAAATAAAGACCACATCAATCAATCAATCAATCTGCAACAACTTCCACCACGCGCCACTAAAGCACCCATGCTGATATTGACTGACTGTAATGCTATTTTTAACATACCTTCCTAGTATGTAGAAGATTGAAATTTGGTAGAAATGTTTGTCTCTTATAGTAAAAGCCATTTACGAAACAAATCCTAAAAAAGACCCGGGTTCGACTCCAGTGGATAATTTCTATTTTCCATATGATAACACGTACAAATAGATTTTTTGACTTAAAGGCTTTTACTCTTTTGTAAATAAAAATTAGAAGGAATTAACGTACGATCTTCGGACCTGAACAGTTTTAAAGAATTCTCTTATATAAAATCCCAGATCTGTCGTTCTGTCATTCCGGAACGCTCGAATGTGACGCCGCTCTTAAAGAGTGGAAGGTTCGAGAACTATTTACGACAAAATGTGTACGATATATTCTTTTACTATCGGTTGTTTACTTAACGACAATGAAGAAGGTATGCAGATACAACTTACTAATTATAAGTGATTTATAGACAATATTTGTATTTATTGGTGCATTTATGACAAGGTAGGTATAACTACAAATATTGCGTGAAATTTGTTTGATACAATAAATGGGAAGAAAATGAATATGCGTAGTACTGTAATAACGAAATCGCTCCAAGCGACAGAATTTTCCCATTCATTCTCAAGCGACGACAATTTCCCATCATTCCAGCTTTTGCCGTTACAATCAACAAAGCTCAAGGTCAAACTTACGATCATGTTGGTATCTATTTGACAGAGCCCGTATTCTCAAATGGACAGCTGTACGTTGCATTGTCAAGATCAAAAAATCGAAACAACATCAAAGTCTTAATTAAGGAAAATTCTGCACAAGGTCGACTGCTTGGCACTGATGAATGGTTTACAAAGAACCTTGTCTTGCAAGAAGTCTTCCAAAATTAACGAATAAAAAGTTTGCTCACAAACAAAATTTAAAAAAATACAATCATCGCTGCTTTTCAGGACTACTGCAACAAGTCCGTCCTAGGACAGGTTATCGGCTTAATACTTAATTCACGCATACCCGTCATACACGACGGGCCATTGCGCTAGTAATAAATAAAATTTCATATTCTTATCGTCATATTTTATCTACGCTCAATTTCTGCGTTTAAATTGTATTTATTTGAAAATTTTAAGCTTTTTAACGATATGTTGCCTTGCCGACCGTGTCATTGTTAAACCTTGAGATTGTATGGTCGATTTAATCTTTATACTATACGAGTTGTCGGTACTTGCATACTGCAAGCGCTAAAACAAGATCTAAACTCGTAAATAAACCAACGCGATCTTCAGGGCGACAACACTTCAGCCACGTGGGGCCTATATGTATTAGATAATAAATTACACGAGTAATAGTAGTGTATTTATAATTTTCCGTGAAATTAAGGCAACTAACCGTAATTTCCAAATTCTCTGGCAACTCGTGTCCAAGTATTCGTATTTCAAATTTCGTGACTCATATCGTCCTGCATGTGTAGTAAAAATAATCATCATTAAGAAAATACCCTACAGGGGTGGCCCTAGACTAGCTACCAGCTACTGGCGCCCTAGGCGAATCATGGAATCGGCGCCCCCACATACAAACCTCAAGGGCAGATCTACTATCGGCGCCAAAAGTTGGTAGACTCGAGTTTGAGGCTAAATATCTCAAAAAAGCTCCAGGGATTTTGGTCATAGACATATCAGCCTGTAGCTTGTTTAATGCTGCGTTGAATGAGGGTAGTTTTGAAATTTTCGAAGGGGACGTTTTTGGGGTGAGAAGGAAAAATGACCCCATTATTAGAGCTCTGAGACGGAATGCGTCACTTTGCCGGTTCATAATTACGAAACGGTTTATTCGATTGCAACTAAATCTTTAAATAATGTGAGTGGTAGTCTTATTATTACGTATGCAAGATTGTAAATCGGTAGCTTTATTCGTTTACGATATATTATTCAATATATGAGACCGTCTTTTCTCCTCAAATATTAACTGTGAGACATACTACTGGCTTCGTCTTGGGCTTTGTATTACGAATAAATTAATTTCATAAACCTAAAATGAACGGAATATTTTATAGTAATTTTTATAATAGTTGAAGCCAGTGAGGGAGGGAGAGGATGAGCGCGCCGCATCTGCTTGGAGTCTACTAACTTTTGGCGCCGATAGTAGGCTGACAATGAGTTTTTTGATAAATTGGGAAACATATTGCCCATTTTTTCTTATAATGTTTTTAAAGAGTTTTTTAACATAGGATTGTCCGTTCATCTCTTTGTCCAACGAATGTTTCTGAGATCAGATAAAATAGAGGCACGAAATTTTCGGAATAGATTTGTACACGACAGCAAAATAATATTTCACTCCAATTTCAAATAAAACTATATTAATAAAGTTAATTAAAATTTTAAGCGCTTAAAAAAGCTTATGTATTCGGTTGTCTGTCCGTCCATTCGGACAATAGCTCTAGAATTCTGCAACTTGGAGAAGCCAAATTTTCAGGGTAGATCAACCTAAATGGGGGTTACACGCGGAATAAATTTTGCAGGTCTATGATCATCTGCTGGGAAGTAATCGAAGTCTTTTTTCAACCCCTTACTTTCAATTCTACCACCCATAGAAAAGTATGAAATGGGCGCTGGGCATTATAAATTAGCATTTTTAGCCTACTTTCCAAAAAATGGATGACAAAAATTCCAAAACTACTATAGTCAAAAGAAAAGTGCGATCTTAAAATATAGTTGGAACTCATTGCAGATCATGCAAGTATTTAGTTCATAGTAAGTTACTACACAACTTCCTTGAATGGTAAATTGATTGTTCATTCGCGCTTTATTGTTTTTACACGTTAAAAAGAGTTAGTAAAATTTTTCAATTATTAAGTTAAATTCAATAAGTTTTAAATAACAGATAATGTTCTAAAATATTTCAAGTAAATTTCTGCTTATTCTTCATACGTTATATATATATATATATATATATATATATATATATATATATATATATATACTAAAGGAAAAGAAAAGGTAGTGATGAGGGTGGCAACAAGGTGTTGAGGGAAGCCCAGCGGACACTTACCAAGTTGAGGACCAAGCTGGCAGGCTGCTGGGGGCATCGAAGAGACACGTGAAACACGCGAACACAAAAAGACAAAAAAACACGCAAGCTTATCGGGCCTATGCCCTTCTTCAGCGAAAGAGTATCTGCGAGTGACACACTGGGCGGGGAATGACAGGGTGATGTGGATATATATATATATATATATATATATATATATATATATATATATATATATATATATATATATATATATATACATATATATATATATATAACGATACGGAAAAAGAAATAATATGATAAAATAAATGCAACGAGAGGTTGAGAGGGATAGGAAGGAGCCAGTGAACACTTACCATACGGTGGTGGACGTCCACAGCGATAGAGGAAGGCTTGTAATTTGGAGCTTTCGGGCAACACACGCCCTTCTTCAGCGAGAGAAAAACGAAGACTAAAATAAGCGTAACACTGGAGGTAGGGGTTCGGGAAAAGAGGGGTAAGGTGAAGGGGAAAGAGGGGTAAGGGGAAGGGGAAAGAGGGGTAAGAGGAAAGGAAAAAGGGTGATTGGAGTGGGAGTGTTAGCGAAGGTTTAAACCTGGTAAGGAGAGGGAGCGGAGGATGTCAATATGGGCTAGTTCCCATTGACGGAGTTGTGGCGCGGGGAAACTACTTGGAAGAGCACGAATAGTTTTTACTGTGAGGCAGCTATTGAAGGGAAGGGAGTGGGTTAACGCATGGTCGGCAACCGGAAAGGGGCGCCTAAGAGAGACGCTATTCCGATGGCCGTTCATGCGGATGTTAAGGGGTGTGGTTGTGAGGCCTACATAGAACGCAGGGCATTGTGTGCAGGTAAGAAGATATATTACGTTTTTGGAGGTACAAGTGCTGCGGGATAAGATAGGATAGGAGATTTAGAGAATATAATTAAAACAAAGATAACTTTCTAAAACACTGATTTCATTGCGCATGAAAGCCAAACCAGATAATAGCAAATTTTACTGATTTTTCATATCGAAATATATCTATGGAATACTTTTACGAAGATCCCGTCATTTTTGATGGGCAATTTGCTAGTATATAGATAACATTTTATTTGTCCAACATACCTCGATATTATTACTAAAAATCAAGTCCTCCTCGTAAGGCCGTAATAAAGTTACCAGATTTCAGATTAGTCAAAGCGGGACAAAATCTGTTTTCCCCTGGAACGTAAGCAATTTCCGACGATCGACTACAGTTCAGCTGCTAATTCCGATAAATTGAGACGTCTTACGGGGTCTACACAAATTCACAAACAATGGGAAAAATGGTTGTGTGTAAACTCTTCTACAATAAGTATCTTAGATGCATTCCAAACTCCTTCTCAAACTGAATCAGACAGACAGTGAGACGCCATCTAGGCCGATACCGATACCATACATACTTTACGACACGTTAATTACGTCGTCATTTGTTTTGACATCTGCAAAATGCTATTAGCTAATGTGAAAGCTGTATCACGGCCGAATGGTGATCTGCGTCGTCCGCTTTGTTGTGGACGAGGATAATTAATATTCTTATGGTTATTATTATTTTTCTTTCATTAGCTGCTATTATTTATGTAACTTTAATTGTCTTATGATGTTCAATTCGTTGTCGTGAATTGCTTTATTTTATGTTCCATTTCTTATAAAAACATTTGAATAATCTGGACATTTATAATTAACATCCAAAAGCGGGACAATTTTGGGTCCCCTAAAGTTTTTGGGGGACAGCGGGACATGCTGCTCAAAAGCGGGGCTGTCCCGCCGAAATCGGGACATCTGGTCACCTTAGGCTAGGGGTCGGCAACATACGGCCCGCGGGCCACATCAGGCCCCCGAGAGCGCTTCATGCGGCCCGCGAAGATATGATGAAATAGTGGTCGGAAAAATTTTAAATCGACAATTTTGTATTTTTCAATGAAATTATAGTATCAAAACGGTCCCTGGTGTAGTTTTAACGCTAGTAAATCATTTGGACATGATTTCAATAATATGAGATCACAGAATCTCTAGGTGTCTGATATCAACGGTCATCCGACCCGCCGAAGCTCTTGTGACTTCCAATGCGGCCCTCCGAAGCTTTCACAACTACGTATGTGTCCCGCCATGCATAAAAGGTTGCCGACCCCTGCCTTAGGCCGTAACCACTTCGGGTGCAGTCTTGCGGAGCGCGGACGCAAGTACCGAGTCGCTACAATATAGCACTCACAACTTTAAACTGACATGAGTATATATGGCTACTAAGTTACTGATCAGTTAAGGAGAATCATGGGGGTATTTTCCTTACATCCCGAATCGTAAGGATGGCCAACTTGCGGCTTTTGTAGAGTCCTATTACAGTTGATTTGAAGCCTAATGCAGAAAGATTAGCTACCCCTGTCATAGTGGGATTTCCCCAGCTTCAAGTACTCCACGTGTCCTCCATTCTTGAGTAGAAACTGACATCAGTTGTTTGTTTCCAGAATATGTTTACTGAACTCAAAGGTAGCCTCACCTTTGAGGGTGGAAAGAGAAAATTCTATAGAAAAAGACGATAGGTCTCATTCAATAGGAGCGATTCTCCTCTCGGATACGCAACTGTCAACGATCGCAATTTGGGTATCTCTCGCTCTGCAAGATTTGTTTGCCTTTCTCAGGAAGACTTAATCTGTGGCGTAAATTTTAGAATGCGTTCCGAATAGGTCAAAGAGCGCATCTTGGAGTGGCGGACTAACTTCCAAACGGGGATGTGATCGCCAGTACAGTACAGGAACAGGGTGGACGCAACGTAACTGAATATATTTATACCTGTATACCTCGCAAGCGAAATATACAACACGTTTGTATCTTTATCTCTCAAATAAAACCTACAAGTAGTCTCACTCAACACTCTCCAATAATTTATCAATTAAAAGGGAAAAGGGAGTACCGCAGACAATCTTTTGAGCGCTCCTTGATTTTCGGCGCCCCGATGCCTCGTATTTTACCTCGCTTACCGCCTACGCCCGGCTCTGATTATTGAGATTCGGTCGGCCCGACATGAATCATATTGGCTTGAGACCCACTTGGGGGTTTAAATACGTTTATAAAAAATTCAATTTAAAAAAAGTCTTGAGTCTGGAAGTCTCGAATGATAATTTCCCCGGGACTCGAGACAAGAAAAATTCCGAAATATCCCGGAAAATATTTGTTGAGAATTCTCGGGCCAGAATCACTACTCAGGATGTACTCAGCCAGCGACGCCGAACGAGAGCGAATAGAACAGAACCTCTCTCTTCAATATTAACTTTTTCATTCTTTCTTTTTCTAGCTCGTCTGTTTCAAAAGATGATGCGGCAGGCGTGAAGAGAGCACTGATGACTACAATTTACAACAATTTGTTGTAAATTAGCAAAATTACATGCCATGCTAACAAAATTTCAGAAATGTAGAGAATAGAATTATAATTCTAATTCCCTCTGTACGCGCACAGGATTTGAAATAATGACATCGTTATTTCATTTTTTTTTCGTCTTTTTCATTTTTTAAAATTCGATCTTTTTTCTCGAATTTGGCGCCCCGTTTAACTTGGCGCCCTAGGCGACCGCCTAGTTCGCCTATATACCATATACATTATATTTATGGAAAAATTAGGATATTTTCTGTTAAGATTATCATCGTCCATGCCTTTAACACGTATTTGGATAAAAAATATATTTGTACCTCTCATTCTCCCTTCAGTTTCGATCCTCTCCCACCCTCTCTACATCGCTCGTTTCCTAGCTCCGTTGATATGTATCGTAGAATTTCGTTTAAAAAACAACAATAATCAGCATTTTTACCGCAATGCAATGCAATGTTATATAAGTATGTATGTGTATATATATGTATGATATATATCGAAAGTGACACCGTAGGTTTTTGAGGGGATGCAGTGCACCAGGAAGTCCATAACATCACTAATATTTCCTGTTTTTGTATTTTGGCGTCGTTATAAGTTTACGCCTTAGTTTTAAATCAATTGCATTATAATACAATCCACTGATTCTCTGTAGAAGCACTAAATTAAAGCAATATAATATTATTATATACAGTTCATCAACCCCAAATTGAAAGGAGTAACGTTCTTTTACTTAATAACATATATCACGTTTTAAAATAATGACGTCATCATATGAATAGGTTTTTGGCTGAAATCAATGGGACAATAAGAATTTCCCTATTAAAAAGCATTTAAGCGATGCTATTAAAATACGGACTAGAGAACTTGTGACGCTTCGCTGTCACATTAAGTTGATTTTGATTTGAATTTGATCAGACACATTTATTTGACGAAAGACGTAAACTTCTTTCTTCGTAAATAAAACAGAAGATTCTATTTATTATTAACCTGTATTAGGATTAAAGATAAGTATAATTTAATTTTTATTTAACTTAATTTTTTAATTTTCCAAGTGATGTGATAAATAAAAATAACTGACCTTGCTAAGTTCTTTTAAACTTATTTCTTTTTAAATATTACAGAATAAACTGGCTCAACCAGGCTCAAGATAAAGACATAAATCAACATAAATGTAAACAAACAAAATGACGTAATATCCTCAAGGGGCTTTATTTTAATCTTACACAGTTTTTATAATGTTTTTCGCATGGCTTAAAGAAATTAATTTAATTAATTTTTTAAACGATGCTACAATAACTAATTCAAAGGGAAAAGGTTCACTTATTCTTCAAAAATGTTCGAAATCCATGTAAACCAACAAAATGACGTAATATCGTCAAGGGGCTCGCGAGTATACATCCAATATTACCACTCGCTCAAATGAGGTGGCCATGGTAACTGACAATTCTCTTTGTATAAAAGTCGCGTTTTTTCGTATTAAAAACGGATTTTCCGGGAAATTCGGAACGTAATTGAATTTTAACGGTAACCAAAATCTTTCTTTATCAAACAATCGTTTTATAATGCCCGAAACTGATTCCAATTCTTTTCTTATGGAGTGCATGGGTGTCGGAAAACCCTCAGTAAAAAGAAAAGTATTTAATGTTTCCGGTTGAATTTAGTACCGTTAAAAAACAGGATATTTCCGCATCTTTACAAATTATAGATGATGAACATAGCTTAAACAGGGGCGGAGATATAAGCTTCCCAATAGGCTATAACCTACCTACCAAAAAGTTCGCCTACGACGATTACGGTATCATTATAAATAGCTGCTTCTTACATATATAGGATATATATATCATATAAAACCTAAGGTACTTCTAGAAGTACTACAGAGCTGAAATTTGGCATGAAGATAGGTCATTGGTACAACCTCTGGAAAAAATCCGAAATTCCAGAAAATGCTATATTTAAGGGGTGTTTTTGATTCCAATGTCCAATTTAAAAAACCCATAAGAAAAGCATTGAAAACGGCGCAGGGTTATATAAAATTGCTTTTTAAAATTATTTATAATTAAGATACAACGTCAGGACATGCATTATACTATGGAAGAAAGAATGAAGTTTATTTTTCTTGAAGATAAAATTAAAATCCATGCTGAATTTGCGTAAAAATTAGATTTTAATCATAAAATTATGAACATTTTTCGGTTTTCAACAATGAAAAATATTAACTACCATAGCAACGATTCCAACACCTTTCAATGGAAATTGATTATCCATACTTTAAAAGCATTGATTTAATGCTTAGACTGCATTATAATCCATTTGATTTCAGCCAATGACGTATACGTGATAATTTTCAATCAATTTCTTTATCCAGATACGTACTAAAAGACACGGATGATGAAACCATAATCCTAACACACAAAATATTCTAATTTTTACATAAATTTTAGTGTAAAATATAAGCTATTGTCTTAATGATGATATAGTTATTGCTTTAAAAGGTCGATCTGAGCCATGGAACTTCAAATTCGAAAACTTGGACGCAAAACCGATTGCCAGAGAAATTAGAAATTCCGGATATATGCCTTAATTTCCCAGAAAATGAAAACTACTATCTTATACAGGGTGTCAAAAAAAGATGCATACACATTGTCTTATAGAATATCTGTTCACGGATTATTATTTGGATGAAAATTATAGCGACTCATTGTTGCATGACATGTAATTAAATGATGACTTCAGTCATAATGAAGAGCAGCAATTCAAAACTAATGATTCACAACATAATTAAAATGGCGGAGCATCATTTGACTTTCGAGCAAAGAACCACATGGAAAGAAAGATCAACACAATTGAAACAGGCCTCTACATTCATATGCCTAAAAATCCCATCAATAAACTCACTACAAAAGTCAAAGACACTATCAAACGTTGCAACAATACACTGGACAAAAAATTAGCCTTCTCTCTGAAAACAGAAAACCCTACAATCCCCAGACTCGACCGCCTACTCAAAATACACAAACCAGATAAAAAAATGAGACCCATAACTGCAGCAATAAACTCACCCACTTACAAACTTGCCAAATGGCTCACTCAGGAATTAAAAGTTTGGCTTTCTCTTTCTAATAGTCTGTATAATCATTCGCTTCTCTCCTACTCTTCGTAGCACTTCATCGTTTTCCATCCTATCTGTCCATTTTATCTTCAGCATTCTCCTCCAAGTCCACATTTCAAAGCTTTCCAAGTATTTGATATCATTTTTCCTTAGCGTCCATGTTTCTGCCCCGTACAAAGCTATACTCCATACATAGCATTTTATGAACTTATATATATATATATATATATATGTATATATATATATATACACACACACACAAACAGTAGTCCCTCGTCAACCACAGTTAAATAATTATACCGTAGTATTCAGTCTTGAGTAACCGCGGTTCTCCGCGCGGCCATGACTAATTGGCTAACTTTACTAATATTAAGATTATATTATTGAAGAAGCTATGTACTAACTGGTCTTTACCAGAATCAGAGACATGGGAGAGACGATTTTTAATTCCCGATAAGACTATGTATCAGCAGGGAGGTGGAGATTCAAGGAACTTTATTTGAGTAGTTCAAAGCGTTATGTCACGCAGGAGGCGTCTGAAGGGGCTGGCCCGCCATTACATTATTAATTTATATAAGTTTAAAAGTATTTTCTTTGGTATTATTATGCAATAAATTTTTTTTAAAGTAGCGCGTACTTATTTTTAGCCTTGAAATGAACGTTATAGGATTTTAGGTATATCTATCGAGGATCACTCTCTTTGAGCCCCAAATTTCCCATAAACTCTGGCCGTCGCCAACCGCGGGTTAAGACAGGAACGTTGCCCTCGCGGATGACGAGGGAGTATTGTTTGTGTGTGTGTTTGTGTATAATAGGCAATACTCGAAGTTTATTGTTTGGGATATCGAAGATTAACAAGTTCATAAATAATATTACATGGTTGCTCCTTTTATTAGTTCCTCAGAAGTTGCGTGATTGAGCCAGCCGCGTATTTTTTCTTACATAACTCTTCAATGTATTTACAATTTTGGTAATAATAATAAACAAATGTTAAAAAATTGAGGGTAATTAATACCCGATTCCATGGGACGGAGGCACCATTTTGCTTCTAAGATACAAAATTCTTGATTCGAGCATATAAAGGAGGTGGAGATCTCACATCAAGTCACGATCCAGATTTCAAAATGGTTTCCTGCGGGATAAGGGAAGAAATAATTGTAAGGCGATAAAAGGTGAAAGGAAGGAACGGAAAAAAATGCGACTACCGTGGGCCTTTCAAAATGGAGAGAGTAATCCCTCCTCATCAATCATGTTTCACTATCTCAGCGAGAGGTGGTCTTTTAAGGTGCTGTGTCGCTAGAGGGGAATGTCGAAAGCACCCCGGAGCTATGGAAGAACTTTTGGAAGGAGAGGGCTGGAAAACAAGGTAACCGGGAGAAGGGAAGGTATGAGAAGGGCCCAAGGAGAAAGGGAGGCAACGGCGAGATTTCGGGACCGAGAAGAATTCGAAGAAGGGAATGTGACACGTGGGATGAGAGGAGAGGACTCGGTGCGAGAGCTGAGGGGTGAAGATCCCTCGGGAGAACGGGAATAAAACGCCAGAGACCAAAAAAAAGGATTTCGCCTTTCGCTGAATGATCGTCCTGATTTTGCTCATCGTTCTCGAGATTATGGTATCTCTGAAAGGAAGGGAGACCTGGGGCTCGGCCATCAAATATTTCATTTTTTTTTTGCACCCAGAAGTATACTGCATAATGAGGAGACTTGTAACATGCATTCAACGAGCCTACAAGAAGGATTGTCGAGTTTTTTGGCAATCAAATTTCTATCTGAGAAGTAACACGACGAAATATCCACGTATGGTAGTATTCAGTGCAATGCATATTAAAAACATTTTGTTGAAAAAACTGTCGCATTCATAGGACTATATAGCGAGGCTGAGATTATATGCATATTTATTTATATTAGAGCCATAATAGAGTGGTGATACCTAGGATAAGTACGTAAGTTATCAATTTTTGAGACTTAAATCTTGAATTGGTTTTCACTCATGAGACGAGATCAATAATTTTTATTGGAAGCAGCTGTTGTAAGTAATTGTTAATCAGAAGACTGATTAAAGCTGTGATATGAATTAGTTTTACTCAGTCGAGTGACGGTTTCCCCACTAGGCGAATAGTAGCGCGCTTAGAATCCCGTTACAATATGTCTACAACAAAATCCCGTCGGTATCATTGTTTCAATTTTGTTTGATTTTTCGAACGAGTGAATTTTTTTAAGTTTTCGGGACAGCGAAATAAAACGTCGCAAACCGAGACGTCTGGCCGCCTTAGACGTAAGGGCCTGTGGGCGAGGGTAAAAGTGGTTGCGGTTAGGATCGAGGGGACTTGGGAGCGTGGTGGTTGCCAAAAAGGAGCACACATTCTTTAGCAGACACCAAAATCACTATAGCCCAATGCAGCACATTTTTGAGATATCCCAAATCTCACATTTTTTTAGGAGAAGGGGCGTTAATTAGGGACGGATGAAATTGTGCGGCGAACGGCCCTACAGTTTTACTTTAGAAGGAAATACGTCAAATTAATCATAATAATGGAATTGAAATTTTGAAGTATTGCGACCATTCTAGGCAACTCCGCATTATATTAAGATCGTTATCCATTAGATTTCATTGGAAACTGAGCATTATGGCGCCGAAGTAGTTTACAGTGACTGTTCTGGGTTGATATTTTTATTGATATTAAAATAATCAATAAAAGTTCATAATACATACATAATTAGCTGTTATGTTAAGTGAACAAAGAAAACACTGTGAAGTTAATAATGACCTTTCAGAAAATGCAATCAGCGAGCGTTCTATTGGTTCTACTGTTGGCCGGCCGTGGCCTGAATTTGAGGGCTCTCAACTTCCTTGTCTTCAAATTCCCCCTTTACCATACATCTTGTAATGTGTGCTCTTTTGGGCTATGTCTATTGGCAAACGTTTCCAATCTTCCTTTATAAATTTTTGTTGTTTTTTAGTATGATTTTCCACAAGTTTGCTGTTTCGGACGACTTCCGAGGGAATGGGGAATTAAGGAAAATCGAACCACATCATCACTGAGCACAGAAGAGGGGGAAAGTCCTTCCGGAGATGCACTAGTCCGACAAGATGAAATGCATTCCGTTAAACACGAGGAGGAGATAGAAATAAACAGCCTACCAACACGTTTTTGGTTTAAGCGATTTAGACCCAAGTAAAATAGACGTCCCATAGGTTGAGTCCTAAGCATTACTTAAAATGGAAAGATTTCGAAATTTCATAAAAAGTTGGCCCTTTTAAGAAAATTTGAATTAGTTTGTTATGCCATTTTTATTGTTTTAACTAAAATGTTATAAAGAGAATAAACAAATTTTGTAATGTTTTGAAATTACTTTGTTTTGATAAAGAATTAAAAATTTTTATTAATGACAAAAAATAAACATTGCATTCATTAACGCAAATGGTTGAAAATAAAAACAATTAAAAATATTTTTCAAAAACTAATGTTTTAAGATACAAGCCAGCTAAAAAGGAGTAACAAGTAGGGATGTACGCGGGTTTCCCGTGGTACAGAAGTGCTCTTCGTGAAATTCGCCCTAGTATAATTGTATACTGATGCATTTTCTTTGAAATAGGAAAATTATTTGCTTTGTAGATCCGTTCTAAACATGTTCATTTCGTTTTGCAATTCTATATCGCCCTACAAACGAAATTTATTTTTGAAATCGGTTCAGCCAATACCTTCGAAATTCATAGTTACAGAAAATTTTAACCTTGACATTGTGGTAACCCTGTTTAGTGGACTCGGTTGAAATATGCTATTTTGGTTATTTATTTATATGAGGATTATATAGGTATACCATATTGGATTATCCTTGCTGTCATTTCCCTAGAAATACGCATAAAAAAATATTATTTAACTTTTTACTGTGGCAGGCTTGTTCTTTAGCTCCGCTTTAAACATCGTGATTTCATTATGGTATGTTGTACAAATCTTATATACAAAATTTTATTGAAATCCGTTCGGCCAATTCCTTACAAATCCTTAATTACTGAAAGAGTTAAATTTGTAATTGTGGCACCCCTGTTTGACTGATTCGGTGTAAATATGCTAATATGGTTTTGCATATACGTGTACAATATAAATATTAAATTTGGTTAAAATTGATGTAGAAAATTCAACACAAATACTTTTTATTACTTGTATTGTGGTAGCTCTGGTTACGATATCTATGCTAAACATCTTGATTTTGTTTTTTTATGTTGCAAACCTCATTTATACAATATTTTGTTGAAATCGGTTTAGCCAATTCCTTCCAAATTTATCATTACCGAAAAGTTTAATTTGGAAATTTTGGCACCCCTGCATAGTCGATTCTGTTGAAATATGTCATTTTGGTCATTACTCTATGTGAAAATTCTATGTATAAAATTTGGTTGAAATTGGTTAAGCAAATTCTTCCCTGATATATGCGTACGGACGGACGGACATCACTAAGATAATAGTGCTTTCCAGTATTAATGAAAAAAGTACCCATTAAAAAGATTATAGTGCCATATGAATTTGATTGCTAGGAAATATAGTTAAAACTCGCATTAAAATCGTTGTAATAAGTATTTTTCGTAAAAGAATTGACCATTTTAATTTAATGTCACATAAAAACTATTCTCTATACCATCCCTGGGTCCAATCTACGGCCCTCGGACCGGATGCGGCTCGCGAAGGTTTTTTGTGAGCCCCGCGAAGCTATGAGGAAAAAGCAATCCGAAAAATTAAATACATAAATTCATACATTATAATGAAAATTTTGATAATAAAGTTTTTAACATTGAAATATTAACTATATTTACACTCGATTTTCCCTTATATGTCACCTCAGAATCCGATTTAAACTCTAATCCTGCTCGCCGAAGAATTGACAACTTTCAATGCCACCCGCCGAAGAATTTGCAACCACCGATGCGGCCTACCTGTAGAAAAGGTTGGACACCACTGCTCTACACTTGAAATAAATTACTACTCTGTTAATTTGACCATTTCCAAGGAGAGGGGGGAGGAGGGAGGGAGGAAGGGAGAGAGAAGTGTAGAGAGCGTTACACTACGGCAATTTTCTCGATGGACGGTTTAAATTATTTATCTCATGCAAGGGCGGATCTAGAAACCTCTCAAAGGGGGGGGGGGCGATTAAGTACTATTTTCCTCGTAAATAGGAAAATTTTCAAATACAACTCTCTATATTCGTCAAAATTATATTCAGGACTTTTTAAAGAGATTATCACAAGAAATAATAGTATAGTATATTTTCGGGCATAAAACCTATTTTAGGTGAAATATATTTTGAAAACCACGCATACATTGTCCTCCCTTATAATAATCCATATTTTGCGAAAATGATGTTATGCTTATGTTTCGCATAATGTAAAAAAGAAAAATATATTTAAATCGGATATCTGTGACATTTTATTAACTTTGTATAGCACTTCTTAACATTTTATTTTAAAAATCACAATAAAAAATCAAGTCGTCGATTGCCAGAATTAGCAAAACGATTTAAAATCTCTTCCGGGTCAAGATGAATATCTTGATGTATATGGAGTAAAGCTAAACCAACAAGTCTTTCTTCACTCATTCTGTTCCGCAACCAAGTTTTTAATCGTCGCAAAGCCGAAAAGCTGCGTTCAGAGCTTATAGGAAGAGTGAGAAAAATTTTAATAAAATTTTGAAATTTGGACAAATTTCCTCGTCGCACATACTGAAAACTTCACAGGTACTCATGTCAGTTTTAATGTTATTGCACTTATATTCACGTTCTCATTGGGTTTTCCACATTATTAATTCGCTAAAAAAAATAGTAAACGAATTTGAAATAATGGATACATTCAAAAAGTCAGAATATTTTTCCCATAATGACGTTGCAGTATTATCTAACTCAACTTGATCCAAACACAATAGTTGTTTCGGTAATATATTTCCCAAATTAAATGCCTTCAGTGTATCATCACAAAAACGGCTTCGAAAATCAACTAGGAGAGTTTCAATCATTGGGATAAATACACTACGTCGATAGTATTCCTCAGCGGTTTCCTAACAGTTAATTTCTCTTGATGCATACCAGGGCTTAATGAGCTTTAATTGCAAAATATCTGCAAATTCATTAGCGCTTTTCCAAATTCTATTAAATACTTCGTCAACCCTTTTCCTTTCACAATCTAATAAGCAAATGATGTCCTCAATGCATTTTATAGCCGAATACAGATCTAGCGATTCTTTTTGTAATTACTTACTAACCGGAAGTGTTAAGGAAAAAATAAAAGTAATGCATTTCATCGAAACAATGAATTCGCTTGTCATAATTATTGAGGAGTAAATCTGCCTTTGTTGAAGATGTCCTTTCATCCCAATTACTGACATCGTTCAATATCTTGGTAATTGTGGAAATAATTCTCTCAAACATTAAACAAGCATTATGCCTTTCTACCCAGCATGTATCGCACAAGGTACTTTATCTCCCACCCATTTCTCTCTTTAAAAGAAAACTTCTCTTAGAAGACAAATGATAAAAATTAATAACCTCGCCCATTAATTCAAAACATTTTCTAATTGCCCTAATTTCGAACGATTTCGATAAAATCAAGTTCAATAAATGGATTTGGAAAGGAACTCTAACCGCATGAGGAGAAATCTTACGGATTTCTGAAGCAGCACCACGCTGCTCAGAAGCTATGACACGGCAGTTATCGGTGCAAATACCAACAGTTTTTCATATCAAGATTATTTTTTACTAATAACTGTACAACTGATTTTCCTAGCACATTCCCCTTTAATTTAGGTTCCAGGTCTTGCCTAATTCTTGATGTGAAATTTTCATCGTGCAAATCCACAAAACCAATGAAATCTTCCCTAATTTTATTTTATAATATATTTATAATATCAAGGCTTAATTGAGACACCATAGTTATATCAGTAGTTTCGTCAAATAAAATGGAATAATATTTTCCTTCCCTCTCAAAGTTTAGGATTTTTTCCAAAATTTCATCGCCGCAACAATCAATAATCGAATTCAGAGTCGTTTTTGAAATGTATTTGGCATTTGCGCTAGAGGATTTCAGATGATTTTCAAGATCCTGGTCACCACTTCGGATACGTAATTTTAATACAGCGCGAAAGTTTCCCTCGTTTGTAATGCTTTCACTGCTCTCAGGTCTGTCTGAAAAATTGCCGTCATCCCTATGGTCTAGAAATGGTATATTTTGTCTACCTAGAGTGATGATCGTGTCAATAATAGGCAAAGGACGCTTTGGATTCTCTTGAAGTTGCTTCAGTCTCCCTGAAATTAACATGTTTTGAACTTCAGTTTGGGGCATGCCAAAGTTCCTTAAAAACATTTTTGCCGATTCCACAGAGCTATTATGATAAGAATTGCCTTGGTGTTTTTCAAGAACACCATCCTTACCCAATAATGTTAAAAATGCAGTAAGCGGCTTTGAAACTAAAACCCCGGTCTGAGTTTTACATTTAATTGAACCAACAGTTGTAGGAGTGAACAAGGAACAATATTTACAATATTGGAGAATATTGGAGAATATACTGCCCAAGTGAATCTAGCTAAGTGAGTTTGATTGAGGTATCTCTTTTCAACTTTGCCGTTCTTTTGATGCTCAGAAAAAGGAAAGACATAACTTTTAGGTGGACAAAACGGATTTTCTAAAAGTACTTTCTTTGTTAAATTATCTAATTTTCCTCCAAGGTAAATACCGATATCATTCATCACCGTTGCACTACTACCACTAATATAACGTTCGATATCTACCGAATGAACCGTTGAAATAACTGAACTGTTATCTTCATAAACGTATATATCTCTCTTCAAGGAGTCAACAGGTAGTAGTGTAGACACTGCAACTTCCACTTCTTCATTGCTCGAATTTATTATTGATTCTTTTTTTGAAGAATTGAGATAAAAATGCAACGTTTTCTGGCGCTTTTGTCTGTTTGATTTCATTTTAATCAAGGTATATCTGAAAATGTTCAAATAATGATTCACGTTAATAATATAAAAAATTTAACTATAAATCTTCAATGCTGAATAAAGTATAATACTATGACTAAATATATAAATTCCCTTTTAAAGATAAATTCCACGGAATAATTTTTAAAATAATAATACTTTTATCAGACATTAATTTTTGCATTTTTAGTGATTTGATTTCGAATATAGAGAAAATAAACAATAAAAATTTCGTAAGAAATCACTTACAGATAATTGTAGAATTCTTCCGCTGCATGTTTGTCGACTATCTCCCAAGAAGTAATAATCACTCTTGAAGTGATGGTATTTCGAATACTTGTAGAACTGCTGCTGTAATGCTAAATTGTGGGACACGGTGAAATGCAAAACTTGATTGTGTGTACCGACTATATACTTCTGCGACACTTGTAACTTATAGCACTTCTCCGGCAAACTATCACACACGCGCTAGCGAATCACTGAAAACGCTGGTAAGCTCTTGAAAACAATGACGCGAAAACCCAAGATAGAGAAAGGTCCCTTGTAAAGGATTTTGGGAGATGGAAGAGCTCAGAAGTGGGGAAGCTCTCTAAGCAAACGGGGGGGGGTAAATTCCAAAATGTGTAATTAGAAATATCATCGTAGTCCTTTTGGGTAAACCCAAGAAGAGACATCTAAAAAGCTTCTTAAATTATAGCCATTCGTATGAACAAATGAGGGTGGAAGGAGACCCAAGGCATTAACCGATGGCTTTGTTTCATCCTTTTACCGGCACCTAGCCGATAGCGTAGGTCGTTGACATGGCCATCGCCCCTACTCGCGGTTCGAAAGAGAGAGGATTCATATGATACTATCTTTACTGCACCCGGTGCGAGGGTTCTCCAAAAGGCTAAGCGCCCGGAGTGCGCACATTGAGCGCATTCGAAAGCAATGTCCCACGTGGGTAGGTTCCTTCCCCTTCACTCGCCATTCGCTGAAAATCCTGGGAATTCCATTCTCCTCCCCACCACCCCAATTAGCAAGTTTCAGCACAGCCCAGGGTAACACTATCTCCGACAGACCCTTTTTGCTAGGACAATACGTCGGCAGCGACATAAAGGCAAAAAGCATGGGGAATTTCGAAGAAGAATCTATTCAATAACCTAAGCCTACTGAAGAAACCATCCCACCACATGACAGCCTGCTTATTCTTTTGTCCCAGAGAGTATCCAAGGGGGGGGGGGGGGGAACGATCGCCCCCCCCTTGGATCCGCGCATGATCTGATGTGTTTATTGCAGTTTCAACGCTTGTGCAATTGAATCCTTGATTATTATGCCTTAATTAAGAGGCATTAGTTCCCATTAATAGTCGGTTCATTTTTTTGAGTAAATAACTTCTCTTAAATCGTCCCACTGAAATGATGGCAACGTCTCCGGATAAATGCCGGCAATATACATCACATCCTGGTAAATGAATCATTCACCAAGTCGTCGGGACGCATTATTTACCGCATTTCCGATTGAAAAATTTAGCAACGGCTGAAAAAATACTTTTACCCGCAGAAAATATAAATTCGGTAACACTAGCCTTTAATTCACAATAAAGGAAATACACTGACAAATTCTATTCTCATAAATAATATTCCATTTGTATATCTTTCACTTGGGTGCGCTCGAGTCTTAATCTTAAAAGGAAGTAAGGAAGATACCGGAGGTCTGAAAAGTTTTGTCAATATTGCACGGGCATTCTTTGTCGAGAAGCGAAGAAAGTAATCATCCCATGAAAAAAAATGTTGAGGCGCTACTTCTATAACCTCTGGTCCTCTCTACGCCCTCTTATCCTCGCCAAACCACACCAGTCGACCACCGACTACAAAAGCTTTTGACGCTGCCGCTCACTTTCCTCGCCGCGGCGCACCCCACAAGACACTCTCGCCCAAATTCTCACCCTTCCTTTGCCGCACCGCGCCATTCCATCCCAACTCCTTTTATCTCCCTTCCGTCTTCTGTCGCGGGAGATGGTTACCGCACACACTTCCCTCCCTGCGGTGAGCCAATGTCTGAGACGACAGCGTTTAGGCTTGTTACGCCCTTAGCCAAGGGAACAAACGCCTCTCACGAGAGAGAAAGAGAGGAATCTTAGGGGCTGGGAAAACGAAGAGGGAAAGTGGGAGGGAGAGAGAGTGAAGCAAAAGGGGTGGTGGATCGTCATTGCTGCCGAAATAAGAATGTATCCGAAGCATTGCGGTGTGAGTCTCATTATACGTTGGTTGGAGTTGATGGAGAATAAGGAAAAATGTGCATATATAAGCTTCGTTCGGTGGACCTACTCCTGATGAGAGTTTTCTAAAGTTTAAGAAACTTGCGCACGTGACATATTCTCGCTGAATGGAAAATAAAAGGGAGTCATATGAATATAAAATTCAAGTTTAGACATTAAAAAAAATTACTTTTATGGCAATAATTAGCGCATTCTTTGACCATATCACTGTTATCGCCTTTATTTCATCAACTTACTTATTGTAAGATGCGCCGAGTATCTTTTCCGCGAGAATCATAACTATTTTGGTAGGGTCCTTGATGTATCGGATAATATTCTAAATTGTACAACTATGTACGGTCTTCTCAAGCATTCCTGGTTGTTCGCGAATATAGGTATTTATCATTAATAAATTCTCATGCAGGATTAACATTATCTATCGTCTAAGTGAAATTAGTCTTCCAATTTATATTTTCACTAACGGCAATTAAAAAAAATCTGTGGAAGGTTACTTTAGTTAACATGTTAAGTAAAATTTCATTCCATGAAGTTTCGCCGGTTCAAGTTGTTTTTATTCTCTAAGCCGGGGGTTCTCAAACTGAAGGTCGCGAAAGATTTTTAGAGAGTTGCGAAGATGGAATGTTTTTTCTAATTTTATGCAAGAATATATTTAGAATAAAACTAATTATATATATATATATATATATATATATATATATATATATATATTAACTAAAGGAAAAGAAAAGGTAGTGATGAGGGTGGCAACAAGGTGTTGAGGGAAGCCCAGCGGACACTTACCAAGTTGAGGACCAAGCTGGCAGGCTGCTGGGGGCGTCGAAGAGACACGTAAAACACACGAACACAAAAACACACGCAAGCTGATCGGGCCTATGCCCTTCTTCAGCGAAAGAGTAACGTAAAGTCACAAGTGTAAAGTGTGTGTGTGTGTGTGTACATATATATAATATTTATTGGTTGATAAATGGGATTAAGGAGGTCGCGATAAAGTCGGCTGCCTTAAGAGGGGGATCGCGATAAGGGCAGCTAACTCAGGAGGAGGACACAGAAGCAAAAGTTGGAGAGCCGCTGCTCTAAGCGCTTTGCGCACTGAGTTCTCTTAACGAGCTTCAAATTATCAAAGTCAATTAATTTGTTCTACCGTATTTATTCACCTCATTTCCCCATCGCGTATTTTTTCCTTTTCCCAATTTGAGGAAGGAATTAACGATTTTTCCCTGGATAAGTACCCCTAGTTCGCATTAACGCAAGGTACTTGTGGTTGAACGGAAAAATTGAAAAAGAAATCGTTACCGTTCATTTAATGTCAGCTTGTAAAGCAATAAACGTAATTTATATTTTCCTCTCTTTTGCGTCATTTTAATAATTTAGTGTTAATAATTCCCCTAATTTCCCCTCTCTTTTTAGAGTTTAAATATCGGTGAAAAAAGGATGAAATTACGCGAATAAATAGGACATATTAGTGAAAACTTTCGTTGATTACCGCCCCTTTTGCGCTAACTGGAAGGGTAACCCGTGAAATTCGCACGTGCGTAGAATTTAATGGATTTCAGCTCCGATTAGCATTTACGGCTTAGGCAACAGGATCGAATTTTCTGCTTATAGTAAAAACCATTTTATCCACCTGAAAATTATCCACATCAAATTCAGTAGATATCCAAAACGGTCAAATAATATCCACTCCATTAGTTAGCAGTGGCAGCGGTGTGCTAAGTGACTACGAGGACCGAAATGGATACACGATACGTCGCTTCGATATATTTTGCCGCAGTATTAATTTATCTGCTGGCCGCTTTTGCTCGTAAATCAACTTATCGGACCCTCTTAACGTCCCATCGGTAGGAAAATTTAATTAAAATGATTTATTACAAGCAAGCTCAAAACAGACGAATTTTCCAATATCTGCTAATCGGTCGCAGAAACATGGCACTTTTCCCATTCCATTAGTACGTCTATGCATCATTGGATCTAAAATTTTCATAGCAAATGGCCCTAAATAAAAGAATAGAAGAAGAAATTGTACGAAGTTGTTCATTTGATTTCTGAAATATATTAACGAATGTGGTTATTTTAAAATGCCCTATTCTATTAGCTGCCCTCATTACTTAACACAGATAATTTAGGCCAAATAATACGTCGCTGTAAGATCCTTTAGTTGAATGTCAATATTATAATTTGTATTACTACGCATGTTTCTCCAGCATCTTCACAATTCCGTGGATATTTTAATGGTATTTGTAGATTCACGCAAAATGAACTTATTTGATCCAAATCCCAGACCTTTCCTCCAAAGGAAATATATAACAAGTGAGGGAAGAATATCAGAGAAAATTACAAAAGGCGCTTTTTTCCTGTTTTAAGATTATAACTTCAATATAAGATAACATCTTTGTTTAAAATCTATAAATTTCCTTTAAAGGCATTATATAAATGCTATATAATAATATTTTTCCTATTTAAAAGCAGTGGACTCGTTGCTATGGCAGTTTTATTTCCCATAGTAAAAAATCTGATGTGGCCACCACATGACTTTCTCCATACCTGTAATATTTCTAAAAGTTCCAAATAGGTTACATAATAATATTTAAGAAACTGCGAGAAAAATTTAGACTCTACAAAGAACAGAAATAAACTCAAACCATAGCCTTCTCATAATGGATATAGCCACAAAAGAAGCGTTACTAACTGAAAGACGTAACTAAGCGTAAATTGTTAACAATAGTCTTCGGTAGGTGGCGTGGGAAATTTTTTCAAACAAAGGTTGTAGAAAATTAAATTTCCTACAACTTTTATTCCAATTTACAATTTACATTTATCAAATATTAAAGCAAATATTTCAAAATGACGGATGTGACAAGAGTAAACACCCACTTCCGGTTGACCGATTTTTACCAAAATCTAATCAGTTCTTCTGACTTTCATAAAAATGTTAATATAAATTTCGCGTTGACCTGATTAATTGTTTTTGAGTACCCACAAAAAAGCTATCACACACGCACGCACGCACGCACACACACACAGACATCATCGATAAAATGGTCAAAACGTGTTCAGGGGACCTCAAAACGTGTATTTTTGTTGAAATCTCGATTTTTTTTCATGAAAACCATACTTTCCCCTGTACATACTACGTATATGGAGAAAGTAAAAATCGGAAATTTCTTCCTCTTTTTTGGATTAAAAACAATTATTCGCTCTCATTTGATGCAGATTTGATTTCTGTTTTAAAAATATACATACCTGAGTATTTCAGCTATATGACTGTTCATGTCCCGAGCTTCCATTTTAATTTTAACTGATTTCAAAATGCAAAGTTATAATTCCCTGCACCGATGTCATGCTTTTCTTATGGAGGTTGAAATAAAACTAAGGGGTTGAAAAAGACACCAATTACTCTCATTATCTAATCCTATATCCACAAAAGTTATTTCGTGTCTAGCCATTCTATAGATTAATCAACCCTGAAAATTTGGCTCCTCCAAATTGTAGAATTCCAGAGATATTACCCGAACAGATGGACGGAAAGACAAACCGAACGCATGAGCGATTAAAAAAAACGCTAAAATGTGTACAGGGCATATTAAAGGTTTAATTAAAGTTGCATGGGTGTATGATACACATATGATGGGCACATGAATACGCTAAATTTTAACGATGAAGTTATTTAAAACAGCACAAAAGGAGTCTTGAATTTCTTTGAAATCAGAAAAAGCTGTAATTTTTGCCTATAACAATGGGAAATACAATTTTCATTGCGACATTTCACTTAGAGGCTGAAAAAAGCAGCATATTATTGCTCAGGTTCATGCACTTCATTGGCACAATATGATATGATCAGGAGGATTCAATATGAGAACGAATCTGATTTTTACACCGAGGAAATCACATTTAATAGAAGAGGATTTTACAATGCGACAAGAAAAGGATGGAAGCTTTTCCTACCCTAGTTTAGCTGATATATTTGGATGAATGATATATCACCTGCTCATTTACAAGATACTGACAACTAATGGAAATCAAAAATCCCTAAACTGGACTTCAGTTGTAATTTTTTCCAAGAGCAATTGGGTGCCCGAAATTATAAAAATAATGATCAAGAAATCCTATGCATTATAATAGGCAGCGAAAATTAATTTTACCAAATACGAGATACATCCAAGAAGTTTTTCGGCAGTAATGAAATTAAGTTCTATTATTTTCTCGTAGGTCGAATTTCAGTCCTAATTTTGCTTATTCGATTTTGTTTATCACGGTCATAAAACGAGTTTTATGATTGAGGTAACGGACAAGGAATAAATGAAAAATTTCCAACTCATTTGATTGATGCGAAAATATACAAGTTAAAAAGAACTGCAAAAATAAATTCCAAAAGCGCTCTTTTTTCAGGATGTTAACGTAAATTTTCGGAATCAAATACGAGACATTTATTCGTCCCGACAGACCTTTCCGGGACAACGGGAAAAGGTAATGAAGTACGGAACAATCCCGTATATACGGACGGCCTGGCAATCCTTGTCTTAACCGTACTCAAATTTCGAAAACTTCGAAGTAGATTAAGAGTTTTAAAGGTGATAAATCATCATCATCATACGTAGTCTTCAGAAGATAGGCTCGTGATTATAATAGGTCAAACTTGGTTCTCCACATTCTCCTATTAAAAGAAAAAATCTGTAAGCTTATATTTCCTTAGTAGAATGCATATATTCTACGAATTAATGCATATAAAACCATTATGAATGGATTCTTAAGTTACTCTACTAATAATAATGTATACAAATGAAATACGGATTTCTCAGAATATTAGATAAATTACCGTATCCATGGCGAAGGGAAACTAATATGGTCTCAGATTCTATTTAAATGTTGATTTTTGAGAGATATAAAAAAAACTCCCTATAATCGCATGTCTTAATACAACTTCGCTTAATTTGACGTTTTATTTATGCTTAGTAAGCTCGAAGGAGTGATGTTTCATCCATCGTCCTCTTCGCCATTTTGGCTGTGAGAATAGAAACGAAAAAATAGATGTGTGCACGTTTCCACATTTTGTCCTTCACAACCCAAGCACCAAGAACTGGTAACGATCTTCGAAATAGATTCCATTACTCCGCCAGTCCTTTCGGACACTAAATTATGCAATATGAGTCCCATGTGCTTACTAAGCGTCAAGCTTTTAGTTCAATTTCTACTCTAAGTTACACATAAAAATATTTTCGATACAATTTAGATGAGTTTGGAAACAAATACCAAACCGATTCACGACCCAAACGGCCATAATTACGAGCATATCTTCCCAGCCCATAAAACGTAAATTTTCGGAATCTTTGAGCTCCTCTCCCTCCTTTACCACAAAACGTAAAACCCAAAATCAATCAAAAGTTATTTAAAACATACCTCAACGCTGTTAAGCAGTTGTAATATGATCTTTGTTCCCTTTCGAAAGTAAACTGAGCGTATTCACGCTTCGTTTTTATTGTTGTAGCAATGTAAACAAATCGCAACTTTACCATAGTAACGGACTCGTATAGATAGATCATAAGGGGATTTTTAAAATCATGCTAAAAGGCAAACGGGAAAACAAACGCTCCCCAAAATCCATAAGGTTCATGTCTGTCATCAGTCAAAATTATCTTGAAAATGTCAGCTACCCATCTCTTCTCGTTGCTTCAGAATTTTGCGCACGGGTGGAAGGACAAAGTGAAAAGTTATTTAAAAAAGCGCTAAAAATTTATACAAATTAATTTTAATTGCCTTTTCCTTATTTTTTAGCCATTTACTTTCAATATATCGTAGAATGGACCTTTCAAATTGTATTAATGATATTTAAACTCTTTCAATGTAACAACACTGGATCATTGAGCATCTACTCCTTATAAAATGCGGCGTAATATTCAGGCTTAAAGGCTTTCATTTTTCTCCAGACAAACATGAGGTAATCCATCTGGAAGATGGCTGGCGAAACCAAAATGTTACTTTAGAAATCGAGCGAAAGCGCTCTGCCCGGTAAAAGAAGCAAACAACGTCACCAGCAAACGAAACACGTTCTCCAGTTTTACTCAAGTCGGTTATGATATGAGTGTGGTATGTACGTGGGAGGAAGTGAAGATGGATACGATCGCAGGAAGGAATAACAGAGAAAACACACGTGCACGAGGCACGCGGGCGATGGAGCTTACATCTCGGCAGCCGAGCATCTCGCATTCCATCCGAAGGACGTGACGAGGGCGAAGAGGAGCAGGAGCGGTAGGAAGCGGCGCCTCGACGGCGTCGCGTGGCGGGCGGCCAGAGCGGCGGGCGCTGACGGCTCTGCCGGCGGCGGCGGCGGTCCTTCTTCGACGTAGAGGGCCCTCCAGCGCCCGCCCCCACCGCCGCCGCCGCCTCGGGGGATGGAGGGAGGATGGTGGCGGTCGCTGTCGTGGTGGGGGAGATCTGCGGAGGCGGCGCGGGGGGCGGGGAGGGGCAGAGAGGCGGAGGAGCGGAGCAGGCGCTGCTTCCACTCGGCGGAGGTGGAGAGAACCATCCTCTCCTTCGCATGCCTCCCTGCCTCTACGCCCTACCGCCGCCGACGACCACGCAACTCGCGGGATCCTCCGCCCCTCTCCAGAGGCCACGATGCCCTCATCTGCAGAAAGAAAGAAATAACCATGAGGTGGAGAGCGATAAAATTTTGTCTCGGGAAATGTGAGTTTAATTGGCAATGTGCCGGTTGCGATGCTGAGAAGTCTTGAGAAGTACGTGTGTTTTGGTGGTTTGTCACAATAAAAATAACTACCAGTTGTTTTGATTTTATCTTGTTTATGTCTCTTTGCTGCACCGACAAAAATATTTCATTACCGAGAGTAAGGAAGAAGATTAGGTATTAAAATAATGCTTGCAATAAACGAGTAGCTTTTAAGAGGAAAATGCGTGGGAAAGTATAAATTAGTTTTTAAAATGTAAACGTCGGCGCGGGTAACATTTAGTAGTTAAATTATAATAATCACATTTAAGTTCCACCTAAATTTGAAAATGTAAAACCAACATTTGTTTCAGGAGAGCATGCAAAGTTTTTAAAGAACAAAATGTATCCATATTTAAATAAATTTTGTATTTAAATCAAAGATTTGCCTTTTCAGATAATTTTTGGGATGATTGTAAACTCATAGTGTAAAATCTAAACATTGAGTATTAAATACATATTTAAGCAAATTTAAAGCGCAAAAAGAGTATGGATTCAAAATTTAGGGACATTTTTATCCTGCATTTGATAAATAGATCGATTTAGGTAATGTTAATTGAAATGGTCTGGTTTTAACTCGATATCGCTTCATTAATCGTACTTAAAATAGAAACGTTTCTTAAGTAAGAATGAAATTCAAACTATCTGTTTAATTAGCCAACAGAATGCGGCACAAAGTTTAAAATATTTCATTAAATTATTAGAGAGCATATATAATACAACTCGTCCACTCTCCGACATGGCTGTCAGTCATAATTATAGGAACCAAAATGGCTATAAGTTTCCCTTTTAACGCAAGTTCTTTTCGACGGAGGAACACGCTCGTAAAATATTTTTCCTCCCACTTATGACGAAACGTTTTCTACGTCGGAGGGATCCTTAAAAAGGACCGGGTGGGGCTAACGGTATTGTTGTTTTCTGGACCGCAACGAAAGGTTGACATAGGCATTTTGGGTGTTTTTGGGTGTTTTTGGATGTCGAGGGGGAGGGGGTGAAGAATGGATGTGAGGGAGAAAGGGACGACCTCTCGAAATGGGAGAGAGAACAGGAGAGGAGAAGAAAGGGAAAGAGAAGGGATCGTATTCTCCTCTGGAATAGATGGAAAAGAGGGAGCGACGGAGTGGAGAGAGGAGTAGAAGCAGGGACGTAACTAGCGTCCCAACCGTGGGGGGCCAGCGTTAAAGTCAAAAATATTTGGAGGGGCACACCAAAATTTAAAAATGTAATACATATGATAGACTAGATCCGTACTTTTGTGCCAACGCTTTGTTTATATTAACGAGCTTCTTTCCTAACTCTTCACCTTATAATTCCAGTTTTTTTTACCTATTTTTGTCTTTTATGCATAAAAAAGAATGACGCTCCTGTCGATAATTTTAAATATTTGTTGTTAAATATTGTAATAATAATATCTCCCACCAGAAAAGGATGGATAGGATATTGCGATGCTTTCTCGAGTTTTTATCTTGGGAACTTTAATTCCTAGTTATATGCTCTAGCGGAGTTTTTTGTAGCAAATGTTGTCCTCCAGACACTTTTTTTTGCTTTCTCCATACGTAGTAGGAAAGAAGCCGCTTGCTTTCATTCGTACTTATTTCCGGGTAAAGATATCAGGCAAGCCTGTGAAAGGAAACTTATCGTTTCGCCGCGGAATTGCAGATTGGTCGGCCACCGTCGAGACCATTTTCAAGATAATGGTGGACCCGCTGGAAGAAACCCATTTCAGTATGCGTGCGAAGGGAAATTTTCCGGTTTCTCTGGTTTTCCCGTTTACCCTACCCCATTTTCGCATATGGGCGTTAAGATCCTCGAAATACGAGGGCGGATAGAAATAAGCATGCTTTATGACGGATAAAGGTTAGAGATCTTTTCAATAATAAAAAATGCCAACTGACAATCGGGAAAGCGTCCTTAAACTCTCTCTATCTCGCGTAACCCAGATGGAATACCGCTACGAACGCAATGTGTTGATCGCGTGATCGCATTCAGTTGAAACTGGGGAGGCAAGGGGGGGCCGAGGAGTTTTAAGGGGGCCAAGGCCTCCCAGGCCTCCACTTAGTTACATCCCTGAGTAGCAGTGAAAGGTGGAAGGGATGAAAGGAAGAGGAAAAAGTAAGGTCAATGAAATATTAGTATAGATACAAGAGAATCAGGAGAATGCATAATTGCGTATAAATATATAGATAAATCCATTTATACATATGTATATGTGTACGCATATACTTATACATATAGGCTCCTTCATGTGTCTCTCCGACACCCCAAGCGGTTCTCCAAACGGAAAATGTTCATTGGGCTTCCTAACCTAATTCCTATATATATATATATATATATATGTATATATATATATATATATATATATATATATATATATACATACACACAAACATACAAACAAACTTCTCCAACTTTTCATACTCATATACACTGTTTAAGCTTGAAACCTAAATATTCTGGATTGGTAATAAAGAGGTCGTTATAATAAGCAAGATACACTTTGGTTTCCCAGGGGCCGGAAGTACATATAATTCTAATAAATGTGCATTTTATATCAACCAATTTTGTATTAGCTAAGTTTCATTCGAGGTATTGAGATTTTACTGCGTTGCTATACATTTTTATATGCATGGAAATTTGAAGAAGTTTGTAAATTGGCAATATAAACTACTTGGCACAGATCAAGGAATGTGTTTGTTTGTCTCCGTGAGCATTTGTAGGAGAAGGGAGAAACTGGATGGACAAAACGTACAGAAGGAGAAAGGAAGGGCCGTTGAACTCAAGAGGACGGGAATCCGAGGTCGTTTTGGAGAAAGAGAAATCAAGAGGAAAGGGGAAGAGAGACATTGTTATGGCATATGGAGGGAAGTTGGGAAGTGGCGCGCAAGAAAGTTGGAAGGACAGAAATGAGAGGACGGAGGAGAGGTCGGGAGGAATGGGAAGCAGGGTTAAGGGATGGAGTAAGATAGAAGAGAGAGAGAGAGAGAGTGAAAGGGTCCCTCGTCTCACTCGCCCTGCGTTGTGTATGTGCGCTAAAGGAGTGGCCGCTCTCCTTAATAATGGTCGCGAGCCGAGTGAAAGTGCTGCAAATGGAATATGTCGAAAGAAGTCATCCTGTCTTTAAATATGCGAGCGAGATGAAAAGCTCGCGAGATTACAGTCCGTAATATTCTTAAGTTTTTTTAAAATTGAAGGGTTGCCATCGACGGCACAACAAGTAACATTCTCTATTTACTCCTATCGATTTGATGTAAAGGCGGTATTTTCGTTTGGTCACCATAATTCCGAAATTAAATTTTTCTAATATCGAAATTCTATAAAAGTGTTTATATTGGGCATGAAAGCTAGTGCCTTATATTCAGTGCACTGGATTTTAGCATTTAATCAGCACTTATATTTAAATAATTATTCGTGATAAAACTGTTATCGATTTAAACTGAATTGCTATTATTCAGGGTTAGTTATTTCGAAATCTAAATAAAAGAAGCGAAAATTATCAAAAGCAATGAAAATATGACCTTTGAAAGACTATAATGTTCATATCATATTACATACGATTTGCGAAACAAGAGTTGATTCGATCAAGCTAGCTTGGTGTGTTACATATTTAAAAAGTGAGAAAAAATAAACGTTTTCCAATGGAATTTCAAAGTTTATAACGGAATCGTTGATCGGCCACTGAAATTTGGAGAAATTAAAAAGTGAGAGGCAGCACTTTCCTCGCTGAAGGTCTTCCATCTGACAAATGTACAGCGGATTTCCAAAATTTATGTTACGCGGATTTATCATAAGAACTCAAAGAGAGTTTTCTCTTGGTATCTAAGAGTAAAATAAATAAATAAATTTAAGCACAGTAAAATTTTAAACAAGATATCGCAATTGGTATTTGAAATGAAAATGAAATTCGTCCCAAATTGCTAAAACATGTTTTGCGACACTGCAGCGGGTCGTAAATGCCACCGTTTCCTTTACGGTCCCTAAACCTTTTATCGGGCTTAACAACTTTTCCCGGAATCATCCTTCGTTTTTTAATGTGGACCTTTCTCGATCGCTAATCGAGATTATTTGTAAATTCAGGTCGCTTTTTCTAGGTTTAAGTTTGATGGATTTTCTTCCAAATCGTAGAAGATGGTCATCCGCGTTGGTGAATAACATCACTGCACAAAATGTAATGCTAGGCAAACAATAAAAGACGACGAATTACGAGATTTGGGTACTGCTTAACTAAGGTTGCCAGATTTTTGTTTTGAGGATAAGGGACACAAAGTAATTCTCCATTGAAATAGGGGACAAATACGAGGCACGTAAATCATCCGAAAATACTTTAGTCTTGAGTGTGAGAACTATAAATAGCGCCTATTTTAATTTTAATTACTGATAAACCAAGATAAACACGAGATAAAGTTGTATATATGTATATACTGTAAAAATAATCTTTGATTTCAAAAAGGGAACACACAATTTTGGAAGGGGGGAAAAATACAACAAATGATTAATAATTGTTAGTTTTTAATTGGGAAATTTATATTGGAACTTAGCATTGGAAAATTAATGACAAAAGAATAACATTTATTTTTCAATCATTCTCAAATACGAGACATTTATTCGTCCCGACAGACCTTCCCGGGACAACGGGAAAAAGTAAAGAAATACGGAACAATCCCGTATATACGGACCGCCTGGCAATCCTAGTCTTAGCCGTACTTAAATTTCGAAAACTTCGAAGTAGATTAAGAGTTTTAAAGGTGATAAATCATCATCATCATACGTAGTCTTCAGAAGAAGAAAAAATCTGCAACCTTATATTTCCTTAGTAGAATGTATATTTTCTACGAATTAATGCATAGAAAACCATTATGGATGGATTCTTAAGTTACTCTACTAATGATTATGTATAAAAATGAAATACGGATTTCTCAGAATATTAGATAAATTACCGTATCCATGGCGAAGGGAAACTAATATGGTCTCAGATTCTATTTAACTGTTGATTTTTGAGAGATATAAAAAAAACTCCCTATAATCGCATGTCTTAATACAACTTCGCTTAATTTGATGTTTTATTTATGCTTAGTAAGCTCGAAGGAGTGATGTTTCATCCATCGTCCTCTTCGCCATTTTGGCTGTGAGAATAGAAACGAAAAAATAGGTGTGTGCACGTTTCCACATTTTGTCCTTCACAACCCAAGCACCAAGAACTGGTAACGATCTTCGAAATAGATTCCATTACTCCGCCAGTCCTTTCGGACACTAAATTATGCAATACGAGTCCCATGTGCTTACTAAGCGTCAAGCTTTTAGTTCAATTTCTACTCTAAGTTACACATAAAAATATTTTCGATACAATTTCGATGAGTTTGGAAACAAATACCGAACCGATTCACGACCCAAACGGCCATAATTACGAGCATAGCTTCCCAGCCCATAAAAATGGACCTTCTGATCGGGATATCAGCTTTAACTCTTGTTTTTACCAGAAAATGTGAATGCTTTTAGCTTTGTTCGCTTCATGAATATGCACGGTGAAAAACCGCATCAAATCACCGAATTATGCAATTCATCGAGGAATTATCGTGAGACTATGAAAGCGATTTGCCAGCTAAAAATTCGTTACCGCGTTTTCAGTTTTGTAGCATATAATGTATCTTTCGAGTAAAATGAAATTAACTTCCACCGATAGGTTTCACTGATGTTTGTAGAGGCTTAGATTACATTTTTTCACGCCTTAAACTCAAATAAGTAGTGAAAAACAATCTCAAAACTCTAATGAATACAATTCAAATTATTTTCATTAATATAGGAGAATATTTCTTTCTCCGATTTAATTCCAAATTTTTAATCAATTTCGAGTAGTCGCAGTGTCATATTAAACAAATTTCTTCCGTCTTCTTCTAAGTTTAAATTATAATTAACAGATTTCTTTTATTGTAAAAAATGGTCTTTTTTTAAAAACCACATATGTATGCAGTTTTTATCCTTGTATCCATGGAAGGTTATATCGCATTTAAAAGTCACCAACCAGTCCAGCTCACTGGCGGAAAAGTTCCGCTAAAAACGTCGAAGCCAGTCGATAAAAGTTCCAAAAAAATCGAACGAAACAAATCGTCCGACTCTGTGTATGTTTCCGGGAAACTCGCGCATCGCCGAATGCATTTTCTCAGTTTCTCGAGCGGCACCTATTCGGAACTTTTCCACTCCTCTCATCAACCGACAGAATGGATTTTATATTTTCTCCCTCAGTCGAAACGAATCGCACTTTCTAACGCACCACTCAATTCGCCGCTTTTCATCTTCTGGAAAGGCGTTCTGCGACGCGCGGGATGCAGCGGGACACGGTCCCGAGCGAGGGCGCCGTCGGGAAGGACGGAATTTCCCAATCCCATTTCGTGTTTTGTTTCAGGCCCCATAGGGAGGCAACATTCCCTCTCTATCTCTCCGGTCGCGTCCTTCCATTTTCCCTCTCTCTCTCTTCAATTTCCATTTTCTTCTCTTCTCCCTCCTTTTTTAAAGATGCCGCTGGAGTGGAATTAGATCCCCAACCGATCTGAGCATTCCGTGAAAACTTGGAGGACTGGCGAGAACGAATGGGGGAAAGAGGAAGAGAGAGGTGGGTTAGTGAGAGAAGTGAGGGTGTGAGAGGGTGACGTGGGAGGAGGGGGGAAGTGGAAAGAACAGAAGGCGGGGGGAGTAAACTGTCTCAGACACTGCTGGAATATCCCTCCTCCCACCACCCTCTCCTCCGCAGACCTTCTTCAGGATCTCCTCTACCACCCGCCACCCTTTCCCTCTTACCGGTTTCTCACTCCATTTCCCTGCCACGCCCACCCTCTCTATCTTACCCTCCATTTACTTATCTCTCTCTCTCTGTCTCTCCTTCGGATTTTTCGATATCAACTTATATCAGGGTTCTCAAACTCACATCGGTGCATTATCTCCATAAAGGCACTGTACCAAAATCCGTAACAGATCCAAGATCGCCTACCATGTTACCAGCTTTACCAGACCTTAGACCGTTTCATTTTCTGCAGATATTCACTTTCTGATCACTCACCATTTTTTTAGCCCACAAACATAAAACCTTAAGCTCTTTATCTAAAATCTTTCATTAGCATTCTTTGATGTATGTATTAATGTGTCAACGACATCGTATTGTTTCGCTTAATAACTGATGCAATGCACTTCAATTCTATCATGTCAACTGTACCATACGATGAAGGGTTAATGTAAGAAGGGACTCTATACCAATAGTTCTCACAGAAAAATTCGTCTTGGCCCCGCCTGCGGCCACCTGCCATGTTGTGGTGGCCGTATTGCTAAATTTAGGGTTTAAAGTGATATTTGGTAATGTATGTAAGGCACCTAAGAAGTTTGAGATAAAATAACAATAAAAAATATTTAATATAAAAAATGCATCCATCGCAGTCTGCATATTAATTATTCCCATGTTTAAAATATAATTTTCCTGGTGGCCACATGCGGCCACAGTGACAGCATTTGAGGATTACCGCTCTATATTATACATTTTCGCCCGACTAATGCTGTTTGTTTGTCTGACTGTCTTTCCACTAGCGGCGGAGATCCCCTCCACACTTCGATGAGTTTTTAAATCCATTTATTACGAAAACACTAGATTTGATGTCGCAGGTTAGGACGTTAGGCAATGGCAGAAAACACTAAAAATTTGAAGAACATTATTCCATAGCCCAACTGTGTGAGGTATTTAAAATGGAAATGAGAAATAAACTGATGATGTTTCGAAAGTGCGGACGATAAATTTATTAAATTTCTTAAGTTACTTAAAAATATTTTATAAGAAATACATTTCCGTTTTGACCGCACCATGACATAAAGTAAGTTAATTCGTGAGGCACATATGTAAATCCTCCACAATGGCCACGTGTTTTAGCTAACTTGGCTTAGAGCCATGGGTTAAGCCCAGAAAGTAAGAAATCCCGGCGATATTATCTTAATTCCATTTTTCCCGATCAACGAAACGGAATCGGAACGCGGGAATGATCCGGAAAGGCTTTCACGTACACTCCTCATCCTCCCACTTCTTTCCCGTTCTCTCCACGGATGTTGTTCTTTTTTATTCCACGTCTACTGAGTTTCGGAAGTCTTTTTTCTCCTCCTTTTTCCCTCGGAGCCAACCCTCACATAGGCTCTCATCAGACGTGCACATGCCGGGCACGTATGCGACTCACGAAACGTGCCCGCCTCGAGAACACTTCCCATCTCCCCCTTCCCTCTCCTTCTCCTTCCTACGCGAAACTCATCCCTTCTTTGTTTATCCCTCTCTCTTCTCATCCAAGCCTTCATCCCAGAAGGCGTACCACGTCCTCCGAAGAAGTGAGGGACCCGGAGGAAGCGTAAGAGTTCGGCGGCGGTCGACAGAGCGAGGAAGTAAGATTGTTGCTGGCCTTTGGTTAGCGTGTAGGGAAGAAGGGAAAGGAGGAGAGGGGGAGGGAAGTTTCCAAAAGTTGGGCGATTTTGGCCCCTTCCTTCCCCCTCCTTACGCCTCCCCCTTCTCCACTTCCCCCTCTCTCTCTTTCGCGGAAGATTCTCGAGAACCTGCAAAACTTCGGCAGGGGAATGAGTTAATCTCGCGGAGTTAGCGAAAGTGCTCTCTCTGGGAAACGCACACCTTATTAAGTGTTGGGAAGAGAGAGAAAAAGAGGAGATCGTCCGATCCATCGCGAGAATCTCCAATTTGTAAGATTGTGGTGCTAACTTTCAGAAGTTTTTAGAAGATTCGAGACGTAGAGGAAAAAGGCGAGTGTGTGCTACATACAGGAAATGCAAGGAATTTTTTCTGCGCGCGTGTTTTTGTATACATGCATGCAATGAAATTAATGGAGCGAAGTGGATCGAAATTGGCGAATAAAGAGAACTAAAAACAAAACGGTAAAGATATGCCGATTATATCGATCAAGTTAATCGAACGAAATGGACAGGAATCGGTGAAGGCAGAGGACGAAGAACAAAATAGTAAGGACTTACCGAAGCGGAACGTTTTGAATGAATAAATATTTAGGCTCAGCTTCAGTTTGGTCAGATTTAGTTTTAGTTTGCGGTGAACATGTCCTCGAATTGTGGCAGTACACCTATTTATAATATTATACGTATGTGTATGTTTATTACCTGCCCAAGTTTGGAGGGACAGTCATAATTTTCATCACGCGTCCCACTATGTTAAATGTCCCAACCATTGTCCCACTTTTTGAAAAATCATCGTTTACATCCTAAACTTTCATATAAATCACCCCGAGTCACCCTCATTGGCCACACCCATCAATCTGATACGTATATATCTAGCTAAGGGTGATCCATCGATAAATGCACGCCGTTGTAATATAAACCTTCTTAATTTCGGTAAATATTTGAAAATGTTCCTCCACAGCTTCCTGAAAAGTTGGTCAATTTAATTTTGCTAGATACAGATGGGAAATATTGTGAAATTCTTAAGGCCAAGTTGGAGTAGGGAGGCAGGCCACAAGGAAAACTAAAGGGATCTGGGAGAGGCCTCCATATATGAATGGATTTAATAGGGCTTATTATACGATATATATGTGTGTGTAAAGTAAATAGCAAACAAGGAAAGACCTAAGACCTGTAGAAGCAGACAGCAAAAGGCAGGTTTTGTTAATACAGAATGTAAAAATGTATGTATACTCGTATGAAGTCTGAAATAATATTATAAACAAGTATGGAAAGAGCTGCTAAAGCAGAGAGTAAATGATAGTCTATTCAAAAGAATTTTAAACATAAGGTTAAACCGAGAAAACGTGCACAACGAGACAGAATACAAAATCGTTCGGCAGATAAATGAAGTCTCTACCTGCTATCTTTTAGGAGGAGCCGGAACGTCAGACAGACAGACGGACAAACCGAACCCATAAGCGGATTTTTTTAAATCCGCTAAAAAGTAATGATAGAGATGTATGTCACGAAGGTATCGTACTAAAGGAGGATTTCGCCTCCAGATGCTATAAACTTCGACTGATGAACGGGAAACGCGAGACTAATTCTCATGCATGAAAGTGGCTGCCCGTACATCAAACTGAGTTTCGGGGTCACTCGTGCTTCCTTCCTCCTAATGGAACGTTCTTTTCCCATTTTTAGAGTTGAGGTAGATGTCGGAGAAGGAGAATGGATAGTGGAGGGAAGAAGAGGGGATTCGGGGAGATTGTACCGCGGGGATCCATTGTCGGGGGTAGAAACAAAAAAAAAGGCCACAGAGGCGCAAGTTTTAAAATAACCGGACGGCATCGGAAAGTAAAGGGAAGTATTATCCGAAAACATGCAATGCGGTATTTTTGTCTTGAATATGAGACCAGTCGGGTTGGCTTGATTTATAGGACCAGCCTTTAAAAAAATTGTTATCGTCTAGCTTCGGCAAAACTGAAGCAAAATTTTAAACAAAAACAAGATTTTTTTGTTGAGTTAAATATCAGCGTTGAAATCTTTGTGAGTTAAAAAAATAAATTTAAAAAATCTATTACGCTTAATAAGAAATTCTGTTAAGATTGTATAAATACTTCGAGCTGGGAATGCCATCCGCCATTCTTCGCAGAATGGTTATCCTATACGTTAATTAAAGTCATATTCCCAGAATAATATTTCACATTCAAATTTGATTGGTAGATTTGTTGGGGGTAAGTTAGTAAAATAACAGAAAATATATCTATTTATATTTGTGCGTGAAATAAGTAAATATTCATATTATATCAATACATTTAAAAAGAAAATTCGTAATTTAACAACAAACAGCAATCATTCCTTTATTTTAACATCAAAAGAAACTGATAGCAATTTTATCGCTATATATATATATATATATATATATATATATATATATATATATATATATATATCATCATAGGTAGTCTGTCCATAGACAGGTCCGTTATTATTCATGGTTAAATCTGGTTCCCCATAAACTCCTATTTTCCGCTGTCCTCTTCATATCTTGATAACTCTCTTTCACTTTCAAATCGTCTATCAGCTGAAACCTTTTCCTATCTCTTTCCTTTTTTCCATCTAGTTTTCCTTCTAACACGTCTTTAATCATACTCTCTCTCCTCAGATAATGTCCAACCCAGTTTGCCTTCCTCTTTCTAATAGTCTGTATAATCATTCGCTTCTCTCCTACTCTTCGTAGCACTTTATCGTTATTCATCTTATCTGTCCATTTTATCTTCAGCGTTCCCCTCCAAGTCCACATTTCAAAGCTATATATATATATATATAGCCATAAAATTGCTATCAGTTTCTTATATATATATATATATATATATATATATATATATATATATATATATGAATCTTAATAAAAAAAAGGTCATGCTCAACTCCTTCACAAATCCAGAGAAGGTAACGATCAACGGGACAGAACTCGAAGAAGTAACAAACTACGCTTACATGGGTAAACTCTCGTCACTACCGATGGATCACTTCTTGGAGAAATCAACCGGAGAGTGAAGATGGCATGGAGTGCTTTTGGCAGGAATGCAAGTATCTTTAAATCAAGTATCCCAGTCTTTCTGCCTGTTTTGACTTATGGATGCGAAACATGGACCATGAACACTAAAATAGTTCAGCGCCTGCAAAACAACCCAGAGGACAATGGAAAGATGTATGCTTGGGTTCACCCGAAGAGACCGCAAAAGGAACGACTGGGTAAGAAAGAAGACGGGAGTATTTGACGTAATTAAAAGAGTAAAGGCGCTTAAGTGGCAGTGGGCGGGTCATATTGCTAGAAGAAATGATCGGAGTTGAACTTCTAGTGTCATAGAATGGATCCCAAGAAACATCAAGAGACCGAAAAGAAGACCGAAATATAGATGGGATAGAGAGCTTGTGAAGATCTTATGGCCAACTTGGAGGAGGTAGGCAGTTGATAGTGAAAACTGGAAGAGTCTAGGGGAGGCCTTAATCCGTCAATGGATCGAAAAGGGCTGGTGATATATATATATATATATATATATATATATATATATATATATATATATATATCGAAATTACAAACTATTGACTATTTGTGACTGGAGAACAGCTATTGATATATGTGATGGGGTAGAGAAATCGTACCATAAATATAGTGATGCAGGAAGAAACTTCTGTCGGCTTTTATAGAGATGTCAGTGCGAGTATCAATGTTCATCTTTAAAAGCGACTGTCATCGAGCGTGTTTTCGATCGGCAAATGACAGACCGTGAAATTTTGATTTATTCTGAACGAAGCCATAAATTCTGTCAATTGATCAAGGCTCTGTTTGAACAAAAACAGATATATCTGGTAATATAGAACCTTTATTGAGCAAAAAAATATGCAGTGGAACATCAGTTCCAATCATGCAAAGGCAGTTTGACGAAATAATGGAGCTGTTACAAGAGTAATTAAATTTAAGACTTGATTAGTTTTCAATACTTGGAAACCGCGATTTTCATTAATAGTTACGAGCTTTGGAAACAGTGTTCCCGAACTCCAATGCTTGATTTGTACTTGATGATAAAAATATCGGAAGATTTAGATTTGAGTTTAAGGCTAATTAATTATTTAATATTTAAAATCTCTCTCTCTCTCTCTCTATATATATATATATATATATATATGTATATATATACATACATAAAGACTGTGTTTAAGATATTTTATCTCCCGAGATCTGCTGTAAATATTTCAAGAAATATAGATTTACAATGTTAGAGTATACCTATTGCGTACATTTAAGCTTTTTTTAAACTTACGAATAACTTTTTTAACTCAACTTAGTAATTGATTTAGATGAAATGTTTTTTATCCAGATTTGAAGCGATGGAAATGCATGAGGTTCACTTGCGTCCATTCTAACATTGTGATAGAATTTACTCTGAAAGTCCGGCGTGAAATGTTTTTTGCATTCTTTTATGGAGAGAGGAAAAATAAGGAGTGAGGAAAGGGTTAAAGAAGGGAAAGAGAGAGAGGGAGGAAGGGAGGAGGAGGAGAGTTTGCTCCCCTATCCCCAGCGCAGTGTTTCATCCGCGAGAGAGAGAGAGAGGCCACTTCGCTTTTGTCTCCATATTCACTCCTTTCTTTTTCTCCGTCAACGCCATACCCTTCCCAAAGACATTCCCCTTCTCGCTTTCTCGAAAGAGGACCAGAGCCGCCTATAAAACGCTCCCCTTCCCTTCGCTCCTTCTCCCCTTTGCTTCTCCACAGAAACTCTCCATGATTCTCTCCCTTCCACATATCTCATTTTTTCCTCCGTTTCCTATCTCCCACCGGTTTCTGCAAATCTCCTTTTGTCCTTTTCGCGCAGACCTTTATACGCCGTCTCCATCTTTTTTCTTCTACACTTCTCCCTTATTTATTCCTCTAAAACTTTTACTGTTACAATACCGCCCAGTCGCCGCGGTGTCAACTCTGAGCTCTCCATCCTTCCATCCTTCCTTCTATATCCCGGTTTACTAGGCGAGAATGGATTTTCCGCGGCCAGGCGAATGACCCCGTCTCGCACCCTGACTTATGACCTTCCCATGACCCACGTAGAACCGAAATTACAATCCCAGCTCTCTTATTCTCTCTCCTCACCTCTTCGTATCTCTCCGTTGCCTCGTTTATCCGTCTCTCCACTCCCACTCTTCTCCGCCCTTCCGCGACCGAAACGCATTCGCGATACCTCCGTAGACACCGCCTAGGGATAACCAAACATAAAGAAACGGATATTGAGGAGGTCTCTAGTGTCCTAACTTATTAGCTTATCGTGCAACCGCCATTCCTCTCTAGTGCGACATCCCTTTGTACCCTTCCTACCTCCTCTCTTCTTCCTCCTGCTGTATATCTCACGTACCTCTTTCTAGTCCGTGTTTAATTAACTCTTCTGCCTCCATCTACCCTCAGCTCTTTTGGACCTCTTCCCAACTTCTCTAAAAGACAACTCCATTTTCCATACGAAACTACTTCTCTCTATCTCTCCGTCTCTGCGTAGCACAGACTATTGTATTTCGAGTCGCCTATGCGTCCGTATTCACAGTAGTAACTTGGTTGCAGAGGGAGAATTGGGATCACACTTCATCGTTGACTGGGTTCGTGTGTGTTCGGGATTGATTAACGCAGAATGCTTCCTCCCCCTTCTTCCCGCTTCGCTACCCGAAGTTAGAACTATGCACATTTATCTCGCGTCGGCTATGCACATGTCTCTATTTCTTCTCTTTGAATATAAGCGGGTTACACTCTTGGGCCGTATACCGTATTATGAGGGAGAAGGGAATTAGTACTGGTGGACTGACAAGACGGAATACTTATTAGCTATGCGCTGCTTCAAAGATTATTTATCGAGCTCAGCTTGCATCAAATAAATTATATAAGTTATATATTTGACTATCAAATAAATCGTAGCAACTCGGTTTTTCTAATAATAAATTCTTACAAGAATCAAAGAAGATTTTTATTAGAATCAACGACTAGTTAAGGCCGATCACTCTTTAGTTAAAATACGAATATGATTACTACATTATTTTGGTCAAGTGAAATTGAGATTTCATCCGGACAAATATAGCCGCGATATAGGTATTTTCCATTGAGAATTTAGACTTTGTAAGTTCATACAAATTGAGGAATTTGAATTTCGAATGTGAAAACTCTTGACAATATTAAATTCACTTGCGCGTCTTTTCTCATACACTAACTCTTTTTGGCAAAAAATTGGATAAATTTTAGAAAAATAACACAACTGAACTAATTTATAAATTGAAAAATTTATAATATCAACTTTTCATTTTTAAAATGATCGAGTGAGCGAGTTGCAGTTTATAAAAAAATGGAAAATATAAAGTTTAAACTTGATCCTATTATAAATTTCGATAGCATTACATCTTTAGACTAATAAAAAGTTAATTTCCGTAGATAATAATTGATGGTGTATACTCTGAAACGTCAACGGCAATTATTGGCGATCAAAAAGGCAGCTTTAAGTTTTCCTAATTACACAATTTTAGTCATTTTGACATTGATAAATTCAGTGATTTACAAACTGCGGTTGTATCCCGTATCTCCTTTAATGAGCACATGATTATGAAAATATTAAAATGAAATTACAGTTTTACACTTAATATGGCAAAGAAAACGGTTAAAAACTGTCCAAATGTATTAAGGTATACATATGTACTGATCATTTATTAAAAATCGTTATGAACTTGGAATAGTTTAGTTCTCGTATTAAATTATAATGGAAAGAAGAAATTAATTTAATTCAGAGTATTATGCTGGAGAGAATAACGTTATTATCTCTTCTGTTTCAATTTCATAGTGACTAAAACACCAAAACAAAATTGCTTTCCGAGAAATTATGGAAACTAATTATACTTAGGAATTATTTGTTTAAAAAAACAGCCAGTATAACAACCACTTCCTAATGATTGCAAACTATCATTACAAAACACTGCGCAGATAACACGGAATTAAGATCGGTCTTCAGAAACATTTCCGAAGCTTAGGTATGTTTTCTTGGAAGCTTTTCTCTCTCCCATTACTTATAACTCGTAGTTTCCCATTTATTTTCCCCCAATGTTGGCATCGCTCCACGTGGAATTCTCTTCCGTTTCCCAGCAACAATAAGTAAAAACCCTATCAATCCGCACAACAGTCTTTCCGGGGGGGGGGGGGGGGAATGAACAACGACCAATTCCTAAAAAAAAAGGGGAAAGACCCCGTGAGAAGCAGTTCACTAAAGTCCCAGTCCAAACAGTCGGTTAAATAGGCTGCATAAAGAAAGAGAGAGAGAGAAATCCTTCTCCCTCAGACCCACCTCCTTGTCAACCCTTTCATTAAGACCCGTTTGACTCCCTACGACTGACGTGGCTGGCACAGATGGCTCTCCAAACGTTCGATCCAAGAAAGCAAAGGGCGGCTAAGAGAGAGAGAGAGAAGCGTGTGACGTAAGGAGAGGATGTTGCGAGGGGTGGTTTGAAGAGGGGCGAATGTGGGAGAGGTCGTGTCGCTGGGTTAGAGGGAGCGGATTTGTTTTGCGGGGAAGGGGAATGCATCCTTTCCTTCCCCCCCCCCTTTACCATACGGAGGTGGTCTCCCCATCGCCTCTACGTGCTGTATCTGCTAAAATAAAAAAAAATCCTCCCTTCTCCTTCGGCAGCGGTGCGCCTCCATCCGCCCCCGCATGGCGACGCCTGGCCGAAAGGAGAGGTCGACACGGCGTGGGAAGCGAACCCCAAGACCGCAGGACTGGAATCTATTGTAGACTTCATGACGCGCGCATGCTTCCCTTCTCTCCTTTGCTCCTCTCCTTCGCCCGTCATTCACTCCGTATATCCTTTCTCTCGAAAAACAGATCCCGAAGCCCATCCGCCACTTCCAATTGACCCCGTCCCGTTTCCGATAATTCTTTCCCTCTGTCTCTGTTCAAAGTCGGTTCCTTTAATCGTCTGCCGTAGGAGGGATGAAGGCGGCGTAATTTCTCCCTACCGATTTCCAAAGTAAGAAGGAGTCTTGTACTGTCCGTTCCAGAATATTGGTTTCACTCCCTTCCTCCACGCTGCCCTCTCTCTCTCTTTCTCCATTTTCCTTTTCGGTTTTGTTTCGCTTAGACAAGGTTGACTCGATTCGCATTATCTGCAAGACAGTTAGAGAAAAAAAAGAACGATGCAGGAGGATTCTGCGGTATTTTTGCGAGCCTAAGTGCCGAATGCTAGTTGAGAGGGGGGAGCGAAGTGAATTCCGCAACTTGCGGCGATTGTCCCTTCGGAATATTAAAGGGAAACTTTTTCTCGCTTCGAGTGTGCGTGCGTATTGATCATAAGAAGATAATGGCCTCATGTTATATGCTAGCGATAGATTGGATTCGAAAGAACGTCTTGCCGTCTATCGGAAGAAAGAGAGAGGATATGAACAGTAACGGTATTTGTTTTGGAACCTCGTTCATTTTGCGCTTTTGCCTCACGACGGTTATATCGTCGACGCAAACCTGTGAATAGCGTCGAAACTGTCCGAAAAATTTCCATCCGGATCCTTGTTCCGGTTTAATCTGCTAATTTTGAACAGCGATGGTCAATTCGTTGAAAATATTGTCACATACTAACTCTGTTTTAGTAAGGTGAACTCCTTTAGCCAAAAAAACGTAAGGATTGTAAAACCCAATGCATTTCCCCCACAACGTGGGCATCTTCAGGGGCGACCTGTGAACGATAGTGACTATAAATCAACTGTTGATTTATAGTAACTGTCTTCCACAGGTCGCCCCTGAAGATGCCCACGTTGTGGGCAAAATGCATTGGGTTTTTATAATCCCCTCGTTTTTTGGCTAAAGGAGTTCACCTTACTAAAACATCGACTGAGCCAAAAGTATTTGAGCTACCACATAACAACATACTAACTCGGTAGAAGTAATTATTCCATTTTATGTGGCTGCCTCTAATAAGTTAGTTATTACAGTCGTCACGATTTGGTATTGAATAATCATTCACTTATATACTTGTTTTAGAGTTGATTTGTAATTATAACCGGTTAGATCAGTGTTTCCCAATCTATGGTCCGCGGACCACTTGTGGTCCGCGAAGGTTTTGTTGCTGGTCCGCGGAGGTTTCAAAATTGGTTTATTTTTAGGCCGCACCTCATATTTAGCCGGATTTTTTTGGGAAAAATTGAGAGTTGTACACTATCACAGGTATTCAATATTTTTTAATGGCGTTTTTACTTAAACATTTTCCCACTCCTTCATATCATTCTAAGTAATGAGCTGGTCTGCAGGGGCTGAATGGGTTGCTCAAGTGATCCGCGAGGTTCAAAAGGTTGGGAAACACTGGGTTAGATCATCTAAATGAATCAGTATACATAATATATCTGTATAAAAAATATCCTATTTCTGTTACTCGGTCACGCTCGAAATACTAACAAACTCGATAACGACTCATTCGATTTTGAGCAGACCGAGTTCGACTTCGGGAGCATTTCATTCCCCCATTAGAATAACATGGGGATTATGAGCAGCGTATTTTTTATTTGCACGATAAAATAACTCATTAATTAATCATCGTACAAATTCGGGACTTCAATCAATGAACGCCAAAAAGAGGGAAAATTCATTTTATCACTACCGAATTGCCCCGAAAATCTGTTTTGAATTAATTTGGGCACGTTTTATGTACCTAAATGCAAATTTAATTTTTAAACTTCTTCCATACAGCAACATTTCCTGAAGTTTTATAGCGATTTCACGTTTCAATTGACAGTTCAATAGGGAATTTAAATCCTACATATAATAAAATTTTATTATTAGCAAAGAGTTTTATGTTAGCCTCCTGTAAACAATAGACGTATAGAGAGAATATAAAAATAATTTATTTGAGACAAACAGGTTTCCCAATGGCATGTGTTGTAATAAACGCGGGACTAACGCATACGACCATTCTCTTGGCAAGATTTGAAACCGCGACCCCAGCAATTGGATCCAGACATGCTAACTATCCCTCTACCAAGTCCGGCTTATACTCAAGCATGTTTTAATTACCACAACCAAAAATTATAGAACGTAAATTAATTTAGATACGATTATTATTTCACGTTTAATTGTTTTACATTAGAATGAAAGTTTTATTCATTATAATATTTCTAAAATTTCCTGTATTATATATTTAATATACGCATTTATTTGTGAACAACTGTCATATCGACTCATTCTTCACAGTGTTTTCAGATATGAGTTCCCTAATTAAATTGAGTTATTTTGTTACTTAATGTTTGAAAACGGCTTAATTAAATGCGACTTTAGAAATGAAACGTATGCAAGTGTTGGTTATTACAAAATGTTGTCTTCCATTAAGGATGAAGCTGAAGCTTCACACATAACGCTCATTGTGTCAACTGACACGGCGCGTTTATTTTATTTTTTTGAATTGGAACACTCATACACTTCGAAAAAAGTGAGTCACGCGACGAGTTCAGTTAATATGAAAATGGCTTTCTGTCGTTAGCTCCTGCGCGCTCGCACCTTGTACCGTGGATGCGCCGCGTAAACCCCCCATTTATAACAATAAAGCGGCGACGATAGATCATGTCATTCAGTCGGAAGTAGCGACAAATTTTCTTAATTGCCGCATCTCTCAGACAAATGCTGAAAGTATTAACCCATTTAAATTATTTTCGAGTTAGGAAACTAGTAGATTTATAAAGGTTTTCCTTCCTCTGCGTCGCATGAAATAATTGACTGCCTGAGGTAGTTAGCGGTACTTTGGATGCGGTGTCTGCGCTATACGAAGGAGGTAGATGAGAGAAGTAGAGAGGGTAATAATGAGGAGAGGATATGGATGAAGAATGAGAGATGGCAAAAACGGACAATAGGGTGGCATTATTGTTTATTTGTTTATAATTTCTCCCGTTCTCAATAGCCTGAAAGTGGTTAGGCGCCTATTCCAGGATTCGATCTCATATGCGTCCAAAGTAGATCGCTTCAGTGTGCGCCGCTGCTGGCGCTGATTCTCGAATGTACGAGTTGAGTTTGTTTGTCCTGAAGCCAAAGAACGACAGGGACGTCAGTAATGAAAAGAAATGAAGAGGAGCGTTCTCTGGATGTTCTCCTCTTTTGAATCATTTTGTCTTACACTTTCACCGCTAGCTACCAACAACATAAAGTGACATTCTACAAGAGTTGTAGGTTTTTTCGGGATTTCAAAATTACATTTTTTACATGAAATTGTTTTTGCGTGTCGTTGGAAACGTTTTCTGAAAAAAACTACGAAGGGCCCATTATTAACCGGTAGGTGACGTGCCTTTTTATTAACATTGCATGTGGTTTGCGTCGCATGGCGAGCATAATAACCTACTTGCCGAAGGTTTGATAAGCGGGGACATCGTATTTTTATTTCGCGCTCACAACCACGCGATGGATCGCTCTATCATCGAAGCTGTTATTTTTGGAAAAGGTTGAATATTACAAGAAAGAGCTTGTTTGATTTTTAAATTGGGATATGACGTATGTTCGAAAAGGCGACTATGCGACATTTTATCGAGGTAGAGAGGAGTTAAGATCGCGCCGCCTTCTCCAATTTCGCTCTTCATCAAAAATTTACGGCTATTCGGGGAATCTTGAAATTATCGCAAATGGAATTAAGTAAACTTTGCGACGGAATATATCGACTTTATCACAAATGTTAATGGTTTGTGTCCGTCTGTCGTGAACTTAATTGAAAACATATCGAACGCGGAGTGGCTTTCTATCAAGCAAATTTATGAAGCGTTCCGGAAAAATATACATGGAATCATTTTAATGATTGATAAGTGGTATTTTATTCATCCTACAATAAACTATTGTATTTATCGTAGCGAATGTTTTACAAAGAATTGATCATATACACGTTGAAGTAAAACTGGAGGCATATTTTTATTAATGTGTTCCTACTGTGAATACACAGCGACCATTAAAACTGTCGCGCAAGTTCATAAATTTTATCATCTGTGTCGGAAGATAATTAATCTCAATTCTATTTGCAGAATAATGCTACGATTTCCTTCAAAAATTCCATTTACGATCCAGATTTGAAGCTACTATGCTTTTTTCTCGAATTATGGAAATTAGGAAGCTACTGAGTGCTACGTTCGAATAAATGGCCGAAATGAAACTTTATGTGGAAGTTTCTGGGAAAATGCTTGCACTAGTAGATATTTTACATCCTAGAACTTCATGAAATAACCAAGTGTATAGCCAAGTCTAGAGTAAAATGAGAGCGAAATAGTTATATAAATATATAAATAAAGAGAAAAATCGAATCAATTGTCGTTATAGGAGAGACAGGAAGAGAAGTAGAATGGGATTCAGTGAAGACAATTTTCACCTTCCTTCCTCCATAGTGCCTATTTTCGTCGAGTGACCTTGTGCCCCTTGTACCCACATGTAAGGACATATATATTTATTTACAGTGGCGTATTCAGGAAAATTTCAAGGGGGTTATCAGCCTCATCACTAACATCTTCACTGGCGTTGCATAAGTAGACACGACACGATAGATTGATCATAATTACGCATAATGAACCAATAGATATGATATAACATTAAAATCCACCTACTTTCGCGTTCTTAGTCGATTTACGTAAGTTATAGAATGAGATTCTTATTTTGGCAATGATAAAATGAAAATCCAATCGTACGTGCAATCCTACGTCAATGTCTTGATTTTGTATTTTAAAAATATTTTAATCGTAGTATTAAAAAGTTCCTTCGTGTCAGTTATTCCTGTATTACACGAGTTGAGAAAATCGTTCTGTGATTAGAACTCTGCCTAATGGGCCGACCAAAATTTTACCATTCCGAACACGAGGTATGAGAAATTTAATCCTGAAAAAATGACTACTCCCTCTGGAATTTCTTGAGATATCTTGTACACGTAGGGACAAAGTGAAAACATACAAGAAATTGTTTATGAAGGAGTAGTAAAAATTGAAAGGGAACTACAGTTTTTTTAAGATCATCTTATTGACCTGCTGTGTTACACGAATAAGCGCTGTCTCCCCACTCCTGTGTTGCGCCAATTGTCTTAACATTGTATTCAATATGACGCGCTAATTTTCATAAAGTAGAACAAAAAATAACAATTCTAGGTTTAGCGATTTAATTTAAGAAAAATGCTTAGTTAAATGATGCGTGGCGCGACATGTTGATATTGAAATAAAATAAAGTCACTAACTTGTAAAGCATGAATTCAGAACCCAGCAAACATTGTCATCTGTTGCTTTAACTTGGAATAAAACTTTTCGGAAATTTCATTCTAAAAATTAGCAATCTCACTAAATTTCACAAAGCGGTACATTCGCGAAAATGTTATATATATGTAAAAGTACAAACCTTAAAGCCAACGAGGAGATCCTTCTTCGACCACTAGCAATGAATGACTGACGAAAAGTGACTGGAAATTATATGGAGTGAGAGTACATGCAGCATCAGAACATGTGAGACCTACAGTTTTCTTCCAAGTTCTCTGTATTTGATGTTTAGTTTTTGCGCTTCTATTTTCTATAATAATCCAAGAAGTTGATTAGCCAAGCATACACATACGCGCGCTTTGATTTACTAGCCGGGCAGCAGACGCTTAATGAACTCAAATCTTTCGCTTAGGTTGAGTCATGTTCTGTGTTTATGGAGTGGTTTTAATAAATTCTTCGTTTATCTCGGCTCATGCTCACAGCACCAAATTTCTTTCCTGAGAAGACACTGAAGTGTCAAGTTTTTTTCCTCACTAAGTGCCTTTACCTCCAACCCACATTGCATTTCTTTCTCTCCTAAACCTTAATGGAAAATAAGATGAAGAGCTAGGTATTAATAAAGAGAGAAACAACAAGCAGAGCTAAGGCGTTTATATTCAGCAAATAATAACATGGATCACTCTTAAGGCTCGAAAAAAGTTCGAATAGAATCGACCACTTAGCCCGAGAGAGACACTCCTCCGGCCACCTTACCTCTCCGTCCGCCGAAGTGCCGTGCACATGGGTCCCCTATCTCACGAGACTGCTTCAGTTTTGGAAGATCTGATCGCATAACTCATCTTTTAAAGAAAGTTAACTTGTAGGACGCCAAATAAAACACTAATGAATTTTATTTACTCTTTCTGACGTTCGCAATTATCTTTGGGCGACAATACCTTTTCCAGAGCATATTCTAAGTATACGTTGCTCATGGGAGAGGGGGGAGGTTATAACCCCCAACCCCCCACCCCCTGGATACGCCACTATATATATATATATATATATATATATATATATATATAAACATATACAAACATAGATACATAAAAACACAAAACATAAAACACAAAACCATCCTCATTCCGACTTCCAATCAAAAAAATAGAGATAAAAAACCATATCGAGGGTGATTCTAAGTTATCTCTGCCTAGACCTCTATGGCTGTTATTCCTCCCACAAAATCACCCTCCTCACAATTCAGGAAGCTCTCCCTTTCTCCCTACCTCTCATTTTTCGATAGTGCCCTCTACCTCCTGTCTCCCTTCCGTGCCACTACGCATTTCATCGCCCCTCCCTCTCCCCTCCCCATTTTCTCCAGCTCTCACTTTTTCATCTTATTTTTTCCGATACCCATCCATCCATCCATCCATATACCCTTCGTCGTATTCCCTTTTTCTCACTCGAAAAACCTCGACCTATTGCCTCCCTCGCTTCCATCCCGTTTCTCTCCCTGCCATTCCTTTCCACCCTCACTCCCTCCCTCCCTGTCTTTCTCTATCTCTTTAAGCATTTACATCTTACCGGGACTCAAAAGTCCCACTTCTTGAAAAATTGTATAAACCTAAGTTTAGTTCAAGAACAAGCAATTGGAAAAATGTACTTTACTCAGGTATCTCCAATAGCCCCAACAACGTTTAAAAAACCATATGCGCATTTCGGCTACAAAGCAGCCTCCTTCAGTGGGAATTCAATTCAATTCTAAATGAATTATTTTAGAACCTATTTACCGTGAATTACCACTGAAGACAGCTGATTTGTAGCCGAAATGTGAATTTTTTTAAAAACCTTTTTGTGGCAATTGAAGATACCCGAAGCAAGTACATTTTTTAAGTTGCTTGTTCTTGAATTTTTTTCAGCGATAAGACGATCTCGTTAGTTCCTTGTTGAACTAAGTTTAGCGTTGAGGTAATGAAGTAATTCCTGACGGAAATTATCTAAGCCAGGGGTTCTCAAGTTTTTTCCCGTCGCGAAACAGTACTCACTACAATCTGCCGAACTAAAAAAGGAGTACAGTATAATAATGGAGAATTAAAATCTAAACATATTTTTTATTGTTGTTAAAAATGACGCAAGAGAAATAAAAAAAATCTGCTTAACAAAATTTACTATATTTTTTACAAGCCGTTATTAATATTTTTGGCGACACATCCCGGCTCACCATTTGGTCGCGACAAGTCGACTAAGAACCGCTTTTCTAAACCTATAATAGGAATAAATAAAGTTGTGTAGCAGCGAGAAATATGAAAATTATAAAAATATTAAACTTCCTCAAGTATAAATCCAAAAATGCTTAAGATTTTAATTCGCAAACCGCATCCTTCTTGCCTCGTCCAATTCCCTCGCTTTATTCCCCTCTCCACATTACCTGTTTTTATATATCTCTCACTTTTATTCTTGTTTTTACCGCCTCCTCTCCTCCCTCTTCTCCTCCCACTTTCCCCTTTAACGCCTTACCTTCCCACGCGCTGCCAACCGGGACGATCAATGCAAAAGGACAGTTGAAAGGATAAGAGATTGAGAGAGGCAGAAGAAGAGCAAGAGGTGGAGAGAAGAGAAAGAGAGGGAAGAGTAGAGGTGGAGAGAGTGAAGAGGGAGGAAGTAAACAGAGGAGGGGTTTCAGAGAGGGAGTGAAGGGCAAGCTGAAGAATGGAGAAAAGGCACAACGAGAGACATCACATGCGAACTAGGCTCGAGAGATATTATTAATTAAAACCTTGGGCAAACATAATAGGGTTGGGACGTATCCAACTGCTGCGCTCTGGATTCTTAAGGTTGAGGTAAGTCACGCACCATCGCGCCATTTGGAATGGTGGAAATGCCGTGACCTACTAAAAGAAGGGAAAAGGACGAGGGGCGCAGGAGAGAGAGAAAGGGATAAAAAAGGAAGGAGGGGAGGAAGGACGAGGGTGGGCGGGGAACGACCCCCGATAAGGTTTTTTGAAATGCGTTATGTCCATTAACTTCCTTTCTTTTGTGTACATCTCCCTTTTATGGAGGGATGGAAACCCGAGGTATTTTATTTCCATACTCTTCCCAAAACGTGTTACAGTATAATTAAAACATGTCAGTGATTTCCTGGGACGAAACATGAATGGGTTTTGGCACGCACAAACGTACGTGTATATATTTATATATCGTACATGCATACGTGAATGTACATAAAATGATATACGATACAATCGAGTTTTTATAGCACAATAATTTCGGCTCTTTCTTTCTAGTCTTTTTTAAAGATGCGGATCATCGTTAAATCCGCGGAAATGAAGGATTCTGGCATAAAATAAAAGGAGAGAGGATTTATGAAAACGGAAATTAAATGAAAAACAGAATTTCGAGCTAAAAACTATTCCGAGATAAGCTTCAAAACCGTTATGATATGGCGGCTGCATTCATATAAGACTTTTTGCAGAAATTAATTCAAAAAGAAAAAGAAGCATCGCGTTTATGAATAATAAGTTTATGAAATGGCACAATAGAATGCATAAAATATTCTCTAATTTTGCGATCAGAGTAACATTAAATGAAATTTAAGTTAGATATTTTGGTATAGTGAATTCTTCAAGCTAGACACCCTCCATCTATAAAATTAACGCTTCTTTTAATTAAATGAAAAATATTTTCTTGGCGAGTTAAATTAAGTGGCAAATTTTAATATAGATAGGCATAAGTAAGGAATAATATCTCTTTAAAGTGTTTAAAGTATTATTATAAAATTTTACACTTCACAAAAGAATTATTGAGGCATTTCTATGACAGAAACTTACTCTTTAGTCAAGCAAATTTGGAGAGTTAAATTTCTAGCGATGGACGAATAGTGCGGCATTAAATAGCCTAACGACATTCTTACGTTGATTTAGAACTGCTTCAAGAAAATATAAATTTTTATAAGCACACATACAGAATAAACGCAATCGTTAATTAAGAAAACACGAGAACGCTTTTATATAAAAATAACACGATAAAATCTCCCGAAAATATCTTTTCAGGCCTAAATACTTTCATCGTTTCAATTATTTCTTTCAGGAAAAAGCAGCACGCGCGGCGACGTACACGAGGGCCGGAGAAAATAATGGTCTATGGCTTTGATTGGATTGATGGAGAGATAAAAATGTACAAATCGATCAGTATTAATGGCGCATCCATAATAAGAATCTTCGTGTCGCATTTCAGATGGCTCGCGTCGTTGTCTCTTACTCTCTCCTCCGAATGGGAAGGGGAAGAAGAGGAAAGAGATAGAGAGAGAGAGGGGTGCAGAGAGGGAAGATTAGGCGTAGGGGGGAGTAAGGATCAGGAAGAAGGATTCGAGAAAGGGAGACAAAAGACACCGAGAAAAGAAGTAGGCCGTCTTAGAGGTGCCGCAAATTGCGCTGACCTTAATGACGATTCGTGCCGACCACCATCCACACCCACTCATCTTTGCCCTCCCCCACACACAAATCCTCCCCTAAATCCTCATCTTCCACTACATTCTCTCGAAAAACGCTTTGCCGCAACCCATTCGACCACTTCAAACCGTCCTCCCCCGCACCCTCCCGTCCCCATTTCCCCATCCTCTCGGCACAGACCCTCAATCAACCCAAACCTCCACTCTCAATACGTCCTCCCGACCCCGTCCATCTACCGGGATGACGTTTAATTGTCGAGAGGATGAACTCGGTTTGGTGAGGACCCCCCTCCCCCTTGACACATTAGGTCGGGGAGGGGAATGTACAATGCGGAGATGAGGAATATTGACGTTGGGTCACGCTCCATACCATCTTTAAAACCGTCCGGTCGTTGTTTAGGGTTTATTTTGGCCCATCTCAAACGTCCCAGATTATGAACCGCAGCGGTTTGTGAAGATGAGGTTGGGAGTAGGGAGGGAGGTGTCGGGTAGATCCGTCCTCGATGGCTCCCGACAAAAGCTCGTATATAAAATCACCTTCGTTCTCCTATCTCTCATATTTTCTCCCTCTGCGTAGTGTATGAGTTTGTAGAGAAAGGGTGGGAGAGAGAGAGGCAAAGAGAGAAGGAGAGAGAGGAGAAAGAGGGAGAGAGAGGGAGATAGAGAGGGGGAGAGAGGGAGGGAGAGAGCGGGAGAGAGAGAGGGAGAGAGAGGGAGAGAGGAGGAGAGAGAGAGGGAGAGAGAGAGGGAGAGAGAGAGGGAGAGAGAGAGAGGGAGACAGAGGGAGAGAGAGAGGGAGAGAGAGAGGGAGAGAGAGAGGGAGAGAGAGGGAGAGAGAGAGGGAGAGAGAGAGGGAGAGAGAGAGGGAGAGAGAGAGGGAGAGAGAGAGGGAGAGAGAGGGAGAGAGAGAGGGGAGAGAGAGGGGGAGAGAGAGGGGGAGAGAGAGGGAGAGGGATAGAGAGAGGGAGAGAGAGGGAGAGAAAGGGAGGGAGAGAGAGGGAGAGAGAGAGGGAGAGAAAGGGAGGGAGAGAGAGGTAGGGAGACAGACAGACAGAAAATCCACGTTATTTAGGGCGAAATTGAGAAATTACAATAAAATACATACTAATTACAAGTTAATTTTATATATCGGTTAACAGATCATAGAGCATTACCAAAGAATATTGTTAGTTTTGTGGGTCGAAAAAAACTGCGTATCAGTTATATTTTAACACAGGAAAAAATTTCCCACTGCGGAAAACACCTACGAAGTGAAGAGAGGTGTAAAAAACTGCGAAAAATTCCTAAATAGTTCAGAGAAAGAGAAAAAAAAGAACAATAATTTGAGAAAGAGAGAACAAATCGTACATACATAAATATCCATATAAGGGAGGGGTGAGAGGGAAATAGGGATTGTAGGGTAAGATATGCCTGGGTGATTATAGAGAGAGAGAGGGAGAGAGAGGGGGGGGGGAGGGGGAGAGAGAGACAGATAGAGGCGATCAGTCGAGGACGATTGAGAACAAGCAAAAAAGCTTAAGCGTTGACGACTCGAAGACAAGGCCATAAAAAAAGCGGTGCGTCGGCGAGAATTATCAATAGTTTGAAAGGACGCCTCTCACACTCCTTTTCGTCGTTTTCTCCTTTCCTTCCCTCTTTCCTCTCTCTTTTTCTGTCTCTTTCGAAAATCCTTATCGCGCCAACATCAAAAGAAACTGGAACTTCTCATTCCAAGAGAGAGAGAAGGAGGGAGTTTTCTTAAATCACCGTCGTCGCGGAAAATTTTTGGGGAAGGGTTTTCGATTTTTTTGGTGCTCGAATCGCTGATCCGTATGGAAAAAAGAGGAGCGAACTATCTGTCGAGTCACTGGAAAATTAGGCCATAGAAATGGGGGTACAAGAGAGAATTATTAGCGCGGGATGTTTTTTTTGTGCGGCGCAGAGACAAATAGGGCGTGGGGAAGATGTAGCAAAGTTTTGCGCAAATGCGTCGACCGACCGACGAGAGAACGCGACCCTGCGTCTTTTTTTGCCGCTGCCGAATGGAACGCTTTAGAGACCCAAAAGCCGGATTTGGGCCATTATGAATAATTTATGGGGACGTTTTCGCGGGGAATAGAAGCGCGAGTGATCTCATTTAAAGTATGGACGTGTTATGGTCCCAAAAAATCGAAGGGACATTAACGGGCTCCATTTCAGCGGCCGTAAAAAAGTCCTGTTGCATTAAATCCTAGCACGAACACGCACAACAAAAACCTTCGTCATTTTTCGTGAGCTACGACGCAATTAAAAAAAATCGGATTAAATACCCATCGCGATCTTTCGTATCGCCGCGTCGCAGAGACATAAAGTTGTGAGAAATATAAATTACAATAACGACACGCGAATGGAAATTTATATTTTTTCACAGTAGTTTTTTCGAATATCATTACGGTCGTGGATGTATGCCTCATTTCGCCTCTCTTTACGGACAAAAGGAATAGCTAAACGAATGAAATGCATTCCGTAATCGTGTATTTTTTCACTCAGGGGCAAAGATGGAGAAGACGTCGCACGCTTGCCCGAGCAACACGCAAGACTATTTTAAATCACACGCCACGATAGGCACTTACTTTCTCATTTTTTTAAAACAGGAAAGAGTATGTCCGTACAATGGATAAATGAGTTTGCATGACACGAGGAATTATATTCCTGATTTTTTGTTGTCCCTTGTGCCACGCGAGATGGAAAATTTCATCATCTCTGCAATGGTGACATATTTAAAATATTCGCGAATTCGATAACTTAAAGTGACAATATTATTCGCAATGCCTCACTTCCATTTATATGGATGCATTATGACGATTGGTAAAAAAAGTCGACAATTTTATGATCCCTGTCCGCCCCTGAATGTGGCCATTTTTAACGTATTTCAGCGTTTTTGGCATTTATGTTTATTTTTCTGTGGAGGAAACGGTAAATAAATGACTCAGTTATTTAGGTCTGACTAAAGAGAAATCAGGGTCTGTACACATGTACGGACAATCCCTACCGTGGTAGGATTAAAAATTCCGTGCACGTGTAAGTCGAACATGCTCGAGGGGGTTAACTTAAAATCCATCCATCCATTGACACACGCACCTGTATATTTCTATCGAATTATCACTCCCATAAAACTTATGCTTGAAATAAATATCCGCCCACCGTATCTCTCTTTTTACGCGACGCACCGTTCCCGAAACTCGAGAAATAAATCATCAATACGACTCTCTTCGCCAAGAATTCGGCTCCCATTCTCGCGACACTGCGGAGGTACGATGCAATTTTTATTTTACTTCTAGGAAAATAAATAAATGCGTAGCGTGAGGGTATGGCAAAGTTTTGAGAGCAGCCGGGTTAAAATATATTGCGCGAAGGGATCTGAGAAACGTGTGGCAAGTCTAGAAAATTGTGGTTGCAATATCTCTCCGTCTGGATTTCTTCGGTAGAGGTCGCAATCGCCTCCGGTTCCTCCATCTTCATCGTCTTTCCTCTCTCTCCATCTCCATTTTCTCTTTCTCTCTCTCCTTCGTCTTTCCTCGTGTACTGAGCCACCTGTCACACTCCCCTACTTGCCAAATGGCGTCCGTATTTTGCTCCGTAATACAACGCCAAACTAGAAACCATCCGTCTATCTCGCCGCCTTCAACGTGCGCAAATTCAGGTTTAATGAATTTCTGTGTCACACGGGTTCGAGGATTCATTAAGAATAGCAACTGATTAAATTGCGCCGAAATAAACGTTGCGTTGTTTTTCTTTTACTGGAGGGTAGAAACTGTTTTTTGTTTTATCAGATAAACGACATATGTATTTACTAATTTTTATCGAGTTTTTGTGACATTCGGCGGATAATTTCGAAAATGAAATTTCGAATTAGCGTAAAATATGGATATAAAATTTAATTTCCCTTTAGAGTTAATTATTTAATAAATAGATGGAGCATAAAATACATCTATGTGAATGTTTAGAATTACCTTAGTAACGCTTTTATTTACGCTGCACCTCATAATCGCTGCAACTTTTTGAGATCCTAAAAATAAATTTCCAAAACGAGTTTTCGGTCCATTAATTGGGAACAGCTGGACCATTTACAAATGCTCTATATTCTGAGCGTTTTTTAACCCCACTTCTGTCAAACCCACAGAAGTATTTGAGCGCTCGCACACGGCTTTATATTTATAAACGTCTGCTTCAATCTCGCGAACGAAACCTCGCTCCGATTCGCACGTTAACGCTACTTCATCTCGATTACAAAAAACCTGCAGTGTCTCGGCGCCAAAATTAAACATCCCTTCGCACCTTTCTCTTAACCATGTTCCTTCCCTCTAATGGACGTCCATTTCCTTATCAGCAGCCACAACCTCTTTCCTCCCCATACTTTCCAATATACCTTCCATCCATTCAGAAACACCTTTCTAATTTCTCCGACGTCGCCTTTGTTTATTACGGCGCATCTATAACAATTCAGCCGATAAACTGCGTGTTGCGCGAGACTTGATGTTTATTTTTGGGACGTGAGATTTTTTTGGATGTCCAAGTGGCAACATGGCGGGGAGAGAACAAACAAAAAACTAACGATAATGAATATGGGAGGAAGGACGGACGGAATGGGAGAAACGCTACTCGCAGGATGAGGGAGAATGGAGGTGGGGGATCTCATGAAAAAAAAAGAAAAACGCGAAGCGAAAGGTATATAGAGAAGTGGGTGTGGTAGTGAGGGAGGAGGCGGCGTACAGCTGCCACGAATGAGTGGCAGGGGGCGCGTGCTCAGCAGGGCGGCAGTTATGAGAGAGCGATGGAGCGGATAGGGTTGACGTATGGTTAGGGCGGGCATTGTTGCACATATTCACCCTCCTTTCCTCTACCCGTTCTGTTCCGCAGCACTCCATTCTCCCAATACTATCTCCCATCCCTCTCTCTCTGTCTCTCACCCCTCTCTCTCTCTCTCTGCCTCTCACCCCTCTTTCTCTCTGTCTCCCACCTCTCTCGTCTCATCCCTCTCCCAGGTCTTCCCTTGTCGTGCTCGATTCCCGTCAATCGCTAAAAGAAAAAAAAGACGTTCGGCACAAGTGAGCAGTGGACCTCGCCGTAATAGAGTCACGTCGTCCGTCGCCGTAATGAGGTAGGTGGACGAGGGACGGGTGGAGTAGGAGGAAAGAAGGGGAGGGAAGGAGGCCTAGGGCCTCCGCACGACGCGGCCACGTGATGGATCAGCGAAATTTGGGGAGATGGAAAATCTGAAGGTAAGGATTTTCGCCGGAGGGAACTTTTCGCCAATTTGTCGGTCATTTTTTTTTACCGGGAAGCTTATCGAATATCGACGCGATGACGGATACGGAGAGTATGTAAGGGAATTTTGGGAGGTTAAAGAAATTGCGAGCGAGGACGGATTGGGGCGGGGAATAAAAAGTTGCCCGTCAAATTATGGTTCGATCGTATTTTACCGACACATAAACTTTCGTATTCATGGAATAAACGCGGTAAAATTATCCGGCCGTAATTATACCAAAGCTAAAAATATTGTAACAAGGTCAACGTTGACGTTATTGATAAAGCATCGAAAATATTATGATGAAATGGATGCGAAGGAATCATACTCGAATATTCATTGAAAAATTAATGTGTTATCTTCGTCAAGAAATATTTTGATCATTATGTAAAAATAATAAACACGTCTCTCGACTATGCTTCTGAAACATCTGACGCCATATGCGGCTTCAAAGCGAGTCGCAAATCATTTTCTTCTCTCGCGGAAAGTTTTACTAGCATAACAAGAATATATAAACGGGTTCCGACAATTAATTGCTGGCTTAAAACTCCCCCGCCGGTTCTTAAACGAATATAAATGCTTCCTGCCCGGCAAACTCCAGACGATAATTCCCGGTTTAATTGCAGGCGGCATAATAAAACCAACTTTTCTCGCCGCAAGGAGAAAGAAAAAGAACAGAAAAGTCTCGCGTGGTACTGGGCTGGATCAAAAGAAATTTACTTTTTGGTTTTTCGAGTTCTGAAAATTAGGTTTAGCCGAAATATGTGAGATGGCAGCATTACGGCGGTAAACGTAACACGAGGAGAAAATTAGTCTTTGGGATGGAGGGACGACGGGGATAGGGAAGAGAGTGAGGGAGATGTTGAGAGTAGATATTTCAAAGGCGAATGGAAGGAAATATAGGGAGAGGGAGGGGAAGGTATAGTAAGAAAGAGGGGGAGAGGTGGAGGTGGTGAGAAGGATGGAGAGAGAGGAAGGCAGGCAGAGGAAGGGAGAGAGAGGGAGGGAGAGAGAAAGACGGAGAAAGAGAGGGAGGAAAGAAAGTAAGGGAGAGAGAGGGAGGGATAGGGATGGAGAGAGAGGGAGGGAGAGAGGGTGAGAGGGGAGGGAGAGAGGGAGGGAGAGAGGGAGGGAGAGAGGGAGGGAGAGAGAGAGGGAGAAAGATAGAGGGAGAAGATAGAGGGAGATTGAGGGAGGAGATAGAGAGGAGAGATGGATAGAGAGAGGGGAAGAGAGAGAGAGGAGGAGACAGGGGAGAGGGATAGAGAGAGGGGAAGAGAGAGAGGAGGAGGAGAGAGAGCGAGAGAGAGAGTGGGAGAAAGATAGAGGGAGAAAGATATAGGGAGAAAGATAGAGGGAGAAAGATAGAGAGAGATTGAGGGAGGAGATAGAGGGAGGGAGGCAGAGAGAGGGGGGTATAGGGAGAGAGAGACAGAAATGAACTGGACCGTAGTATGGGCTGCACGGTTAACGTCGGCGAAAATAAGAAAAGAAGGAAATTAACGAGGTTCGTGCATGTGCGCGCGGGGCTCTACTAATGCGCTACTTCGGTTAACTGTCGTAGCCAAAAAATAGTGACGCACCGCGCTAATGGGCTTTTGCCTTCCTACAACTTTCCAAAGCCTGTACAACGACTCACTGCTAGCTATTCAACCTTAAGCTCCACAGAGTCCACACACAAAAATTACTCAAACGCCTGGAGGTAATACATTTGGAGACGAAATAACACCTATTCCTCCTTAAGTTTGCCTATTGCTCCCTCTTTCTCCCCTTCTCTGTCTTTCGGTCTCCATTGGTTTTCAACTCTCTATCTCACCGCCCACTCTTGATATTACCATCTATCTCTCACCCCATCTATCTCCTCTTTATATATTAGCACATATATTTCTTCATATCTCCATCTCTCCCTTTCATTTATCTCTCCCCTCCATACTACCTCTTCCCTCTCACCCCCCATCTCTCCCTTACCCTGCCCCTTCCTTGCTCTTTCTCCTTCCTCAATCCCTCCTCTTCACCTGCAGTCCGACAGTGCCTCCTTCCTTTTTATACCCACCCATTTTAAAATTTCATCCTCACGATTTTCCCCTTCTTTCCGAGCAGGCTTAAACGGGCCTTTGCGTTTAATTCATCCCATTTGGCCATGCCGTCCACCGCTCCGTCTGATGAAGATCACCCGCAATCGTCGTCGTCAAAAGGCGAATGAAAAGGAGAGAGGGAAAGAGAAAGAGAGAGGTTCGGGATCCGCTGAGCGAGGAGGGACCGGCCTTGCTTCGACCAACGAAAATTGGGACGCGAGGAACGAGATGAAGATTCCGGAGAGGATCGGAGGAAGGGACGGCGTCCGTGCCGGCGGCGGCGATCTCGACCACGCAGAGAGAGGGAGAGAGAGAGAAAGAGAGAGAAAGAGGAGGATATGGAGTGAGTTCGGGGGAGGAATAAAAGACGATTCGCTCGTCCCTTTACTTTGTAACCACGTCATTTTTCTTTTTTCCTTCCCGTTGCGTAGCTTTTAAGACTCCCCGCCACCTCGCGAATTTTTTTTTTATCGCCGAAGTTTTTAGGTTCGAGGTCAGACTACTTTAAGGTTTGCCGAAATGTACGCTATAAAAATGAAAGGAAAGATCTAACGTGCTTGTTTAAGAGACAAAAGGAGAGTGGGGAAAATGAGGGCAAATTGGACCGTGTTAAGTGCTTTGAAGTGATGATTTAACTTAACGATTTGGTTTTTCGTTTGAAATTGCAAAATAAGTAGTTGTAATGCTCATGTTTCTCTACATTTACGAATTAATGAGGATTGCTGGTTGTAATCTACAGTCAGACACCGATTTAGCGCCCCTTTATATTGTGCCACCTCCGCATGCCGCCCATGAATAGTTGTGAACAAAACTTCAATCTTATGATTACATAGAACAAGTTTATACCTCGATTTACCGCCACCAGTGCTTTAGCGCCAATACCAATGGTGGACAAACGGTGGCGCTAAATCGTGGTCTGAGTGTATATCGATGTACATATTTGACTAATTAACAGCTTTGAAACGGCTCCGGGCGGCGGCTCTAACTACTCTAAGCGCACTAACGCTACAGAACACCGAAATATAATTATCTATTCCCGTGAATTGCATTGGAATATTAATAACCGATTCATTTGCATTGGCCGTATGAGCTTTAAACTTAAATCTAACCCAATACAAAATATAGTTTAAGAAGCTTTAGTTTCAGGGGCATTGTTTCATGTTTAAGTCAACAGCAAACCTGCATCCGTTATACGGGTCTGTTATCCACAACCAATCTCTCTGGCAGAGATACTTGCGGTTACTTGACGCGACCGCATCGTGGCGACCATGTTCCTCGTCTCTCACCAGAGGGCGCTCGGAGCCATCGTTCTATCTGGCCGCCAACCGACTAGGAAGATCCTTCGTCCCCACCAAAGCTCCGATCCGCACCCTTCGCCACGATCCCATAATCCCGCCCTCGTTTCCGGTTGTTCAGCCTCCAGAATCCCGCCTCCTCCCCTTTCCCCTCGCCTTCTCCTATCCCAAACCTCCCCTCGTTCTCAAATTCTCATCCACTCTCTTCTTTCCGAAATATCTCCTCTTCTTCCTTCCATCCCTTTCATCCAATCCGTTTCGCATCCTATTTACCAATTCTCCCCTTCTTGCGTCATAACAAGAGCGCCCTACCCCCTACCTTGTCCCATAGCCCGAACGCCTTCCTCATTACTCACTCCGAACATTCTTTCACCTCCCACCGATTCCTCTCGATACTATATATATATATGTATATACCTCACCCCCCCTTTCTCGCGTCTCTCTTTCTTCCATTCTTATCCCGCCCCTATGCTCTTACACCTCTTCCATTCCTATACCTCCTGTCACATATCCCTTCCTCCCACTTATCTTTATCGTCCCCTGACGCCTCGCAAAAACCTGCGTTCTCACTAAAGCCTTCGATCTCTAACCCTTACAAAACTAAATTTATCTTCTCTCTCCTCCTCTCCTCCAGTTTTTCCTCGACACTATTTTTTCATCTCCTATGGCGGTAAGAACCATTTCCGCGGTTATATTTGGGACTTATTTTATTAAATTCCCGAATTCTATCGGTAGGTTTTTCGATGGAAATTTCCATAGACGGTTCCAGAAAAAATTTCGGTTTTCCGATTTTGGACGAGAGGCTGTGAACGCTTGTGTTATGTTTTTCATGGCGACGTCTACGAAACATCGAAAGCTTGATAGAAGAAACATTCCGAGTGGTCCAATCTTTGAACGATATTAATAATCAATACTCGAAAATAAAACACAACAACTGTTTGTTGTCACTGATAAGTTGATCCTGAAAACAGAAAGGTACAGTTTTTCAACTGTTTTAATATGGATTTTCATCAAATTTCTGCTCATTCAGGTAAATACTGTATAAGAATAAATCAAATGGAAAAAATACAAAACATACTGGATTTTGTGTGGTTATATCACCTATCTTCATCTTCGTTTTAGTTGAAGAATTTTTATATAAACTAATCTTTATTAGCATGACTAATCACATCAATTTTTATTTCCGTAACTAATAAAAATATTATGTTTATCACGGTGTGAAACAACCTTAATTTATGGATGGGTGAATGAACGTGGATTACAGATACAGACGTCAGGTAAAGTTGTATTATATTAGGAAAAATTAAATGTCAGAGGAGTAAGTTTTACAAATGCTTTCAAGGATGTTTACAGAGATAGGCAGTAAACGACCAACGAGACTAGCAGTAATTGATGCTTAATGGCATGATACATTCTATTCAAAGATGTTAGAGAACGGCAACAAAGAATATAATAAGAAGTAATGGAATTAGGAGCCTAAAGATCAAAGCAAATATCTCTGAATACCATAAAACTAAATAAATACATAAAGCGGATTACGGAAAACGCCTTTTAACTTAACCAGATATAAGAAACGCAAAACCTCCATTCTTAATGCTCTCGAACTAAAATAAAGATTTATTGGTAAACATGGTTTAATGATGTTTAAATATAGTGAAAATATTCTGTTACACAATAAACTACGCGCAAATTTTAGAATTTGGTTTTATATCTAACGAATGCGAAGGAAAATGTAGAGACGATATGCTACAACATGCAATTAGACCCTGCATCTCACAATCATAACGTAGTTGTTTTCGAGTTCCAAATTACTTGCGAATAAACTATTGAAATGAAGAAAGATTTAGGCTTAAAAATCAAAATCGTTATTAAACTTTTAGTCTATGCAAGGTAGTTAAAATATTAATTCCATTTGCAACATAAAATTTTTCGTTTCTTTCCTAGTCTGCAATTCACCCTTCGTCACATTACGAACTTTCGCAGCGGAATTAATTCATTTCGATCCTCAATTTCTCTCCATTCCAAACCCCATCATCCTAATCACTCTACGGCCGTTTCCATTTGCGGACATTAGAAAGGGGAACCGGACATGGCGGAGATAAATTCGGACGGTATCAATTACACCGATGTACAGAAAGAATTTTATCCTCGTTACGACCTTGAAAATGAACCTTTTCCATCATCTCATCCCTCAACTCTCCCTCTCCTTCACATCTCTCCAGTCCATCCCACCAAATTTTCGGAGAGGGTAACCTTGCTTCCAACGGTCCTTTATCGCGAAACCTTTTATCCCCCCATTCTCCGTCCGTATTCCTCCGCCTTCCATTCCTCGTCTCTAAGTGTCCTCTCCGGAATGGAAAAGAAGTGGGGAGAATGAGTTAGAAGGGAACGGAAGGTGTGGGAAGCATCAGGAGGAGAAGTTATAAGGAGGAGGTATATGGGAGGAGATGGGGAGGAGATGGGGAGGGGGAAATGGTGCGCCTGAAGGGAAATAATGTCGTGAGAGGTGAGAGCGAACCGGGAAACGAGGAACGTGGGGTTTGAGGAAAATCGTCCAGGATATGGAAAAATATAATGGAAAAGAAAAAGAGGGATGGAGGGAGGAAAATGAAGAGTGAGGCAGGAAGAAGGAATAGGGGGAGGCGAATGAATGAGCATGGGATATGCAGGCGGACAAGGGACAGGGTCAGTGAAGATGAAGACAGCAAGGTCGAGAGAGAAAAAAGTAGAAAGAAAGGAAGATGCGAACAAAGGAATGGTGGAAGACACGAATAAAACAACCAAGGAAAAATATTTAAACTGAGATATTAACTAGAAATTGCAGCTTAAGAGGACGCGAGAGAAGGTTGGGTAAACGTGAAGCTGGAAACTAAATTAATAATAGAAAAGCTGAGTAAAGACAGCAACGAATAAAGAAGGATAAGCGATGAGGAATGTAAATGTTTTTGGAGAAACTGTGTTAAAAAATAAAAAAACAATGGAGAGTGAAGTAATGGGAAAAAACGGCGAAAAAGGGTATTGATAGGATGATATGGAAAATGGAAATGTTTGAGAGAAAGATATTACTACGAAAATAAAGAAAATAGCGGCGAGAGAGGAGACGAACGGAAAGAGAAGAGTGTGAGAGGATGAGAGAGAGAAAACCGGTTGACTAAGAGCGTAGGTTGAAAGATTAGAGAGGGCGAAGGAGGATATATGATCGGTGGGAGCGAGCATGATGAATAGGGATAGGATTGGAGTGGGTGAGAGAAAATGAAGGAGGGAGATAGTGGAATTGGAGAAAGGGACAGGGAGAGTAATAAATGGTGGAATGGCAAAGGTTTTAAAGATTTTGTGACAGGTAACACTGAAAGCAACGTTTAAACGCCAAGATGATTGTTAGAGATAGAGAAGATTCTTTTTATGGAAAATGATGTATAAATTATGGCTAGAGGTTAAATAAGAAAGTTTCAAAAGGTTTCCGAAGTTTATATGCCTGCTGCAAATATAGTCGGTAAAATTTATAAATATCGTTTTTCATTATTAATGGTGAACGCTGTTATGAAAATCGTTATTAATATTTGACCATGACTACATGTCATAAGATTTATAAATTGCCGCAGTGAAACTAGATATACTTCATTTAAGAGATGTCAATTTTTATGTTTGGAAGAATACTGGTGAATGCCAATTTGTAAAATAAAAAGCAAGATTTATTTCACTTTGTGGATAGAATATCACATAAAAGTGCGAATAAAATAAAGGGAAACGTGAAGTTTACCTTTTCAGGAACAAACAATGTTTTCAAAAGGTGAGGAAACGCGGGTCAAGGAGACGCCTGGGAAAGGTGATCTATCAGGAAGGGCAAAGGGAAAGGCGAAGAAAGGACTGCTGCTGCGTAGGTGGCGGCAAAGGAATAAGAGAAAAGAACTTTAGGATTCCATTAGAACAAAGACACAGTAGAATGGAAAATAATGAAATTTCTCCAAAATTACATCTCTTTGAAGAAATCTACAAGGGTAAAATAACCATTTAACCATTATTTATACACGTTCAAAAATGCGAATTTCCTGAACAGTGTGCTATAAAAGAAGCAGATAGCTAGCTCTCCTTCATTATTTTACTTTAAGCTCGTCGTGAGATGATTGAGGTTCACATGCATTACAGAATTACAGTCACTTACTTAGGAGAAATCAGTATATAGAATTAGACGAAAAACATAAGCAAAATATTACGGAATGATCGAATTATACTAGTCTAAAAAGACTAAATTGTCTAAAAATTGCTAAGAAATCCTGCTGCAGAAAGATTTCCCGGACGAATTGCGTAAACGGAAATCGCGCAATATGATTGCCGCTATTAGGAACAAAGTCTCATCAAGTTTCACCTTAAAGTAGACGGTTGAAGCGGCGTGCGACTTTCAGGCCTCCCGAATAGAGAGAACGCGAGAATAGGATGGGGAATACGTGATGTGCGAGAGCATTCGCGGACGCGCGCGTAGGCGCGTTTAAAAATAGAGAGAAGATGAACGAGCGCTTAGAAGCATTCTGCTCAAAGGGAGATATCGCGCTGTCCCGAGGGGGCGACTCATCTTACGGAGAGGACAAGGATAATGAGCCGATTAATGTAAGAATTTCTGTCGAAACTAGTGTTGCGACGGGGCAGTTATAAAAATTAAAGGTGTCGAGGAAACTATACGGGAAGGCGCTAAAGGTTTTCGTGAATGGGGGAACTAGTCAGGCTAAAAAGGACGGTAATGGTATGCAGGGCGGAGAGATTGAGAGAGAGAGAGAAATATCTCTTCTGTTTTTGCCGTTTCCGGAGTCATGACACGGGATTGAGAGGCTTCACATAAGTGTAAGAGTGAGAGAGAGAGAGAGAGAGGCGAGGGTAGGAAAAAATCTCACAAGTTTGGTAAGGACTTAACGCGGAGTTTAATCAACCGTCCCTCACTTTTATTTTTACTCTCATTCTCCTCCCGATGGAGGAGGAAAAAAGGTTAAGGGTTTGCGGGAGTTTTTGGTCTTGAAAATATGTCGAGGGGAGAATGAGGAGGAAATAGTGTGGTATGGAATAGGACGAGGAGGAGTTTCATGACGTCGCCTTCTTTTATCCCCCTACGAGACACTCCGCACTCATTAGCGCAAGGACAAGAGTCGTGAGAGCCGACCAAGTCTCATCCATCCTCCCACCTCTTCGTTTGCTTGTATTCAACGGCGACCACACTTTGGTCCGTGCATCACGCCTACTTCTCTCTGCCTGCCCCCCGAGAGTTTCCTACCCATTCCCGGCTCCAAGCCCTTTCTCGTTTTTCTTCTTCTTCCCCACCCCGCACACACCCCTCAACCTTCATACATCTTTCAATAGCGCTCTATCCTCTCTCTCTCACACGTCACACATATAACTTCCTCCTCCAACCGCGCTGGAATTTACTGTTTCTCGGTCGTCTGGAGAACTTGATTCCAACTCCGCCCCAAATATTAAGCCCCTTCTAAAGCTCTAAAAAGGGAGGGATCCGTTTTCTTATTTTTGATCCTCCTTCTTCGAGCTCCGCTGCATTTCTTGACTTACATAAGAGACGCGTAGAAAAAGTAGAGTGGAATTGTGAATGGGCGATTTTAAAAATAAAAAGGACGACGGAAGTGAGGAAGTTCTTCAAGATTAACCACGAATAGTAGTGGAAAAAAGTGTAGCGTTGGAGTTAAAGAGGGACGTTTTTTGAGGTGTATAAAACGAGGATTTCGCGAGGGACCGAAGTTTGAATTAAAATTGAGGATTTTAAGAGGGAAACGCTTGGAACGAAATTTTTTAAAGATGATTCGGTCGGTATCGTTAACTTTTAGCTTTACAGCGTTAATCTAAACAGTCCGCAGGTGAGGCTAGTTAATGCATGAGTCTTGTATATTACTACAGGAGCTCCACAACGCCCATGCGCAGGGTATTACATTTTGCCGAATCTAGGTCAGACTCAAACAACTAGGTGCGAACTATACTCGTATGTTTTGAGGGATCAGAGCTACACCCCGCGGGAGGGATAAATTACGCCTATCTGAGACTTGGAGAGAAAATGTGCGCGGAATTACACTCGCAAAACTTTTATCAAAAATAAGACAAACAAATAATAAAAATACATCGGCAACCGTATTTCCACTTTCATCGCTTGGTTTCTTTATGCCGGATACGACGCGCGAAAATGAATTATTGATGATCAACAACGTGCCATGCCGTCTGTATTCAAAGTTTGGCGCATTGAATCGATCAGCTTCTCCTCTTCGTTTCCAGGTCAGCAATTTGTTGATCCTTCAACAACTATAAAATCATCTCGTTCCGAGGAAATCCAATTTTATAAATTGATAAATTTAAATAACATTTTAAATAGAATTGTTTTATGTTTCGAACAAATTTCATGTATTGTTTGACCTATTTACGTCGTAGCGACTTATCTTTTTACCCAGTTGAGGAGGATAATAAAGAACTAGATCCAATTGCCAGTCGAGCAATCTTTTATTTTATTTGCCATATTTTATAGAAAGATAAAGAATTGTTTTCATTCAAATGGTTATTTTCAATAGGTTTTATTGTATTGAAATTATAAAATTGTCCTACATGGTGTTTTTATAAGAGAGATTTAGGGAAAACTTAGCCACAAACCAGTCGAGAGATCTACCCGCCATAAATATAAAGTAAATTTGAAAAATAAATATTAACCGCTATATAAATAACACGAATACATTATTTAAAGTCAAGATACGATTCTTCTCTAATAATTCCCAAAAGCTCGCATAACCAGTCCAATGTCAAAAACAAACATGTCACCGACTTGAAACGTCTTTCACGCCGAGGACCACGAATTTTCGAGGCCAAATTTAGGAAGGAACGAATACAATTTCCTTAATAGCGTGGAGGAGAAAAAACGAACGAATGATTCAACTACCGCGACAGCGGGTCAAATTTTTGACAACGCCACTTCAACTGGACGGCGGTGAATTGGAAGAGTAGATCTATGCTAATATTTACAGATTATTCAAACAATTAGGCAATGCAAACCTCGGATAAGAACAATTTGTGCCCCTTGGTCGTGTGTGAGGGTCGTGCGGTAGGGTGGGGGGGGGGGAGGGTAGTACGAGAGAATTGCGGAGAGAACTTAAAAGGAGTGGAGGAGAGCGACCGACCGGCCAAGTGGGCGGGTCGTTGGGATGGAGAAAATGTGTGCGACGCCACGTGTGAATGGAATCATGGGGGAAGAACGGTACGATAGGACGGAGAAGGGCAGGAGTGTGAGAGAAAGGATGGAGGAGGGAGGGAAAAGGGAGTAAGGCTGTGCAGGTAAAAGGTGAAGGAGGAAAAGTGCTGCGGTGGCGGCAGTTTGAGGGAATTTTCCAGTTTTAGCGGCGGTATCCAATCTTCTCTTTCAACGTGAAGGGCTTGGAAGCGAAAAAGGAAACGAGTAAATTAAAACACATTCCGAGGTTCCATGGCTGGAGGCGTTTTCGAAGAACGCGCCCGTTAAATGAAAAATTTACAAATCGTAATGAATCTACGCTTTCCTGCAAATGAATGGGGCGTTGAACGGAATAAAACCTCCCCGTACCATTTCGCTCGAAGCGACTGTATCGTTTTCAAACAGTAACGACGCATCGAATCGGGTAATTATCAACGGTGCAGTATTTTTACTAATCTCAGGAAAGAAGTAAACAATATTTTTTATAGAAAGTCTATAAATATTCCTAGTAATGTTAAAAAATTATTTAAACAAATGTTTGTCGAAATAGCCCTACAGATTTCTATCCATTTAGTGTACATAATGTTTTCTCGCCAAAACGAGAACATTGATAAAATTTAATATTAGGTGTGATAATGCAATAAATTCAGAATTTATCATTTGCCAAAAATATGTCGAAATATTTTTCTTCAAAATTAGCCAATCATAACGCAGATGTAACTATTATGTCCTAAGACTGTTTTGTATTATGCGATTTATTTCTTGATCAAGTTAAACTGCCCTTTCCAGTAGCAACTGCACGCGTTTTAATTGAGAAAATTATATATAAAACATTAATAAAACTGTTGCAAAATACAATACAAAAATACAATATTAATCATATTTTTTAAATTGAATCAATTAGTTCATAAGTTTCAAAATTAAACTTCTATAAGTTTCATGGCTTGTAACTGAGAAAGATTTTTGAGAATAACTAAATGAATTACAAAATACAAAGAAATATAAATACATATCGTCATTAATTAATTAAACAAAGTATAGGAAATATTGCAAAAGATTATTAGAATAATGTCCGACCACACTGACATAAAATGGCTCAAGATGTCATCTCTTTCTATTCCCTTCAAGTTCCTGGATTTTCAAAACGTTCCTGGAATGGGAATCCCTTTCAACTGCTTCCGGGTAACAATGTTCCAAGAAACAAACGAAATACTGAGAAACACCATTTTATCCTTATCCTCATAAGCCCGTAGTTTCCAAATATCACGCAAACTTAACAAAAAGCTAGGACTATCGGAGTCAACAATTTGATAGAATAGTACATCCACCCTTTTAACTCCCCAGCCGTCTGTATATATATATATATATATATATATACTTATATATATACTTAAATATACATACATACCTATAGCACTACAACTGACTACGTAAGCGAGGCGAGGAAGAAAATTTTAGAGACGCAACAAAAAAAGTCGGTTCCGTCGCCATAAATCCATCGAACCCCTTAGTTTAAATCTTCCATCCACTCTTCTCAAAAACCGTCCCAAAACACTCCCGGATCGAAATCTCCGGAGCAATTCCGAAGGGGGCCGAAGGAAAAAAGTTACCTTTATTTGACCCCCACCCCTTTCCCCAGAATTTTTTTGTGGACGGAATGGTGTGCGGAGGCGTAACGCAATGCGAAGGTGGCGGAAATGTGGCAGAATAGAGGGAGAGAGAGAGAGAAAAAGGTAGGAGGTGAGAGAGAGAGAGTGGAGGTAACGTTCAGGTGGAGATGGAGGATAGAGAGAGAGAGAAAAGTGAGGCCGTATTCTTGCGTGGTGTATCGCGAAGCGGACGAAATTGGATTCCGGGTAAGAAACTTAGAGCCTCCCGCCATATTCTCCTACCGAGCCAACGTCATTTGGGGAAGTTCCCGCAAAGGGAGAGCCATCCGAGAGGATTACTAGGGCGACGGAGAAGGGGAAGGAGGATAAGAAGGGGTGGCGGCGTAGAGGGGTTGGAAAAGGTAATGTTCGAATGGGGTTTGGCGAGGAAGGGTGAGGGTTTGAAGGACGGAGATAAAAATATAGGAGTCGCGGTGTCGGTACAAAGATTCCTTGTGGAGCGGAATTGGGTTGGAGGTACATTCAAACCCCGATTTAGCGTCCTCCTTATACAGTGCCACCTCTGCATACCGCCCATGAATAATTTTGAACAGAACTTCCATCTTATGATTACTTAGAGCAAGCATATATCTCGATTTACTGCCACCCCCGCTTTAACGCCAATGTTAGTGACGAACAAACGGTGGCGGTAAATCGGGGTCTGACTGTAGTTCCCTCTCTCGGTGGAGCTCCCGTGTGCCCGGCGCACGGCGTTTTTTAAGGGGCAAAATGGAACGAGACGGGGCAACGTCCTGGGAAAGCGACTTAAACGAAGGCACGCATCTGCACTCGGTAAACTCCATTGCGTTCCGGTAGCGCGCGACAAAAATGAACGCCTCGAAAAAAATAGGAAGAAGTGAAATGTTAAAGAAGCGGTGCGAGAGAGGGAGGAGAGCGCAACAGATTCTGAGAAAATGAGTGAAATTTACAAGGAAATGAAAAAGAATAAAAGCTTAGTCTTATTTTTTTTAGTAATAAGAGCTCCTTGGAAAGAAAGATATAAATTCTCAGATTAGACTTTTTTACGAAGAAAAGACAGCGTTGCTTCTCTTAAACGAAATAACTTTTTGAATTAATTTTCGTCGAATAATTTACGGTAATGGCAAAAAATAATATTTTCACCTATTTAATAGATTTTTAAAAGTGATTGTGTATTACACTATTATTATAATTGTTTTCATATATCGTATGTACATATACACCAACTTCAAAATGCGTGAAATGACGATTATTAATGAAGAAAGTCATCTGAAATAAACTAATTCATCATTAGATTATTTTATTTTGCGTCGATTTTTGCATTTATTAATAATTAATTTAACGTAAAGTATATTCTATTATTTAATGCTTCTTTCTGGCAATTTTTATTATTAAAATAAATTATAGTAATTTTTATAAACGAAAACTGGTAAAATTTAGTTCAAAATGCAGATCATATTTCATTAAAAATAATGTTTAGGTAAAAGAAGTAACTAGCAAGCCGTTTAAATATGTACAAATCATTTGTTTAAAAATTAACCCAAAATATTTAAATTAGTAAAAATTATATCAAGCTTTTCGTGGTACCTGCTTCAAATCGCCTTTGATAGTGATACCAATTTACAACTAATGCTCTCACAAAACTAAGAAATTCTTAGAAAAAATAGATAGACATAACTGAAATGAATGTTTATGTAAAAAATACTGGGTTAAAATTATAATCCCAATAGTGTCTGTTATTCTTCATAAGTACTATTGTCAGTTTTTGATATATCGCGTATAAAGTTGGTAGTTTTTAAAATTTGACCTGCAACATTGCAACTGCTGCATTTTCGCAATTTTTATCACTAAAATTTTCCTTTGTCTTTTTAAAATTAGCTGTAAGACATTCGGTAATACGGTATTAAACGAAAAAATACCAGCAAAATACCATCATTACTTGAAAATTTTAAAAAATTTCATAAAAAACGCGCATTTTTTCGCCATATAATTGTGTGCAATAGCAGACGGATTAGAACTCGGGCGGGATTAAGTTCCAGTTTGATAAAAATTCATTCAGCCACCATAAGAGGCTGGAATCGTTCTCAAAGCGAGAAAAATAGTTTAATCGCACAGATCGGCAAATTTATGACGCCAGACGTTATCAGTATGAATCACAGAACCGATCCCGATCCGAAGGAGGTTTTCATGGCCTTATGGGTACCGTTAATCAGAGAAACCAAAGCGCTGCGTGGAATCGGAGAGGTCAATCCTGAAATCAGACTCCAAGTGAGAGTCAGAGAGAGTGAAAGAGAGACAAAAGGAGAAGAGAAAGAGGGTGGCGGCCAAATCTATTCGTAGGTCATAGAAAAAAACCGCGTATCCGCATAGCAGGTGAAAGGTGGAAGTGGTGCAGTGCGCCATTCACATAAAAACCCTTACCTTAATGCGTGAATCGTGAGTTAGACTAGCTATGATTACGGTAGAGGGATTTTTTTGCGGGATATATCGGAGGTCCTATGAAATACGAAAAGAAACAAAAACATAGACTCGATAAAATAGAATTGCTGAGATGGAACGCGAATGAATATGCATCCCTGTTCAAACCGTGGCCGTTTAACGCCGAAAACCAGCGGAATTCTGAGAAAAAAGGATTATTTTTTTGTTTTTCGGTGAATAATTCCTCTCTTGAGAGGCAATTAAAACCCCTTTCATACGCTTCAACAGCTCGGGAATTTCTTCGGCATAGTTACTACTATAATCCTGCCCCTGTAGTGATATGGTAACATTTAATATTTTCCTGAAATAAAACTAGATAAATTCAAATTACAATAGTAATTGAATAATTGATATTAATTGAGAATTAATACTCGAATTACCCATTACAGCAAAAGAATCGTCAGAGGCAATTAATAAGAAATATGTGTATAAGAGTAGTTGATAATATAAGAAATGGCGGACAAACATTTCGGCACGAGGGCAGCGTAGCTCACTTCCGCACACATCGCGAGCAACATGAAAGAGAAAATACAGTTTAAAAATAATTTAAGGACACTAAATGGTTAAGTTGGGGTCAGTATGAGCTGATATGTTATAAGTTAACTATTACGAAGCCCTCATTACCACTGCGGGAGGTTTAGAGCAACTTTAGAGATTATATACGTGAACATTGACAATTAACATCAAAACTAATTCCAGAATAAGCACGTAAGTATAAAAAAATTGAAGAATGAAGTACTTATCTTAGGTGTCTCTCATAACCACAAAACGGTTTAAAAAACCCAGATGCGTATTTAGACATTGCAGCCGAAATGCGCACCTGCTTTTAATAGTATGCTATGTGATACTAAGCCAAGCATTTTATTCTTCAGTTTTTGACACTTAAGTTCTTATTCTGGAATTTATTTTCAGTCAAAAGAAGAGCTCGATTATTCTCGATAATCAAAACGAACAAATTTGATTATGAACAGAGAAATAGGTCAAATTTAATTGTTTCTATAGAAGATTTCTCTAAAAACAATATTTCTAATCGTTCTTGTCCATGCGGTATGTCTATACTAAAATGATCAAAACCATTTACTCTGGACAACGCCACATACAAATTTCCTTGAGAAAATATTTGCTGCGTTTAAGAAGAGCCCAATTTTGCTCGGTATCTAACCCTGTGATAGTTTTATCGTTAATTCAGAAACTGGTATTACTGGAAATTATCTTCTTGTCAAATCGAATAGCAAACAAACGTCTGACTGTAGCAACGTCGTACCACTGCCCCTATGTGTATGTGGAGCCACTATGAGCCGTGTTCCATTACACAGTTCCATATTTGAAGTGAGATTTCTAAATAGGATTATTTGAGCTTTTAAAGTTATCCCATGTGGACGTAGACCAGATAGATTTAAACTGATGTGAATCTTCAATATCTTTTACACCTCCTATCAATAAATTTGTCCAATAATGGAGTATTTATCATATCAAGTTCTTCACTTCTGAGTGTTAGTATGGCGTGCTTCATGGCATACCTCGGTTAAAGGAAAATATTCAAGATTTGATGCAGTGAATAAATGGTATTGTCACAATCAATATAGTTCAAGATATAGGCCCTTGCTAATCGTAAATTCAAAATAGAAGCACAAATAGAAAAATTCATTGTAGATATTTAACGAAGATTAGAAAATTAATATTGGTTGTACCGTTATCATTATGCTTTGATGATATAAAACGTTAATAAAATTCATTTCTTATTTGTTGCAATGCAAACAAAACGAAAACGAGACTGTGTGCAGAAACTTAAAACTAAATTACGATATTTCTCATATAATTGCATTAGCCTCGCAAATGCGATGACAGTGTGTTGTCATGATAGTAAAAATTTCTCATTGCTAAAAACGCAAAAAGGTCTTTTTTTCGAATTCCAAATAAATTTTTGTGCTGATTTGGAACGGGTTCAAATTCTCTTTGCAATAAAAATAAACTTAATTCTCTTATCAGTATGTTTATGGGTAAGTATCGAGTTCGTATGATAGAATGATTTATCTTTTATCAGGATAGAGAAGTAAAGATCGAATATTGTTTTAATAATTTCCAAATTTCTTTCTATCCACATTATATCTTTTAATTATTAAAGTCGCAGTAGGTCGGAGGTGGCCCGTGGGCCGTAGTTTGGCCACCAACAACATCAGAGATCAAGCCAAATCTAAATATATCACGACGAAAAAGCTTCAATCACAGAGCGCCGTAATGATAGACATCCCGCATAACACATTGCTGCGCGGGTGGCTGACATTTAGGGGCCCTCACGTTCCACAAAACGATTCAATACATAAAGGACCGGAATAACATGCAGGATAACAACAAAAAATTCTTAACACGTTCTCAGGAGGAAAAGGAAGGAATTGTGTTATTGTATAATTACGATATATACTATATAAAATTTCAAAATTTATATAATAAATAAAAGAGGAAGATTATGACTTGAAAATTTTGCTATATTGTTACTAAAGAAGAGAAAATATAGCAACGGTGTAACATAAGAGTGTGTTACAAATACAAAACCAAGCAAATTTTCTACTTTTAATTATATTTCACGTTGAATGTTTAGCTAATTTATACTTAATAACCATCTGTTAGTGTTTTCGTCTAGGAGAGTTTATTTACAGAAACTTTTTTGCTGAAAGTAATTATATCGGTTATGGTCGAATACGCTATGATTCAAGAGAAAAATTCTACTCCCTTAAAATGAATAACTTTGTGGTTACAAGAGAAAAAAGGAAAAACAAGCTGCAACACAAGAGAAAGGCGAATTTTTTATAACAGTGGTTGTGTAAATAATGAAATGATTTGCATTCTATTTTTTCTCTTGATTCAATCAAGTGTTATGCATGTTTTAATCAGTTAACAAAATTGTAAGTTCATGCAGTTATTTGAATGAATCAAATTCGTAGATCACAGTGTGTACATTTGCGTTACATTCTTCGACAGATGATAGGAATGGAAATTCACTCGACGCTTTCACATGAATCAAAGTTGTTGGTCGTGAGAGAAATTAAAATGATCAGGGGAACCTCTAGGTTTTAACAATGTAGTAAGACTTAAAGACAAATAAACTAGCATCAGTGTATAGTATCATATCATTAGTAAATTTTGCGAAAGACATTGTAAAAAACCTATAGCATCATTGATTTCGGGAAAGAAGAACCTATATGATTACATGCCAAATAATACGGATCACTTCCGGGCAAGTCATCAGATCGGGGACAGGAGATATTTCCCAGAAGGGATAATCTTCCGAAAGGAGAGAATTTCCGTTCGAGGGAGAGATAGCGGAAGCGATGATAGAGATAAACATGTCCGTCCGATGCCTCGAGGTTTTATCACAGGAGGCCGTGAGATGGTGTCGCTGTCAAGCAGGCGGTGGACAACAGAGAGGCCGAGCCATTTCTGCCAAACAGCCCCTTTGGGAATGCTGAAAAGTCACCCTTAGGATTTCGAAAGCCTTGCCCGTATTTCATCTTCCCTCCGCAGTGACGGCGACATTAATGCTTTTCATCTTCCACCGGATTGCACGCACACACACTTACCATCCCCCGTTCCGCACCACTCAGATGGCGGAAAGAGGAGAAGGACCGAGGGAACGGACGATGAGGCGGACAACAACTGGAGACGCTTCGGGGAGAAACCAAAAATGCTTTTGGAGAGAAATTCCCCTTCAAAAGATGTTTGTGTGCGTACACGAACGAGGCAAAAAATAAAAGCTGAATTTCCTGCGTGTATGTGTGTGTGTACGCCTCTGTGTCTGTTCGTGCGTGTGAGAAATAATGGATGGATGAGATGAATGGAAGTGGATCTTTCAAAACAACTCCGGAATGGAGAGGTTTGGAGGAAGAGGATATAGAGAGAAAAAATAGTGCATGAACTACAAAGAAACATGAATGACCATGTGTCACACAAATATTTTGACATTTGCTGGTTGCTTTGAGTTCCGATTCTCTAAAATTACGACCGATTTTGATACTTTATATTACTCTGATACGCAGAGTTTTCATAACTGTTCATCAGTACATATATGGCCCGCTAAAAGTATCATTTAAACTTTTTTAAATTCTTTTGGCTAAGCTAAATGTTCAATGTAAATAATTAATTGTGGTACGTAAATGACGTAAACAGACAAAAAACGTTTTTGATTTTAGAATGCACGACGAGCAAAGAGGAATGTTAGTTATTTAGGCGAAATTATCGATTTATATTTCAAATTCCGGTTGTACCTTCAAGAAATTCGAACATAAAAGAATACATTATTTAACATAGAGAAAAAACAAAACACATCCATTTTCAAAAGAAAAGAGAACAAAATGATGGACGACTCATAGGTCAATTTGGTGGAAGGGGTTCCGGATAAAAAGAAGCAATTAATTGGACAAATGTGAGCAATCAAAAACAAATCCTTGGAAGCGAATGATCCCGTCTTTTCCGCAACATTCGGACGCGGGGAGAAAGACGAGCGAAGGAGTGAACTCAGGTACACCAGAGAGCAGGAACATAAAACGAGCAAAAAGAAGAATAAGTAGAGTGAAAGGTAGCAGCGGAATGAGTGAGTGAGAGAGAGCGGAAATTCGGATTCAGGGAGTATAAAATACATGGAGTGCCAAATGAGAAAGAGGGGTTAGGAGGAGGGGCGAGGCAAAGGGGAAAGAGATGAGAAAGGGCCCCGAGGGAATAACTGGAGCGATGAAGCAGTTTCAAATGAAAGGATGGTTGTTGACAAAGAGAAAAAATAAAACGGTAGTCGTAAAAGAGAGGTGTAGAATAATGAAGTATTCTTACTTTTCGGCGATATAAATGCCATTTTAAGATAATAAAATATTGATTTAGAGACAGAGGAGTATTGGGAACAAAGCCCAAGAGCATGGCTCCACTAATTTACCTCAAACAAGGAGGCATTTTGTATTGAAACTACCTCTGCTGCTAGAGATTATTTACATTTTATATTTCTGATCATATATCTTACGTGTCGCTTGAAATTAAAAAAATTTAATCCCAAATATTTGACATGCTGCAAAATAAAAACAGCCTTTTATTTGTTTGTAAAAGTAGCATGATACTTACTTTATTTGAATTATATATTTTTAATTATCCGGTCCTTGCTCGTTATAATAACTTATTTATTTATATTCTTATAACTTCTTAAGTATAAGTATTTTATAAGGACCGATAAATCATTCTGAACACAAAAAAGGCAATTTCATACTTCTTTTATATCTGTGTGTTTTATACTGCTAAACTTTGCTCTCAAAATGTAGCATAAGTTTTAATCTTCGTGATATAAATGAAAACTAGCAAAGTGCTAAACAAAGTGAACATTCACCGATATGGGCCTAATATTTTTGCAGATAAGATTAAAAAGTTTTTAATGTAACACATGGACACTTAGGCTTATCTTTAAAGTCTCGAATGATATATTGTTCCGTCGAGATGCAAAGAAAAAATAAAGCGATAAGTATACATAGTTTTCGCAACTACATGTATATTCTTTCTCTGGTATAAACTATTTATTGAATCGATATTTAATTTTCAAGGCATATTTATGGAACATTTAAAAGTCAATTCCTGGAAAACTGAAATCTCTAATTCAACACAATCATGCATGTGCGGCATAAAAAGAATAAAGTGCTCCTGAAATTATTTCTTTGGCAGAATACTTTGGAGCACCAGCCGCAAAAAAACTGGTAAAATACTTTAAAAAGTACACGTCCTTGTATAATTTTTTTCCATCTTTTTTCAAAGTTGGAATTTACAACCAAACTTAAGGCATCGCGGGCTACTCAAGCGCTTTAACACCAGAATCGTGGGAGGCGCTCCTGAGTTTTGAAGACACCGCAACCAAACAACCCTTTGGATCAAGATGACGCCTCATCCGGGCAACAGATCTGGGTCACAGAGGAAAACCTTCGGCGTAGCCGCCGAGGCCAAACACTAGGCCACATGAGGTTGGTTGTGGATTCTTTAGACATGGCAACCTCGAACGGGAAGGTCATACTTTTCAGAAAAAAAGAAAGTTTAAAGTAAGCATGTACGTGTTTGGTCGAACGAATGCGAGCTGGAGTGAGAGATTTCGGAAGAGGGAAGGGGAGGAGATATTGTGCGGGGAGAATGGTAAAAGCGTTTCGGTTCGATATGACGGATGAAATAGGAGATGATGATCACAAATTATAGAAAATAGATCGTGCGGAAATATTGATCGGAGTAAAAGGTCTGAAGGATCTTAAGGAGCGGAAATACGCCGGATGTGGAAGGAACTACGTGAGGATAGCGGAAAATGGAGAGAGGACTAGATAAGAGAGTCAAAGAAGGAAGGATAACGCGGAAGATAGATTATGTAGGAAAGGGAGAGAATAAAAGATTCATAAGGAATGAGGCCTCTTTTGCCTCGCGGCACGAAAGAAAATTAGGAATGGCGTTTTGGAAGCGACGAGTATTTGGAGAATGGGAGGCAAAGGGGGTAAGGGAGGTAAGGAGGTAAAAAGAGGAGTGTTCCATGGAGAACGGAAAAAATGGGAGAGAGGACTATAAATTGGGGAGTGAGCAGGTAAAGATGGTTTGTAAGGTGGTAAGGGGAGAGAGATTCAACGAAGGAGTTCGTTTATTAAAATGGAGACGTTCTTAAAGGGATGATGATCCCATGGAGGAAATGATATGCATGGGGTAGAGTTTTAAAGGAGCGGTTGATAAAATAAGACACGCTCTTCTAATTTATGCTGAGGAGTATGTTTCATCGTAACTAAACAGGGGAATAGATTAAATAGGTTAAAAGGCAAAACCGTAATAACAAATTTTCACTGTATATAGCAGGCCTTTTCAACATTTTAAGGAAACTTCAACTAAAAATTTCAAGTTGCGAGCATCACACATTGTATTTAACATGTGAAAATATTAATATTGTTAAAAAATGAAGTGCGTCTTAAACAAATAATATCCTTAAGGAAAAGCGAGTTTTTAGAATCCTTATGTGAAATCTGACGTTGAATTTTGTTAGCTCATTTGGTGTATGAAGGAACATATTTCGTCAAAGCTATTTTCATACTGTCATTCAAATTCTTGTCCGTCAGAACTGATCTGGAACTTGATTCAATATTTTTCATACAATAAAAGCCACTTATCTACGTCAAAACAAAACATGGATTCAGAGAGGAGCATTTTAGAAGTGGCCTTACTAAATATGTATTTAAGACCAAAATTTTGATTGCGATAATCCTGATTTTAATTGAATGTCTGTTCTCAATTTAGTAATATAATTTTTTTAAAATAAATACCTCGCTTGAAAATATTCGAAATTTGGCTGGCGTTATCATGTTGAAAAGGACTTGAAATGAATGTCGCCGAGCATTTAACACGATTTTAAATATCTGTTATTACTTGGCACTTTATCCGCTTCGCGGGCAACATCGAAATATCTTGTGGGCAACATGTTGCCCGTAGGCTATGGATTGGACAGGTCTGGTATAAGATGTCTCGAAGCCAAACATATCATAGGAAAAATTCGGTAAAACATGCACTGAACAAAAACTTTCTCATCTGTAAGTTTCTGTTACAAAGAATAATTCCATTGCCATACATTAATGCGCGTTTTCACGCGGAACATTTTTCTCGTAGTTTTACAAGAAAACGTAACGGTGAAAAATATGAAAAACATTAAGGAAAACCCAGTACCAGTGGGGCCAAGCCAAGTAAGATTTCTAAGGTTTCTCGCATGCATATGGACAGTTATTTGAGTCTGGGCTTTTCTTAGTTTGGAGATAAATATTATCCTGTTCCAATGTGTGTTGTGTGCGGTGAGAAGCTATCAAACGAAGCCATAGTTCCCATAAAATTTAAGCGACATTTCACAACAAAACATGCACACCTTGAAGGAAAAGATTTGAATTATTTCAAAAGGTCGATGGAACTGCATTCTAAACAAGCGAATTACTTGAAAAAAAAACGTTACAGTGCCTGATAGAGTTCAAGTTGCTTCTTATCAGATAGCAAAAATCATAGCTCAAAAAATGAAGCCCCACACTAGAGCTGAGCCACTTATTTTGCCTGCGTGCAGTGCGATAGTTAGGACAATGCTCGATGATGAAGCGCGACAAGAAATTGCCAAAATTCCGCTTTCTAATGATACAATTCGAAGGTTAGAAGATGTCATCTAACATAGAGGAAAATGTTTCTAATAAGCTTAAAATGTCAGACTTTGCTTTGCAAGTTGACGAGTCAACCGATATTAGCGGCAAAGCACAACCATTATCATTTGTCAATTTTTGTGCTACAGAGAACTCCCAGAACACACAAGAGTCAAGATATATTCGATACTTTGACTTCTTACTTAGAACGTTTGGAAATTTCATAGAAGTTATTTGCAAGAATTTGTACTGACGGTGCTCCATTCATGCTGGGATCTGCCAAAGGCTTCGCTCACTTGTAGAACAACAGAATCCAACTGCAACAACTACCAATTGTTTTTTCACAGGGATGCCCTTGTTGGAAAGACGTTCAGGAGTTGACTTCAAGTCCGTGTTAAACCAAGTTGTCGGAATGGTTAATTTTGTGAAATTCTAAAGATTCGCCTCTTCAAACAGTTTTGTAATGCTATGGATTCGCAGTAGGAATATTTAGGTTTACGCACAGAAATAAGATGGCTGTCAAGAGGATGAGTGTTGGCTTGTGTATATGAACTTAAAGAAGAGATGTTACTATTTATTGAAACAGAGGGAAACATTGATTTTTGTGAATATCTTAGCTCTCGTGGTGGGGCATTTAGCAACTCTAGAGCACAATATCGAGCGAGTTACTTTCCATCCTTGTCTACAGAGAAATACGACTGGGTAATGAACTTGTTCACACCAGTGACAACTGACTTATGCGTTTTTGCTCTCTCCGAAGCAGAAGAGTTAGCTTCTCTTTCAACTGATCGCACTCTGAAAATCAAGTACGCCGGATTGTCTCTGGATATATTCTGAATTTCAGTTAGATACGAATATTCAGAAATTACGAAAAAAGCTTTGGCAGTTTTCTACATCCTGTGTGAGTTTGGGTTCTCGACACTTACAAACATTAAATGCAGAAAAAGGAAACGGTTCAACTGTGTTGAAGATGAGATGAGAGTCTGCTTATCACGGATAAGTCCTAATATCAGTGCAATCATTAGAAAATGCAAAACTCATGTCACATTAGGTAAGATTTGAAAATATATTTTTTAAACAAAACTTCATCATTTGTTCTGTTTTACGATATCATAACTTAATATGGTCGATTATATATACGATATAATATAATAAATATATATATTTTTATGATAGATCCTATTTCTTTATTCAAATCTAATTCCAGTGTATTGCGAAGAAAATGTATATCCAAAGTGTGCCGCGAGCATCAAAAGGTTGAGAAACACTGCCTTGAAGTCTCAAAGTCGAATTTTCCACGATCGCGATATATTCTTAATATATATCGTAAATGGGAAAGTAAAAATTAACCGCTAGTTAGTTAATTTTCAACAATATAGTAAGACCTAAAATGTATGAATAGTAAACCAAATTTGACAAATTAAGCATGATCTTTACAGTTTACATTCACTCTCGAAGTTTGAATAATATATACGTATTATCATTTCATTATTATTTTTGAAAGCTTTTTGCATTCAAGAATGGAAAAAGCCGTCACAAGAGCGCTATAGAATAAAAATATAGATCTTACATAATATCTTTAAATACGCATCTTTGAAGTCAGCCATTTATCATGATGGTCATGTTTATTAACCAATGGTCGACATGTGAAAAATTTGCTTCATTCCACACAAATAGGTATGCTAAAACCCATAAAGCTAACGCATTAAAAGATAATTATCCTTCCGCCTTTTTGGTAGAATTACGCAAACTCATTCTTTTTTATCAACTTGAAACGATTTGCTTCATTGCACACAGAATCTGTTATACCACATTGATAGCGAAGCAAAACACGACCGTTTTAATGAGAAAAGCAATCAGTTCCCAGAAAAGGACAAAAAATTATTTTCATAAATTTTCCTCGAAAACAAACGTTTTTATCTCTCAACCGGTCTCGAGATAAGAAAATGAATAACGGTTCGCCCATTTCCAGGAATATATTTTTCCATTGAAATGTTTACGAGAAAAAGATGAGAACGGTTCTCTTAGCTTCCGATCTCGCCTGATCTACACATTTTCTGTCCGCATTTAGAAAATAAGCGCGGGCGAGGAGAAACGCACTTTTCAATGCGAGTTCAGGTAGGTACTGCGGCTCACACATGTCGATTTCGGGAAAAATAAGTAAAGGGAGAGGGAAAAAGAGGGAATGGGAAAACTTTGGTAGGTATCGAGGCTCATATGTCAACTCCTGAAGAAATAAGGAGAGAACAAAAAAAGAGAAAAAGAGAGCATACGAGAGAAAAATGAGAGAGGGAAAGAAAGAGAAAAAAGAGAGAGAGAAAAGGAGAGAGAAGGGGGAAAAAGAGAGAGAAGGGGGAAAATAGAGAGAGGGAAAACGAGAACTCGGGAAGGTGCCGCGGCTCACACGTGTCAACTATGGCCGTAAGAAAGAAAGAAGGAGAAAGATTGAGAGAAAGAGAGTGAACGAGAGAGAGAGAGAAAGAGAGGGAGATAGAGAGAGAGAACTGAAGTAGGTACTGTGGCTCACACGTGTCAACTCAGGGCGAAAGAAAGAAAGAGAGAGGGAGATAGAGAGAAGGAAAAAGAACGGGAAAAGGAGAACTCAGGTAGGCGCCACAGCTCACACGTGTTAACTTTGAGCGAAAGAAATAAAGAAGAAAGATAGAGGGAAAGAGAGCAAAAGAGAGGGAGATAGAGAGAGGGAAAGAGAGAACTGAGGTAGGTTCCGCGGCTTACACGTGTCAACTGGATGAAAGAAAGAGGAAAGCAGATAGAGGGAAAGAAAGAACTCAGACAGGTACCCTCGCTCACACGTGTGAATTCGGGCGAAAGAAGGAAAGAAAGAGGGAAAGAGAGAGATAGAGATAGCAAAAGAGAGTGAGAGGGTAAGACGGAGAGAGGGAGAAAGACAAGGAAGGATAGATAGAATGAAAGAGAGAGTGGAGGAAATAGAGATAGAGAGAAAAGGAAAGAGGGGACGAGAAAGGGAATGAGAGGAGGAAAGAGACAGAGGAGGAAAGAAGGAAGGGTGGGAGTATAATAGGGGAACAAACGAAGAGGCGGGTGAGTATTTGAATACCGCAAGCGTGGAATAGGAGAAGTCTCTTGTTTAGTTTCGGGATCGGAAAAGAATTGCGGAAAAAATTGTAAGGGTATTCCGATAGGAGATGAAATGTAAAAGACCGCGGGGTCGCTGGGCCTCAGTAGCGATAGTAAAAGGCTGAAAGGAGATTTCTGTCCGTAATCCTTGGGGAAGGGAGAGAGCAAAGGTGGGATAAAGGAGAGAGGTGGGTTAAGGGAGGGAGATAATGAATGGTTGTAATGGGAGAGAGAAAAGTCCACCGAAGCAAAGGATTCTGGGAGTTGAGAAAGGGATAGAGAAGAGTATAGGGTTGACCGGGTGATTTGGGAAGGAAGGGGAGAGGTGGGGGAAGCGTGGAAGGGGGAAACGTCGCAGTCCGTTAGAACGCGACACGCCGCCGCCTTAGTATTTTTTCCCTCCTGACCAAGCAGGCTCTCTTCTTCGCTTCCTCTCTTCCACCCTCTCGCTTCCTCCTTCTACTCCCATTATTTCTCTCCTTTCCCCACTCACGATCCCTCTCTCCCTCCCATTTACCTCGCTCACCATCCTTTCCCGCCCATTCATCTCTTATTTCCATTCTTCTTCTCGTCCGCCCCTCGGATTCCCCCGGTCCCCTAAGATCACTCCCCCTTTTCCGATTCGCATCCTTACATATTTTCTTCCTGTCACATTTTCCCCACAGCGTCGTTCTCCGAAAACCCTCTCCCAAATTTCTATTCATCTTCTTCTCTCCATCGGAACAAAGCATCTCCCCACCATCGTCCTCATCGACCTTATGACTCATTCGACCTTTGGCTCTCTCGTTTTTCCCGATTTTCTTACCTTACATCAAATCAGTTACCAGGGGTTTCACTCTATCTCTCATCATTTTCGACCTCTTTTTCTTTCGCCTCTCAACTTCCACATAACCTCGACCCCGACGTGCCGAATATTTCAGCCTTCGTCACCACTACACTTGTATGTTCCCATATCGTCACTTTCTTACTTTTCCGCTTATTATCCATATTTGACGTTATTTTCTTACCTCTTCCTAACAACATCTGCAATGTTGAAAGGAGGGACTCTAATTGCAATAAAAATCGGCATAAGATCCAGGGGAATCTATATCTACATAGAGAAGCTATATTAATAATTAGCTATGTTTGTAATTCTATGGCGCCGAGTTTGTATTTCTGTCACGCGGAGACAGATAGAGGAAAGAAAATGGGAGGAACGAATAATTGAGTGTTTTTATTTGAATTTAATACCTCATTCGTACATGTCATTTATTTATGACGGGCAATTACGCTATTTCTTTTAAAATTTCCTCCTTCCCGCCTTTATTTTCATCTCTTCCCCCTGAAAATCGCCATGTGTTCTTCAACTGAGCCCAATGGTGATCAAAAAGCGGAGCTATAAATGAAGGGAGGGAACGGGATAGGATAGTTTGGGAAAAGGAGGATGGGAGAGGGTGAAGGAGGGAGGTTATGGGGGTGAAAGGGTGGTAGTTGAGTGCGTGGCTGGTAGGAGGACACTGGGCTCGGACACAAAAGGGAGAAGCTTATATTTCTCTCCACAAGTGCTCTAGGCTCTTTTGGAGCGTGATTGCCTCCCTACGGGGCATGTGGGTGGGGAGGGAGAGCAGAATGGAGGAATGGCACCATTTCTGGCTCGAACTACATCAGAGAGGGAGGAGGAGAGGGCGGGGATATTCTCTATGCGAGAACGGTAGACTGGAAAGGAGGCATCGATCTGTGTATGTGTGCGCGCGGTGGGAAGGTGTGGCATGTTAGGTGGGGAAGAAATGTTGGGATAAGAGAGGAAGCAGGAGCGTAGAGAGAGAGAGATTGTGCTGCGGTGGGTCGAGGTGAATGGCGCTTACTAAAATACTAAAAGGTGTAGGGCTTGATTTAGGCAAATTCCTCCTTTAAATACCGTGTTTGTTAAATATAGTGCTCGGAGGATAATTTGACATTAATGCTTTATATTTTTTTACGGAAAATCCTTTTAAGATTTACATTCCTTTAAGGGACAATTTACAAAATCGAATGTAATGATAAAACACCATGGACTTGGTGAGATTATCTCTTGAAATAAGTTGAACAATGGCTCTTGTTAATTCGTTCCATAACATTTTCAAATATTTTAGCTATGTGTATGTCAAATTTATTGACAGAAATAAAATTATCATTGATGTTCGTTTGAAAAAAAGTAAAATTAATAAACGCGTTTCTCTTTAAATAGTAATAAATAATCAGTGAAAATGCCAATTTTAATGAAAATTCCCTCATTTTAGTTTTATCTTCTGCGTTCCAGAATGGCATTATTGTGATTAATTTTGCACTGGAATAAATTCGTAATGAGTTCGTATTTTGTTAAGTAGATATTTTCAATCGCAAACATCAAACACAAATGAGTGTATTTGCATTTTTATCTCATCGTAATCACAAAATTCATGGCATTTAGAGACTAATAGTATAGTATACATTTATAGTGTATGTAGTATAGTATACGTTATTTTTATTTGCCATCGTTTTGTGAGCTCATAAATTATAGTTATCGTAGAGAAGGGGAACTGAAAATATTTTTCGACAAAATTTATAAGTTTAACTTATTTAATACGGATAATAATTGATAATAGATTGATATTAAAATAAAAATATATCTTCACGTATCAAGCCATCGCATATACGGCTTAATCTTTAATAATAGCTACTAAGCATTGTAAGAGAAAAGTTACAAAATAAGCGTTGAAACTATCAGTCAACTAAATATAGTACAGATAGGACTTCATTTCATATGGAACAAGTGCCAGTAATAAACTCGAGAAACGCATAGTTTTATTTTCTCGCACGGGAAGGCAACATTGCAGGTCCTGCAATGTTGCCTTCCCGGACGTTGACCTCTGCGTCTGAGCCAACACACAACACATCCCAAACACTGCAGCATCTCCAGCTCCGAATTCGTTCCGCCCAACCCCTCTGTCCTCTTCAGCTCACGTAGCCACCAGACAAACTCATGCCAATCCACGCATTTCCTCCTCTCAGCGAAGAGAGAGAGAGATGCTCGAGTGCGTCACTGCTGTGACGTCTCACACGTCACAAATGGAAGAGCGGCACTCCATAACTTTCTCTCTTTTCCACTCAACCATACCCTTTAGTCAGTCTCTACCTCACTTTCCTCTCGTTCCCTTCTCCCTAGCTCCACTTAAAGGTTCTTAACCGCCATTTATGTCTCCCATCTCTCTTACTCTCTCGCATACCCCTAAATAAAAAACACATGATTATTATTTTTAATTATAGTAGGAGAATAAATTTTTGGGACTTAGTGGTCGCAAATTTGTCGAAATTGAGAACTCCAAGAAACATACGACTAGGTTTTACTCTATAGAAACTCTTCAAAATTTTCCTACATTTATAGTGCCCCATAGAGAAAGTTCTCAGGATAGGTATTCTGCACTAACGCCTCCAACGCTGTTAACTCAAAAAAATGCGCATTTTCATAAGGTTTGAAGATTTATTTTCGGTGTGTTTTTATCATGAAATTGAATTAAAAAAGATATGCTGGTGAATCCAAAAAACTTGAATATTTAACGAGAGATATTTCGTCAAAGATTAAAAATAACTAGCAAATATCAAAATATTTGCAAAATCAGTATGTTTACCATAAAATATGCTCGAGCTTAAAAAAGTCGGCGGCAAGTGTAAAAACAGAGAGCTAAATCAAATTTTGAAATCGTTTATTAGCTTACGACGTGTTTTTAACCAGTCCCGTCCCATGGGACGCGGAACTCGACCGCCCGTCCCTTTAAAACAAACCTGCACCATCCAAGATCCGCTCCACGGTGCGATAAACGAGTTTTTACCATTCATTAGTAGCAGTGGGAGCAATAGACGTCTAGGGGTACTCCATTTATGGCTACGCGTACTCGATTATTTCACCCGCTTATCGCGTTGCGCTTGTTTTTGAAAAACAAAAATACTGTCATCACGCGCCGGATGGAACTAGAGCGAAAAAATATAAATACCGGTTTGATGGACCGTGGTAAATAGAGAGATGCTGAGGAGAAGGAATGTAATGGAATCAAAGGGAACTGAAGAGAGAATGAGAATAGAAAAGAGAAGGAATAGTCGGATGAGAGGAGAGAAAACGAGAGAGAGAGAGAGAGAATAATAGAGAAAGAGTGAGATCATTCATACATACAGAGCGAGTGCGCCCCGGTGGGAAACGGTCGGGAGTCCACTAGGGATGAGAAAGGGGCAGAGAGAAGCTTGAGAAGGGTGGGAAAAAAGGGCGAAGGAGAAAGAAGGGTAGCCAATTAGTGAGTATAATAGACTCTTCTCTTCCATTCTGCTTTTGTAAACCGCTGTGTTCCTTTGTCCGTAGGATGGAGGAAAAATAAAAAACCTCTCTCGTCCCCAAACTCGCGAGAGCACGGACAAAAACACTCGAGAAGAACACATCGGCCAATAAAAACACACGGCGACCTACGATGGAGAGAGAGACGGACAGATAGTGGAAAAAGAGTAATTTTCCTAATTTAAATACAAATGGGGTGGGCGACTGGGTGGGAGTGGGGAAGGGGCGCGAACGCGATAGGGATGAACGGAGACGGATTTATTCAGTGTTTTGTAAACATAAACCAACGCTAGATCGTTAGCCGAATCGTGTCCGATCCATCTTTTTTGCCACGTTCGATCCTGCCGGTTGATACCGGAGAAAAAATTATACGGGAAGGGAGGAGAGAATTTTGGGAGGAAGTGAGAGAAAGAGAGAGATGAGAGGCGATCAACAGAGAGAGAGAGTCAGAGTCAAACATTGCCCCAATGAAAATTCATCATTTCCGTAGATTGCGTCCGATTTTTTTTTCGGTCTCCCGTTTCCTCGAGGCGGAGAAAACACGCTGATGAATTATAACCGGGTTCTTTTTACGATCTAATCACGCGAAAGATCGTCGCCGGGCGAAATAAAACAAAAGAGAGGAAGGACGAGGAAGAGATGGGGATTAAGGATTGAAATAGAGAGGAAAAAACAGAAGCGACACGAAAAATAGAATAAACGAGAAGATTATAATGCACGGCGAGGAACCAAGAAGCGTGACACGTGAGTCTGAGCGGAGAGATGGGTTTTTAGGAGCGGAGTGGATGAAGGTTTTTTTCCTGGGGACTTCCACACACACAACACACGCCTTCGCGCAGTGGCGCGAGCCAGGGGCTCCGTGAAGTAAGGGGCCCCGAAAAAATGTTCGTGTATATAATCTCAGAAATATTAAATGTCTCAATTTCAAAATCAGTGGAACTTCTCTATGATTCCATAGAGAAACGACCTTTAAGAGCTGTCACAAAAGAGGGTAGCCGTTAGGAGCGGTTTCACTATATATTTAGATTGCAGGGCCCCCGACTGCTTAGCGCCAGGGGCACCAAAATGTTTAGCGCCAGGAGCCCAAAGAGACGTAAATCCGCCACTGCCTTCATGAATGTTTAAAAAGTACCTTCCGTTTCATTTTCCTTAGAGCGCCTTCGTATTTTTTCTTCATCTCCTCCTCCCCTTCCAATTTGATATTATTTTCGGCGGGTTGTAGGAAGGATAGGAGGCGGAGGTGAAGGGAATTGGAGTGCGAGGCGCGGTGGAGTAAACGAATAGGGGTGAGGGATGGAGAGCGGGTGGGTGCGACGGACGACGCTCACCCAATAGTGTCCGAAGGGAGTTTTCGCCAGGGGATGCGAAGGAGGTCTCCCGCAGTCGACGATGGGAAATGTATCCGGTCAGGACAGGCGGTTTAATCAGCCCGTTTACGACGCCGACTCCATCTCGATGCGTCGCCCACCTTCGGTACACGCGGTTACGGGTCGCGAAGATTATGAGAGGACCGACCCCGAAACATACGTATCGCATGCTGCATACCCTATGTCCATGTTATTCATTCCCTTTGGGTAAACAAGTGCGATGTGCATCTACGCCCACTCTCTCTCTCTCTCTCGGTGAGGAGAGGAGATAGGAGGAATAGGAGAGAAAGCGTGGGAGAGGAGAAAGACGGGTAGAGGGAGATAGTGGGAAAAATGTATATCTTAATTAAACACGGCTCCGTGCGGACTTGGTGAAATTAAATAATTGAAATAAAAAAACTGCAGGAAGACGAGATGAGATGAAACCCCGCGCGGGCATGGGGAGATTCAAAAAAGAAAGGAAGAGCTTAAGAGAGACGATGTTCCAGGGGCAAAGAACCAGTATATCTTGGGTTCTAGCACTGTGCAAAATAAAGGTTCTGACCGTGGAGCTTCCGTACGAAAAAAATTGACCGATAAAATTAATTCTTACGGGAGAAATAATAAAGCCAACATTCCAGAATGCGAACATCGCAATATCTTTTGCAGGTTTGTCGTTTAACAGTTGATAAATTCGTTTGCTTGCTCTTTTTTGCAGAGCAACATTTGTCACCCGGTATTTTCCGAAACGTATTTTTCGTCGTCCTTGTCACTGATAAAATAAAGGAATGAGCTTCAAGAGAATTCTTTGCATTGTATCGTATGGATGAAATTTCATCGAAAAAATTGTTTTTTGCTATTGGACCCATTGATGGAAGAATGCCCAAAAATGAAGATATTTTATCAAAATTTTAATTTATTCCATTTGACACATTTACTGTTCTAGCGCCAGAGGAATTTTCAGAATATTACCCATCGCATGCGCACTGAATGAATCAACTAACCAAAACGAGACAACGCGACGCGGACGAACAAAAATAACAGTTTTCAAATTTGACAAAAAAAATGCTAGGCAAATTTTTGCACGAATCCGATCCTCGGTCCAAAATCCCAGTTGGTTTATATTTTTCATTCAGTCCGTCGATACCTTATGTCGTAAACTTAGCAATGAAATACGACTAGAACGAAATTCCGTGCACCACTGGTCGTTTTCAGGTACTGCAGTGCGGATTCGTGGCAAGTACCCCTTCAGGGGTGGGACGGATGGTGCCCCGAGGAGAGAGGGTTGTTGGGGAATGGGGGAGGGAGGGCCTAGGAGTGGGGGCGAGACGTGGTGGGAGTTACTTGAATAGAGGGTGGGAGAGAGAGAGAGAGAGAATGGATAAGAGAGAAATTTCGGGAAGGAGTGGTCGGAGGGAGGAATGGAAGCGGGAGGAAAGCAGAGGAGGAAGGCGGATGGGGAGGCAGAAACAGAGACAACAAGAAATGCGATAATACTCGTGTCGCTGAGAGGGAGGAATCGGAGAGAGGAATGGGTTCCAGGAGCGGAGAGAGAAAAAAAGAGAAATAGGTTGTACGTGGGGCGGGATTTGATGTTCGAGGGGAAAGTGCGCTTTATTCGGTAAATTGGTGATAGAAGCATTAACTGATACCTTAAATGCCTTTCGAAGTGATAATTTCATAACTTTATCAGATACTTCATTCCCTAATGGTAATCAAGTTTACTTTATATTATTACAATGATTACAAATTAGAATAAAATACCCATTCTGCCTAGGATCAAGAGAGGCAGAGAAAGAAATTTATTACAAATGTCATTGACATCAAGAGTTCAATCAATATCTAGGTTAATATTCAGCAAATTTAATTTTTTCCTGAGTTTTATTATAAAAAATGACTGCATTGAATAATAGCAAAACAATATGATATTTCAAGAATTTAATATCACACCATTCATACAGGAAATGACTATATCCGTTTCAGCAAAGGAAACATTCTTCGGTAGAAAAAGCGAAATACCCACGAATTTTATCCTGACCTCCATTACTGCACGCCACTTTTGTTTACTCCTCCCGCTGAGAACATTTCTTACTCTTAAAGCCCTTGCAAATTAATAAAAAAACGAAATTAATTCAGAGGAGTGGCCTGATGAGAAATGCCGTATCATTCCAAAAGAAAGAGGCAATCGATACTAGCGAAGGAGTTTAATAGAAGAGGAAGAGAGCAGAGGAGAGAGGAGGAATGGAAGCGTTTGTAATCAAATTAAGCAGAAAACTCCGCTTCGGGATGCCAATGGATCGGTACCATTTGCCTACGCTCTTTCTCTTTTCTCAGTGCGAGGTTAGAATACTCAATCCCTTTTCCTCTAGTCTTCTCACCCACCGTCCCGCCCCGCTTGTAATGGGAATATGCAAACGAAGGCGTCATGGGCCACCCTAGGAGCCACTGCAGACCTCGGGGCAAAGGAAGAGGAGGGGCAGAAACGAGAGGTGATATATAGGGAGAGGCAGGTTTGGAGCTTGGAGGCGGACGGTGGAAGTTGCGCTAGGCCAGGGGTGGAGGGAGGGCAAAAGACGGGATGGGGGCAGGATGGGGGTGGGATGAGGGGCGGGATGGGGAGGGCGGGAGCGGGATGGGGGCGGGAGCGGGATGGGGGGCGGGAGCGGGATGGGAGGCGGGAGCGGGATTGGGGAGGCGGGAGCGGGATGGGGGGCGCGAGCGGGATGGGGGCGGGGGCGGTGGGGGAAACTGGTGTGTGAGTTATGTGTGGGCGGTGACGGCGTCGGAGCCGCGGCGCTCTACTAGGCGGAGACCCGGCCCATCTCGCGGATGAGAGGGCAAGCACGTGCTCGGTCGGATGGCATTTTCGGTGGTGCGGGTGGTGGGCTCATTATAAACCATGGGTATGAGCGAAGTAGAAGAGTAAAGATTGGTGTAGGGATGTTTCCACGGAATCCTGCCAACTGCGGATTTTAACGGCGATAGTGGTGGTGAAAGCTTTGATTATACAGTGTGTCTAGGTTGGAGGCTTAACGTCTCCGATGAGAAGAAATTCGGAGGGCGAGAGAGACGGGAAGGAGAGCGGGAGGTGGAGAGGGGGAGGTGAGGAGGGGGAGGGAAAGATAAAAGATGGGGAGATGAGGAAGACCCGATTTTCGAGCCTCTCGCTCGACTGCGTCGCCTCGGTTGCGTTTTAGACCAACAGTTGGGTCGTGGAGATCCATCCTTTTAACGAGTCGAGCCCGGTAAATTATGCATGACGAATAAGATCAGATCGTCGCAGGAGAGAGAGCGCAGATAAGTCGCGAGTTCGAGGAAGATGAATCTGCGCTGAATTAATTCGTCTAATGATCCACTTTGAGTTGGCGTGATTACCGTAGTCGCGTTGTGATGCAGTCGTTAAACAGACGGACATTTCCCTCAAAGTTTTTGAAAATTTAATTCTGGGAAAAGTTAGAATAAACGAGTTTTCCGCTGCCTGTTACTAAATGAAGGCATTTCTAAAAGTTTTCCAGCAACGATAAAGAAGAGAGAAATAAATTTTGTTTTAGTTATTGCAAGCTAAACACTATTGTGCTTAATTTGTTTTTAACGTAACTACACCCTGCATTTGATGACATGAAATGATTACTTATATAAACGTTGTTTCGACTAAAATAGCGCTTTTGGTAGGTATTCTCAAGATGAACATGAAATTTTAACGAAAAATGTTTTTCCAGGAGTACGAACTCTATATAAACAGAAGAGAGGACTAGACTTTCATGGAAGTTTATAAACTTGTGAAATACGGTAAATTTACTTTACGCCAACTTTTCTCCTTGCAGCTTGAAAGAAAAAGAGATTAGACATTCCGGAAAAAATTACGAAACTCGAAACCTTGAATGCGGCAGTTGGATTTCAGCTTTAGAAACAAAACAACACAGCCAACTAAGAAACTGCAGTATTTGCGCAACTAAAACGTTCCCGAGAAAATGCCTTAAATGTTGATGTCTTTCTCAGAGAATAAAAGCCCGGATACACTATTCCCGGCATACAGTTGAATATGAATAAGTTATAAAAGATAAGGAGCGATTTTAAAGTACATTATTGGTTGAAAAGCTATCTTTTAAAGAAGATTATTGTAGTATTTACCTCCATTATCTAGGAAAATGTTTTAAGTAATTTAAAACACAGTATAACATGCTATGATTGTATTGCAGTGAAAATTCGTGGTTGATGATATGACAGGAAGCCATTCCAGTTCATTATTTAAAACGGAAATTTCCTCTAGAATCGCTTCTTAAACAATAAAAGTACATGTTAAAAAATAAGCGAGTGCATAAAAAAACCACAATTTTTAAAATAGTAATATTTATTATCCTTAGACGAGAATTAGAATAAAAACCAACGCATCCCGTACGGCAATAGAATTTCAAAATTCAAGCTCCGTCCGTGAATGGATATTTTTGCATGCCTCGCTGATACTCGTGCTACTTGGTAAATGTAAATCAATTTCCACGAATTTTCTCCGCGTACTAAGGAGAATTATAAATCTGAATCAATTTGCTCCGTTATTCCTCAGCTGAACCGTAAGCAGTATTTCCATCGATCTAAAAACGAGTGTTATTGAGTATGTTTGAAAGAACATTCATGAACCCTTTCGACACATCAGTTTACTCGTAACATAAAAGGAACGGATACAACGGCAGTTTAGATCCTCACAACATGAAGTCTTTTCCTTTAAAGCGAATTTAGGTTGGTTTCCATAGCCTTATGAAATGGTCGTGTCTATGTGTGTGTGTGTCGTCTATCACCGATCTCATGTTTTATTTGGCGAAGATTGAGTTCCGAGTCCGATTCCAGGAACCTCCTTTCAGTATCTGATTTACATAGTAAGTCTCTAATCCATTGCGCGGAGCTTTAATCTTTGGTACTTTGAAATATCTTAGAATTGTGACATCTGAGCGAGGGTTGGGCTATTCTAAGAGTAAAAGAATGTGGACTATTTATTCTTATAACAGAATTTTGATAATCTATCGCATTTTCTTTAATTCATAAAAAACGATAGTGTTTTTGGCGTTTAAAATACCATTTTATTGGATGTTGCCATGGAAACGATTATTACATTTCCTATCAATATGAGTAGTCAATTCTATACGTAAAAGTTGGAAAACCAGACTGTATCAGTCTTAACCAGGACCTCTTGTTAAGTAAATAAATCGCTCGATCGAACACTAATTTAGGCTGCTACAGTAATTTTCACGCGAAAATGTAAAGATCTTAACGGTCATTTCCAAGGTCCAGACGGTCCGACGCTGCATCTTTTAAATCAGAAGAGCAGCAAAAAAACAACGCTTACTGCCAAGAAGGAAAGGAGAGTAGGGAATGGAATAATCCCGAGGGTTTTTGGTTTTCAAAGTGGAAAGTAGAAAGGTCTTATAAGGTTGAATCCCGCTTCGAGACATTCTCGCAATTTCGGGTCGGGTTTATATCTCGGGATGGGATCTTTTTTGCGAATGTGAGAGGGAGGGAGGCGGGTGGGTAAAGGCCGGAGGGGAGATAGAGAGAGAGAAAAAAATAAAAGGGGAGGAAAGACCTCTCCCAAAATTGAGCATGCGTCGGGGTGGGGAGGGGGGGATGGAGAGAAGAGGTGCTGTGTGTGCGTGTGTTTGTACATGTGAGTTTGTGCATGTGTGCGAGTGCGGCATGGGGTTTTTGAATCGCTCGGCGATTTATGAAGCCTCCGAAATGGCGTAGTGTTCGCGCGTTTCGCTTCCGGTGGAGTCTCTTTGCGATACAGCCGCGTAAACCGTTTGGGGATCTAGGACGCCCACAGAGCTATGCGATTGCCTCCCTCTCCCGTCACACCCCCTCTCTTCTTTTTAACCTAACCGTTTCTCTCTCTCTCTCTCTCTCTCTCTTTCCCCTCTAACAACCATTTTTCTTTCATTTTCTCTCACAAGGAGAGGCTACGACCTTCGGGTCATGGATTTTGATGAAAATCGACCAGGTGATCGATTCTACATCGAAAATAAGGAGGCCCGTGTCTCGGCGTTTTTGTGAATGGGTCCTTGGGTTCGAGAAATCTTCGTCCAAAATATGCAAAAACATCGCATGAAACTTAATTGGCTTCATTGTAGAATTGTTGGTAAGAAAGGGAATGGGCGAGCGAACCATTGTTTGGTCGACTAAAATATTTAAAACTAGCGTAATTGCCCGTCAAATATGACAGGTATGCGTGAATTAAGTATTAAGTTAAAACTAAAATAAAAATTAATGAAACCAACTTTTATATGTACTAAAAAGTAAGCAATAAATTTAAAATTCACATAATTGAGTGTTCCAGAGAGTAAAAATAGTTTTGGGCGAATATAAACTTTTTAACAAGGAGATACATTACGCTATACAATTCTTATAGGACCAAAATTATTTTTAATCTATGTAACCTTCAATTTTGTCTCTCTCTCTTTCCCTCACTGTCTCTCTCCTTCTCTCTCTCGTATTAAAGCATTCAAATCACGCATTCCTTTCGCAAATAGTATAAGGATTAAGGCGACAATACAATCTCGAGGAGTAACAATGACAAGGTCGGCAAGGCAACATAACGTTAAAAAGCTTAAATTTTTCAAATAAATATGATTTAAAGGTAGAACTTGAGCGATTTTGTATCGTAGGCAAAATGCGGCGATAAGGATAAGAAACGTTTATTTTTATTTAGAACGGTTTAGGTCCGAAAATCGTGGGTCTATTCTTTCTAATTTTAATTTGCAAAATAGTAAAAGCCTGTAAGTCCAAAAATCGATTTTTACGTGTTATCATAATATATGCAAAATAGAAATTATCTACTGGAGTCGAACCAGTTTTTTTAGGGACTTTGTCAAGTATATGGCTTTTACTATAAGAGACAAAGATTCCTACCAAATTTCAATCTTTTACCTACTCGAAAATTTTGTTAAAGATAGCATCACAGTCAGTCAGTGGCGCGTGGTAGAAGTTGTTGCAGACGGAGTGAAAGAAATACGAGAAATATATAAGATGCTCATTAATACATGTTTCAACGTTCATTATCAAAAATTAAACATCTTTTTATCGGAGAATATTTCTTCTCAAACATTACTTGGGTAATTTGACAAAATAAAAATGAAAACGAACTCGGGCCTACGCCGTAAGAGCGAAGCACGTTATCCGCTCACCCATTACCGTTCTTAGCAACAATTCCACAATGATGCCTATTAAATTGCATGCGATGTTTTTGCATATTTTCGACGACGATATCTCGAATCCAAGGCCAATTCACAGAAACCCCGAGACACGGGTTTCCTTATTTTCGATGTAGAATCACCTGGTCGATTTTAATCAAAATCCGCGACACTAAGGTCGTAGCCTCTCCTTGTCACATCTCACCTATTTAACCCGTCACATTTTTTGTAGCGAATGAGGATTGGCGCGGACGCGATAGGTGTCCGCACATTCGGAACAAAAGAGAAGCGGGTGTTCGGGGGAATGGGATGGAGATATAGGGAGAGAAGGCGATTGGAATCACGATGGATGCGTTCTAGGGTAACGACCGCGAAAACATGGAGGACGGAACTAGATGGCGATAGTGGGAGCCTGGAATGATGAGCATGGGGCATAGCGGAGGACAAGACGAGGAAACTGCCGTCTTGGGAGCAATGGTCTTGAATAGGGTTTTAAGCAAAATAAATGCGATTTTCTATTTTTCTTTTGATGGGGCTTCTTTTTTTACTTCGGTTGAACCAAATTACTCGCGGTGACTAAATCTTACGGATTCACCTGCCTTTGAAACAGACAAAAGTGACTCTTCTAAGGATAGAGGCAGTGAAATAAAAAATAAAACCAATAATTAAGAAGGAATTGATAAAATTCATACGCGATTTTTTCAAGGTTTTGTTAGATCTCACAAATATTTTTTCAATGTTTCAGATCATATAAGTATAATTTAAATCGTTACAGCGCGCTGCGACGGTTTGATAGATTATGTGGGTAATATTTGTATTTATAAAACGGTCGAGTAAATAGCATCTAATATTAAATAAGTGTTACCGCGCAGAACGGCTACATTTTTAGCCTACTTTCCAGAATGGAAATAGGCTTATAGTTTCGTCGTTGTGCCTGTCTGCCCGCCCCCTATTAACTTTTGAACCAATACACCGATTTTTATGAAACTTGGTGGAAATGTCCTGCTACTCGGGCCGAGTTCCCGAGAATAGTTTTTGTTGCGAAGATTGAAGTCCCGGGTTCGATTCCAAGAACTATCCTTCCCATTTGATTTACATGGGAAATCTCAAATCCATCGTGCAGGGTAATTTTCTCTTGCACATTAAAATATCTTAGAATTGTAATATTGGAGTGAGTTTTGTACTATTCTCTGAGGAAAGGAATGAATATTCTAATTTTTATCGTAGAATTTTGCTTATCGATTGCATTTCTCAGAATTTCGCGTAAATACTGGCGTTTTTGTATTTTTTATCACTCATTACGAGAGTGTTGCCATAGTAACAATTATTGTTGGACTCGGATTCGGTATAGTAATACACACACGCGTTTTTTTTTGCCGCACAAATACGCGTGATCAATTTAATATTCCGTTGGAATGTATTTGTAGTATTTTATAACGCTGAATTATGAAATTTGGGAACACAAAAAGCAACACCTGCGATGATTTTAAGGCTATTAAAGGCAATATAAGTATTAAATAAATGATTAAATGGAAATTAGGCATCATAAGTTCCGTTTGGATCATCTTGTTTATATTTATATATTTTACTGAAAAGTTAACGCGACGAAATTAACCTAGATTTTCAAATAGACTCAAGGTTGGATTGAAAATTCATTAATCACTGAAGATCTACGTGACGCTTAACTCAATCCAGTTGCGCTCAAATATGTAAATTCCGTTTATTTGCATAAATAATAAATTTTATGATAAAATGGAAGGTAAAAAAAACCTTAATAAGGAAAATATCTCCGGACAAAAATATTAAGTTTATAACATTAAAAACCCGTTGCCTTTCGGCCGATAAAAGGCGAGGAAACTCAGATATTATGGACTCATATATCCTTATAAAATAACTTGCCATATTTACATAAAATATTAGATGAAATTTTCAAGCTTCATTTTCTCCTTCTTAATGCAGTATGTGTATATTTACACATTAAATTCTCTGTGTCCCTCATTTCCTAGCATCTCTATAGCTACTCTTCGAGGCAGTCGGCGCGGTTCCTTTCCAAGGCTTTTGTTCTTTTGTTTTCTCTATGTTCTTTTGGCCAAATACGTTCTGCTCCAGATTCAATCTCTCACTATTCGCAACCCTCCATAAAACACTTTCCAGGATCCATCTGGTATCCTTTCTAGCTCTCCCTCTCCATTTGCGTTTTTTTATTTCTTTCGTAAATGTGAATTGCAAGAGCCAATTCTTTTGTTTTCTCCAGATTGTTTTTACTGAAAAAAACAGATCAACTCTGGCAAACGCTCTGTACGTCTTGATGCACACAATACCCAAAACAGTTGAGGGAAAATTACAGTAGTAACTGGATATTTGTACATCTGGATTTTATACACGAATGAAAGACGTGATAAATAAACAATTTTTGTGGGATAATTTATGTATTGCAAATTGTGAAATTTTACAGTTTAATTCTTGCGCATGAAGTAGCCTCTAATTTTTCCGACCTAACAGGATTAAATATTTTTTTGCGCTAAAAATGATTTTTATACAGTGCATCGATTGCAATTGCTAAAAAATGAAATGACAATATTTTTCACCACTTAACAGTTTCAAACAAATAATGTTGTGTATGTACAGCATATGAATATGTATCTGTGTATCCAGTCCATGTCCTGACATGCTACGTTATATGGGTAGACATTTTCTACTTCCCTGAACTCGCGAAATAATATTTTCGAAATATACGGAAACTTCCCATCAAAAATGACAAAAAACAGCCAGATTCATACCACATCCGAGATACAATACGGCTTTGTTACGAGAATCACATGAATCCAAAAATATATTCTTGGCCTCTGTCTTCCTCTCACAAATCGGGCGGATCGACGCGTAAATCGTTAATTTTTTTCAGCGGTTCAAGCGGTTCGGTTCAAAGTTTTTCCCGACTAGTACTGCATATGCGAAAGAGGAAGCAAGCAAGATATGGTCACAGATAAGTAATGATGTAAAGAGAGATAGTGAGACTGCGTCACTTCCATTCTTGGCGCCGTTAAAAGGGCCACGTGGAACGGAAGAGGACAACGAGGGTGGATCGGGTGGAGGGTAGAACGCCGAGGGTTGTTTGTCTCCGGAGCCGTAGTTCCCGCGAGAGTAGCCTTCTCCCAAACCTACCCTCCCTCTCACACACACATTCTCTCTCTCCTCACCTCTCTCGTTCCTTCCTTTTCTCTTCTCACCCCCTAACTAATAGTACGGCCACATCGTTTCCCTCAGAATAGGGGAGGCCCGCCAGTCTGGTAGCAGCCAGTCGACCCTCGATCGATAAGGACCTCTATGGGCGTCGCCCCCGAAATTCCTCGCCTCGGCGTGACCCAATGCCCGCTCCCCCTTTACGCCCCCTCCTTATTACACCTCCTCCCTCCACGTGCCCTACCTCTCCCTCCCTCTGGCGCCTCTACCCCACCTCTGACCCCTTTCTTCCATCCCACGCACTTCTCCTCGCTTTTAAAACCGCCCCCTCTCCCCCTCCTCTCTCCCTCCCTCCTACCTTCCCCTCTCCCTCACTCCGCTCTTTCTCTACCCTCTTCATCGTCTTCGAACTCTTTCCTCTCTCTCTTTCTCCTCCCTTCCCAACATTCTCGCTTTCTCGCTAATTTACCTTCCCCCGCATGCATTCGCCTTTCTTTTTCCGATCTTCTACTTCTCCATTAGCGAACCAACCACTCTTCTCTCTCCTCCTCCTCTTCGTCTTGTGTTTTAATCACTTCTCCTCGCGTTTCCTTCTCGCAAAAACCTCGTCCCTCTGACAAATCTTCTTCTTAGGAAGAGTCTTCCTTACTCGTTTAACTTTCGGTCAACCGCGTTAACTTCGCAAGCGTTTATTTTTCCTTCCTTCTTTACATAGTTTGCCTCGAGGGAATTTTCCTCGGTCTATCTCTCTCCATTTCTGCTTGGACTCGTTCCTCTCTCATCCTCTCTCTGCTCTTATTTCACCCTCGTTCTGTTTATAAATATAAAATATACGAATACTGTTATAATAAAATAATTTCAACAACGATATTTCCAAGCCCTGGCCGACAGTAAAAGCAGTATGCAAATGTTTACTTTCTAAAGCCTTCTTTTTAAGTTTTATCTAATGTAAATTTATGTTTATTTACAACACCTATTCACTCTTATTTCTGACATTTCAATTATTTGAATTTTATATTTATATTCACTGAGTCGAAATTTCAGAAAACGTGTTGAGAAAACAAAAAAATCTTCATTTGAAAACTAATTGTAATTTTGCATAATATTCGAGAATATTCGTTATGGTGAATTTTCAGCACAGCGAAAAGATTTTCCCCATCCCCCAGAAGTTATTTATAACGGGGTTTACTGCATCTCTCTCTCTCTCTCTCTAACCTCCTCTCTTTCCTTAATCCTTAAGTTAAGAAAAGAGACGCGGGCTTGCCTTTGCGGTAAGGGGATCAATTTCATCAGAGTGACAGCGCTAGTTAGAAACCGCTCCGAGAACGAAGGCGGAGCAGTAGGAATGGGAGTCTGTGAGGGGAGGGAAGATATTTTTTCACTCTTTCTCTCTCTCTTCCTGACCGTTGTGAGATTGATGAGCGGCGGGGTGGAGGGGAAGTTGGGAGGGGAGGGGGGGTTAACGATGAGTTGTCCAGAGAACGTTACCTGGTCGATCCCCTAAACAAGGATCGCGGCGGTTGACGGCTTGAGCGAATGGAGGAGAGGTCAAAAGTTAAGGTGGGAGGAGGGACGCTAGCTGCCTCGGATGGGAGCGATTGAGGGAGATGGAGAGAGAGATAGAGAGAGAGAGGAGAAATGGGGATTCTCGGTACAATGATAAATTGATTACGCGGGACTAAAGTTACGATCTGCTGGACAAGTTATAGGATCAGACATGAATAAATAGCTACAGGGTCTCGTACATAGTGCATGCAAGGGATTGGCAATCTGTGATCATTGTTCCGGCTGTCGCGATTAGAGGGTATGTTTCCGAAATTATGGAGTGTATCGGAGTGTATACACAAATGAACCCATGCGTAGTTTGCTCGCTGGTGCAAGTAATTACACTCCTTAGAACGAGAGGGACGACGCCGGCCTAAATTTTCAATCGATGAAAAAATCTACGAACATTCTTCGAATAGATTTTTTTTCAGGATTTTCACATATTTATTTACTTTTAACATCGAACACATTTTAATTTCTGTCCATTTAAACCAGAAACTGATATTGATTTATATGCAGAATTCTTTTATACGAACATTACGAGTTTAATTTAAATTTCTTTCTCAAGGTCATAGTGATTATAGTTAAAGAGGTTTTCAAAGTTTAAATTATGGCTTACAAAGCTAATCGTCATTAAATAAAAAACACAAACTCTTCAAATAGCATTTAAATGGGCGAATGAAAAGCAAGAAAAATTAAAACTTAGACAATGGCATAACTTTCATCCGGCTTGTACGTGTTCCATTTTTGCGATTTTATTTCTCGTAACTTAAAATAAGAAGTGCCATTTAATTTTTATTGGACGTTAAAGCTAAAAAGATCAACTGAGATTCAAGAAAAATATGAACTTAAATCTGCGTACATTTGAATGACATGCAATGGTTAAATTAGAAACAGGACTATTTCAATATAGTAAGCAAGGAAAAATCTTTTGGTTACGCTCTTTATTTTATCATAAAAAATTAAGATGCATCAAGTGACTCACAAGATAATATTAAAATGCGCAATGAAGCGAGAAGCTTAATTAATACAATATTTTGATTCTCCGGAAAAATAAACCCAGGTATCCCGAATGGGGCAATTAATATAATGCAAAATCACGGAGAACTACTCCCTGGCGAGAATAAGTAAACGGTGAGAAAAGAATTTTATCAAGGGAGATCGGCAGGCTTATCGGAGAGAGAGGTTGACGTATTCGAGTGTCGGAGTACCCAGGTGCCGACCTCGTTAAGTCCCCTCTCAGGTTAATAAGAGAACAATACGAAGAGATTCCGAACGAGATTCAATTAGCACACGACTGGGCAACGACAGGACGATAGACGGGAATACTGGATGAAGAAGATCCCCGTGAAAGGACAACTCGCTGCTCATTCAACAACTCCCTTCTTATGGGTGACTACTATTTAATTGTGTTGTATATACCGTAGCACCGGATCTTGGTTCTCTCGTATACACAAGGGCCTGCTTAATATTTTTATTAAAAATAAATTATAACACACTAAAACGTAATATATCTAAAAACCTAGAAATTCACAATTTATTTTTTGTTTACGTATTATTTATATTAAGCAAATTAAAATTTTTATTGAATTAATATAACATTTTTACAAAGAAACTCACGTTGGTAAGCGTAACCTTTTGGAACTGTTGAGATATTTAAACAGTGGAAAATACAAAGTTTTTTATTTAATTCGTTTTACAAAGAAAATTGAGACCACTTCAAAAAGTAGAACATGAGCCCTAAACTCTTAAAACTTCTATTCTTTTCACCTCTGGGAAATATCTTTCCGACACTTTTCTCTTTCCTCTTCTCTCACTACATCTGTCTTGCTTCCCAGAGATTCTAAGGTAAAAATTCTTAATACAATAAGCGCACTACATCCTCGTTGATAATATCTTAAAAAACGCAAACTTACACGCCTCATATTTCCAGCAAAAAATCGCCAAAGGCTACCCTAAACATTCTACGGAATCAAGAGTCAAGGCCAATCACCATGGCGAAGCGAGAACACAAAGACAAGGGAGGAAGCGGGAGGGAAAGGGTTATAAATGGAGTGCGAGAGGGGAGAAGAGGGGAGGAGAAGGGAAAGGAAGAAGCGAAAGTTGACAGAATGTATTAGGAGATGGAGAGTTTTTGAAGAGTTGGCCAGGGGAAGGGGACGATAGGGAGTGAGGAGGATGGAGGTCGAGTAAGGGAAAGATTTGGTGCAGGGGAGAGGGTGTGGAAAGGAGGCTGAGAAAGGGATGAGGAGATGCGGGGAGCGTGTGTCCGATTGGGTTTGCTGTGGGGCGGAGGAAGTACTACGGAAAAGATGCGGCCCAATATATGCGTAAACACACGGGGATCCATTGGGATTAGGAGTCGAGAGAGTGAGAGATGACAGAGTGAGAGAGATGAGGAGAGAGCGAGGGAGAGAGTTAAGGATAGAGAGAGAGAGAGAGGGAAAATAGAGAGGGGAAGAGAGTGAGGGAGAGAAGACGAGAGAATGAGGGAGAGAGGAAGTGGGAGGGAGAGAGGAAGTGGGAGGAAGAGAAGTGGGATGGAGAGAGGAAGTGGGGGGGAGTGGGAGAGATGAAGAAAGGGGAGAGAGAGAGGGAGTGAGGGGGAGCGAGTGAGGGAGAGAGCACGAGAGAGAGAGTGAAGGAGAGAGAAAGAGAGGGAGTGAGGGGGAGAGGAAGAATGAGAAAGTGGGAGAGAGATGAAGAGAGAAGGAAAGAGAGAGGGAGTGGGATGAAGAGACAGAGAGAGAGAGATGACGAGAGGGAGAAATATGAAGAGAGAGGGGAGAGAGGGAGGGGAGGGAGGAGAGAGGTCTTATTTTTTAGGAGTGAAATGTAAAGAATGAGCGGAAAGTGGAGGAGAGAAAAGGGAGACAACTAGACGGAGAGAGAGATGGAGAGCGACTCTCGGAATAACAGACGGGAGGTGACTAGTGGTAGGAGAAGGTCGAACGTAAGAAGATGAAAGGTGTGGAAGGAAGGGAAGACGGATGGAAAGGTGTTGGGCAAGGAGATGAGGTTTGGGAGTCTTCGCGCAAGAGGAGACCGTGTTTGAAGGTTTAAGCGAGTGGAGATAAGGTGAGTTGGGCCCATGTGGAAGCGAGTAACAGACAGGTGCCGCGGAGAGGGAAGGGAAGGGGTAGAAACTCTCTGAAAGAGAATTTGTAGGAGCCTTTTACACTCTAAAATGGAAGGGGAAGGAGGGAGAGGGGAGAAAAAGGCTTACATGAAAATGGAACATTTTGCCGAAAAAGTTCGTGTAAACATTTGTAAACCTCACGTCAATCTTGTTTTATTTAAAAAACAGAGATGGAGCTAAAAGGGTATGTTATGTTTATCTTCCAGATCGGGCTCCGGAAGAGGATTCGGTTTATTGAATTTTCAAAAATCTCAAATTTCTCACCCTTTTTGCGAATTTACAAGCTTATTTTTATTTGATTTAGTTTCGGCAATGTTTTCTTCATTTTTTTCATCTTGGTAGGCACCACGCCATCCCATTCTAGATTCATAGCCTTTTCTTCCCCGAACGCCCTTCATGGCCACGTGATAAATGACCTCTTGGATTTTCCTCTCGGTTGTATAAGGTTTCCTTATCTGGGAAATGATTTATAGCGATGAGAATTAACATTTTGGTATACACAAAAGGATAAGTGAAAGCCGACAGAAGTGTCGCGAAAAAAAACCGCCGGGTTTTTTTTTATTGGCAACCTCGAAAATTTAAAAGGTCAACTGTAAAACCGAAAAAAATGTCGAGAGCGTATTTCGAATTAATTTAGCTTAAAAGTTGTTGACGAGTTTTCTTTTATTGTTTTTTTTCGAATGCTTTCTTGGTAGGACCTGACACCGAAATTTTATCCTTTGCTGTCTCATTTCTCGAATGTAAATATTCAAACATCTGATTACGTCAGAGAGACGCTAAACTCGGTTCACATGGGCATAAAAATTTTATTATCGTCTTAAAGGGAACCACTGGAATATCAAATGCCTATTCATTCCCCATTCGTCGTAAACAAGTTCCTTTGAAGATACATATTTAAATACCAGAAATGGAGATATAAAGGCTATCCAGCACCAGTAATAAAACGGATAATATTTTGTGCTTTGTTAATCTAGAGCGCACTGTTAACTGAATATATACCGAAAACTGCAATGTTCAGTCAAAATAACTGTTCGTCTCAAAATAATAAACATATAATTTCAAGAAAAATAAAAATTATTAAATGGTATTTGAACGAAATAAACCAATGTTTACAATGGCTTTACTTCATTCAGAGTTCTAAGAGTGAGCTTTATTCTTGAGCAGTTACATAATAAAATTATTAATTTAAACACGATAAAATATCTCTATCAAGCTCTTTGAATAAAATCAGTGGACAGCGGTAGGTTGTGTTTAATTTTTAAAAGAATTTAGCTTTAATACGTTTTGGGAGGATATAGAATAGACCAAGCAACTTTTTAATTCATGATAAAAACTGATTCCAGCATGTTTTAGACCGAAAGATGGAATAACAACTTGAAAATAAACAAAAATGTCAGAAAACGGTAAGCATAACTTGTTCGAAAGGCAATTTAAGGCACGATATGAAGACTAGATTTGATAGTATAGTTCTGAATGAACAGTAACTTGACCCTCTGGCTAGATTATAAAAATATACCTCTACTTTGGTGAATATCTCTCATTCAAGCAATGTAGGTACATTTCTTACGCAATTTACATTTCTTACATAATGTACATTTCTTACGCAAGATAAACCATTCCAAAAGAGCCAAAGGTTAGAATAGCTGCATCCATAAAAATCACAGGAACATCAAGAATGAAAACGTCACAGTCGTTTCTTTCTTTGCGAAAAATTACCCAAAAATTCAAATACAACAGAAACTAGACCATATTCCACACCGAAAGAATTAAATAAAGCATGGATATCCTCCAATCATCAAAACCTTTACAGTGCTGCTTCGCATTTTTGAGCGGCAGACATCAGTTTCCACGGCGATCGCCGCAAGATCTTTTTAGATTCTTCGCGCTAGCACAAATTGCCACTCTGAGATTCATCTCCCTCGATGAGATCACAGCTGCGGGCGTCCCACACCTCCCATCTCCTCTCTCCCTCCGCCGGTTCTCTCTCTCTTTTCCCCTCTCCTCCCGATCCACCTTTTCATATCCGAAGAGGAATGCACACTCCCCATTCCATCTCCGAGTTTACTTTGCAGAGCCACGAGGAGGAGCCTTAGGCAGGGCTTTACTCGGAGTCCCATCGCATACAAAAGTCACCACTTCGCCACATCCCCCCTTTTTACCCACCCTATCTCTCTCTCTCTCTCTCCTTGGCTTCCCTGCCACTCCCTTACCCCTCCACTCCTACATATATCCCTCCCGACGCCTTTGTCCATCTATTTTAAATAGAGGGGGAGGCCGCCGCGGGATATACTTCCACAACGGATCGGGCAATTTCCTCCCCCACTCTCCGTTCTATCTTTCTCAACCCTACCTCCTTTTCCCTTCCTGCTTCCTCCTTTTTTCCTTCCACCAATTTCTTTTCCTCCTGTCTCCTTTTCCTTTCCTGTCTACTCATATTCTACTCCTTCCTCATATTCCCCTTCCATATCTTACTATTCCCTTTTCACCTCCTCTTCCTCTCTGCCTTTTTCCTTCCTATTCTTTTTTTTCCGTTCGTACCGTTTATTTTTCTCTTTCAACTCCTCCTTTCTCATCTAACCTCCCCCCAGTTTCTCTTTTTCCCCTACTACCTCTTATTTTCCCTTCTCGCCAAATATTTTCCTTTCCTATCTCCTTTTTCTTTTCTATCTTCTCCTTTTTCCTTCTACGTCCTTCTATTCCTTTTCCAACTCCCACTATTCCCTTTTCACCTCCTTTTCCCCTCTCAAGTTTTCGTTCCTATCTCATTTTTTCCCTTTCTATCTCTTATTTTCCTCTCCCAACTCTCCCTTTCCCTTACTACCGCCTTTTTCCCTCCCGCCTCCTTTTCCCCTCCACTCTCTTTTTCCCTTCACCTCCTTTTTCTCTTTCACCTTCTCCTTTCCCCTTCTTAAATCTTCTTTTTCGCTAACTCTTTTTCCTTTCATATATTCTCTTTTCTTTCTCCCATCTCCATATTTTTCTTCCTAACTCCTTTTTTCTTCCTAACTCCTTTTTTCTTCCCAATTTCTTATTTTCTCTTCCCACTTTCTCCTTTTTCCCTACCATCTCCAACTTTTCCCCTCCCACCACCCCCTTTCCCCTTGCACCTCCTCCTTTTTCCTTCTATCCTCCTTTTCCCCTCCCACTTCCTCCTTTTCTCTTCCTCTACTCCTTTCCCCCTCCCACCCCCCCCTTTCCCCTTCCACCTCCTCCTTATCCCTTCTATCCTTCTTTTTCCCTCCCACTTCCTCCCTTTCTCTTCCTCTACTCATCCTTTCCCCCTCCCACCTCCTCCTTTCCCTTTCTCACCTCCATTTCCCCTCCAACTTCCTCCTTTTCCATTCCCACTTCTACTTTTTCTCCTATTTTCATTTTTCCCTTCCTACCGCCTCCTTTTCCCTATCCACCACCTCTTTTTTCCCTTCCTACTTCCTTCCCACCTTCGCTTTTTGTCCCTCACCTGCCAGTGATTCTTTCTAAAAGCTCTCATACCTCCCATATTTCCTCACTCCCTCATCCGACGCAATAGCTGGATTGGAGAATAGAAGTGCAAGGAGGTTGAATGAGAAATGCACACGTTTCTTCGATTTCCTCCCTTCGATATGGAATCCGGCAAAATTTCGGCGCTAAACTATCGAATGCTTTGCTGTAATTAAATTCCGCCCTCTTCCAAGGTAAATACGGCGTTCCAAAAAATGCAGCGGAAAATCTTTGAACATAGCGGATTCGACTCGCCCAACCTTATCCGAGTGCATAAAATCAATGAAATCATCTATTCGAGAGATAATTCGAGATTATCAATTTGCAAAATATGGAAATTTATAAACCCAGGAAATTTTCCTCGTCGTTCTTTTGTGAAAATTTATTCGAATCCCCTGTTCCAAAAGCCGTTAAAATCAATACAGCTGATTTTAAAAGAAAATGATTCAATTAAAAATTAAGTAAGCGTTCGTTTTTTCATTCGTGTAACAATTATGACAATGAAAAGAAGTTTGATTAGATATGTATCAACTTATGTTGCCATTCTACATAATCGGAATAATTTGAAATTAAGAGAAAAATTCTGCCATTACAAGGAATCGAACCCAAATCGTTCATTTGCAAGGCAAATATTTTACCATTGATCTGTCGTGACAGACTCATTCTCCCATTTCAGATATATTTCCATTTCCAACCAATGACAAATTGAAGAGGGATCTATGGTCAATTCTTCCCAAGAATTACAGTCTAAATGTTGCTAAAAGCGTTATTTAAAATCTACGCTAAGCTTGTTGAAATCATTTAACTTCAGACTGCGCCGTGCCCTTAAGGCTGCAATATTCCTCGTCTCTAACCAAATACATAAGGCAAATTCTGGCAGGCACACATCCCGAAGATGTCTCATATCTCTTCCACCAACGCACGGTGATGACAAAATAACTATCCTTCGCTTGGAAGAGTCTCCTTCTTAGGGCGAGATAAAAATATTCCGCCCAGTGTTTTAATTAGATTGAGGAAACTGGGATTTTAATCCATTACAATTCTCATCGCTACTCGCTCGTTTTATCTCGCCCTCTATTCTGTCGCTTCCCTTAAAAGGTAAAGCGCATTTGGGTCTGGTAGGTCGTCCTTTCGTGTTTCCTCCTTCGCTCTCCTCTTTTTCACTCCTCCCCCCACTCTCTTTCGCCTTCACCTACTGTCGTAGGGAATGCGTGGGAATGAAGGAGGCAGCTGGTGAAATAAGCTAATTGAGGCCAAGCACGCTCAAAACTCGAAAAGTTCCACTCGGAAATAATGTGAAAATCTTAAAAAAGTGACAAAATGCTGTGCGGCTGTTTACCTGAGCATAAAGGGAAAAGCAGAGGAACGAAGATATCTTTGCAACTCGCTTCGAATGTCGGCCATAATTAGCTTCAAATTTGCATTACGGCTGTTTGAAAGATGCTTTGCACGTTGTCGGGCGAGAAGATACAATTCTCGTTATAACACATGAGGCGCTTCGTTAATTTGCTTGTAATGCTTTATAATCATAATAATTAATTTTCGACAAATTTTCTGTGGAACGGTAGCAATAAAATAGAACGCGTATCCATATAAATATCACGAATCCCTTGAAGAAAATTAATATTAATTCACGAATCAGTAAGATTCGTCATTTGAGATAATTAGCTACAAGGAATGTTAAAGTAATTACTTTCACGTAGTGCATTAAAAATCACTACATCAATTATATTATCACATTGTAATTTTGAAACAGGTAAACAAAAATTAAATACTTAATAAAATACATATCATTATCCTAGTTATAAATTTAATCAGCAACGAATCGATGCCTATAAGAGAAGAACGAAAAAGCTAAGTATTTCAAGAATTTACGCAAAATTCAGATTTTAAAGCAATGAGAAAAACACAGGTGGAATTCAGCGTCGTAAGAATAATAAAACGAGAAATAATTTCAGTCTGGCATTAAGATTAAGAAAGTTAATCGAGGGTGCTTCGCAAAAATAAACCGAATCAAGATGTGACGCATCCAACGTCACAGACAACGCGCGCGAAAATATTTAATAGCTGCAGAGAGGCGATAAAACAACTTTCACGAACGTGAAGGACACTGCCTCTCCTAAAATTACATCTCCGAATGAGGGTAACAAAACTGAAGACAGTCTCGCATACATTATGTTCTCATTATCTCTCCGTCCCTACCTCTCTTAATATATTCCCGTAAAACGAGAGGGGAGATGTAGAGAGAGAGAGAGAGAGAGAGAGAGAGAAGAAGAGAGAGAAGGAGAGAGAAAGAGATGTCCACAAATGACCCGTAGAAGGGATCCTAAACATCTCTCAACTGAGCAGCCCTCCTACACTCGCTGGACATTCCGCAGGCTTTCATCCGGATGCGGTTGGTTCCCTGCCGCATCCACTTCCTCCCGACGGCGCTTCCGTTCGCATCATACGCCCCCACCCCACCCCCGTACATCCGACCGCACCCCACCCTTCCGCAATTTCCCCTCGGCATTCTTTCTCGCACCCTCCGTCCGCGCACGTCCACTCCCTCCGGACGGGGCATTCGCGCCGGACCAGACCGCACGCGGGACTTCCCCCACACCCACCCCCCGCGTCAACTCTCCGCCTACATTGTCCCCACTCTCCATCCTAACCCTATCCCCTTGCTGTATCCGTCCATTTACCGACATCCCTTCTCTCTCTCTCTCTCTCCGTCAATATTCTGTTCATTCCTCCACCACCTGGGTGAGGGAGCTGTAACACGTCCTTATCAAATATCGTGGCAGCCTCAGCAGAATTCGGCGGGAGCAAAAATAAAAGGCTAGTAGCCACCCTCGTGCGATTACGAGACTTTTGGGCTCTCTTTCTCTACCACGGCCGAGGATTTTATCGATAAAAAACGGAAAGGACGGCGGTGATGGGGTTTTCTTAATCTAGCCTCTAAAAGTAACGCTCACTTTGGTGACTTTTATAACTCGTTCTTTTTTCCTCTTTTCCTTTATTTTTTAAAACTCTTATCCTGTTAAAAACACCTTTTAGAGAGGAAGCTTTCAGAAAGTTTTACAGGTAGTTGATGAGTGGAACCGTGAAGCTAATGCTTTCTCCTATTGATGTTAAGTTTCATAGGGGGTACAGGTAGATGCGACAAAGCGGGAAGTTTGAATACGGAGGAGCGGATTATTATTCGAGCCGACTTTTGGTCGCCGGCACTGTTTCTGATGTGCTCTGAATTTGGTGAAGGTTTGAGCGACGTTAACTGCAAGAACAATCGATGAGCCTTAGAACAGTAGGCAGTACATTGTTCGATAGTTAGTACGTGGTTGATTGGAAAATAATTTGTTACCAAAACATTTAACATCAAGATAAATAGAAATACTGCTGTGGTAATTGTTCTCTTTAATGACTGTATAAAACTAAAAACAGCTGATAATTACACGGAACGTTTCCATTTAGAATTCACAACTACACTAAATCAGGATTAGCTATTCGCTGAGTCCATGACGAATCGGTCATTTATAGACATATAGAATTAGAATTGGGATATTTGTGAAAAGGGAGGGTAGTGCACACAAAAAGCGTAGCCAAAATTAGGGCTATTTCTCTCTGCAACTTCAAGAATTGAATTTTTGATTTTTTCTAAAAGGGTTGGCAGCTCTGATAGAGAGAAATGATCCAAACGCACTGTATTTTAAAATTAATCTTAATGTCAAATTAATAAAAGTTCTGTCGTAGAATCATGAATTTTAAATATCTAATTTACCCTAGTATTATTATCCTGCATTTTAATATAATTACGTATTTGAAATCTTCATTGAATGATGCAAAGAGGTTCTTCCATATCTTCTTGTGCTTTGACCAAGGTCTCCGATATAAAAAGTTCTATATACCTATGCATCTATAAGAAACAGGCATGATTTCAAAAAAAATTATCCCGATTTTCTCAAAAACCGAGAATCCTATCAACAAATATTTACACGGCAAGCAATGCTTATTTTACTCTTATCTACAACTACTGAAATTAACTCATTATTTTAAATGCATATTTTACGAAGTAAAGCAAAACATTATTTTTATATTTTGTAATGGCAGCTCTGGTTGGGTTGGTCATTATTTATGTCATTTTAATGCTTTACTTTGATATAAATCCCGAGTAATAAATTTCATAGCGGTAAAGATCTAATGTATGCGTGCCGGCGGACAAATGAAGAAAACCACACGCTCTTTTTATAAACATCCTACGAACATCACAGAAAAAATTTATAAGGTGAAGAGGATATAAATTTTAATATGAATTTCTCCGTAAAAGGAAGTGATTAAAGGTGGAAAAAGCAATCGTCAACTCGATTTACCGCTCGATCGTTTATAAATCGCAGCCAGATGTCTTTAGAAACGAACGACTCGGACGCATCAGAGATAAAAAGGAAAACTCCCTTAATTTCCAATCGCAATCAAAACGATGAGTCGCGCGCGGCGACTTCATAAATTAACCCGTCTTCGGAACGTATCTGGTTGGCATCACGGGGAGAAAATCAGCGAGGGCGAGCCAACTGCGCGTCACCCTCGACCAACCAGACAACCAGCGCTCAATCTCCCGCCGAATTGATGATGATTGCCATTTCCATTTGGAACGTTTCACATATTCGCAGTAAATTGCGTATCAATCTTCCCAGCACCAGCGATTCACGCAGAAATTGCGTTCTTCCGCGAGCCAATTCCTATGCAGAGAGCTTCGTCTCTCCGGGAACAGAAGCGGACGAAACGGAAAAAAATCACCCGAAGAAATAAAGTATCGGTCGCCGGAATTTTTTTTTGCGTATCGCCGTCCTTCTCGCACGGTGGTGCAGTCTGTCGAAACGAGGATCATCGAGAAAAATCCCACGAATGTAAAAAACGCATCCGTCCGTAATGTAGGTGGCGACCCGTTAGTAATCTTCCACTCTCCACAGAATAAACTCCCGCCTCCGCCCCACGTCCCTTTCGCTCCCGCTTTGGGAAAAGCGACGGACGCGCCATTTCCATATCGACTGGCAGAGGGAGGCGGGAGGGGGGGGGGGGGGGGAAGGGGGAGAGGGGGGGAGGTGGAAACGGCGGCGTCTACGGCTGACGTCGCACCTCTGCCCGATCCGCTTCTAACGCAACCTGGTCCCGCTTTGACCGAATCGCTCTTCACTCGGCATAACCTTCTTTCTGTCTTGCACTTTAACTCTTGAATGAACATCTCTTGTCCTTTAAGCCATACATATCAAGATAGCACCCATTCTGTTCTTTACTGCGTCCCGAATTCTATGTTTTGTCCCAACTAAATAGCTCGAGATGTCACATAAATGAAACCAAAATTAACAGTATGAAAAATATTTTAATAACTTTGTCTAATCTCACAAAAATTAATAAAAACACGACCGGTTTCGGTGTTTGTGTGGAATTAGCCAAAGTTATTAAAAATATTTTTCGTACTGTTAATGTTGGTTTCAACATGAAAGTCCAAGAAGTCTCGCCCTCGTCCATTAACCTCATATAAATACTTTATTTTTTAAAAGGAAGCGAGATTTTTTCATACTTATTAAGCAACAATAGAACGCGTTTTTTAAATCGTCAATTTTATGGAAAAACAGACGCCCAATCTTCTAGATTGTCTATTTTGCCAACTTTGGCCATCATTAAACTGCTGTAATCCTAATGCGGCCCTTCTATAACATCCATCGCCTCTATGCGGTCATGATGCATCTTTGCGTTTGCCAGAAACGCGAAGGAATGCAAAAATAAATGTAAAGTGTTATTATCCAGCAATTGGAATAAAGAGAACTAAAAAGAGAGATGACAGAGTCAAAGGAATTAGGTGAATGCAAGATAGTACACGAAGTACGGCGAGGCCTTAGTAACGGCCCGCCTATTTAATCAACCCACCAACTCGGGGCGTTTCTCCCCTAATACATTCCTCCCTATCTGTGTTCTACGCAAAAATACTCGGTGTTCTGCGGTACATTTGTAGTTGTAGGGACGGGAATGATATCACTGTTTTGTTATTCTCCAGCTAAAACCACAGAAACGAAATTTCTCACAAAGAGCGATACTTTATGGTTGAATTCATTACACTATTTAAAATGTAAAAAGATACTCCTCAAATGGAGTGTTAACAACCTTGATATATCTCTCTCTCTCTCATTGGGCGTTTTCCACTTTTCAGCGGTTGCCTGGACATCCAAGACTTAACTCTTGGATACTTAACTAATCCGTGTTTTACGCAGACAAGTCGCTAAGCCTGTCGTAAAACAACTTTCGTGGATTACACGACGCATATGTTGGGGATTATACAATGGATTATCACCCCATTCACTTAATAATTCACTGTACTTATAAGCAGATCCTTTCAGAGGCCAGTTCCAGATTTTAGGCTCCTGGCCATAATAAAAGTAAAAACACATGAAGACAAAATAACACAATCATGAGCTAAAAAGCAGTGAAATGTAATTTGTATACTTTTTATTTATATAATGTTCTTTTAGCCTTTTTTCGTGCAAATGTACCAATAGTTGAGATAAAACTATTTTCGTGCAAATTCACAGTTGACATCAAACGTGGTGAGTCCATTCAAAGTGAGTTTGGCCCCCCCTTGAGCTTGAGACCTAAGCCAAATGGCTCTCCTGCCTCCCCCTTTCAGAGATCCTGCTTATAAGTATCAAATGGGCACCCGGAACAAGCTAATAGCCTAATCCGTGATATGGTGATGATAAGAAACTTTGAATTTATTTGTAAGCAGGCTGAAATATTTAAATTATTCTAAAATGTAGTTTTATCTATAATTTTCTCCATCTATGTGCGTTAGGTGTTTACTTCCCCTTATATCTAGTGGCTAACGAGCGATAAAAATGTGCCTCACAATCTAATGGGATTTGATTCGAACCCTAACATAAAAAAGGTTACGGAGCATTTCCCTAAATCACGGGTCGGCAACCTGCGACCTTTTAAGGACTTCCCTGTGGCTCTCTAAACCAACTCTCAATATCGAATAAAGCAAATAATACGGCCTATTCGTCCGCGACTTGAACTTCTGAAAGTGCTCGTTTATTTATAAGAGCGTTCATAAATACGAAACGACATTTTTAAAATAAGAAATCCCACATTCACCCCTACTGCAGCTCTTCTTATGTTGCGTTTTACTCTGAATTGGAAAAAAGTGGCTCTTCTGTTGCCAAGCCTTCTCCTAAACCATTCCTCCCTGCTATCTCTTTCCTTCCCCTCTTTCACCCCCACCTCTCCTCTAGCATCCACATCTAAGAGACTTTTCTCTCTCACTCTCTTTCCCTCTTTCAGACACTCTTACCTCTTTCCCAACCTCCCCATAGCCTTCCTTTGCTCACTTTACGAAACCCAATCACCCAAGATTGAATAATAGATGGAGGGAAAGTGGGACGAAGCCGAGTAAGGGAGTGGAAAGAGAGAGGATAAAATGTGAGGGAGTGAGGACGGAAAAAAGATGGAGAAACGCGACGAGAGAAGCATGTGTGGAGAAGGGAGAAACAAGAGTGGAGACCCTTTCGTGTGCGCACGAAAAGATGGCCATAAGGAAAGATGGCAGATGGGTACCAAGACACGGAGTGAGTGTATCGCGGGAGAGAATGGCAGAGGGAAGGCGGAAGGAATAAAGAGAGAAGGGAGGGCTGGAAAAAACGCCGGCGCTGAAATAAGAGGCGTAATTTCGTCGCGACACATTGGCTGATGGGTCCAAAGTGAGGAGAGATATCAAGATGCACATGGAAGATAAATAGTATATACACGAGCAGAGAAGAGGCGATTCCGAGGAAGAATAGACGAACAAAAGGATACAGATCCGTACGGAGATCGAGAAATTAACCGGAAAAAACAACTGCAGCAATGTAACAACGAATAACTACCGGGGTTACTCTCGCGCGAATGGCGAAAAAAAAACTAAAAGAAAAATGAGAATTATTCCCTACCAGCGTTGCCGACCGACTGTCCATATTCATTTTCTTTCCTTGGGGAAAGTTTTCCGTGAAGTCTAGAATCTCCAATCCGTGTTAATGGGAAGTGAGAGAGTTCCGGGAGCATGCAAACAAAGATAAATGGCAGCGCTCACGCAGATAATTTCGAACAGGAAAAAAAACAAAGGGCGTAACATATATATCACAGTCCGTTTGATGCGAAGCGCGTGCCTCGACGGCTATAAATCGAATTTGGTGAGCGAGGTTGCCGTTATACAGACTCGAGGCCGTGAAAAGGATAGCGAAGCGAGGGATTAACTCGATTGCTAACTAGATATAACGCATTTAAAAATATTCGGGTGACGTTTAATCTCGTAAATCCATGAATGAGCACGGAGCATTTCACAGAGATGGAAAGAGAACATATAACATAATATAATGACGGACGAACAAATTCACTGAATTTCCAGATATCATAAAGAGAAAAACCAATGCTTCTATCTTCGCTCTTAAAAAACATTAAATCTCGAAATTGGATAAAGAGAGGGAGGAAAAACTTTGTAATTGTTTTTTGTCATTCGACGAAGTTTTGACTAAAAAGCACGAAATTGACGTGTTTTGCGTTTTCCTGAATTTGTATATTGGTACAGCATTTGGTCTGAGTGTGGCCAATTAATAGTCAGACAGAAGGGAAGAAAGAAGATAAATGTGGAAAATTTTAATGGAGGCAATGAGAAAGGATTTTGCAATGATGTTAACGTACGCTGGAGTAAAATGAATGAAAGGGTAAGAGAAGCGAATGGAAAATAGAGGTGACTGGAAATTAATATTAATAATAAGGGTAAATGGAACGATGCAAATGGAAACGAATAAAGGGAAAGAAGAGAACGTGATGAAATGGAGAAAGAGGGAGAATGGGGAGAAGCCAATTGTAAGAGAAGTAGAGAATATAGAAATAAGTTGATCGGGTGAGACGAGTTGAAATCAAATAAAGCAAAGAGACGGAAGAGAAGGCGGATAATTGTGGGCGAGAAAGATAAAGGGAGGTAGATGGAGAAAAATGCGATAAATATAGTTTTAACAGCAAGAAACACGAAAATAGGCAGAGAAAAGGGAGAGAGAGATGGAGAGGCAGAGGTAAAGAGAAATGTAGGAAGAGAAGAAAAACTAGACCGTGAGATACAGAGGAAGGGAGAAGGAGAAAAATAAGAGAGAGAAAGAGAGGGTGACAGGAAAGGTCTGCGAGGAAGTCTATATAAAAATGTCGGCGTGGTATGAGATGGTAGGAGATATAGAGAGAAAAAGAGATGGCGACGAAACATGGCGCCATATCCCCACCACCACTTGATGGAAACAGGGGAGAGAGAGAGGAGGGAGTGAATGGAAGGGAAGCAAGTGAGAATCCCGGAGTTTGTAGAGCGGAGGCGACACAGTGGGTGAATTGGGTTGAGTGAGAGCGAGAGATGAAGGGGGCGGGGAGGGTTCGAGTCGGAACAGGACGGGGTGATGGAAGAAGGGATTGGTTCTCTTTTCAGAAACAGGATATAGGCCGATCAAAAGGGATAGGGAGGGAGAGAGAGGAGCTGTGTTGACGAGTGAAACGACCACACTTCGTTACCTCCTATCGGTCAACTCTTCCCTTCCTTCCTCCCTTTTTATCTCTCTCTCACTCTTTCCCTCCCAGCTTCACTTTCTCCTTCCCTCCCTCTCACTCTTTCTTTCTCACTTTCCCGCTCCCTCTCTCGCCTCCCTCTCTCCTTTTCTTCGATCTCTTCCTTTCTCCCTCTTTCGCCCGAATAAAGACGATTATCTCTATCTATCTCTCCCCCTCCATTTCTCTTTCCCCCCTTTCTTTTTCCCTCCCTTTCTCTCTCCATCCCCAAAGTCCCTATCTCTCTGCCTTCCCCTATCCCTCCGCTTCCTCTATCCCTACCTCCCTCTCACCCTCCCTCCACCTAACCCAACTTCCCTCTCTCTATTCTTCTCTTCCTCCCTCCCTATCTTGCTCCCTCACTTTCTCCTTCTCTCTCGTTCCCTTGCCACCCTCACTCCCTAGTTCTCTCTCCCTTTCTCTCTCTCCCTCCCTCCCTGCTCTCTCCCTCATTCCCTTACTCCCTCACTCTCTCCTCAACACCCTCCCTCTCTAACTCTCCCTTAATCTCTCCTCTCTCTCTCTCCCTCACTCCCTCTCTCTAACGCCTCCCTCCCGCTTCCTCTTTTCACTCACATCTCCATCTTCACGCGCCGTTTCCTTTCTCCGAAAAATAATACCTTATCCGAAAGTGCACTCCCGTCCCGCGCCAAAAAAATTACGCATAACATCGTTAATCCATCAGCTCGAGTTTCGTTTCGTTTTTATCGAATTTCCAAAGACACACTCGAGAGACCGGCCAATTCAGCATCTTTTTGACGGGGAGATTTTTAGCGGGCGAATTTACTATTCGCGAAGGGAAAAAATAACGAATAAATCCCTTCGCGGATCTCTTCAGCCAAAAGAAACCGGAAACATCTGCTACGCGCAGTCCGTCTCGCGAACGAACAGAACGAGAGGGAAGCTATAGAATAGCGGGTGTGAGAAAGAATTATGATAGCCAGAAACAAATCACGCGAATTAGGAGAGTGCTTCGGGTTTTTTTGCGCGGAACATTAAGCAAATTCCTCGTCTCCGGCTAATGCGATCGAGAGGCAAAGTGAGGGAGAGACCTTTACCCACAACCACACCCACACATACCCATATACACGCACACGAACACTCCTCGCCTCGCTTATTGCGTTAATTGGTGGTGCCGCGCCCTCTCCCAGGGAATACGCCTTTCTCCACATTCTCCTATATGCAGTTAAAATCATCACGCCCAAATGAGACGCAATGCGAACGCAGTTATTTCTTTTCTTTTTTAATGTGCAAAGCGGGTTCAGAGAATTTCCCCGCCGCGTATTTTTTCCCGCAAGGAGAGAGTGAGAGAGCGCGACGGAGAAAAGCCACAAATAGAAAGAGAGCGGAGAAATAAAAAAAGAAACTTTCGAATCATTAAAGAGATCCGGAGAAAATGAACACGGTCCGAAAAAGAGATTTATAACCCATTTGGGAGGTTATATTTTTATTTTTTATGCTTCGACGAACGGGCTAAAAACGAAGTGGAGGGAAATGGAGAGAGTGCGGAGTGAAAAACCATTTTATTTTTTCTCACCCGTGGCAGTTTCGGTCACTTTCCAACCACGCCTTCCTTTCCTTCTTTCCCAACGGCTATACCTTCTCCTCTTCCTCCCTCTCTTTCCCCCTCATTCCTATCCTCCTACCTTCTTCTCTTTCCTCCCCTCTTCTCCTTCCGATCCGCCTTCATATCCTCCTTCCTTCCCCTTCCTTCCTCCACCTTACTTCCCCTCCCTTCTTCCTCCTTACTTCTCCTTCTTCATCCCCCTTCTTCATCCCCCTCCTTCATCCCCCTCCTTCATCCTCCTCCTTCATCCCCCTCCTTCATCCCCCTCCTTCATCCCCCTCTTTCATTCCCCTCCTTCATCCCCCTCCTTCATCCCCCTCCTTTATCCCCCTCCATCCCCCTCCTTCATACTCCTTCATCCCACTCCTCCCCCTCCTTTTCCCCTCCTTCATACCCTACTTCCTCCTCCTTACTTCCCTTCCCTTCTCCCCTTCCTATCTTCCTTCACCCCTCCTTCCATCCTTCCTCATCTCCTTCTCCCTTCCTTCCGCCCCTTCTTCTTCCCCTCCCACCTCACCCTCCGCCCTTTTCTCTTTCTTTCCCTCCTTCCTACCTCTCCTTCCACCCCTCCTACCTTCCCTCCTTCCTATTTTCCTACCTCACCCTCTCCTCTCCCTCCATCCAGATCCATTTCCGTTCCCGATGGTCATGAGGAGAACTGGACTCGGAGTGAAACTCAAACAGTAAAAAATACATAAGATAAAAAGTTTGGCAGAGAGTATTAGAAAAGCCATTCGATGAGTTGTTCGTCCGCGAGTGGAGGGAGAGTCGAGCGGGAATGAGCGGAGAAAAAGGGAAAGGGGTAAGAAAGAACCTTGAGTGGAGGAGAAAGAGTAGTCTTAGGATGAAAGTTACCGGTTTTGAAAGTTAAAAAGTGACGGGCGAAAGGGTAGCAAGGTGGACGGAGAGTGAGAACGGAGTAAGAAAGACCCGGAATGGATGGGGAGGGAGGACGCAGGTACGATCACGACTCGCGGAAAAGATTAGAGAAACATTTGTACGTTTTTTGCGTGATTGAAATGGAGTGGCGTAAGTCGAGTAACGACACCTAGATGATCGATGGCAAAGTATGGAGTCTTTTCAAGTCCGCGTCGCGAGGTTTGAAGGAAAAACATTAAAGAGACGTGATCCGATGATATAATAGATCTGTGAGATGAATTGCGACGATAGAAGAGGATAACGAATGAGGGAAGAATCGATGACACCAGATGAACAGACGAATGTATCCGACGCGAAAAATAAAGGATTTCGAGGGTGTAAGTTTTATCATTTCGGAAGAGAAGTAGAAAGCGGAAAATGAGCTTAAAAATTGGAGCTCATTCTTGTAAATTTGCTTTAGACCCCATCCAGGGTCATAATGGAAGACATGACGTAAATTACACTCTTGAATACGTGCACGTCCCCGTTTGGGCGACAACGATAGGCGCAGTCTATTTCAACAAAAAAACAATAGTGTTCATTTAAACAAATATGCGTGGATGGGCAAAGCGTGTAAATTGCCTAGCAAAATGTACACCGATTTTACTTTTACGGCAACGTTTTTTGGCGAATTAACTCTTTAAAAGACTTCAACAGCTATAAAAAGACTGCAGTAAACCAGGAGTCAATTTCAGTTCCAAACTCGACGGTAATTTTTAAAATTGCAAAATATTTCTAATTAAATAAATTCCATATATTATTAAACTCTGCGCGTTCATACAAAATTCTGGCGTGAAGAATGAATGGAATTATTAATTTTAACTCAAAAAACTGTAGTTTAGTATTTTTCCATATATTGTCGTTCTGATATTGATAATAATGTGATATGGCCTCTCTCTGATATTTCATTAAAAAGAGTGATTTGATAGATTAAATCACCAAAGGTTTAATAATAACTATTGCCATCACTCGAAATGAAAAATTAGATCGCTCGATCAGTATTGCGGCTTTTATAAAAAACTGAAATTATTTCCTGCAAATCAACCAAACGCTTTGACATACTTTTTGCAAATACGATCACTATTAAAATCTCCGTCAAATTTCAGCTGTCATTTTGGCGATTGCATAATTAAAATTTCGCGTCGCATTAGTATTCTATTTTCCTCTGGCCAGCGATTCGTTTGAAATATTTAAATCCCCGCGGAATCCGGAATCGAGATAAATTAAAGGACTGATTAGAGTTAAAATATCCGAGAGCTTCTTTTTATTTCTCATTCGAATAAGACTCTGCGGAATAATAGCCAACTTCTCGAATGAAATTTCCAAGAGACATTTTACTAAATTCTGATAATGAAGATCCGAAAAGGAAAGTTTCCTGGGAACACAGTTCTACAGAGAGAGAGAGACGAGAAATGCAAACCTGTAATTTAAATGGAATCAAAGGGATCCGCCGTGTGCTTTTTTTCTTTCTTCTTCTTTTTCATTTGCCAAGAAGGGATATAAGGGAAGGAAAGGTTAGGGGCAGACGTCGAAAGGGAGGGTGCAATGTATCGAAAGGCAAACTTAGAATTAAAAGAGAGAAAGAAAATAGAGAGAGAAAAATGTTTCAGAAGAACGTTGGCTGCTGGGTAGAGCTGGATATAGGGCGTAGGGTCAGCGTAAAGGAAAAAGGGCCGTACGTCTGGCCGTGGATAATTGGTGATGGCGTTAAGGGGGATTTACGCCCCGTGGGAGCGAGAGAGGGCAGCGAGATGGAGAGAGAGAGAGAGAGAGAGAGAGTACTAGGGGCGCCTCCTCAATTTAGAGATGAAATGCGATGGAAATCCGCCTAAACCTTTGAGCACACGACGGGGATTTTTGCCTTAAAGAGTTTCCATAGCCTCCACACTTCTTCCACCTCCTCTAACGGAAAGCTAATCCGAGGAAAGTTTTTATATATCCCTCGGATAGCACCGCGGACGTCATCGCGCGGGGATTATCTGCACCGTCGCAAAAATTGAGTTTCCTTGTAGGCAAACGAAGGGAGCGAGGGCGTAGGAGTCGGCATAGGGAATCAATCCGTCGCGAAATGGCTCTGCAGAATTATTTATATTTATTTCTACGAGTTCGGCGCGCATTTATGTTGAAACGATAAAAGACCGTTTACGACTTCCGTAATTGCGGCATACATAAATCGTCGGAATACGGCCTCTGGCTCATTTGAGAGGAAAATGCCGATGCGCGTCAGTGTGACTAATTATCGCGAATCGATGAGATGTATGGTGTTCGAGCGAGAGTGATTTACAAATGCATGGCTGACATGTTGAGCTCTTTGAGGGATTTTACTCTTCGGGATTATTGTATTGAGGTCGGCCAACACTGTCCCAGCATTGACGAAGAGCGATTCATTTGGAACAATTAAAATTCCGCAATAGTCTCAAAAATCCCATCTGATATCCTCATTCAAAAGATTTATATCTACCTGCGTTACTCAAAGGAACAATTTTCTTAAATGGAACTTATTAAAAATTTTTTTTAATCCTTTACATTATTTTTAATTTTCGATATGACAATCTTACTTGGCTAAATAAATTAAAACAGGATTACTTAAATTATGATCGTCAACAATTAATTTAAATACTTTGCCCGAATTTATTTCACCTTTAATAGACAATTTTATTTGTTACTTTTGTCCTGAGCTACATAAAGATTCTCTTGAAAATATTTTCACACATTCTCCAAAAACCTAAACATATTCGGATGGGTAAAGATGATTGGAACTAGTCAAGAAATATTATATTGCTATTTATGTATAGGTTAGTCCCAAACCTACAAAATTACGACAGGCGCAAACAAGAGTTTTTAAAGATCGGTTTCTAGGCTTCAATTTCTAGGTGAATAGGCCGTCGCCAGGTAACTTGTGTTAGTTAAGAAGCTCACGGTTTGCTGCCATCCCAGAAGAGCGGCAGGAGACTGAATCAATACTTGGGACCATCTCTGCGGGATAAGTATATTGAGCGGAGAAATCTCAATGCGACTCTATAGAAACAAGTTATCGTATTTCAGTGGTGGAGGATTTTCAACTCGCTCACAATTCAATTAACTAATTCGTTTTAAAATTTTATCCTAACTATCGTTCATAATATCTTTTTTAAATCTGTTTTATGCAACTATGGATCGCTTAATTGTTGCCTTCTTCTTAATGAATAAACAAGTATCCGTATGATAGTGCCTGTGACCGTCGTTCACATTATCTTAGTGGATTTTTTGCTCCATGGTTGCATGATAAACTCGCTATTTATAATCAGTTATGAAATAACATGAATAAATTCGCAATCAAAATATGGATATTGGTGAAAGGGAAGTTATAGAAATTCGAACATAGAGTCTTTCAAATTTTTTGAAAAGGCGTTTTATGTGGTATTTATAATGTAGTTTAATACAAAAACTTATGCGAAAAGGTACATATATGAAACTTAAATTTTAATCTTCGGGCATCGCGAATTGTTACCTTTCTCGTGCAGTAAAGCAATTCAAGTAAAGAGTTAGACGAATCCTTGTCTAATTCCTTCAAAACCCTTTTCTTCATCATGTCTCAAGTCTTTAATCTTATCATCCAGTATCCTTATTCTCCCATTTTCTCTTTGAAGTTTTACAGCATTTTATTCTTAACAGCTTCCTCAGGATTCCTTTTTCTGTCAATATTTGTTCCAACCGATTACTCTATCTACTTTGTATTACAGCTATTAAGCTCCTCTCATTTCACTTATATTAAATAACTTCCTTTGTGTACTTCTTTTGCGTCCAACTAATTTTCTCTAACACACGCGAATCTCAAAAGACTTTAATCTGTTTGCCTCCTCTCTGCCCATATATAAAGTATCCAGTCTCGAAATATTACGTATTTCTACAAAGAGAGCCTATAAATATGACAAAAATTAATCTTGTTGGATGATACAAAAGCTAAAAATTATTTTTTGCAAGTTTATTTTGTTTTTTAGTATTAGAATCATCAAAGAGCAGTGTAGTGACACTTTTATGTTATTTTCTGGGATCAGCTTATTCAAGGAGAGACACTTAAAGCAAGGCTAGACGCACGAGGAGGCTAGAGTGCTTTTATCTTCTCTTTGTAACAACTGTACTGTAGTTTTTCTTAAACTTTTCAAATAAACTGATTCTTATTGAGCCGATATGTCACTATACATCTTAGAAGCATTTATTTTATATTATATAAAGTTTTTTTATGACATAACAGAAATTGATTGCCTGCTTCAACACCTCTATTACCTATATGTGATATTTTATTATACATTAATAGGTAATTAAATACGTTTAACTCAATAGATCGTATTAATGATCAAAACGGCATTTGAAAATTTAATTAAACACCTAAAGAACGAAACAAATGTTTAGCATAGCAACAGGAACTAACTTCTGAACATAAACTAAATGAATCTGAAATTCAAAGATAGTGTCGTTTAATAGTCGATAGTGAACAATCTTAAAAAATCTGATCAAATGAAACACAAAAACAACTCTTAGAGCAATTATAAACTTAAAAACTTTAAAATTAAGTTATTTATACATTAATTAGTAAATTAAATATAATGGTAATTCGATTTCTTGTATTAATGATCAACATATCATTTGAAAATTAATTAAATTAAAATAATTAACTCGATTAATCACCTAAAGAACGAAACAAACGTTTAGCATAACAACGAGAACGAACTTCTAGGCAGAAACGAAATGAAATAAACTTTATAATTAAGTTATTATCAACTTTATTGTTATGCTGAAATACCTATTGAAATAAAATATATTCCTTTGTCAACGCAAAGCTAACCACATCAAAAAGAAGTTCATTATATGCTCCAAGGCTTACTGGAATTTGTTGGATCTTGGTGAAATACCACTTGAAACACCTGCAAGTTCTAACATCTGTTGAAAATCAAAGACTTATATAATTTGTCGACTGATCGGCATAATTGATGGCATTTATACTAAATAAATACAAAATATGAATTGTGTATACAGTAGGTACTTTAAAATTGTCATTAAGGAATTTGTAAAGCAAAAAATAAATACATATATAACATAATTAAAAAAAGATATAGAAACTTTTCAAATGCACTGAAAAGCGTAGAAAATAAATTTAAACCTCAACAAGTCGATTGGTTAGTTCATCTTCAAAATTGTAATTAGGGAAGGCCCTTTTAATAACCGTAAAGTATTTCGGTTCTGGTTAGTGTATGCAGAGAGGTTTTATGGCGCTCTACAATGGTAATTATTATGATTATATATATATATATATATATATATATATATATATATATATATATATTATTATAATGAGAATAAAACTTTTATGCAAACACTAACCAGAACCGAAATCCATTATGGTTGTTAAAAGGCTCTTCTCTGATTACAAATTTTGGAGATAAACTAACTAATAGATTTGTTGATGTGTACAAAAATTTAATTTTTTACGATTTTCGCTGCATTTGAAAAGTTTCTATTTTTAAAATTATTTATTATTTATATTTATTTTAAAATATAGGTTTGTCTCATTTATATTGCGTTAAATATATAAATATGTATCCTCGGTTTAAACAAAAGTAAAATTTAGTCATGCCTACTGCTCTAACTCGTCATAGGGCAGCAGGTCTCATTGTATTGGATCAAAATAATCAGCCTTACAGACATTTACTTTGAACATCCGCCAAACTCGCAAAAATGGGTTTTCATGGAAAACAGCTCTTAGAAATTCGCACTACAAATCCTTTCTTTAAACAGAAGATCAAAAGGTGTAATTCCTCCTTGGTGTTCGTAACGATTGCGAAAAAATAACCTTTTCCGATTTATGAAAAGGAGAATGAAATTCATCCCATAGCTTCCGTATTCAGAAAGAGTTGGATAATATCCCCATTCTCTTCGAAGCCTCTCCAAATTCCGTTCTCATACCCCAGGGGTTCCTTTGCGGTATCGGACCCACTTGTTGAGAGGACAACAGGTTCACATGGAGTATGAGAGGGAGCACCACAACCACAGGGAGTGCTCAAGTGCACGAAGCCACATAATGGGATAGCTTTCATAGATTTCCAGAGGCTAAGAGCAACGGTATTTGCACCACATTGCATGAACGTCGGTTACAGCCGCATTCTGTCGGACTTCGTCATTTCTTCGTTAAACGATCCAAAATGATCTTTTAAGGCCACTAAAATGGTGGTGAGCAATAATGAGGCCGCCCCGCAATAATGAAATGTCAATTATAAATTAACACCCGTTAAAAATGTATTCAGAACAATATGGGATACAGTGGAGAATATTTAAATATTATCTAAATTAATTGAAGATTAAAATTTCTACGAATTTCATAGAAAGAAAACAAATTATAAAGGATAAATTGAGTTTTCTATTAAAAATGCAATTGACAATCAAAATAAATCTTTTGGCCAATAAGTGTTGCTTTCTCAAGCATTCTATGACCTTTGAATTTATTTTATTGTCAATTTGATTCCAGCCATAAGGTGGATACGAGAATTGATTTTTGGTGTGAAAATTTTACACTTGATTTTGTAATGCATAATATCATCATCTTATAGATGGCTGTAAATGCATTGATAAACAGACGGGCTCTAAAAACATATCTAAATGATATGACAAATATTAAAATACTGAATATTAATTGATAGAAGTTCGCTAATCTAAACATTATTTTATTCGTTCCTCCAAGCGAAATAGAATATTTCTATGAATAAAAACATTCAAAATAATTCAGACTTGCAGCGCTAGATAATTCACGCCTTACGCTTTCATATTGACAACGTCTGCTTTATCTCTCGAAAGGGGGACCTCGTGCTACGAAATGAGATGCGACGAAATCGAAATCATAAGGGAATGGAGAAGTTTTGACAAAGGGTGGAAGTTGCGAGCGGGAGAGTACTGCCATAGGAAGATAGAGAAAGGGCAGGGAAGAGGCTCCAGACCTCAGTAGTATGAATGCGCTCAGAATTATCACCGTCTGGAAAAGGGTCGTAGCATAGGAGGTAAGGTGAAGGAAAGAGTAAAGGAGAGAGAGCGAAGCGTGGCAGGGGCGTTTTCCAGCTGGAATCGCAAGAGAACAGGAAGGGAGCATGTCCACGGTCAAGTAAGCGTGAAAAGAGAGTTCAACAGAGCCGCGGAGGAAAGCCGGAAGAGTTGTAATGTGCTGAGGAGTCTGTTTACCTGTGTTGTCACATGTAGTGTGGGGGGGGGGCAAAAAGGGAGTTAGCAGAAGGGACATCAAAACGGGGAGAGGCGAAAAGAAATAAACGTGAGTAAAGATAAAGAGGATCAGGCGGCCCGAAACGGGAATAAATATTTTCGGGAAGGACTTGAAAATGGGACGCGCTACCCATCTCTTGAAAGCAGAGTTAGCGAAATAAAGTTGATGCCAGAGATAATAGAGAAAGGGGGAGTAATTGTCGGTCTTGATTAAGCTAACCCCGGGGAAAAATATGCCAAATGGGTCAACATTACTTGGCGTTGAGTTTGCGAAGGTTTTTTTCTTTGACAAATAAATAAATCGGGAGAGAGAAATTTTTGGCCATAACCTTAAAAGGAAAAAGGGGAAAAATTACACGGAAAATTGGAAAGCCAATGACGCGGAAGAGAGGATGGGTAGAAAAAATATCGGGTAATCGAGAGGAGAAAGGAAGAGAAGGATGGAGAGGCGAAAAGACTCTTGTCACGAAAATATTTGTTTGGCCCAAAGTTAGAATCAATCAAATTAAACATCGCAAATTGACGAATCGATGGATTTATAGAATCAAAAAGTTGAAAGCATACCGAATTAAAAAAAATAATTTCTATATATTTACCTTACATTCGAAATATTTCCGATACAAAATATCACCCCCTTTTTTCATTTATTGGATCATTTAGAATGTCAAACAAAGATGCCACCCACTTGTTCCAGAATCAAGTGACAATATGTATTTCAATAGATACGAACGTTTTCAACCTTTTAACACAAAATATTATGAGATATTTTAAAATTTATTTATTTCATTTATTGGATCATTTAGAATGTCAAACAAAGATGTCACCCACTTGTTCCAAAATCAAGTGACAATATTTATTTTAATAGATACGAAAGTTTTCAACCTTTTAACACAAAATATCATGAGATATTTTAAAATTTACCTTTCTTCAAACTAACAAAATCACCTCATAAGATTATTAATATCTAATATATGTAATTTATGGTACTCTATCAGACAAACTCTTCTAGGCAATGGGAAGAAAGCTATTTTTTATTAAAGCTAAATGCAGTACTCTTAATTGTTGCGCAATATCGTTAATCTCTTCAGAGTGTCTATTATGAATGATATTATCCACAAATATGAAATATCATCGATTTAGTTAAACCGTCTAGGCCAGGGTTCCGCAACCTGGTGCTCGCGAGCACCGCGGTGCTCTTTAGCTGTCTTACCATTCACTTATATGATGCTAAAAATCGTCTTTCCTAGCTAGTACCAATAATTTGATTCGTTCGCCTGTTTTCTTTCTAACGTACGAAAGGGCATTTTTAATCACTTTGACGTTGATTTGATTTATGATTATTCCTACTTTTACAAAAGTATAGTGGTGCTCGCTGGGTGCTCTGGAGTGTATGTTGGTGCTCGCTACATTGAAAAGGTTGCGGACCTCTGGTCTAGGATGTAGTAAGATTTTGAGTGGATCGCGGTGGAGGCGTGACGTCAAAGGGCTTAGGTAAGGTAGCTCAGCGTACATTGTAATGTCACTGAACGCCATATAGTGATTTTTTGAGACATATGGCTTACGCAGTATTATTTATAACATCAGGCTCTACAATTGGATTGATTTAATCAAATTTCTTAGAACCAAAATCGCCAAGAATAAACTACCCTTTATTTTTGGGCAGTATAATTTTTATAAAAAAAGGGTCTGTAAAAGATGATATATTGCATAAAAACGGAATATTATTCGATTTTATGTAAGACAGACTAACAGACAGACAGGCAGACAGACGGAATAGCGAAACCCACTTTTATGGATTCAGGGACCCCTAAAACGTGTATTTACATCAAAATCTCGAAGTAGAAATTTTTCACGATTACAATACTTTCTCAATATACTACGTGTATGAGAAAGTAAAAATGGGCAATTTGCTAACTATTAATCTACCTAAACTAGACGTACTTCAGCATATAGTGTATTAACTTTTATTTAACAGTATTTGTATTACCCAAAGGAAACTGATGTTCATATCCGTTTTGCCACAAACTAATGGCGAAATACCCTTAGATTTTATCTGATCAAAATTATTCATTAAGCCCTTGAGGGTGTGCTACTCTCATCAGAATAGTGAATAAACAAGGTGATGCAAACAGAATTTATGATGCCTACTTTCCATTTAATCATTTATTTAATAATTATATTGGCTTTAATGTCATCGCGGATATGTAGTTCTTTGTGTTCCCAAATTTCATAATTTAGCGTTATAAAATACTACAAAAAAAATTCGAACGGAAATTGAATTGATCATGCGTATTTGTGCGACAAAAATAACGCATGTACATACATATTAGAATATACCAAATCTGAGTCCAACAATAGTTGTTATCGCAACACTCTCGTAATGAGTGATAAAGACTGCAAAAACGCCAGTATTTACGCGAAATTCTAAGAAATACAATCGACAAGCAAAATTCTATGATAAAATGAAAATTTTCATTGCTTTTCTAAGAGAATAATGCAAAACTCGCTCCGATATTGCAATTTTAAGATATTTTAATGTGCAAAAGAAAATTACCCTGCACGATGGATTTGAGATTTCCCATGTAAATCAAATGGGAAGGATAGTTCCTGGAATGAAACCCGGGACTTTAATCTTCGCAACAAAAACTAACTTTGGGAGCTTGGCTCATGTAGCAAGAGATTTCCACCAAGGTTCATGAAAATCAGTCTATTGGTTCAAAAGTTAATAGGGGGGACGGACAGACAGACACAGCGACAAAACTATAAGCCTAGTTCCATTCTGAAAAGTAGACTAAAAATGCATTAATAAATGATGGTTTTAAAAAATTAATCCTCCCGTTGAAGTAGGATCTGGTGCTTTCCCGGTGGATTGATTGTAGAAACTTTTCTCGGGTACACAACCGGGTCAAAGTTTGATCTAGGATCAACGTTTCGACGGCTGACTCTGCCATCTTCATCCTGATGAGAAAAGTTTCTATAATCCTCCTGTTATTTGCATTTTCAGAAAGCTGTTGAAAGACGATAAAAAATGTGACGAATTTTGATGTAAAGACAGAATACGAAAATCAAAACGGACGACTTACTTTATCTCAATTTTTCAGGGATTAATTTTTACAAACAGAATTCAGTTTCCTCCCAAAAAATTCCTCACTGCGCCGTCAGAACTTCCAATATGTTGAATCGGAACAACAAAAAAGGGGCCGCAGAGCATTCAGCAGTTCAACTCCATCGGAAACGCTAGGCAAGTTTGTTAGCGTAGTCTTATCGTAGAACACGTTATTATAATTCCAAAAAATGAAAATTTTCCGGGTTATTCTTTTTCGACGAGGAAGGAAACAATGGCGGAAAGTTGGGAGGTTCGTACCTGTTAAACTCATCGGAAGGCGCATGGAGCCAACGGATGTAAGTGGGTGATGAGGAGAGAGAGGTAGAATGATAAGGAGTGAGAGACGGAGAAAGAGGAGAGTGAGGGATAGAGATAGAGGGAGAGAAAGGGAAAGAGATAAAGGTAAAGAGAGGAAGAAAAAGAGGGAGAGAGAGAGGGATCAGTAGTGAGGGAGGGGGGAGAGAAATAGGGAGAGAGAGGAGAGAGAGAAAGGGAAGGAAAAGAGAGTGGGAGAAATAGAATAAGAGAGAGGAAGAAAGAGGGATAGAATGAGGGATAGAGAGCAGGATAGAGGGAGAAACAGAGTGAGAGTTAGAGAGGGAGAGAGAGATGGAGAGAGATGAAGAGAGAGAGATGGAGAGAGTGACGGGGAGAGTGATGGAAAGAGAGAGAGAGGGAGGAAGAAAGAGAGAGAAAGGGAAGAAGTGAGAAGAATATAGATAAGGGGTGGCCAAACCTACTCGAAGCCGCATATGATAATCTTCCGATGTTAGAGAGCTGCAAGATATACACCTGTACATATAAATTTATGAATGATAAACATAACCTGTATTCGAAGTAATACAGAGAAAATGCGTGTCCCTAAACCAACCCAAACAAGTCACAAGTCTCGGTGCTTTAATGTGTTCGGTTTTGAAATGCTTTGACATGGCCCTGAATGGAAACATATGAGAGCCGCATGCGGTTAGCGAATCGCGGTTCGGGCGACCCTTGTATAGATGATGGTTATGTGGATAATGCAAAGAGGGGGGAGAGAAAGGAGTTGAGAGAAGTCGGAGGGAGGGATAGAGGGGAGGGAGGTAGACCGTTAGTAGAGGAGGGAGGAAGAGCTCCTGGGGGAGGGGTGAGCGTCGCAGTGCGGACAAAGTGAGGGGGCGCCGTGGGAAAGGGGAGGAGGATGAGGAGGAGCGAAGGGAGGAAAATGGGAGGCGTCTGGGAAGAGCAGACACGGGATGAGGTAAAAAAGAGAGAGAAGAAGTAGAGATGAATGAAAGGAAGGAGACTTCGAGATGGGAAGAGTTGGAAGAAGTGTAAGGAGAAATAACAGATGGAGTTTTAACTGAGAAAGAGGTCGAGGGAAGAGAAGACGATAACGGTTCGTGTGATGGCACAAGTAATGCATTTTGCAACATAAAAGAGATAAATAAAGAGAGAGAGAGAGAGTATCATAGGCAGACGGCTGCAGTCTGGCAAACTGCTTCGGGAGAGAGGCGGGGGGGGGGGGGGGAGGGAAGAAACAGAAGAGGTTTCGGGTCTCGCGGGAACGGACGGTGAGACGAGAAGTTTCTTATTTTTCGCGTCGAACATGTGAGGTGTATAAGGGGTCACGGGGAGTGGGGCAGCGAGGAGAGTGGATCCACCTTACCTGTATTAAAAAAAAGAGGAAGAACGAAGCATGAGACTGAGTCGTAGAGAGGTAGGGGAGGGGGCCGAAGAAGGGTGGATTGATCGAATGAAAAAGGGTCGAGAGGGAGGGGACATGTTTATTTTTCGTCGGAGAGGGAATAGTTTTTTGTTCGCGGTTGGAGAGGCGAATAGAGGGGTGAAAGAGCGGGGTATTAGGATGACGCGGGCGGTTAAGGTGACGCTCTGGGATGAGTAAGAGAGAAAGGAAGCGAGAGAGAGAGGGAGTGAGAGAGAGAGAGAAAGAGGGAGAATGCGGAACATTTCTATGCGTCGATTCCGGTTAATTGGGAGAGGAGCTATCGATCCGCCGGAATTATTTAGGATGAGGAGCCGAGCGCCAAAAAGTGACGTAATTCACTCAGGCTTTCCGGCGGTTGTTCTAGCAAATGTACGTGTCTCTACGGCATAGATTTCGTCACTAAAAACTGAATACTTTATATTTGCTTAAAAAACCACGACTTGTAGTTAAGGATAATTCAAAATGTTTAGAAAAGTTTAGCTGCCCCAAACTTGATCTATGTATTGCAAGAGATCTCTAGGAAATAGCCGTATCTTTCTTCCTTATATGACACAGCTAGATTTTTTAAATCGCCAATTACTACTTAGCATTCCAAATCAATTTTGAAAAAAATATATCCTATTAAGCAATAATGTGCGTATACATTTACAAAATAAGGTATCCAGAAATACGCAAGTTAAAAAATGATCCGTTTAATGTGTCATGTTACTAATTATAAATAAATGTCATCAGAATGTTTAATATTAAATTCATCTCACCTACGCTTTCAGTCTGAAATATGTCATTGCTCTCAAATACGTCATATACGTTGGTTCGAATTATAAGTTTTGTTTCTGGTCTTTAAACGACTTTTATTGTTTTAAAAATAGCTTTAATCAATAATCGGTGATATGTCTTTTAAAATAGATTAAATAAATATTTATTTGTTATTTACGACAAATAAAATTTGAATTCTTAGGTAACATAAGGATTTCCATTATAAATAATACGAAATAGTTCTTAATTTTTGCGTAGTTATAAAACCTGAGAGAAACCTTGAGTGAAAATATCTAGTTAGGAGAACAAAAGTGTTAGCGCCTTCGTTTTTTCCGAATCTGAAGTACCTTTCCGATCGAAGCTGAAACAGGATTATGAAATCCTAGAAGGTGTCGGAACCTCCCTTTTGTGCTTTCAAGTCTTCTTGGATTGCCAATGCGATTCTATATGTCAAAAATCCATTTAACGTAAGCGAGAAACTCATTTCTCCCTCTCTCTCTACCTCTAGGACACATGCCATCCAGAAACACACGCTCGCACGCGTATATGCCAAGGCTTGGAATGTTTTAAAAATAAACGTCACGGACACGCGTGGCCAAGTTCGGTTTAAATAAATGAAACAGTCGGCTGCGTAAGTGGGACAGTGGCGTTAAAAAAAAACGGACTTCGCGAGACGTATTTTTTTGAAGAGGAGGGAAAGGAAGAGTGGATATGAAATGCAAAAAATGTAGGCGTGGAGGCCAGGGGTGAGTTCGGGATGGGCGGAATGGGGGAGAGAAGACATAACTGGCGCGTCAACCGGAGGGATCTGTTGGGGCGGGGAGGAATAGAGGGGGGGGGGGGGCAGGGGGGGGGGAGGGACAAAGGGGGTGAAATGGGCACGCATGCACTGCCGTGCACATGCTGGTGGGTCCTTTCTCAGTTCGCCCCGATCACGCATCGCTTGGCGCGTTTAGAAGGCGCTCCACTCATCTCTTTAAATGCCACTCCCATTCTGATACCTTTTCCCCTTCTCTCTATCTCTTTCTGCCTACCTCCTTTCATTTCTCTCTTTCTTTTCGCCGCGTCGTCAGAAACAAATGGCGATCACGCACACCGCGGTCTGAGAGAGACTAAGAATACAGGAAGCGAGGCGGTGACCGTTGTGTTCACTGGTGGGCGGGTTCGTCTCCCTCGGAGGGGAGGGAACGAGCGCCGGGGGAAAAAATTGGCAGAAATGGGCGAGGGATATAAAAGAGGACGTAAAAAAGAGGTGAGTTGGCTTTCTTTCGCCGCCGGATAAAAGTACGAGAGAGAGAGAGACATTTTCGTTAGGAATCGTCCTGTATCCTGGAGCGATATGAAATTCTTATTTCGACGCATTGTTTGAAATAAGCCGTTGAACTCGACTTAAATTGCGAGTTTTATTTCCCCGGGAAGAAATATTAAGTTAGCCCGAATAGGCTCGAAATGTTTAACTAGAGTTAAATGTTATGTTAGGGAGAATTTGTAATTTAAAATATATAAAAAATTGAGTAACTACTAACGTATTATATTTTTAAACATACATTTTACGCTAATAATTCCACTTTTAATATGACGAGTGTATTTTCTGGGTATTATTAAATGAAAGATATCCAAACAAGGCCTTCAATTATTTTATCACTTTTGTAATAAATTGTCTCACTTATTTGTGTAGATAAAACGGTCATTACTTTTGAAGTGCCAAGAGAATAACTCAAAGTTTATAATTTGTGCGGATAGTAATTATCGCACTCAAAAAACAAACTTTCGAAAGCTATTATGTTAACAAATTAAATGTTAAAAAATGATTAATTATAATAAAAATAACTAGGATGGAAAATATAACAGAAATCAAAGAAGACAATGAAAAGTCAGAAATATTATGTAGCTCTGTATAGACAATATTATTCATTAACATGGAAATTATGTATATAAATTATATATATATATATATATATATATATATATATATATATATATATATATATATAACTGGATTTAGATTACTTGGCGGCCAAGGTTCGCTTAATAACAGTATACAGAATTTTCGTTGGGATAAAATTATAGCATTTTGAGTAAAATATGATATAAATTTTAAGGAGAAATACTCTTTTGCATTGGGTAAACATTGATTTAATGACTCAAGGGCGCAAATTCGAATAATCTCGACAAAAATATATCGTCATAAAAATATCCACGGAGAGATACGCTTTGACAAAAAAATTGCAGAAACGTCATTAATCACATTAATAAGATTTTCACGTCGACGAACGCCCATGTAATTAAGCAATAATTAATGAAACGGATAGTCGCGCGCTCGTAATCAGATACGCCTGAATAATTTGAGTATTTTTTTATACGATCGGAAAATTTTTCGCAATCACTAAAACATCCGCTCCTCCATACTTTTTGGTTCCCGACATGCTCTACGCTTCGCCTAATTTGCCCTACTCTCGCGTAAGAAGGAATCTCATCCCGCAAGCGCTAGGAAACTTAAACAACCGAATCTTCAACTCGAGCGATCTCTAGTTCGGCTAGGGATTAGTTTTCGAATCTCTGCGATCGAGTCAAACACAGGGAATCTCCCCTCCTACCCGTCCTTCCCCGAACTCCTCCCTCCCGCAGACTCTCTAGAGCGCGGTTGTCTGCGAAACCGCCAAAGCAGGAGGAGAAGAAAACCCCCGAACAGTTTGTATAGCGTCTGACGCGCGCCTAATCCACCCGTCGTAAAAAAAAACCCGAGGGAGAGAGAGAGAGAGCCGGAGGACTTTGAAGGAGGATTAGCTTTCGCCTGTGGGAAACGCAATTTGGTCCCGATCCCCTGATTGGACGGAGAGAATCATCGTAGTAACCGATGACGCTTCCCTCGGAAGGCCGCCCATGCCTCCGTCTCACCCTGTATCGCCCCCTTTCCCCCAATTTCGCCCCTTCTCCGCCTCCTCCGTCGTTTATGATCTGCTCCTCTTCCCCGCAGTGGTGCGAAAGCGACGATCGGAATGCTGAGTAGGGCGATGGCGGCAGCGAGAGAAAGAGAACGCGGGCGAGGATCGCTCCCCGTTCTGCGGAGAATCGCAAACGGAAGGAGTGGAAAGAGGGCCTTCGGGAGGAAGGCTGGATGGGGGAGGGGGAAAGAAAACAGCGCCGCGTCACGGGAGCGAAACGTATCTCATCGTACCTTCGTTATCTGAAGGGAAGACACGTTTTCGAAGAAGGCGGGAGGACGGCAATTTACGGAGCGGGTAACCGAGGCCATTCTCCGCCTCCTAGATGATGCCTGCCGATGTGGCGAGCTTGTCAATTAGCAGCGATCTCGATCGAAATAAGCAAAGGGAGCTGTGTGGCACGCTTTCGATAATTTCGGTGTTTGGCGGAAACTAAGGTCATCTAGCCAGTGGTCATGGATGAGAAGTTTTATCGCTCCATAACGGCTACAATAAAAGTACCCACTGTTTCAAATGCCCACTTTGAATAAGATTGGTAAACATACACAAGATAGATAAGGTCATGTTTTTACGATTAAAGCCTGTACCGAAATGGTCTTTTTTTAACTAATGAACCGCGTGCTTAAATACCTCATTCTGATTTTTTATTTAATTAAACCACTCTCGAATATTCGTGAATAATAAACTTGCTGCGATACTAAGGTTCTGCATACAGCCATGCAAAGCTTCGGAAGTTGATTCGAATCACTGAAGAATAATTCGTACTAACAAAATCGGTGCCTCATGTCATTCCTAAATCGAAGCTGTATAACTAATATCCGATGCATTCTTTACACACCAGTTTTAAAGATAAAAATTAATAAATATACACTAAAAATGTTGATTTATGTAAATTTTAATTTATAGCAAACTATACTGTATATTGATAATAATTAAGTATATTTTTCCTTAGTGAAATGGCGCATATTTTTTTTGGATACGTCCACATTTATGTTGGTCGACCAATATCAGCACCGTTAGGCTAAAGGAAATTAGGGAAAAGTAAAACACTATATTACAACATATTAGTTACTATAACCAAATTACATAGTCACCGACGAAAATGTAATCACAAAAACATTTGAGAAACAAGAACCAATTTACCGGCAGTGAAATGCCAAAAGAATTTTTCTTCCCAAGCGAGACATGCAGTTCAAACGCATGCAAGTGAATGAAAAATACGTCTCATCAGAGGTTTATTGCACGTTCAAATGGAATCGTTGCGCTGAGTAAACTAAAGCCACTACGAATGCGTTCCTGGTTCAGCTGACTGAATCTGTGACAGGATGAAAATTTAAATGGCTGATACATTTAGTGTTAATTTACCAATCATATTATTTTTTCTATAAATATTAGTCACTATTTAAAATTGCCAAACTTGTTAAAATTTTATCGTATCTTCCTTATGATTTAACGTCATTAAAAAGTTTTCCTGCCTCAGGTTATCCTAAGAGTTAGGCTAAGATTTCAACGACCGTTATTCGGGTTCTTTTGTCGAAGTGTTGCATACGGGTAATTGATAATGCATATAGAGCTTCCTTTCTGAGTTGATTTTTGTAGAAGCATACTATGGACTTGAACAAATATTATTGTACACCTACTTCAACTGCTTATGTATTTCTTCAATATTTTCTTGATAGCATGATATCCAATTTTGAACGGGAGATAGTCTGAAGAAATCGTTCCAAACGAATAAGCGAGGGGTTCACTAATTTACTCTCCCACTTTTCAAGAAAACGAAATTTGTCGGCAACTATCTCTTTTTCCCTGAATTTATATTATGAAGGACTAGCTGGTAGCACTATCATCACTTAGTGCAGACTTATTTCATGAACTTATTAATTAATTAATCAATTGAATAGCAGATGTAATCTTTCTCTCGATTACCTCTTAGCCGCTACGTTTACCGATACATGCTTAAAATTGATTTGTTAACTCAATACCAGACAGATTACATTGTTGGAGAGGCTAAGTATCACAAACGAACGAAACAATTAACCAGGGCATTGAAATATGTATAATCGAATTTAAACTCTGACACATAAAACATGCAGTCTAAAACAGAAATTAGTCAAAAAAATACGTTAGCAGCTCTAGTCAAAAATTTATATGCTATTCAAAATGTAAATAGCCAACGATATATCGTAATTGCGATCCTTTTCTGCCCTGGAAATTTTAAAATAGTCATAACCATCAAAATTTCAGATTATTAAGAATGATATGCTTATATATAAATGGATGTACATACAAAGATAAAAAATTTATAGCTTGAGGATCATATGCCTCGTTCTTTACCACATCGTAAACATAAATTTATATAGAGAACGCTCAACATTAAAAATTTCTCTCAGTAGGCCTTCTCTCACATCAATCAAGGTCGGCGATCCCTGCCCTTTAAATTATGCACTTCCCGATTCGATTCGGTATTCGACTCGAATATTTCAGGGTGATTCGATTCGGGATCCGATATGATGAACAAACACAAAGTTAATTTTCAGCTTATAGATAATACACTCTCGTATAGGTATAAAATTTTGAGAATAACAAAATACATAGAAACATTATAATTATCATCTTCACTACAAAGTAAAAGAATTATCAAGTGAATGGGATACTAAACCATTGCACAACCTCCAACCTTGAGGATCGACCCTTAACCACGCGCACACATTCACGCATATACATACTTATTGAAGGGAGGAAAGAAACCCACCCCAAGAGGGCACATTGCTTTAACATCCCTTCCCAAGGACAGAGAGTGCTGTCCTTGCGTGTCCTCCTCGCAACGCACAAGTCGAGGCGGAAAAAATACAAACAAATAATGAAACAAAGAACCAAAATAATCAAAATTATTGCTAAAAGTAGTTCTTAGGCATGAATGGACCTGAGGAAAACAATGGTCGTTTTTAGCAAGTAGAGACACGGTACTCCCAAAATCATACATCCATCAAACTTGCCCGAGTACCTCCCCTGTTTAACGACTTGAACCGATAATTATCCTCACCGAGATATTATTTTCATCTCGGGAAAAATGCCACGGGAGGCACACTTTAAGAAAAAATCTCGTAAATTACTTTCTACCGTGTGTTCCGGTTCGCATGGTATCCATCCATTGCTCGGAAGCTCGGTGGGCAGAGGGCAGCGTCGAGTCCGACGAGAAGAACGATGAACGCGGCGGAGGAGATTTCGCACCGAAATCCGAAGCGTGCAAAGAGGTGTCCCGTAAATTATTCTCGGGACTTCGCCGTCACGGACGAGGCGTCACTTCGGAGTACTAAAAAACGTCCTAATCCCCTGTCCCCTTCCCTCGCAGCGCGGGCACGAGAGACGCCCTCGGGGCGGATTACCGGGAGGAATGAAGCGGGCGAATCGTATTCAAAACAGGCACGAGTCGAGAGAGGAGAGGGGGGAGGAGGGAAAGGGGAGAACGCGTAGGAGAGGGACGAAGCGGTTCGCACGAGTTGCTGCGATGGCCTGAGTGAAGAGGGCGGGGTAGGAAGTGTATGGGAGAGTGGAGAGGGAGACGAAGTGGGGGGGAGGTAGAGGGGAGCAAAGGGGTGGCGGAGGGAACGCCCTGGATAAGATGGAGAGGAGGACGAGGGCAAGAGGCAAGACTCCGAGGGACCGCAAATGGTTTTTGGCGGAAGAGCGATACGAAGTCGGACTCGGGGTTTTTAAAGGGGGCGGAGGGCGAGAGAATGGCGGGGCGGGTCCGACGAGAGAGAGAGAGAGAGAGAGAGAGAGTTATAGAGGGTGTTAGAGAGAAAAATAAAGTTAAAGAGAGTGTTAAAGAGAGAGAGAGAGTTGTTGAGTAATGGCGGGTGGGTAGAACTAAAGACGCGAGTTATATAATTTTTTTCTCCCGAGGCTATTTTTTAAGGAGAAAATAAGAGAAATATACGATCTGAGAGTAGAGAAAGGTGAGGTTAAAAAAGTTTTTTCCTCAAAAATTAAAACGAATTAGCGCGTAAACAACTGGAAGAATATGAAAAGTGGTCCAGTAAATGCTCTCCGCACCGAACGTAAGTGACCGATAAATCGTCGGCTGAGCTAACGACCGGGAGAGAAAGAGGAAAAGCGGAGAAGATTTTTTTCGGAACTTTTATTTCCGATCCGCTGGATGGGTAAAGCAAAAAACTCGCGGTTTATGTAGAGTCCATAAAAAAACAGCGCGGTGTCGAGAGGGAACGTTTTGAAGATTTTCCTATAAAACAGTACAGAAAGAGACCTAAAAAAGATCTGAAATTAGATTGTAGGTCGGGAAATGATAATTTCATTTCGAAATATTTAAAAAATTTACTTACTGCCTTCACAGATAGATGATGGTGATGCGCCTGGCGCCTATTTGTGCGCGATGCTGCTGACACCTGTAAATAGAGAGAGGAACATCGGGTGAGAGAGCCGCAACATGAGTAAAATTTAATGGAAAAACAGCACATTCGCGAACGTCCTTCGTTTAATAAAATGAAAACAGGGCTTTTCCGCGAATTTGTAAACATAATTCGTGACGGCGAGCTTCAAAAAATTATAAAATGCAACTATTTAACAAATTGCCTCGCCTCTCCGTATCAAATCAACCTTCTTCTAGAGTTGGCCTGCTCCCTCCTTAAATTAACCAATTTCAGCGAGACTAATGCATTTTTATAATTACGCAAAAATGTCCAATATATAATATTATATAATATTGCGCAGCGAATTTCGTCAACATAATATACTAAATGGCGCAGAAGTTTCTCGGGGAGATGTTTTTCTTGATATAACGAACACAGACTTGAATAATAATCACCCGGCATGCACCATTAAATTTAGAGGCATTTCACAACATTCACCTCGTGACGCCCCACCCAATTAGTGGATAGCTTTGTGCAAAACCAAAAAAAGAACGAGGCTCGCGTCAGAAAAAAAGAAAGAAAAGAGGAAGAGACGGTTTGAGATCTCGAACAAAAATGAGCACTCCATAAATCCCAACCCCGTTCGTAATGGGCACTTAAATTCCGCATCCTCCTCGACAATAATTAACCAAACCTTCGGATCGTTAAAAAAAGCACCTCAATAGACAGATACGGAAACTTCCAAGCCGTGTTTGGAATGTCGGAGATGGAAGGAAGGGAAAGACAGGAAGGTGGAAGAATGACTGAGGATGCGGGGACAGCGTAGACAAAATGGAAGCGAGAGTCGAGGATGTTTGACTTGGTTATCAACAACCCCTTTCACCCTCCCCCTTTTCCCCATAGTTCCCCGCTCTTCCTCTCCTTCGCTAGTACACGCGCGTCTTCGCTAAGCACAACCACTCGTCCTCATAATCATCGCGTTAGGACCCTTCTCCTCCTTCACTCACTCTATCTGTCTCCCTTGCCTCTCTCTCTTATAGGCGCCTCAGGCAACGTCGAAGTCCCCATAGCCGCCGCCGCCGCTGCTCCCCTCCCACCTCTTCCTAATTCACTCTTCGCGCCCCTCCTTCCTTCCATCTCCCGCCTCGATCCTCCACTTTCCTCCACGCGTCCATTTTTCCCTCACCTCCTAGAAAATCTCCCGTTATTTTGCACCTCCGTGTTTCTCCACGATTCATCCTTCCCATCCTTTTATCTTTGAAGCTTTTTTCCGCTTCCTTCTCTTTAATTTCCGCCCATTTTTCTCGTGTCTCTCTCTCCCTCGCCTCATCAAATTTCACCCTTTTTTAATCTTATCGCTCTCTATCTCTTCCTTTCCCTCTTACCTCTTCGACAAACAACCTCCAAACATCCTCTCTTTCACTCTTCATTATTTCTCTCTCCTCCACTCCGATTTCCCGTCTTCTAAATATTTATCTATCTCTTGTTTGCTCTCTCTTCGCTCTCTCCTCTCTACTTTCCTCCCCTCTCTTTCGTCCTTAATAAAGTAGTTTTTCTGTCAGTCCCTTTCTCTCATCTTCTTGTCACTTTTAACTTACTTCACTTTCCGCTTCCCATCAACAATTTTCTCTCCTCCCTTTCTCCTCCTAATTCCTCTTTTCTGTACGCTTTGTTCCCTTTTTCCCCAGTTTATTTAACGTATCCTCCGAATTCCTTCTTCTCTCTGTCGTTCCTCCACTTTCCCCATTTCGCCGCCTATTATCCAATTCCTCAACTCATCCTATCTTTTTTCGACCCTTCTCCCTTCCTCCTTTCCTCCTCTTCCTGTCTTGCTTTTCTATCTCTCTTTTCCTTCTCTTCCTGTCTTGCTTTTCTATCTCTCTTCTCTCGGACTTATTCTCTTTCCTCTCCATCCGTAGCGGGCCACGGAGATGACGTCAGCGGAGTCGAATCGATCACGGCAAGAGAGGTCGCCTGCGCCAGCGCATTCTACACGTGTGCGGGCCCACACAGAACGCACGCTGACACGCGTAGACATGGGAAAAGGAAGAGAGGAAGAGCGGGAGAGGGATGAGAGAGAGAAAAATAGGTCGGCCCATCTCTTCCCCGCCGTACCCGGGCTCGAAAAGTGCTTGTGTGTGTGTGTGAATGTGCCATTCGAAGGGGTTTCCATCGTGTCCCAGACTCCGAAAAACCTCTTGCATCCGGGGTTATGGCGGCCTGGGAAAAGTTACGACTTAATGAGGGTTACACTTGAAAAAAACGCCGTATAATCATGAAACGAATGAAGCAGAAACTCTAACGAAGGAAAAGTGGCATAAAACCGATGGAATAATGACCAAAAAAGAGGCTCGCTTTTTAAAATTATTTTTAATTTCGTCGAAGATTTGAATGAATTTTGCGGGCTCGATTCAGAAATTTATGTGAAGAAAGTTGTGCGCTTGCATATAAGCGTTTGTGTTTATGTATGTATCTTTGTATGAATCTTTATAAGTGCCTATGTATCTATCTACATATTTGTGTGCCTAAGTATTTATCTACATGTGTATCTATATTCGTATTTATTAAGTGTTTGCGTGCTTGTGTCATGTGCATCATAATGGATTCGTATGCGATGCCGATGGACACGCTGACGTTCTCTGCCAGAGGTTAACATTAAAGGAAAAAGAGCGCTTTAGTGCACATAAAATTTAAAAGATGGTGCCTCAATAGTAGTTTCATTAGAAGATAAAAGTAATAGACCATTTCAGCGGCGAATGAGTTCATTTATGGATGAAGCTTTGATGAGAATTTCTTAAAAATTGCACAAATCTAACGATAAAATGAATGTATTACAGTCCTAGATGCAACAGTGCTCCATTACACATCTTATGTTTTTTTTCTAGCAGAGGCCGTTTTTTCCCTCTTTTTATCGAACTCGCTCATGTAAAAAATTCATTCCTTCACATCTGCGTCTAATGACGGACCTTGCGTATTTTTTTTAACACCCTCAAAAAACCTGCTTTCTCTCGTTTTATTTTGAAGTTCATCTTCGTAGATCTATCTAGTCGCGAGCTTCCCTGGCCTCATTTTCTTTCACTAAATTAATTTGGTCATGGCATTAAAAATTCAGAAAGTCTTTTGCCTTTCTACAAGTCTCAGAAAGTATTCTTAAAATTTATATTTTAACTACCTGCTCACTTGTGTTTCTCCATCAGTAATTTGGTTAAAAGTTTTGGGGAGAAAAGATTAAATATTCAATTCCGTAGAATTATTTCACCTATGAAGTGTCCAATTTTACGCATATTAATTTAAATGTATCATTTTAAGCGCTAATTACTTTCTGTTAGCTTTTTTCATACTAGATGAGATGGGAAAAGTAAGGACTCAATTTTTTCACTATTTGAATTTGATTTTAATTTTGAAAGAATTAGGCGGATTGAAATTTAAACGATATATTAATCATTTTCTTATGCTTTTATCGCCTTTCAAATCATCCTGGCAGTCGCTATCGGTATAGCTGTTTTCACATATCAAAATTATAGTTAGTAACATTATCATCCTCAATAACGATGATAAAATATAGAGAAAATTGCGTTTGTATGAACAAGATGCGATCACATAATTAATTCCGAAGCATCGCGCCTCGAACAAATGATTTATTATCCATTTGTATGCTGAGTATAATGGAGCAAACGAACTATGCAATGCCCCCGTCAATTCGATGTGGGCCGAGAGATACTCTTTCGTAAATCAAAAATTATTTTTAAAGAGCGAGGTTTGATGAGAAATTTTACCGAGAAGCAAACCGATCGAAGATAGTTTTCTTATTTACTTTCGAATCGTTATTATCTATGTATTTGAAAAATTTTAGGTGTGTCGATTAAAATAAACTTCCAGTTACGTTTTGATCTGAAGTTAAATTAAATTGCAAAAATTAATTAACCCAAATTGAAATAGTTCGTCAACAATTAAATACCCAAGAGATGTTGATGAATGGACGAAAAAATACAGAAAATCTTTCTCAAAATTACTATTACGTCACCCGCCAAGTCTTTGAATTAATTAATTAAACTAAATATGAATAAACAACAGCAAGCAAAATTTTAATAAAGGAATAATTCTCTAAAGGCCAAAGAAAACATTTCGCTGGTGCTGTTAATATAGTAACTTGGAATATTTTCCACAACGACAACAGTTAACCTGCTGGTATAAATGCGTTTGAAATTTCGCCATTAGAATTTTGCTCAACAGGCAGCCATTAACAATGGTACCTAATATATTTATAATGGCGGAAATATTCGACTGATATGACAAAAATTTCAAACTCACCGCTTAAATTTAACGCGCCTCCCAAACAGTTAATATTTACGTTCCTCCTTTATTGCATCAAGAACAAAAAGTGTTGCGCACGACAACTTTGAATACAACTCTATCAGAACCAAAACATAGTCACTCGGTCTGTCCTTCAAATGTTTTTCAAGTAGACGGTTTTTCGAAAACGAGCAGTTAAAAAGTGTGATCAGAATTACGCCATTTAATAAATATTTCCGCGGGGCTATACGTAACAGGAATTTTAGAAATATATTCACAAGTTTTTATAATTTAGCTTTATAATCGCTTTTTTCTTTGAACCTTAACATAAAAGTTATGATTCGAACAAATTTTTATTGTGGTTCTTGTTAATAATAAACAATTTGAAGTATAATTGGATTTTTTTCATTTCAATAAAACTTAAATAAAAATAAAATAAACTGCATATACTTTCCAGCATGTACTGACATAACGCCAAACCGACGAATTTGAAATTTCCAGTTTTAGAATTAATTGTAGTCATGTGGCCACATGCCTAAAAATAATCTCTTCTGATAACTAAAAAAACTGCGCATATGTTTGGCAAAATATCAAAATCCATCCTTTCTTAGGCCATCACCTTATGAGGAAGTCGTTTATCGCTTGAAAGCACATAAACCGTTGAGCACATAATTCCATTAATTTCGAATAGGTTTCACCACATGTATATTGTAATGCAGTTACACCTTGAGAAAGAGAGAGACGGAAAAAGTGCGTGATCCAATGAAGTTCTTCTCTTTTAATACGGCTTCTGGAATTGCCAAAGCCTATTCTGGCAATACCGATCCGACCAACAGTACTAAATCGAATAAGATCGATCCATCGGAAGGGCCCGAGTAATCTTCTATCCATGTTCTTTATAAGAAAAACGAACGAGATCCAAATCGCTTAGGCTTCCTTTGAACCCACCGGATAATGAACATCGGTCGAAAAAAAACGAACCGACTTTACGTCGGATCTTCCTTGAGGAATTTTTTTCCTCCCGTCCCGAGTCTTCCGTGTTATGTGTTGATGTGTGAGGCATAAAAAAAAGTAAAATAATAGAGAGAGATATATATAGAGAGAGAGAGAAGGAGAAGCAGCATTTCTAAAAAATTGCGTGACGTTGCAAAGAAAAATAGCGGCGAGAGCAGAAGGTGGCGGCGGCGGTGGTAAAAATGGCGATGAAGATGTCGGAGACGTAAAATTGGATTGAGAGTGGGAGTGGCGGAAGCGTGAGGGAGAGGAAGGATATGTGCGGAACGTGGGTTCGAACAGAGAGGAGAGTCTTTAGTGAGAAACGTGGTCCATTTTCCCCCTTGCGGAGAGGAGAAAGAAGTAGGCGGCGAGGGGGGATGGGAGGTGGGGGGAGGGGCATGGAAGGATTTTGGACGTTAGAGACCGTTAAAGAAAGGCCGAGGATCTCTCGGAAGCGTGCTCTCTCTCTTCTATCTATCCCTCCCTCTATATATCTTGCTCTCTTTCCATCCTCTCTCTTGGTGATCCGAAAGGAACAGGCAGGCAATCTTCTTTTTATTACCGCGGATAAGGTCTCTCTCTCTCTCTCTCTCGAGCTCTTCCTCCGCCCAATCCTCCTGGCTCGGAAATATGGAGTGGGGGAGGGAGGTAAAACGTAAGAAATCCGGAAAGGAGAAGAGAGAAAAAATCTCGGCCACGCCGAAAGAATTCCCGTGGTTGATTAAGAGGTGGCGAAATGGCGGAGAAAACAATGGACGGGCAAAGAAGGCGGAAATGTTGCAAGGCGACGAAGAAATAGGAACAAACGAAGGGGAGAGGGTTGGCGTGAAGAGGGAGCGTGCACGGTGGTGGATCGCAGCATTTCGAGTCTTAATGACGTCGTGAGACGGAACCTGAAAGGGGTCGAATGACCTATTTGAAAGTCGTGAACTACCTATTTATTTTAGAAATGTATGAGGTAGAGAGAAAGAGAAAAATAGAGACAAAAATTGAGATAATAGTATGATATCAATCCTATAATCACTTCTATTTCGACTAAATTCATTACTAAAGGATATATCGGTCGATATATTAAATTGCTAAGCGAAAATTATTTTCACATGTACAAAATTCTGTTCTTTCCAATTTAAAAATATGAAATATCCAAAACGTCATCAGAAAATTTCTCTAAATGTGTATCAAGAGTATAATCTAATTTACTTCCTTAAAGTTGGACTCAAGGCTCACACGTATGTATATGTATATTTTGCTGTGAGAATTGTGTGGGGACTCTAGTACGTCCAACGACTTCGAATGCACTTCTTATTTAAACGAGTAAAAATGGATGGAAATGAAAAGGACATAGTGTTAAATTTTGGAGTCAAACTTGAGAAGTGATAACTCTTGGTATTTATCCAAACGGTCTCGTGACCTAGGTTTCACCTTTACTAAAGTACAACGTATTTTTTGCACGGTCTCGATCGTGGATCATTTCCTCAAATTTACGTCTGCATCAATTGACTCTGTTATTTTTTAACTTAATTTAACTGCTAAAAATTTCCTTTTTAATGCGTTCCGAGTGAAAAAAGATTGGACCGATGATAAAGTCCAAAATACCGATTACGTCGCCCATTTCCTGCCAAAAGAGAAAGAGTTTTTATTCAGAAGGTTTCCGTGCATGAAATCTAAAGAAGATAATTCCTGAGGGGCGGGTACGTGCTTCGAGATAACATACGAAAGAGCGGAAAATGGAAAAGGAACGAACGCAGTACTTTGGCGATAAGTTCCCGTCGTATTTGATCGCAATCGGAAAAAAGGGTCAGCGGCGGAGTAAACTCGGCCATTTCCTCCAGAGATATCAACTTATCCAAAGTTTCGAGAATGTTTTTCATGCATCGGATTGAAATAACACAGGAGTAATGAACAGAACTCCCGCAGCAGGGGACGGCTGAACAAAACCGGCGACAAGCAAGCGAAAACAAGAGAGAGAGATGCACGCGAAGTGGGTTCACACAAATTCCGCGTGAGTGAGAGAAAACGCCCGGAGTAGGAACGGCGATAAAAAAAACGATGGATAAAATTGCGCACGTTGTTAAACGATCCTGGAATCGGAAGGAGAGGGAGAAGGAACGGAGAAATGAGAAAAATAATGCCGCTTAAAAAAAGAGAAACAACGAAGGCGGCGCGGATAGAGATAGATGAAAAACAAACGAATAAAAAACACGACACACAATTGCGCAGCAGTATCTGTCCTAAACCTCTCCTCTTTGCTTATCTAACACATCTTTCTCCTCCTTCCTCCGAGTTTGCGATATGCCTGAGGCTCGGTTATGCCCTTCCCCCGAGGCATACTGCTTCCCCAACGCCTCTGCATCTCTGGTTCTTTCTCTCTTCGCGACGCATTTGAAGGAAGATAGAGAGAGGCAGGAGATGTGGAAGATGGCGATGAGATGAGGAAGATTGATGAGGGCAAAAAGTGAAGGAGAGAGAGAGAGAGAGTGAGACGAATTTGTGTAGGCGGGAGATGAGGAGGCGAAAGGAAATGGTGGCCAGTGTCCGGAAAGGCGACTAGGAGGAGAAAGGAATGAGTTTTGGTGGGGGAGAAAGAGGGAAAGAGAGAGAGAGAGAGAAAACCCCTGTCCCTCCAAAAACAGACTACTCTTTAATAAGAATAGATAATTCCTTTGTCTTCTCCCCTTTCATTCAAAACCCTTGTCAAGGATAATTTATTATTATTATTATTATTTATTCTTGAGAAGATGATGCATTGAGGAAGCTGGGAGAGAAATTATTGCTCGTCTGGACGAAAAGTTGTCAAAAAAGTTAAAATAAGTGAAATTGAAATAAGTTAGGGAGCAGGTTTAAACACGATTGGAAAGATGTACTCCATGTCGAAGTATACAGAGCTTCCAAAGGCGTTATTTACAATATATACGTTATCATGCCAATAAAAGATAAATATCAATGGCTTAGTCTAATGTATTAACCACTGAAAAACTATATAGCAGAAGCGATGTCAAGAAAATACTGAATTTGTGATTTACCGATTTGTTTTATAATCGTTATTTAAACATTCTAAAATTATTTAAAACATCGAAATGAAAAGAAATTAAATGAAAACCTGATGATGCTACGATCGTAGCGAAACCGGACGTGTTAAAAAAACTGTGGAAGTGACAAAGTTTTTTCTTTTCATTTCGATGAGTAAATTCCACAAAGTAGAGCCTGAATTTATTAATTATATTTTTAACATGTCTCGCTTGAAATGAAATGAAAATCTTTACGTTCACGTCCATTCCTTTGTAGTAAATTATCTGTCCCTTTTCGCTTACAAAAGCTATATGTATACGTAAGGGAAATAAACGTATTTATTTCTCCGGCGTGGAGACGTTTCCTTTCATTTACTAAACAGCTATTTATAATGATGCTGTAGGCGAACGATAGGAAATTTATTAATTGTTGACAACAAAAACAATCTTCGTAGCAACTGAAGTATAGATATTCTATAGTTACGTTTAAAGTTCAAAGTGAATTACGAGTTTCTCGTTTGATTTTCTTGAAATTGCTCCTTAAAGCGCATTTTTTACAGAATATGTTCATTCGTCATTTTTGCAAGAAAAACATTTAAATGAGTTTTAACATTCGTTCCAGGAACTAAGAGATAGCCAACCACATTACTAGGAAGAGAATTTGAATCTAATTTCTCTCAAATGTTTGCCTACATATAACTTCGTTGAAATTACACTGAGATAATATTTAATTCGTCCCAAGAATATTTAAGATAGATTCTCAAACTCTCGCGTAGCTTAATTTATATAACATGCCTAAATGTACTATATATCTAAATAGTAAATAAATGAATGTGTTATGAGCAATCAGAATTTTACTTCAGCTGTAAATCAGTAGAATAAACCAAATACACATTTTCATATTAGAATTGGCAGTTACTTCTGAGAATGTCTACTTTGTAACCGAAATGTACATTTCGTTTACTTATACCTTTTTATCTTGAAAAGGTCTCAAAACACAAGGTTTTTCTTATACGAGTTATTTATGAAGATTTGATACGCCTATCTCTAATAGAAACAGTAAGAGACTGAATATCATATCATAATTTTTAAACATATTTGCATATTCTTGGAGGAAAAACGCTATGATTTGAAAAATTAATTTTTTTATTATAAAACACGTCAAATTTTTATATTTTAAAAATCGCTCCGTGAAACAAAAATGATCAAAATGAAAACACAGTTCCTTTCATACTCCGCCCTTCTGAAAATGTTTATTTGGCCTAAAAAACAGTCAGTGCTGGTTAAAAAACCAAGTGCAGAATAAAGAGAGCTGGCTGTCAAGCGAAATAAGGCGGATTTTTATTCGGGAAATATCTCAAAGGCGGGACTTAATGAATCTCAGAGTTGGGGAAAAGGGTTAAAAGTAGTGGAGCAGGAGTTTGGGGCGGCTCATTGGGAGAAGAAGAAGAAGAGTGGACGCCCAGGTACGGATCCCTTCCGAAGAAAAGAATGAGACGGAGGACCCTCACCAGGTAAGATGAGAAGTCGAGAGGTCGGAAGGCAGAGAGAGAAGTGAAGGAAGAGGAGCAAGGATGGGGGAGACGTATAAACGAAGAAGGGGTTGGCGAAAGGAGTGTAGGAAGAGGGAAAAAAGGAAATTAGGTACAACAGCGAGCAGCATAAGGAAAGGATTATTCGGATAAAGAGGATGTGAGGTTAAAAGGGGAGAAACGGGAGGTAGGCGGCATCATCCGCGCACACATCTCTCTGAGGATCCCCTACTACGCTTCTATGGTGAGCATCCATCCTCTTGTCTGCCTCCACCGATCCCCCCCTCCCTTCACCTTCCTCCTCCTACGCTTCTTCTCCTCTTGGGAGGGCAAGGTACCTCTGCTACCGCCTCTCTCATGTACGTGTAATGTTTTCCCTCGCACGAATTGTCTCGTTTCACATTCCTCCTTAAGGTAGCTGCCTCTACTCTCGGACGGAGTGGAGTCTTTTCGAAGAAAACAGAGGAAATGTGGGAGATGGAGTTTGAGAAGTTTAGAGGCGAGATAGGCGGTATGGTGATGTTAACGGTTCAACATATACGCGTAGAAGGATACGAAGGAAAAAAGAGAGAAAAGAAAGGGAGAGGAATACGGAGGGGATGCAGTGTGAGAAAGGTAAGTGGGTGAGAGTAAAAGAGAGAAATGGAGGCAGAGAGAGAAGTAGAGGGAAAGAAACGACGAAAAGGAGAGAGACAAAAAGAGAAGGAGAAAAGGGAAAGAGACGGGGAGAGAAAGATAGGGAGAAAATGATAGGGGGAGAGGAAGGTGAAGAAACAAAACGAAGAGAGGGAAACAGAGGAGGGAAAAGAGAGACGAAGAGACAAAGAGAGTGAGGGAGAGAGAGAAAAAGAGAGCGAGGAGGAGGGAGAAAGAATTAGTGCGGGGAGAGAGAAATAAAGAAATAAGGGAGATGAAAATGCGTAGGTACGGAGGTGTATGGGGAAAAGAAGGAAATAGGGAAGACAGATGGAGAGAGAGAGAGGCGAAAGAACACTCCAGCCACTCACTAACTCCCTCCCGAAGCATACTTGCTCTCTCTTTGGCAAGAGGGCGAAAGGAGAGGTTTTTACGCGAAATAAAAATAAGTGAGATGAAGAATATAAAAGGGAAAGGGTTAGACAGGAGAGCATTTCACGAACATTATGAAAAATTAACTCGGGAAAAAATAAGGTTGATGATTACTAAGAGAAAGAGAGTGATGGAGGGAATGGAATGAAGAGAATCCTTCTCATACTTTTAAAATGCAATTACAAAGCTGACGCTAATCGTGCTTGTTTTATTTTCCGCGTGCGTTTTTGCTCCTAATATCCTAGGATGCACCATCTCGTACGTGTATGTATGTACGTTTGCATTCGGTTTGAATCACGACTCGCTCCTCTCAAGCGTGCATAATGCCCTCGACGTTCTTTTTCCTAATATCCTACCTCGCTACGCTTCGCTCATCTCTCTGCACGCCTATTTATCCATCTTTGGTCCAGAGCACACGCAAACTTGGTCACCGAAATGGATAAGAAGGCAGGAGAGAGAATGGGAGAAGGGGAGAGGTGCGGGAGGGAGTGAAACGGTCGGGGATGGAGGGAGTGTAAAGAATGGGGAAAGGGAATAACATGGTTGTAGAGGAAGGGGGAGAGATGGAGAGATAGAGGGGGAGGATTGGGCGGGAGAGTATGGGAGGGGAGGGAGAGTGGGGGAGGGAGGGCGGGTGAGGGGAGAGTGAGGGAGAGAGGGTGAGGAAGGGAGAGTGAGGAAGGGGGAGGGTGTAAGGGAATGGGAGTGAGGGACGGAGAGTGAGGGAGTGTTAGATGGAGAGTGAGGGAGAAATTAGGGAGAAAGGCAGATAGAAGCAGAGGGAGCGAAAGAGAGAGGTGGAGAGAGGAAGGGAGAAGTAGGTAAGGAGAGAGGCAAAGGGAAGCAGAAGGAGAGATAGAGGCGGAGAGAGAGAGGAATAGAGAGGGAAAAACGAAGGGGGTGTGAGGGATAGAGAAAAACCAAGAAAGAGGGAGGGAAAAGGAAGGAAATTAAGAGGGAGAGAGAGCGAGAGGGAAAGGGAGGGAGATGAAGTGATGGGGAGAGAGGGAGAGGGCTTGAAGCACTCGGAAGGAAGAGAGTGGGACACCTAGTGAGAGGGAGAAGAGACAGACAGATAAAATTGGGCTGGCTGGAGTATTCAGAAGCATGGAGAGAGAGAGAGAGTGAGAGGGAGAAAAATTATGGAGAGGGAAGATAGGGAAAGAGTTGAGGGAGGTTTGAGGGCGTGTCACTGCTATAAGAAGGGCAGGTCGGAAGGGAAGAGGGAAGGTATTTTTTTAAGGAGACCGGTGGCGGGCGTTTATTGAAGCGAAAGAGGGTGCCATAAATAGACGGTCTAAACGTGGTGGGTGCAAAAAAACAAAAAACTACGAAATGAAAGATAAAGAGCGGCTAGGAAGGAGAGGAGGAATATACAGAGGGGAAAGAGGGATGGCGAAGTCAGTCTCGAAACTCAAGGACGAAGTCATCGTAGTGGGGCGGGGAAGGAATAGCATAATGCAGGATGGAATGCGGAATACACAAGTTTACGCGCGAGATAACACGCCAGGGCCATTTTTTCCGTTGAAGAGTCGGTCTTTTATTCGCATGCGAAGGATGAGTCGGAGAAGATGTATGAGGATACGGCGGAAGCCGAAAAAAATGTGACGTTAATTGATGGGCGTTTAGAAATACACCGAATGATGGACTGTAAAAGCGAAGGAGCTCGGTTTGTTATGCACGGAACGGGGAGTGGAATTTTCTTTGGGGAAATCATGTTTTTACTTACAGAATATCAACGAGCATTCAAGTCTTGAGTGATGAATAAAGATGACGTTAAAACATTATGCAAACATTCATAGAATCTCGACAAAAGTTTGGGCCGTTCGTAGAAATCTGTACAGAAATTATGCCTAAAAGACAAATAAGGAAGGACAGCATATTTATTGTAAATCCTGGAATAGTCCAGATTATAACAAAGAGCAATCTATGAATTTAGAAACCTTCAACATCGATAGGAAATTCCGAGTAAAAACAAGAATATCCTGTTTGGCTGAAACTTTAAGAATTTAAACGGATATTTTAATTTTTATGGAGATAATACTTCATATATAAAAATAAAATACTAAAAAGTCATTATATTTTTAATTGATGCCGTATGAAAACTGTTATCTCCTGATTTAAGAAAAGGCGATTAATTTTTTTTAATTTTTAAATGTCAGGCAATTGTTTGCATCTTAATTTTAAGAATAAGATTATTTCTCAAGGTAAGATTATTTGCATTGGTAGCTTTTCCAGTCTAGATTAACTTTCGTTTGACCGATGAAGAAAAAAGTCATTTTTATATTCGTAAAAATCCATTTTTAGCATTACGGAGTTTGTAATAAAACTTCCAACGTGCCACGAAATTTTTTATTTAATCAAAGATTATTTAGATATCCTTTAAAAGTTAAGATTTTTCGCAAAATTTATATATTAATAGTAGAGAATACTTTAAAAGTAAGACTTTACAATAAGAAAAGGAAAATTTTGAAGGTATGCTTAATTCGCCGTAATATCACAAAATGATTAGGGAGTTATTTAGTTATTTTAATAGAGCAACTCACTTATATAAGAACGGATTATTTATAATTACATATATCAAGTAAACTTAAAAGGCGTATTTGATTTAAATAAGTTTAATATTTTAACTTAACATTCCATCGAGACCGTGAGAACAACAGAAGAGTAGATTTTCTAACGATTCAAAAACCAAAACAAAGAATTAAGCTGTAGAAAAGAAGTATCACGTCTCACAAAACCTGTATGGATAGATATTTACGAGAATTATGCCCCAAAAAGAAGTTTACTTTTATATATATTTTCAATTATAGTTTTAGTTAATAAAAAAAGATGTGGAAAATAATTCTCACTGCTTACAGAAAAAATATGCGCAAAAGGTAACGCACCTGATTTTATTTGCGTAAAATTAACTTATTGTTACACTAGCATAAAGAAAAAATTAGCTAGCTATTCGTCAGTAACTTCAAAGTTGAACATATAAAATGCCCTTGCTAAAGGAAGAGGTGGAAGCACGCTTCCTTAAAATTTTTAGGGTTCTTGTTTGCCTCCCTCTTTAAAGAGGGAACAACCCGCACCATTATAACGTAGTAAAAGTGCGTAAAAACTTTACTCCTGAAGCTTCAGTAGTTTGGCTACAATACCATATCAAAGTTACGATTTTTCTGAGTTTGAAGCCACCTAGTGGAAAATATATTAACTAATTTGAAAATCCGATTGGGGTAATTTCACAGCTCAATCAAATTTAAAAAAAAGTTTTCTATTACCTCTTAAAACAGAAAAGTTGATTTTCCACAGACAGATGGACACACACAGGCGGACGGACGGACAGAAAGAGTGATCAAATAAGCACGTTTTTTTTCTTTTAAGAAAACGCTTAAAAAAGTTGGACAGCATTTGTAACATTGAGGCACGTATTACAAGAATGTAATCTAAGAGAAGTTATATATGTGTTTCGGGAAGTAAGAGAGCGCTGCCATCTTCTCAAATTAGCACAGAAACCGAAGCAGCTGCGAACTCATATAACTTCGGCATTCATTTTTGAAGCGGTGATTCTGCTGAGTGTTAGAATCTGAAGTGTGCGTTGAGAAGAGGATGAGAAGTGTGCCGAAGTTACATACTTAGATTTTATAGCCGATGAAAAGATGTGAGAAAACGGTGACTCACGCATTTTTTACCCATTCTCCTTTAGATTATACGTACTTGACCGAATAACTTCTTTAAAATTACGGAATACAGCATTTATTTTAAAACTCAATGGACAAAACACTAAGTCTCAAAATTCATACGAGAAAGAACTGAATATGGCAGATGAATGAAGGTAAGAGATATTCCGAAATGATTTATTTGATTCTTGAGCTCTAAAAGAAACCAATTGAAGATTCTTCATTTTCTGGAGACTATTCGAATTAAATCTAATTAACCCTGTAGCATAAGATATGTCACCTACTTCGAGATATTTCAGAGCTTAGTGAAGGTGTAGATGAATACTTTCGATTATTTTCTGAACCCTTTGATTTGTAAATTTATTAAACTTTGCTTTCACTAAAACAAAACCTTTAACGCATATTTATTAAAAAAGTAGATAAGCCTTAACATCAAAACAAAATTCTAAAATTCATCATAATAAAACTCAGAATGGAAAATTTTACGACGCAAATGAAAATGGAAATCAAGGCACTCCTAGAGCTTGAACCCGAACTTGACGTAATGTGGAGCAAATGGTAAACACGTGGAAAAAGGCAATGGGAAATTAATTGATGGAAACGACGTCCCGAATGAATTTCTAGAAATACTCCGCGAGTTTTTAGCTTCGTGCGCGTGGAACCAACATAGACGAAGAGGGAAAACCGTTGCTGTCAATCGTTGGTTTCCCAGAAGGGAAGGAAGGATGCTCGGAATAGCACTCAAGAAAATGAATTTCTGAAGGTTCATTAGCAACAGGTGCGATAAGGGAATGAAAGGAGTGTGCTTTGCACAGAGTCACCGAGCAGAGGTTGGGGAAGTGCGGGGTATGATTGACGGAAACCTCTTTGATATTCCACAAGCAGGACAGGTGCGACGGGGACAAAGGGTTGTATTAAACATCAAAATCAAGATGTTACGTTTGGGAAGATCAGTAACTTCATAATTGAATGGCTCAAACAACGAAACATATCAAGCAATCGATTGATTGAATAGGACGCGTGTTTTACCAACAAATGAACATGTGAAACGAATTTAAGGAAAAACTCCATTATAATTATAACAGAGCATCTTATAGCCCAAGGTACTGCTGTATTGCAATAGACATACTGCAATATATTTGTTTAAATGAAGTTACAATTATTAGATGACAATTTCTTTATATCGTATGGTACCTATTTTGAATGATGAGTTTTATTAATTAATAAGAAGCCGTTTTGTTTTTATTACTCTCGTAGGCCAAAAACTATCTCAAGTTTAATGAATAACTTTTTATATACATTAGTAGAGAGCCCGCAGTTCTACTGTGGAAATTCTTGAGAAAAGTCAAAAAGTATGATATTAAATGAAGAACGAGCAGAAAAGAACAGTCCAATATTGGGAGAGAGTGGTTAAATGAGGAACAAACAAATAAGAGCAAAGATAAAACCGTAAAGACGAACAAAATTGATAAAAGAAGTACTAAACAAAAAGTAAAGAGAAAAAGAATAGTCAAACATAGATAGAGTGTGACAAACCATTTAATTACGATGCCTTACGACAAATAAATACATTTTCCATCTCTCCTTATTTTCTCCCTTTCTCTCCCCTGCCTTAATCCCATTCTCTCTCCCTTCCTCTCATTCTCTCCCTCTCTTCCTTCCTCCCATTCTCTCTCCTCTTTCTTCCTTCTTCCCTTTCTCTCTCTCTCCCGTCCTCCCATTCCATCCTTCTCCCCCTTCCTTCCATTCTCCCTCATTCTCTCTCTCTCTCCCTCTCTCTCTTCCTCACATTCTCTCTCCCTCTCTTCCTTCCTCCCATTCTTTCTTCCTCTCTCTCTTCCTCCCATTCTCTCTCCCTCTATCTTTTCCTTACTTCCATTCTCTTTCCCTTCCTCCCATTCTCTCCCTCACTTCCTCCCATTCTATCTTTCTCTCTCTCTTCCATTCTCCCATTCTCTCTCCCTCTTTCTCTTCCTTCCCCTCTTTCTCTTCCTTCCCCTCTTTCTCTTCCTTCCCCTCATTCTCTCTACCTTCCTCCCACTCTTCATCCCTCTCTCTCTTCCTTCCCACTGCTAGTCTTTCAATATTAGAAACTGAAGAAATAGCTTGTTATGCTATCTCTTATTAACATGGATAATTAACTGATCTTGAATTCATTTTAATGTCATAGGCTTACGATATTGAGTTTGGCAACAATATCAGTCGCCATAAAAAGGAAGACTTTTTCATTAAAAAAACTCGAGATTTTGTAGTTTAAAACTCAATTTTGGAAAAATTCGATCCGTATTTGAAATTTTACCGTAGGAAAATAAAACTTCATTATTTTTGTCGTCATCAAGTTCAAGTCCTGACTTTGTATGATGATTTTTAGTAATTTTAATGTACAAATAAAAAATAGACTCCACTCATTTCCACGTTTTTATATGGCAAAAATTAAAACAGAAAATATTAAAAATTAAATAAATTGGTCAAATGAATCGGTTTAAAAACCAATCTACCACCCTATACTTTTTATTGCGGTTAAATTTACACATTCCAATTGTCTCTACATTATGTAGTTTTTGGGATATATATACATACTTATACATGACCAGACACACTAAATTATTCCTATGTATAGTATGATTTGTGTTAATGAGAGAATGAGAATGAGTATTACTTATTTAACTTTTCTGGTTGGCGTGGTAATTCTAAATCCACTTATTGTTTAAATGCCCATAATCTTTAATTATATCCTATTGTTTGAAAGGAAAATCATTCAATTCCGCCCTTCTTTTAAGTAATTTTTCAGAGAAAATGCCAGAAATGTTAATCACTGAAATGAATCTTTTGTAGTTAAACAGCTTTTTATTTTAAAAAATCGCCGTACGCTGGAACGCCTTATGAAATTGTCTGAATAATTATGAATGTAAATTTATAGAAAGCACTTAGGTATCAAAATTAAAAAAATAAATACTTATCTTAGGTATCTTCAATATCTATAACAAGATAAAGAGATGCGCATTTCGGCTAGAATATAGCAGTCAACAGAAAAGAAAGTTCTTTTTAGGAGCAGCTTTCGATGAATTACCACTAAAGACGGGTACATTAGGATAAGTACTTATTTTTTCAATTTTTAATATTTGATTGCATATTCATGAATTTGTTTTCAACAATAAGAGGAGTTCGATAATTCTGTAGTGAATTGTAAATGTAATTTAAAAATTCATTTTTTCCTTAAAAAGCTAATAATTATTGGTATGACATAATTGATGACCTAAGATGTGGATCTAGGTAGCAATCAATGCAAAACTATTTTTTAATTCTAATTCCCACATACAGAGAGCTATTTTTCTTCAGCACTTCCTTTCGCAAGGTTAAGTAAACAATGCTCAGAAAGCATCAATGGACAAACATTTCCAACTGCGGAACTTAAGAGCGTGTCATAGGCGCGCGCTTATAAAGTTCTTCAATTCGCCCATCTCAAAGGTCTTTCGCATGTAGTGTTAGGGTAGATGTTACCCACTTAGACTCTGAAAGTACAAAGAGCACGACTTGGCGGGGAGCCAAATTCGCCGCTCCATCACTCAAGAAGTATACGTAATGACGGAAAGACAGAGGAACGAAAAGGGGCGGGTGAAGATGGAGAGGGAATAAAATGGAGAGAGAGATAGGGAACGAGAGATGAGGGAAGAAGGGAGAGGGAAGGAGAGAGAAAGTGAAGGAGAGAGAAAGGGAAGGAGGGAGAATGGGAAGGAGAGATGGAGAGAAGGAGAGAGGGAGAGATGGAGAGAGGAAGAGATGGAGAGAGGAAGAGAAAGAGAGAGGGAGAGAAGGAGAGAGGGAGAGGAGAGAGGGAGGGAAGGAGAGAAGGAGAGAGAGGAAAGGAGAGAGGGAAGAAAAGAGGGACGGAAAGAGATGTAGGGAAGGAGGTAGAGGGAAGGAGAGAGATGGAAGGAAAGAAGAGGGAATGAGAGAGAGAGAAGGAATGAGATAGAGGAGAGAGAGGGGGAAGGAGAGGAGATGAAAGAATGTAGAGGGAATGAGAAGAAGGGAAAGGAGAGGGAGAGAAGGAGAGGGAGGCAGAGGGATGGATACTGTGGAGGGAGGAAAATACAGAAGGAATGATGTCAATGTAATGATGGAGATGCTAAGAGATATGGAGAAAAAATTAGATGGAGAGTTGGGGAGAAAGAGGGAGGGATGAGGGAAGCAGAGTGATAGATAAAATTGGACCAGGAGCGAGGACAAGAAACCTAAGGGAAAAGAGGGGAAGAGGTAAACTTTGGGAGGAACACAGAAGGAAGGAGTGGAAAGAAAGGAGTTGAAAAAAGGGAGGGAGGGGGGTTGGGAAGGAGAAAATAGCTGGCCAGAGCAGAGCGCAAAGGAGGCAATGACAGGGAGAATTAAAAATAGAGGACGTCAACGCTGAGAAGGGGAACTTCGGTGTTTGAAAGAGTCACGGCGGCCGCCGGAGGATTTGCGGCAGAGGTTATGAAGGACGGCGGAGAGTGGCGGCAGAGGTAGAGAACTGCGGAGAACGGAGGGAGAAAATCTGCGGGAAGAGAAGAACGGACGGTAGAGAGGAATAAAAAAGATAGAAGAGGAGGTCTGGACGGCGATAGGAGACGCGCGTTGGGCGGTACCGTAGGCGCGATCTTTATCCGTTCCCGTGTTTGTTTATTGCCGCTCCCGGCGGCTTGATCGCTACGGATAAAATATCTCCGGGGCTTCGAACGCTGGAGGTGGAAGGAATTCTCGGAGGAGGAGGGGGAAACGAAACGGGCACTAAAGATGGAAAGGGAAGGATGATGGTGTCGCGCCACCCCTGCCTCGTGAATCTCGTTCCTCTGCCGACTCGGCAGGAGGAAATCGCTGGTATATGAGCTACTTAAGAGTGGGAGACGCGGTATGAGTGGTCGTCCACTGTTTCCGTCGCGACTTCAAACACTTTTTCCGCGCGGTGGTCGATACCGATTTCCAGACGCCTATCTGACGTTGATGATAGGCAGCTTGCATTTCCTCTGACCCCGGGGTGTTGCCTAAGTACCAGGCGACGTGGCGCTCGCGTCTGGATGAGAGGCTGAGGGAGCCCGGTCGATCGAGTTTTAGGTGGCTCAGGTGGTCAATCGCAATGCAGGTGCCACCGTTCCTCGCACGTAAAGAGGTCGGTAAGACTTACTCAGACGCCATAGTTTCGGGAAGAAATAACAGTATCTCTCGCTAAATTTCCAAAAGAAGGAGTTTAAGGATGAGGTATGAGCCAAGAAGGAGGGCTTCGAACCATTTATTCTTCGGTAAAGAGAGTGAAAAAAATGTGTGGCTTTTCCGTAGCTATCCTTCGTGTATTCCACATAGCCCGGAAAATTTATGGTCGGACTTGAAAAAGCAATGGGAAGATTTTTCGGACCAAGGAGCAAAGGAATTGCAACGGATGCGGTGATAATACTCGCGGCTGGGAAATTTTTCAAGAATTGAATGTAAACGGTATTTTAGGAATGAAAAGACCACAGAGTCATGCGGTTTCATTAAATATGATAAATAAAAATTATTAAAATACTATCCCACTATTGTTATCGTGCTACCTATGTAGCAGATGAAAAAATTTAACAAAATTACGTAAGTTATACTACATAACAAAGCATATTAAAAGATTTTTATCCAATCCCTTTTGGGTAGAAAATAATTTATTTCGTGTAAATGTTTATAAATTGTAACATTTATAAATTTCTAATCTTTCTCTCTCGTTGCGTATTAAAAAATATGTAGCAAATGCTTATGCTGCGTATGGACATTTCAAAAATAGCACAAGAATTATTAAAAATCATTCCCATATATTTATTGATGAATCCATTAAAATTGTATATTTCTCCTAATTGTGATTTAATTAACAAGGGAGGATCGATCGAAGTGATAGCCATGGGTACTGAAACAAAGTGAAAGTGAAAGGCGTGAGCATATAATATTATATTCTAAATATTTCGAATGTCGTCGGATAAATGCGCCATATTTATTATTTGAGTCAGAATTAAAATTATTATTTTTATAATTAGTGCTTGGAGTCGCTGTTTTTCGGTAATTTCCCGGGCGCAAAACTTCCCCGCCTTTATAAGTTAATCGATTGCGTGATCGGTTGAATTTTCCCTGCGCCATTCCGCATCGATCCTTTTCCCACGTTGATTACTTTAATATGGACACGCTTTGTTTTTTTAATCTTTCTTTCCCTCTCTATTCCCGTTGAAAAAGGCGCTTTTGATCAGATCATGGTCTATCTCACAAAGGATTACGAAAAAAAGGGATCGAGTGAATAAGTTATAGGTAAGAAGAATTAAGTCGCATTCACTCTCTCTCTCCCCTTTTATTTCTATCCCTTTTTCTCTGCCTTTTTCGCTCCTAATTCCTCGATGTCTCCCTCTTCCTCTTTCTTTTCTTTTGCTTTCTCCCTCCAACTGTCCGTTTCTCCCTCTCCCGATCTTTCCCAATCTCTAACTCCCTCACTTTCTTAGAGACCAGACACAGAGGCCACGCACTCAACCGTTCACGGGCTTCCTTCCAACCGTTCCTACTCCCACTTTACCCCCTTTTCTTTTCCAATATTTCTCTTTTCCCATCCTATAAGGTTCTGTACTATTGACTTCCTAACTTACCTGCGAATAAAATCCCGTCTCCTTAAATTTCAATCCAGATTTTTCTATAGCGCCCTTCCCATTCTTTTTCTCCATATTTTACGCTGATATTCTCTCTCTCTATCTCTCTCTCTCCATCTTTTTCTTTCAAACCGTATCTGGATATGGCAGCATAAAAATGTCATCGATTTTCCTCGCTACCATTTTTTATTCATCCGCCGCGGGAAAGAGTACTGCCCGTAAAATGTTTTTTTTTTGCGAATAAGGCACGAGTTTCAGTAGCGATATCACCATTTTCATCGAGAAGAAATTGCGTCATTTCGGGAGCTAACTGCGCACCCCATGCTGCCTGGCCTCCCAGGAAAATTAATATGAAGTGAGCCTTCTACAGAGTAGTCTGAAAGTTCTTTAAAATGTGAGTTTTGGGAAAAAAATATTCCGACGATTGCAATGACTTTTTACAAAAATATAACTAACAAAATACATTTTTTCATTTATTACATGAAATTGAAAAAGAATTATCGACCTTGCAATATAGCTGGAATCGATTATTTAAGCAACTTTAATGGCCATAAGATCGGAATACGAGATGTTCAAAGTAGCCGTCCCCAATGGTGAGTCACCGATGATATGTAGATTCTGAGTTTTCTTACGTGTTGATTTTTTTCTTGCACAAAAATTACTAAATGTTGTTTCTTTAATCAAATAATCTTATATATGGTAATTTCGCGTGTTCGAAACAATAGGTCATGAGACTTGGTAAAATTTGCTTTGCGAGACTACAGGCGCTAAGTTTATTTAATGCGAATGCGCTTAAATTCCAACAAAAAATTTAAAAAATCCTACTGATGTTATAAATATAAAAAGCAACAGCTATAAATCAACTTAATATTTGCGTCGCGAGGGCTGTGGCAATGTAAAATGATTCATCATAGAACCAGCTACCAATTTAAATTCGTCAAGCGTTATCTGGATTTTATCGCTGTTTCTCAGAGGTCCCCAAGTGCCGACCTGTTAAGGAACAGCCACTTCATGGCAGGCTAGCCATGTGGTCAAGGGCGAAAGGTAGCGGTCAGATATATCTGAATCATAACTTGTTACTCGAACAAACTTGAAAACACGACGTGTCCCGCTATGAAATTTATACCAATGTTTCAATCCCTTTGTGTCCGCTTGGGTTAAGATCATTTCATAGAGTTTACGCAGAAATTTTTGCAGATAAATAAATAACTCAGTTTGCGCTACAGAGGTTATAGTGGCTCGTGGTAAATTAGTGTGACTACATTCCAGAATGTCGTCAACGTGATATTCAGTGGTATTTCAAGACGTCAAAAACCTCTGGATTAAAAAAACGAGATTCTCTCACTGTCCATTTAAATGAGAAAAAATACCTCTTCAAAATATAAATATTTTCGCCTCTCTCTCTCTCTCTCTATACACAGCAATGCTCATCGCCTTGAAATTTCCGCGTTGACATACCCACAGCTCACCAAAGGCTCCCGTCAGAGTCCCTATTATTCCCTTCGCCCAAGGCGGAAGACATATACCGTTAAAGCACTACCACAGAAAAAGAGCGCGTCACACGGTTGAAGCCGCGCCCTCCATTCCACTTCTACTCCCACTCCTCACTCCCATATCTGTATCCTTCCATCACTCGTTTGCCTCCCTCACTCCATCCGACAATCTCTTATACTATCTACGTTCTATCTCTACAGTTCTCTCTGCCTTTTTCCTTGCTCTTTTTTCTCTCTCCATTTCCCTTTCCCTCTATCTCTCCCTCCCTCTCTCTCTGTAGGCTTAAATGTAAGAAGTCGTTCGTCTGTGTCCTCACCTCTATCTCCTATACCACACCTCTCTCTCTCCCTCCCTCTATCTCCATCACTCTCTCTCCTATACCACACTTCCCTCTCTTCTCTCAATCCCTCACTCCCTCTCTCTTTCTATTCCTCTCTCACTCTCTCTCCTATACCACATCTCCCTCCTCACCCCTCTCCATCACTCCCTCTCTCTCACTCACTCTCTCCTTTACCACATCTCCCTCCGCATCTCTCTACCTCTCTCCCTAACTCCCTCCCTCTCTCTTACTTACTATCGCCCTCACTCTCTCTCTCTCTCCTATACCACATCTCCCTCCTAATCGCTCTCCTATAGCACATCTCCCTACTAGTCTCTCTCCTTCTCTCTCTCCCTCTCTCTCTCCCTCCTAATCCTCTCCTTCCTCATCTCTCTCTCCCCCTCTGTTTCTCTCCCTCTCGTTTCTACAAAACCTTATCCATCCTCTTCTCTCTCTTCAGCCATTCCATTCTCCATCCACCCTCACCATCTCCTTCCCGGTCTCTTTCTCTCTTTATCCGTATCTATATCTTTATTTCTTTTTCCTTGTTTGTCCTTGACATAAATTCTCTCACCTTACCCATTATTTCTTTCTCTTTCATTCTTTCTCTCTCCCCCCATTTTTCTTTCTCTTTTCCTGAGACGCACAATCCGAACCCGCCCCTTTCTACCTTTGCCCTCCAAAACTCCTTTCGACCAAAAAATACTTTTTCCGTAATATTGCCTCCCTTCCTCCCCTCCCCAACCCACTTCCTCCTTTCTTTCCTACCTCTCTTTCTATCTGCCTAACTTTTTTCCCTCTCTCGCTCGCCATTTCTTCAGCTTTTCTCTCTTTTTAGATTCACGCTCTTCGACACGCATGGAAAAAAGCACGCGACTGCGAGTCGCCATGGAAACGACCCCTACTCCCATCAACATGCTCGCTCCTCTTTCTCCTTCTCTTTATCGCATAATACTGCAGATGTTCCCATTACTTCTTTCTTTTTTTGATGGCACGTGACGTATGTCCCTATAAACGCAGAGTAAGAGGAGCTCACAATGAAGAACGGGTAATTGAGCGGAATGTGAACAAAAAAATACTCAAGAAATCCAAAGGATATATGTTTCCAATTTGAAAATGGATGGGTTTAATTTTTTTTCTGGCTTTTACGAGCGTGATAATTTCATTATCTACGCTACGGCGACTTTGCCTCTGTAAGAGTCGTGAACTCGATAATTCTCTCGTTTTCGAACTAGCCTAAAAGTACTGTTGATATTTTAAAATAGCGCATCACATGTTTCTACTTTCGACTCGTGAAGTGTTTTAGATGTGGTGCGACTGTAGGAATAAATTTTTCGTTTCCGAATAATGAGAAATTACAAGGTATTACGTGCCAGTTAGGGCCCAGCGAATCACAAAATGTTTTCCGAATCAAATCGTGGATCGAATCATCTCTAAATATTCGAATCAAATCGAATCGCGAATCGAACCGACTGTGCAGATATTGATTATACAAACTGAATTATAAATCAAACAGAAAAGGATTTATTTATAAATATAAAGTGATTCGACACAGAATTAGTAATGGGTACAACAGTAAATCATTCTGAGAACGAAGCACAAAGTTATTACTTCTATGAAAAAACGAAAAAAATGTACTTGAACTTCAGGAATAAGAATCAATAATCATACGCAAGCATTTGCTTCAACGTTGACACTACAAAATGGGTCTCACTTTTATAATATGTTCTAACCTAGTTACCTAACCTAATCGACTATAATAACACCCAATTATATTAATACTACCAAACATAACAACAAAACATATGGACATAACCTAAAAATGCAGTCACTCTAAATAAAAAAGAATATTTTACATGAAGCTCAAAATTAAACTCACCTAGCCTAATAAACATTAAACAAGCCTTACAGCAAAACAAAGCCTGAAAATATTACCAAATTCAACTGTGCTTAATCCTTTTTAAAGAAATTATATCCTTGGCTCTTACCTTATTCTGTCTTCACAAGAATGCTCGTTGCAAAACAAATATGCCGTAACGTTTTCCGTAAAAAAATTGGTAAGAACTTAAGATAATTGTTTTTTGTGAACAAGCTTCACGCTCGTCTCATGCGACACTGTGTGATCAGATACTGTAAGGGTGTTTATCGGAAGTTATTTAGTTTCAAAAATATATCGAATCGAAGTCCCTAGTGTCAGCTTCAAGGTGAAAATATTAGGATCGAAAAAGAGCCAGGACATTTTCGCAAAATTTAGAAATGCCCCGTTCAAATCGACATTTTCATACCTACTTAATTGCGAGTGTTCTTGAAATTGCTTCAGACGTGTTTCTCTGTCGAAAAAGGAGTTCAGCGATAGCACCGGGCGCGGTGGAAATTCTGTAATTCTGAATCGACTGGAAAATTCTCCATTTTTTATAATGACCTGTATCGCCTTGTAACTAGTACCACGAAACGATTTCGCACGTAAATCAATAAAGGCAAATGTAGATGTGTCAAAAATGCTGATGCGGTACTTAAAATGATCCATTTATCACGACAACTTTCAGATAATGTATGCCACGAATGCTCCGACATCCTCAAAGGTTGCGCTTCCTAAGATACGTGATAGCCTGCCTTACTTTCTCCCAGCTCCGGCCATATAAATAGTCACAACCTTATCTTTGAGAGTTTCCGCTGCCTTGCCTTCGAATAACATCATCCGCCCTCTTGTGCTAAACAAACAGAGCGCCGCAGACAGCGTAAGAAAGAGAACGCTTCAACTTTAACCCATATTTTTACAAGGGGGTTTTGCGCAAAGAGCTGAGGTGAAAGAACGCATTGATGGCTGGTCGTCCCTTTTTTAGATTCGCAGGTAAAGAGGCGAACGCGATCAATAACCGGTGGATTGTATAAATGGAGAGCGAAGATGTACTACATAATCTCGTTAAAAGCGCTTTTTATCCATTTCCGTCAAATACTATTTACAAAGAACGTAAAAAAACTTCCAGTTTAAGGTGTTAGACTGTTAATTAGTTTAGTATTAGTATTAGTAGTAATAATAGTTACGTATAAATTTATATGGGTTTGAATTCATATTTTGTATTATAACGTAAAATATTAGGCAAAATTTAATTAAAAATTGAATAATTGATGGTAAAGTTAGCTGAGATGTGTCGAGAGAGAAAGCGCAGCACCAGAGAAAATTTTATCTCCATACCGGGTTCATAAAATCCATTTTATTGAAAATCAATCAATAATATTTTAGAGGTATAAAAAGTTAACAAATTATGAAGACTTCATTCATTCAACTGTGCATCTGGTAAGAATTTTCAGTATAGTGCTTTTTAATTAAAACTGAGAAAAATACATAGTCCGCCGACACATTATAACGAGATTCCAGTCTAGTTTAAATCACTAATATGAATCAAGGGTTATGACTTTCGAGGTCCTCTAATTTCGTTTTCAGGTAGTCTGTATTAGATCAAGTTAGTAACACTATGAGTAAATTGAGCAACCTATAACACATTTGTCTGTTACCTTCAAATTGAACGAGTTAAACATTCACTAAATAATTCGCGCATTTTTTACACCCAAAGGCTTCTTTTACCTTCAGAAAAACGCTGTGAAATCTTTCAGCGACACTGAAACAACGCCCAAAAATACACACGGGGTACCATGAAACATGTACCGTTAAATCCTCTACTCCCCATTCTGTAAAACTCCCCGTTGAGAGTCGCATTCATATTCCACACGGCCCGTACAAAGAGAGACTCTTCCTTTTGAGGCTTTATGAACCACGTTTCGTCGCATTCGCCCCATCACTCCCGCCAGGCACGCGTACCGGGCCAACGTAAAGTTCTTCCATTTCCTAGTTCGTGTCTGTTTTTCCTTGGAAAGCGCAGTTTCGAAAGACGACTCGTTCCCTTGATGTCAACTCTTTGTATTTCGCAAAGATATCGTATAAGTGTCTCTCTTGAATTTTTTCCAAAAGCTTTCCGCGCACGTGGAAACCAAGCACGAAAAAAGAAGCTCTCTTGAGTAAAAAAACGTGTTGCGTATGCGCGGTAATTCCCAAAAAGGTTTCGAAATTTTTTTCAGTTGTACCCCTAATCTTGTTGAATATTAAAATAAAATGGTAGGAAATTTACGCGCAAATCTCCTACCATACGCAACTTTTCTATTAGATAAAAATATCACTTACGCCAGGGTTGGGCAAACGTTTTACGAGGATGGTCGAATTAGCGGTTGTGGGTGCTTAGGCGGGCCGCATTAGCTGATGAAAAAAATTCGGCGACTCACATTAGGGAAGTTTTTTTTAGATAATTCGAAGGATTCTATTCGTGAAAACCAATGATAAATACATTTTTAGCGCCATAGTTTTACCAGATAAGGTATTCCTGCCATAATTTTAAACACCAAATGTGAAATTATCTTCTTTACATTTCACGTTTCGCTTTAATAAAGACATCGCGGAACGCATAGGATGCTCTCGCGGATCGTAATTTTCGCCACCGCACAAATGCGCCAAGACACTGCATCCTTTTTATAGAGTCATGCAAATGTCGAACCGAATCCCTATCTCCTCTAGTCTAAAATTCGCTTAATGATACATTCTCGCGTAAAAAATATCCGATGCCACATGCATTATTAGGTTTGGAAAATATCTCCTAGGCATTCTTTAAAAAAGAAAGTTCTCTCTTCCTTCCTCTCTTCCAGTCGCGTCCTGGATTCACCAGCGAAGAGTGGCGCAGAATTATGTGGCGCGTACAAAGTCATAAGGCTTTGAGAAATTTTTTACTTCATTTTTTCGGCTTCTTTTTAATCTCTGTCTCTCTCTCTCTTTCGCAGGGTGATACTTAAATTAGCATTTTTTCTGCTTGGAAGAAGAGTCGTCTAGTGGATATCGAAAAAAGGAGCGCCGAGGAAGAAAGAGAAAAATGCACGCGCTGAGAAAGAGAGGCGACGAACGGAAGGCGACTCCCGCCGCTCTAGAGAGACGCACATGCCAGGAGGGTGCCACAATCTAACTGAACCGGAAAGAGAGTGGACGTGGAGAGAGGAGAGACAGAAGGGAGGGAGGAGAAAGAGAGAAGAGGGCGAGAGGAGAAAGAAGAGAGAAAAGTGAAAAGGGAGAGGGGGAGGCGAGAGATGAGAATAGAGATTGGATTTCTCTCTCGTTGCCTCCGGTATTTTAGTCACCAATTAACCATATCATTAGTTTACCGAAAAATAACAGTCAGATGACAAATATATCCTGTTTGATTATACCCACAATTAAAAATTTTCTTTTCGGCGAAACAGCACTAGTATTTTTCAGAATATTCGCATAAGAGTATCTTTAAAAGAGTTTCCCATTTTCACCCGGAAACTTGAAATTACTAAGTACATTCAAAAACAGCGAGGAGAGAGAGAGAGAAAGAAGATAGAGGAGTGAGACAGAATATGGCAGGAGTTAGAGAATGATAGAAATGGAGATGAGAGATGCTAAAGAAAATAAATACAAGGAAGAGAGAAAGGATGGAGAAATGATAAAAAGAAGGGGGTATGAAGAGAGGGAGAGTGGCTAAAAAGTGGGAGAGAGATGAGCGATGGCGAAAAAAGAGGATGCAAAGAAGAGACATTGGAGTGATGGAGGGAAAAGAGAGAGAGAGAGAGAGGAGACTTGAGTAACGAAAAGAAGGAAAGAGAGAGAGAGAGAGAGAGAAGTAGTAGGAGCGGGACGAGGACTCTAGAGGAGTCGGTCGCGGATGGCAACACATTCTACCGGATGCTCCGTCACATGGAACCTCAAGGGTATATAAGCCCCTCAGCTGGTACCGCTGCCGCTTCTGCTGCAGTAGGTGTTTACTCTAATGGGAGTTGGTGCGACAGGGAAGGCAGATGAAAGCCCGGGGAATAAAAGGCACAGAGGCAATCGGTGAAAAAAAAGAAAACGACGAAAAGCGTATTGTGGTATATGGAGGATAAAGAGGACGAAATACCAAAGAGGGAATAAATAGAAGACAGATAAATCTCAGGAAGGTTATGTAAGGGGGGATTACAGTACAAGAAAATACACAAGAAGAAAAAATATCAAAAGAAGAGTGAAGGAAGAATGAGGAAGAAATTAAAAACAAGAAAGGGAGATGGAGGAGGTAATGCCAGGGATAAAGCGATTAATGAAAAAAGAAGAAAGAAGAAACGAGAAAGAAATGTTCGGCGTAGTTTGAATGGGCTTTTAAAGAAAGGATAAGTTGCGGAAGTGCGTTTGAAGCAAAAGGGATAGGAGATAACAGCGAGAGAAGGAAAAAGAAAGAGAGATATGAAGTTGACGGAGGAGCGTGAGAAGAAAAGAAGGCAAGCCAATCGAGGGAATTTTCACGCAAGCCATTTCGTTTCGCCTCTGCCCCTTTTCTCCCTTCTAATCTCCTCCCGAGGCTGGGTTTCTGTATTGCCGGTCTGGCGAAGAATATCATAATTGTTATGACCTTAAATTTTACGAGAGCTTTTGAGTTTGCCGAATATGTGTCTTTGCTGGATGATACAGTTAACGGCAAAGTAACTTTATTGCGTTAGAAATATATAAAAAAATATTTCACGAGTAGAAAAATAAGGTCACTATCGCTAGAGTTTCCGAGTTAAAAATGTAAAGAAAACATTCGCCTTTGACTGTTAACTTTTTTCACGAACTATAAAGACACCCAAATTATAAGATTTTTATATAGAATTTTTAAAACAGGGATAACTTGAATAAGCTCCAAAGTGGATAAAAAATACACTTTCTTAAATTATTTCGCGGTAATCGTTATTCACCGTCCCTGTTTCGCGCATCGAGTCGAGAGCCCTTAAGTGCGACCCTTCTAAAATGAGGAAGCAAGCAGACGCTCTCCTTCTAGGTCGCATAGGCCGACTATATACACAGATCCCGAAGGAAGCAATTTGCAGAGGAACATTGCGTTACGGTGCAACACAAAGTCCCTCCCGCATGAAGACTTAATTGTGAGGAGACTCAAACGAGGTAGGGTAGGAGAAATAAAGGGAGGGAAAGAATGGATGGAGCCTCGGAGCTTGTCTGCAACGGGAGTAAAGTAAACTCCTCTTCCTGTCCCGGCAAAAGGAAAAAGAGACGCAAAAGTAACTTATCCTTAGGTTTCTTTGTTAAGCGGACTGAGCACGTATCCCTTGGAAGGTTTGGAGAGGAAGGTGAGAGAGACCGTGAGAGAGCGAGGAAAAAGGCGAGAACAACGAGCGGTAAGGTGAATAAGCCGCGGTACTAAAGTGCAACATAACGAATGGGTCTGAATCGAACGGTCGAAATGAGGTGAGAGACAGAGAGAAAGAAAGAAGCGGGGGCGTTGATGCGGGTCCAAGCACAATGGCGAGGAAATAAAACGCGCCGCGTTAACGGCGCATTGAGAATGCGCTAACGGGCATGGATCGAGGTTAATGGCAAAGCTCGGATGGGTCGAATGCATGGCATGCGAGGTGAGCTTTGAAGCGCGGAAGACGCGACGTGGGAGGAACCACGCGAGGTACATAAAGAGGGCGGGGGTGAAAAGGCAACGTGAACGGTGGGAAGGACGGGGAGAGGAAAAAGGACTTAAGTTGGCCTAGGGATCGATTGTTTGGTAGCGCCCTGCAGTATGTCTGCGAATGTGTGTTTGTGTGCGGCGTGCGGGGTCGGTGGGCGGGTGGTTTGAGTTCGGTGGGAGGATTTGAGGGAACGAAGCAGGAATTGTTGGGTTTGAGGGGGAGACGGCGAGGAGGAAGGCGTTCGGTCTGGTCACTGGCCTCCCTGCGGTTTTAACCCTTTCGCGGCGAACCAGGTTAAAAAGAAATGGGGGAAAACTGAAGTGGTCGAGTTTCTTTTTATTTTCCTCCGGGGAACTGCGTGGCAGCTTAAGAGAGGTCTGTGCAGTTACGACAGATTACCTCGAAAGTTTTCTTTTTTTAACGTTTCTTTGAAAAATTAAGAAAACATTTTTATGGGGAGATTTTCACGCAAAACCCTTCTGGGGAAAATAAACGCGAACAAAAATAACCTTGCTCTTATGTCTTATCGCTGCTTCTGAAAAAGGAGAAATCGACACAGGTGGGTGATACTTAAGTGTTAAAAATATAAACAAATAAAAATTAAATATAATATAAAAGTATATGGCTTTACTTGAGCTAAAATGAAACGGTAATAATTTAAATAAAAAACAAAACGCACTCAAACACTGAAGCTTCAGTTCTGAATTGCCTTATCGACGTTCTATTATAAGTCTAATGGGGCAAAAAGTTATTTAAAGCGCTCTATGAAGTCATTTCTCTCCCTATTATCCTCCGCTTTCGACCAAAATTCCAAACTTATCTGTTCATCTCTTTACCGCTGTATTTTTTTTCATAATGTGGATTTTCCAACAAACCTGCGCCAACATAACCGAGCTTAACGTGAATCCCAATCGATACTTCCGAGCACGTTGTACCAAAGGTTAGTTTGCTCCGTCGAGTCAGTTATTTCCCGCGCATTCGCGTACAGGAACCGTCATCCGTGTTATCGTCACGCAATAATCCATCGGAAGTTTCTCGCGTGCTTGGGTCGCGAGAGAGGTGACGCCGCAAACGAACGAGGATTGGAAAAGCTCCCTGCGTTTGCTTTCGCTCTCTCGCTCCCTTTCTCTCCATCCGCGGCGGATATCGAACGGGCTCCGCAAAACGCGATGGGGGAGATCGGCTCTGGGGCGCACCTGATACGAATTCGTCTGAGGCACGCTAGGAGTGTGCCACGCATTCCTACGGGAGTTACAGCCTAATCCCTCGGCCAAGGAACACCTGAAAACGTGCTCTGAATTTGGCACAGCAGAACCGTCCCAGAAATCCTTCTTGTTTTAGGAGGAGTCCCTCGGTGTATACTTCTAGGTCCTCTTTGTTAAGAGAAATTCTTTCGAATACCAAATTTCGGGTATGTATGGAAAGATTCCTAAGAAAAAAACACGAGGTCCACGATTTTTGAGGAAACTTTTCTAACTCTCTATAAATTGCTAGATTCCTTAACTTCAAGATTTCTCATCGATAACGAAATTTTAAGTAACCAAGTATTCGGTATAAATGAATAAAAGCGAAAATATAAAATAGAAGTTATAATATACTTGGAAGTGATGATGCAAGTAACTCCTACAAATCGCTTAAAAACCCGATGAACATTACAAATTAATTCAGTTACGTTTCGGCCGACAAATAAAGTGGAAATACGCAGATATTTCTTAAATTATCACCAATGATATTCTGCAGATAAAGACGAATTTGTATTTCGATGCTCGTTTGGTTTCCCAAGCTCCACTACCGCCGTAGAAATTACCTATATCATGTACTCTACACCTAATATAAAGTGAAATGAACATTTCTCTTTTGATCAAACCGGTAGTACATATGATGGAACTGTAATTTCTCCTAATGAATTGCCTATTGTTCAAAAATATAAACTTATTATAAAAATATATCCTTTCTCAAGCAACTGAGTAATACGCTAGAGAATGAACTAGAAAACCACCAAATGTAAAATCATTGCTTTCCTTCTGAAAACTGATGGAATTGTTTTTTTTTAAATACAAATCATGTAAAATATTTAAATCACAGCTTTGTGTGCTAATTTCAGTTTTATTTCATGTTTGTACCATTTATCATATTGATTAAATTAAACCAAATTATAAACTATTACAAGTAGCTCCTGTAAAGCTAACATTTTAAAGGTTTTCGTGCTATTCTACATAAACTTTGCTAGTCGCAGGTCCTTTTTAATTATAAATGGATTGTACTTACTTTTAATTGCCATCTTTCCGGCGACATCACTTTAGACGTTAGAGAAAAAAACAAGGGAGTGGCGAAATGAGGAACATAATGGACTGCTGTGGCTGATGGTAATAATGAGGCATACCGTGAGAGTTGCGGAGAGCTAACTCCTCTTCTGGCCTCTACAGAGGCCCTCGAACGCCATACCCTTTGTCCCTTTTGCATTCAAGAGGTCTGGCCATCATGGTTTAATTATAACCGTCTTGTCCTACCCCCCCCCCCCCAATCTCTCAAAAGCTCGTCTTGCCATCTTTATGCGTGAGTTGGATGATACCCACTACAATTTTAAAATGAGCCCTCAAAATTATGTGGAGTAGTCCACACAATTCGTAGTCGTCATTATCATGCGACATTTCGTTGAAACTTATAATTAAGAATGATTTCACAACATATTTACTAAGCAAGTTTGTTGTAAATGTAAAGATTTTTCAGTATAAAAAGTTTTATTGCACAGTCTGCTTGAGAGTGGGGCATTACTGCATCTTATAACATACGTGAAAGTCCTAACCATATACTGAATAATACGATTCCATTTTAGAGTCCACAGAAACGAATAAATGTTCATGTTTAAACGATAATTTAATATATATCTGTACATCGATTTAGTAAATCAGTACTTAGCACATTTCAAAAGGCAAAAAAACATTCTATACTCAAATATGAGTATAATTTGTATAAATTATATTAATTAAAACGATCCTAATTAATCGCACTTATTTAAATTAAATAATGTCATAAAAACCTTGAATTTAAAGCATATTTTTTATAATAAACCTCAAGGGACTTCAACTAAACAATGCGAAGCCGAGCAATAAAATTTACTGCATCATACTAACGCTAATTTTTACTTACAATTAGCATAAGCACCTCGGTCAACTCTAATAGTTCATCAAAATTAAATTATCAGTTTTTCTACTATGCAGATAATGCACCCGTAAAAACATTACTTCATCGTACTCATCTCCATTTTATCTATCCATCACGCATGAAAATCGGATGCAGCGACAAAATTTTACGTCTCGTAGGGCTCTTAAAATATCGACAGAGTCGGTGTGTATAAGAGGCCTCTTTATTCATTACATCCCTAAAAATTTGAGCACTTTCGACGCGAGCTTCTTTTTCCACAGCCCTCGTGAGAAAGGCATATTTCTTACATTTCAATGCAGGACCCAGAGATGGGAAATTTTTACATCACCTCCGAACACAGCTGCAAAGTCGAGGGTTATACACCTCGAGATGGCATATGCGACGGAGATCACGATTAAGGTCGTGCCGAGGATTCTTTTTTTTTTGTCGAGACGGCCTCTAGCGGAGCGTAGAATCGCACGAAAATGAGAATTTACGAGGGCCACCAGAGGGAGACACACAGGAGTGGAGTCATGCGAGGGAAGGCAAACGGCGGCGAAAGAGGAATGCGACGGTGGAAGCGGAACGGAAAAGGAGGATCCGATGTGATTTTTAAGCCGCTGGGTCATTGTTCCCTTCGCGACATACCGATATCGATTGCATCCCTGACCTCCAATGACCTTTGGTCTCTCTCGCTCTTGATATATTCTGCGACTGAGGACGTTGGATAGAAGAAGGTAGGCTCGGTGAGAAAAATCGAATCCGTCGAAGGGATGTTATTTAGGAGCACTAACCTATGGAATAAGGGGAGGGGTCGTGGAATGGTACCCTGAAGAAAGGGGGCGCCTAACCACCATTGAGGGCGACCGGCACGCATGGGGATTCATATCGAGCGACCTTATTCACGAAGGTAGGATCCTCGAAGTGTTCCAAGACACACAGGTTGACCGTGGCCTCGCCTCACGCGAGGTTTATCGAAATTCCTAAAAGTCGATAGTTGCCGTTTCGATTTTTCCCCGAGACCTGCTTTATTAATGACTCCTCGATTCTGCCCCCGAAAAGAATAACCCACATCGGAAATGCACCGTGAATGAAGAGTGCGAAGAAGAAATATCTCGCTCGAGGAGACTAAGGCCGAAGTACTTGAGCGAACGCAGTGAATGATATCTTTTCGAAGCGTCTCGGGAAAATAAATGGCGCCGCGACGAAAGAATCTATAAGCGAGAGACGGGTTAAGAAGACGGATGTGAAAATAACGGGGGCTTTGTAAATATTCTTGAACCTCGTCATAAATCGCTCCGTAATACCAATGATACGGATTTACCGCAGTACAAGTCATGTCCCCAACGAAAAAATAATTAATAAACAATAAAAAGTGTTCTATTTATCTGATTTGGAGGTATTGTTATTACGCAACAATGGAAAGCAATTAATTGGTGTTGATTTTCAAATTATGTCGATTTAATAATGGATGACTTCCATACATCACAAAAAAACACATGAAGTCCAGTGTCACAATAATCTAACGAGTCAAACTGCGCGTAAACACATGTTAAGGTTACCAGTGACATTATTATATGGATTACTAGTATATGGCTTGTCGAAAATGACGGGTTAAATTTAATAAAAACGGAACTTAAATTTTTAACTTTAAATAAATTATTTTGACTATCACTATTTAACTAAGAAAAACACCCGCGTTAAGAAACAGGAAAAATTATTTGCTGCGGTAGTTCAGTGGTAGAATATCCGCCCGGCAAGTGGAAGACCCGGGTTAGATTCCCGATCATAGCAGAATTTTTTCCTGTTTCAAAATTTTTCCCAATCACTATTTATATTTAAGCCGGTAGTTGTCTCCCAAAAAGGCATGGGTACGATATCAAGAAATTTTTCGTTTTTGCAGTTGATTATCACATAATCGGCTGGAATACGATATGTAGACCTTCAGTCTTTAACATTTTAAAATATCTTACGATCGAGACTTAGACTCGAGATTTACACTATTTCACGTAAAACAAAATGAAGATTCTTATTCTTACTTTAGATTCTGTTGTTTAATTAGTGTTTGCTCATATTTTAAGTTTATATTCGATTTTCTCCGATTTTTCAACATTTCAATTGTTGACCTCGGATTTTTGCATTGTTAGACTCGGGTTTTCAAGTGCATTTGCACTAAGCCTACAATGAAACAAACGCATCAAGGACAATAACCGATTGAAATTTATGTAAAAAATTTCGTGTAAATATAAAACAAATGAAATACATAGCGAAGATAAGAAACGATTCCAATGCATTGTAATAATGAACAATTTAACATTTCAAATAGAAAGATATTTCACGCATGCATTGAAAATATCGTTTCGTTTGCAAGTTTTATTGGGCAGTTTAAGCAAATCACTATATTGATAATGTTTGTGATTAATTTCTTTCGACATTGACGCGTGGCCGGTGCATTGATTAATTCATATTAAACAAACAACAGAACATATGATATGTTGTACCATCAGAAATATTGAGCAAAACAAAAAAAATGTGTACCGGTAGTATAAATCATGTAGGTATGTGCTTTTGGTTATGAAAATGGTGTGAGCTATATAATTATTTTAAGAGGGGCAATAAAAGTGGTTCAACTAATTACACTCTTTGTAACAATTTTTTGTCATAGGAACTATCGCATTGGGTCACTTCACGCAAGGGTCTCTAGATATTTGCAGGAAGTACTGTAACGGGCCCCTAGTTTGATTTATTAATATGAGCAATTTTGAGCTGTAGGCGGAAGAAGATGAATAGAATAAGATCGTAGATAGATAGGATAAGATGATCGTAGGTCAATTTTTTCTAATTTTAATTTCCAAAAGAATAAAAGGCTGGACGTCGAAAAGTAGGTTAGGGAAGGGGAAGAGGGGAAGGTCTTGGAACAACAATATGAGCTCGAGTTTTGAAAATAACATCGTCGTCAAGGAAGTTATCTTTAAAATGGCAATATTTCCCCTAAATATGTGACTTAAACGTTTGATATGAGCGATTTAGAGCTGTAGATGGAAAAAGATTAATAGAATAAGTGACCTTATTAATTTTTCCTTAAGGTAGTTTAAGTCGGATGATCGTAGGTTAAGTTTCTCCAATTTTAACTTTCAAAAGAAGAAAAGCCTGCACGACAAAAAGTCGATTTTTGCGTGTTATCTTATGAATAATAGAAATAATCTCCTGGAGTCGAACTCTGGACTTTTTCGTGAATTTTCTTTCGGCAAAGAATTTTTACGATATATTTGAATATTTTATTTCTGCCAAATTTCAATTTTCTATCTACATCCTTGATCGAGTTATTCGCGTTTTAATAGCTTGAAACTCAGATCAACGGATTATTATTATTAATAATTTTTAGGAAACCTTTCTCAGAAATTGTCCAAACTTTTTCCTAAATTTAAACTTAAACCTGCTTTCTACTCCCCAGTTACCTTTTCTAAATTATTCCTTAATGCTAAAGATCCGATACAGTTGTCCTTAAGAAGTGGTGTATATAAACTTGCTTGTGATGATTGCGGAGCTGTCGACATCGGCCAAACGGGGAGGAGTTTTGATAAGAGGACTAAGGAGCATAAGCGATAATTCCGGCTAAATAATTTCACTTCCCAATTTGCGAAACATCTTTTAAACTTCAATCATCACAGTTCCTTCGACACTAAATTCCTCCTCTTTGAAATCAAAGGTCGCAAATCGGATACTTTAGAACAGCTAGAGATAATTATTTGTAAGGACTCGCTTCTCTTAAATGAATATATTTTTCACAATCATTCTCCTCTGTTAAGCTTACCTAAGTTTTTGCAAATACTTTGTATCTTTGTTGTCTTTGGCTCTTTTTACCAATTTTTTTATACATTTTGTAACTTTGCTTTGCTTCCGCCTTCCTTTTCCAACCCCTTCCTTTTCCTGTTTTTAAATTACCATCCAATCGCTTTCTGCGTAATTAATCTTTTTACAGTATATTGAGTTTCTCACAACGTATACTAATATTGACCATGTTATCTTCTTATGATATTTATATATAAATATGTATATCTATATATTCTTTCACCTCTTCTTTTTATTATATGCGTTTTGTTATCCTCTATATCTTTATCATATCTATATTTCATGTATATCTATATGTGTATATTACTTGAATGTATTCATTTGTATATTTGTGATGGTATACAGCGATGCTGTATTTACGATGTTTCCTACTGTACTTACTGTTTTCTATATTTTGTTGTATTTTTCATGTATAATTAATGTATTTTATCTATATTTTGCCTATTTATCTCTATTTCATGTGTATATTACTTGAGTGTCTTTATATGTATATTTGTGACGGTTTACAGCGGTGCTGCATTTACGATGTACTTACTGTTTTCTATATTCTGTTGTAGTTTACCATTGTAATATATACACTATGTAGGGTTTTCGCAGGTTTTTTACACCTCCCTTCTCCGTGGGTTTTACTAGGAAGAACAAATCTGTTTTTACCTAGTTTTTTCCCACAAACTTAAATCTGTCTTCACTTATATCTTTTTGTTTTGTATATTTTATATACTCTTCATTGTAATACTTTAATTTTTAATATTCATGATATTGACGAAGGGATAAATGTAAGAATGGACCTTATGGTCCGAATTTCGCCCGAATAAAGACGATTATCTATCTATCTATCTCCTTTTTCCCTCCTCCTCTTTCCCTATATGTGGAGCGGTTTTATATATTTTTCCACCCGATGATACTGCTGCGATCGTATCGAAACCGGTCTTGTTCAATAAACTGTGGAAGTGACAACGTATTTTATTTTCATCTCGAACGTAGACTTACATTATTATTTTTGTGATTCTTTGATTCTTTCAGACCTCTCTTTCTTTTCATATTTCCCAAACCGTCCTCAAGTCCGCTGTCCTTCTACCTAACTCCCGTAACCAATCGCCCAAACCTCTACTTCATAATTTTTTTACATACTCGGTTAGTTCCTTTAAACGTCCAACGCGTTCTTCAGATTTTTATACCGTTCCTATTTTAATAACATTGAATATAGCACCTTATTATTATATTTTCAATTTTTTTGGATAATATTTCAGGTTTTTAGGTATTCCATTTCGTAAATAACGCAACGAATGTTGTTTACATTGATTTCTATGAAAATCATTTCGTCTTTCTCTTATTATCGTATAAAAAGCTTCAAAGCACGCTTGCACCCGTAAGGATTGAAATAATTATAGGATTTCGAGGTATACCAATGTAATTATTAAGCAAGTCAACATTCCGTTATAATGCCAAGATTTCTCCAAAATATACCATTCAAACGATTAACATGCGTGATTGTGAGCTGAAAGCAACAAAAGACGAATAGAATAAAAACATTAAAATGTTTTCTTTAGAATGGTTTAGATCCAAAGATCGTAGGTCAATTTTTTTCTAATTTTAATTTCCAAAAGAAGAAAAGTCTGCATGTCGAAAAGTCCATTTTTACGTGTTACCCTATAAAAAATAGAAATAATTCCCTGGAGTCAAACTCGGCTCGTTTTTCCAAATATTGTTTCGTTAATTACTTTAAATATGTGAATCAACCAATCCTAAAATTTTCTAATCATTATCTCTACCGTTTTTGAGACATAAATGATTTAAAATGATCACCAACCAACCAACACTTGTCTATTATTATAGGAGATTATCATATGGATCTGAGAACGTTTGTGCATTGTATGTTGCACTGATGTATTGCCTATAACTCGGGTATTTTTTTGCTTCCCTAAAACCGGGCTATAACGATATTCTACTGTACACTACGTCGCCATATACGAGGGGTAATCGGAAAGTAACAAGACTGAGGAGAAGACTTAATTAAAACAACTTCCTATTATAAAATGAATTCACTGCCCTTCAAAAACTCTCTCCTTCCCATTGTTTAGCTCATTATCGGGTTAAAAACGGAGATCTCTCAATTCTTTTTTCAACTTCATGGAGGAGAAAAAAGTTGCAGGGTAAATGTGATGGATGAGCCATTTTGTTTAACTTTGCTGGGATATATTTCTGGGAAAAATCAGAGTAGTTTGATATCTATTGGCTGCAGGAGTTCACATACACACATACAAAGAACCTGAGGCAGAGAAAAATTTACCCTGCGATAGGCCAGTAGATGGTAGCTCGTAAGCACTTTGGCTCCAAGTTGAACAGTTGTATAAAACTCCTTCAGCCAAAAAATTGTAGGGTAAGCCCTATGCATTTTGCCCACTAAGTGGGCATCTTCAGGGGAGAACCTGCCTTGGCAGTAAACAGAGTTCAACTGCAATTGCAGTTGAACTCTGTTCACTGCTTACCCTACAATTTTTTGGCTGAAGGAGTTTTATACAACTGTTCTGCGATAGGCGGCAAAGTCATTTGCAAAAATTTTCGAAATGTATAAATGGTATCATGGATGCAATAAAAATATATAGATAGCTCTAAACTTTGTTAGTGTTAATGTAAAATGCTGATCGGCTTGCTTTTAGCTCATCGTTCAGATTTTAGACATCGACTTCTCTGCTATCCTCATGTAGCCTAAATCATCGTGGAAAAGAACATGAACTACTCCATGGCTAATGCTCACAGTAGCGGATATTTTTCTAAAGTTCACACGATGGTTATTTTTAATCAATTCATCGATATGATAGACTTTTGATTCAGAAACTTATATGGACGTTCGACTACTGCGGTGTTCATCATCGATTTATCCACACCCCCTAGAAAATTTTTATGCCTCTCAAACACGAGACAAACAATCGTTGTTGAATGCGCTTTTCATCATTTTAAAGGTTTCTGTACTTATTTTACATATAAGCACACAAAACAGCCTCGTATATCGTAGTTGCAATCGTATATCCATGATGTGTACGTTAAATTTCGCTTCACTCTATGAGCGCTGTCTAGAAGCTGACAATAATATGTCGGATGCTTCCTGAAATGATATTGCCTGAGACTTGGAGTGACATGTTGCGATTTACAGTAAATCAGTATCTGATCTGACTCTAGAAAAAATTCAGTCCTTTTAGTTTCCGATAACCAGTCGTATGCACATAAAACACAGAGAAAATTGTCTGCACAGATATATAGGTTTATATTAATTCTAACTATTACATGTATCAATATTTAGTTCAGTTATTCACATTGAAATTGTTTGGGAAAAATGCGTGGCTTGAAATAAAAATTCTTTCGTCGGTAATGATGATACATGATTGCATTTTAACGGTGCGGCACCGCTTTAATTCAGAAGGTAGCGTTGAATTGACGTATTCTCCAATTGCATTTGTGAAATGTAACTCAACTCTCTTTGAAATTCATAGTTAATAAAATTACTTTCAAACGTCAAAATTGATACGCACTCTCCATCGCTGTCCGCCCGTCATCAAAATCATGCGGCAAAACAATTTAGTTTCGCATTCCGTGGAGTATTTTTTTCTGTAAATACTAAATAAAATGTCGGCGGCCACGGCAGTACCGGAGTGGAGATTCATGTCACAGTATTTTTGAATTTTAAACCGTTGATTTTGATAAATCGCTCACTAATTGAAGGGATAGCGTTAGGACGGAGACGCTCATTCATCACTAGAATGAGAAAAAGCCAATAAGAGCGCGGGAGTGAGAGATAGAGAGAAAGAGAGAGAGATACAGAAAGAGGCTGGAGGGTAGTGATAGAACAGGATGAGCGGGACAATGGACGCAAGAGGACAAAAACCCAGGAATGCTGTTCCACTCCCATTAATTGAAAATGCGACAGAAATGGATTACCTCGATTAACATAATGTCCGGAAAAAATAATCTTTAAAAATAACGACATGGTTTGCTGTAGCGCATCAATTAGTTCCCATTGTTTCTGTAAAGCGAGCGTACACGGCGATCCATACTTTTTCATTTGTTACAGTTTTTGTCGACAAGATATATATATATATATATATATATATATATATATATATATATATATATATATATATATATACACACACGGTTCCGTTCAATAAAGATTTTTGCTTCCGTACACCTTTCAATTTAGATGGAAAATATAACCCTGCTCGGAAAATATACATATAATTTGAATATGAAGAGATAAACGGCAGTTCCATCGATTTTTCTCCCCCAAAACCTCACCATGTCTGTTCTACATTTCGACTGATTTTAGGCTCGCCCAACCCAATATTCCCATTCAAGGCTTTCATCTTCATATTTTTGTAACCATCACCTTCTTTTGATAAAACCAATATTAGTTTCTCTTCATACTTCTTTTACTCTTTCCTAGCATCTCACTTCTGTAACTTCTTTCCGATAAACCCCTGTCCCTCAAAAGTTGACCCACCCATTTCTTGGCACCTCTCTCCATTATTACTGTAATTAAAACTTTCTCTCCTATTCTACTTACAGTTTCTCGTCGGTCCAACTTATTTTCTCCAATCTACTTCATACCTTTATCTAAGAAAATCTTCTCACAGTTGTCCTCGTAATCCACTTCTCATGCCCGTGCAATGCCACACTTCATATAAAAGTTTTCACGGTGCTCTTTTGAGAATCATTACTTAAACGCCCTGTTATCAAATCTCGTCTAATAAATCCCTCCTCTGCTATTTCTAATCTCATACTGTTCTCTTATGCTATCCTAGGTCAGAATGCTTTCGACGTAAATAAAATGTCTCACCATTAAAATTAAGCTGTGATTTTTTACTCTTATAAATAAAATATATTGCTTTTTCAATTTAAGGAATTTGCCATTATGTGCCGATCTGTCTCTGTATTACTCATTAATGCTTTGTCATCTGCATATCTGACTAATATTACCACGCTGTCTCCTATTTTTGCACCTTTGCTTTCCCTTTCACAATTTATTATGCATAAATATTAAATGGTGCTGGTGAGAGTGGGCAGCTAGGCCTTACGCCTCTTGCTAGTGTTGAACAATCTGATTCTCCCATTTTTGTGCAGTCGCCACCTTTTATCAATGAAATGAACGACTCTGCCTGAACAACTGTAGAAAAAGTATGTATTATTATTAGGCTGGTTTCCAAAGGAAACATAGCCTTATGAAATGGTCCTGTCTGTGTGTATGTGTGTGTGTGTCCCTACTAACAACTTTTGCACCGATGGACCGAGATTCATAAAACTTGGTGTGAGGATCGTGCTGCCAGGACCCACCTCCGGCCTATATTTTATTTGGCGAAGATTTAAGACTCAGGTTCGATTCCAGGAACGTTTTTTCCCCATTTGTTTGACTCAGGAAATCTCAAATCCATCGTGCAGAGATATTTTAATGAATACTTTAAAATATCTTAAAATTGTGTTATCAGAGCGAGGTTTGTACTGTTCTGAGGGGAAAAGAATGAAGATTCTAATGCTTATCACCGAATTTTGATAATTGATCGTATTTTCTTGAATTTCTACTGAAACAGCGTTTTTGCGTTTTAAATTGTATTTTATCGGATTTTTGCCACGGAGACGATTATTACCGAACTCGGCTTGAGTATAGGCGAGTGAACAAATGGGTTATTAGCCTACATTCCAGAAAATGGATAGTAGTCTTATGAGATCACCCGGGTGTCCGTGTGTGTGTGTCCCTAACATCTTCTTCGTGAATGAACCGATTTCAACTAGATTTAGTACATAGAATATGCACATAAATTAATGACCAAATTGACATATTTGGACCAAATCAAGATAGCAGGGGTGCCACAATTACAAAGTTAAACTTTTCGGTAATTATGAATTTGGATGGAATTGGCCCAACCGATTTCAACGAAATTTTGTATGAAGTAGGCGAGTAACATAAAATAACAAAACCTGGATGTTTAATACAGATATAGTGAGCAGTGCTACCACAATACAAGGAATAAAAAAATTCTTTTTACACGTATTTGTGTTGAACTGTCCACATTAATATTAACCAAATATAATATTTACAATATACACTTATATACAAAATGTGGACTTTGAAATGTGGACTTGGAGGAGAATGCTGAAGATAAAATGGACAGATAGGATGAAAAACGATGAAGTGCTACGAAGAATAGGAGAGAAGCGAATGATTATACAGACTATCAGAAAGAGGAAGGCTAACTGGGTTGGACATTACCTGAGGAGAGAGAGTATGATTAAAGACGTGTTAGAAGGAAAACTAGATGGGAAAAGGGAAAGAGGTAGGAAAAGGTTTCAGCTGATAGACGATTTGAAAGGGAAAGAGAGTTATCAAGATATAAAGAGGACAGCGGAAAATAGGAGCATATGGAGAACCAGGTTTAACCAAGAATAATCACGGACCTGTCTACGGACAGACTACCTATGATGATGATACAAAACCATATTAGCATATTTATATAGAATCAGCCAAATAGGGGCGCCACTATTAAAAATTAAACTCTTTCAGTAATTAAGGATTTGGAAGGATGTGGCTGAACGGATTTCAATTAAATTGTGTATATATATATATATACACACTATATAAGATTTGTACAACATGTCATAATGAAATCAAGATGTTTAAAGAGGAGCTTAGGAGCAGGGCTACCACAATAAAAAGTTAAATAATATTTTTTTACACGTATTTCTAGAGAACCGAACTAATGAATGTTAACCAAATATAGTATATTTAATCTTCATATAAATAAATAGCCAATATATCATACTTTAACCGGGTTGACTAAACATGGCTACCAAATGTCAAGATGAGAAGTTTTCTGTAGCTATGAATTTGAAAGGTATTGGCTGAACAGATTTCGAAGAAATTTCGTGTAGGGCGAGTATAGAATGAGAAAACGAGATGAATATGTTTGGAACGGATAAAAAAGCAGGGCTACCACATTAAAAGGAAAAATAATTTTCTGATTTCAAAGCTATCACATTAGTAAACGATTATACTGCGACGAATTTCCAGAAAAGCACTTCTGTATCACGGGAAATCTGTGTACACCCGTACTTGTTATATATTAAAATTGTATTGAAAGGAAAGTAGGTAGATTAGTTCTTTCCAGAACTACTTGTTTTCTTTTCCGCTTGACTACTCTTCAGCAATGGACAGTTGGTCCATATATATTAGCGTATAAACAGTAACATTTATTAAATTCGTTTATTTAAAAAATATACACCCAAAATATTATATCAGAAAGAGATTTTGACATTGTTTTTAGTATTTTAAACCTGATAATGCTCTATTAATTTGTTTTCCAATTTTTCTCTATCATTGATAAACTATGAACTACCAGTGGTATTTATGGTATGAGAATTCCTTGGAATGACTAACACATACTGAAACATTGCTGTCAATATAAGTAATTAATTCGGGACGTCAACTTGGGGAAACCAGCCTGCATTAGTCCTGGTTTGAACATCTTGTTACATAGTACTATTGCATACTATTATTCCAAAATATTGTCATTGTTAAGATTAAATGAATCCGCGTATGAATTAACCCGAATTCTCTTAGCCCACAACATTTTTTTTCGTCTATTTATCGCAAAAAATTTCCGAAAGTTTTGATGGTTAATTTAATTGTGCAGAGACTAATAGAAAACAATTATCCACAGTTTTCAATCAATTATTAATATTCCTATGTTTTGCTTTTGATTGTGTCAATGGCTGCGTGCTATGACACGCAGGTGGCCTAAATTAAGGGCGCCTTCTAGTCAAATTTATTTTCACAACCTCGGTCTCTCAATATTGCTTTTCCAGTCTTTTTCTGAGGAATTTCATACTTTTTCACACCCTGCGCCTTCTTCCTAGCAAATTCATTTTCTTTCTCATACAGCCATATATCGTCGTTGAAAATGGACGGGAGAATTGTACATGCAAGCATGGATGAGGGAGGATTTTCGTTTTGTTTCGTTTAACATGAAGGTGTCATGTGCTTGCCCCGTGCCGTTAATCAAGATGGTTAAGCTGTCGCTAAAGCACGGTAAGAAGAAAGGGCGGCGAAATCGGCGGTCTCTTGGGACCTAGGATTCAGGTATCCAAGAAAAGAAGGTCTCTTCCCAGATGAATAGTGCTCCAATACAAGGCATAGACTGTGCTATGACATGCCAACTTAAGGCCTTCCCTTGTTATTACTTTTCCTTTTCGATGGAAACCACCACATGCCATTGACTGTTGGATCGGGTCTTTGGCTGTTACCAGATTAATTATTAAAATTGTATATTTATATTCCTATGATGTCTTTATGTATATGTATATATATATATATATATATATATATATATATATATATATATATATATATATATATATATATATCATCATCATCATAGGTAGTCTGTCCGTAGACAGGTCCGTGATTATTCTTGGTTAAACCTGGTTCTCCATATACTCCTATTTTCCGCTGTCCTCTTTATATCTTGATAACTCTCTTTCCCTTTCAAATCATCTATCAGCTGAAACCTTTTCCTACCTCTTTCCCTTTTCCCATCTAGTTTTCCTTCTAACACGTCTTTAATCATACTCTCTCTCCTCAGGTAATGTCCAACCCAGTTAGCCTTCCTCTTTCTGATAGTCTGTATAATCATTCGCTTCTCTCCTATTCTTCGTAGCACTTCATCGTTTTTCATCCTATCTGTCCATTTTATCTTCAGCATTCTCCTCCAAGTCCACATTTCATATATATATATATATATATATATATATAAACTTAAGGAAAAGAAAAGGTAGTGATGAGGGTGGCAACAAGGTGTTGAAGGAAACCCAGCGGACACTTATCAAGTTGAGGACCAAGTTGGCAGGCTGCTGGGAGCTTCGAAGAGACAGAAAACACGCACACAAAAAAACGCACGTAAACTTTTCGGGCATATGCCCTTCTTCAGCGATGGAGATAGAGTAACAGAATATGTGTGTATATATATATATATATACATATATATATGTATAAAAAATTATTATGACTTTATATTATATCTTAGATAGTAGAACTCTGAGCCCCCCTCCCCTGGTAGTGCACGGGAGTGAAAATAGCTTGGTAGTCCTTAAGATTAATGTACTGTCCGTTATCTTATCACTTTTCGCATGAAAATGTCTCTTTTCTCACATCAAAACAAGCGTATCTTCAGATGTGTAATATATTCAATAACTACGGTATATAAAAGTGTGGGTTTTGTGGCTAATGTTATTCTAATTTGATCAATAATACACGATAAATTGTTCTTGACGCTAGATGCATTTGAATTTTTTTTTCAATTCAAAATTTTAATTTTGAATTAACCGGTTTTCGATTAATCTGTCCGTTTATGCCGGTTAGCCGGGAACACAAAGGATTCGCACAAAAGTTAAATCGAAGCTGCAGAGCATTATATACCGGGGAAATCAGAATTCCTACCCACCATGGCACTTTTATTCGCTTTCAAAAATTCCGCGGATACTTCCATCCGACGTAATATACCCCAAATGAGATTGGTCTCCTCCGTCCATGAGGAACATTCTCCGGCGAATGCGAAATCGTTTCAACCTCTCCGCACCTAATTTCTGATCATCGACGCCGCATAAAATACGCATCACGCTGCCGTAATCCAATCCGGCGTTGGAACAAAGGAAAAATCGGTGAAATATAAAATACGTGCGCTCGCTATTCCCTTTGGGAATTCGCATCGATCGGACGCGGCGCAGGAGAAATAAACAAAAACGGACGAGGAGAGGTAAAAAAAAATGAAAGAGACCAGATTGCCATAGTTATGGAAAAACCCTTTAATCTCTCTCTCCCTCCCTCCCTCATTTCCCTCCCTCTTCCGCTATCTAACCCTCGTCTCTCCCGCCCACATCCCGTAGGAACCCAATTCATTTTCCCGTTCACCCCTCCATTCCGCCCCCGCCAATGAATCAGACTTATAATCCCCACAGGATGGATATGCGGCCTAGTTTGGTCTGCGCTCTCTGTCCGTGACGTTTGGCCACTGTTTGCCTTGGACGCGAGACCCCGTGCGGAGTCGAGAGAGGAGTGAGAGGAGGAATGAATTGACGATTGCTAAAGGGAGGGGATAGTTCGCTAGCAAGATAGAGACGAGGAAGAAGATGGGGAATGGAGGGTGGAGAAAAAACCCTTTCGTGGAGGAAATGGTTCGTTTTGTATGAAGAGGAGAGGTGTAGGATAAGGAATTCCGCCGTTGGACTGTATGCGTTAAACGGGAAGGGCGAGAGAAAATATATCGGGAAGCTTGAATGGCCTTCTTTATTAGGAAATATTGGGGACGAATGGTAACGTTTTACTGCTGTCCAAATGCCTTAGCAATAAAAAAAGACATGGAATCCAATTTGTAGTGCGTAATAAAGTGAAGAGAGCGATGACGGTAGAACGAAAGCATCGAAGGGGACTATGATGAAAAAAATAATTAAAACGTATCAAATAAGAATTTTAGGCTATTTTTAGTCGATAAAAAATTCCTCCCAGAGCAGGGATAGAAATCATGAAAGGATAACCTAGGTAACAATATAGACAAAGTCGCGTATTAACTAGTTAATTAAAGAGAAATAGCAAATGGGTTAAAAAGATAAAAGCGCGGTGATAGAAATCAGTAAAAACTACCAATCCGATCGAAATTTATCGGTTGGATAAAAATCTTGAACGGGACACGAAAGGAGAGAAAGAGAGAGCGGGATAAGGTGTACAGAAAGGAAGGGATCCGGGAGAGAAAGATTAATATGAAGGGAAGGGAGTGACGGGGATAGATGGAGAGGAGCGAAATAAGAAGAGAAAAAGGAATCAAGGAGTGATTCAATGAGACAAAGAGGATATTAAGATGAATGGATCGCCGCAGGGGCGGGAATATTCCGAGTCATCTTCAATGGAAAGAGAGTTTAGATAGCCGTATTCCAAAAACGGTCGCTTTTGAGATTCCAAATGGAGAATTTACGAAGAAACGAGGTGGAAATTGGCTTAAATTGTCTGAAAAGATTAGTCTATTCATAAATTCACGATTCCGAAAGTGAGTTACGGAGCTCGGGTTTTGACTGGAATCCAACCGGTGTTCAGGATAACTCCTGTAACAATTAAACTGGTGGGTAAACCAGGTGCGAATTTCGACTACAAATCATATGCCTTAAGTGGAAATTCACGTCTTGTTGATTCTAATAAGAAAATTACGTAATAATTGATAGGAGGTATACGGCAAATGATGACGGCTTTGCGTATGAAATGTAAAAAAACTTGCGTGCATTAAACAATAAATTAATTTCCACTTTCTCCGCTAGATGAAAATTTGCAGGGTTTATATCAACAGCTATGAAAAGAATAAGCAGCAAACCGTCTCGCAACGAACGAGAAAACATTCATTCGGGTGCTAAGAGAAAATATTTCAACAAAATTCGAAGAATTCCAAATTATTTCAATGGACCGATAAAGCATTTTTACCTTATTTTCTCGATTAATACTTTCAAAAGGGATGTCACTCCAACTGAAGTAAAAAAAATTCATCTATGCGTTTACGATTTTTTCAGCGCTTTTTACTTTATCATTAAACATTCGTTTCGTTTTGTAATCAAATACGTTCTGATCAATTTAGCTTATGTTAACATGCCACCGATGTATTTTTATATTTGACTCGTCGCATGAAAAAATATTGGTTTATTCACAAAGAATTAGTTTCGTTTGGAAAAATAACAGAAAATAAAAAGACTATCAGTCAGCTTTAATGACACTCCAGGGCTAAAAGCCGCGCTCACCTTGAAAAAATTACATTCCCGACCCACGGCGATCTCCTGTGAGGGGAAAATTCACTAAATATTTTCTTTCGGGTCTAATTTGAGAGGCGATAAAATAAATAGAGAGAGAGAGACAGAGAGAGAGAAGGGAAGAAAAAATAACAAGCTATCCGCTCGAAAAAGGCGTACACAATGGATGAACCTGCAAAAAGTAAAAAAAACGATATCTCGGTAGAGAGCGATGATAGATCGACATGCTTTGTGCAAACCCTATTTACGATTTGCTCGATAGACACATAAACCGTCAAATCCTCTAACCGATCAATCTAAAACAATTTTTTTCCACACCTGCTTCTTCTCATTCTCGCTCGGCTAGCCAAACGGATTAGTTTTTTAATCGAGTGATTTTCGCGGCTTCAAAGAGTGCTTGCATGTAGTCGTAATAGTAATATATGTTCCCAGCTGATTCACCTCTTGCCTACGCGCAATGGGTATCTAAGAGGTAGTGCAATGAATAGCTGGATAGCAAGGGAGAAGAGAAACCCGGTGCCGGCATTAGCCTACTCTTAACGAAGAACACCAAGGGGGCCAACGGCTTAACGTCCCTTCCGAAGGACGGAACGCTGAATTTGCGCGGTCTCCTCAAACCACGCAAGCAGGGGGCCGGGCGACATTGGAAAAAATCCTACTTGCGCAGGATTCGTGCCCGCTGCCTTTTCAAGCAAGTAGAAGCCAGCGCCCTAACCACTACACTACCGGCACCCCTGCATGTAGTCGTGCATAACGAAAAGGCCATTTTGTATCACTTCCACTCTACCTCCCACATCTCTCCCCTTGCCTTCCTTCCACCTCTCTCTCTCTTGTAACACACCTCGCCACGTCAAACTACGCCGACCCTCCTGCGCTGTAAAGTGCGTGCCTAATATCATAGCCGTTACATCTCTCACGGGATTAAATTATTCAAGACGGATCCAACAGAGGAAGTTGATGCTCCCTTGAAATCATGCAGAGTGCGTCGGCGCAAATTCCATTTCGGAGTCCTCGACACACAAAAAGTTTTAGTCAAGTCTTGGTGCGGTTAGAAAGATCCCGAGCATGGTTTTACTTCGTGCCAAATCCGAGATAGGAAAGTATTTGTTTTCGTTTCAAAATGGAGTGGATGCGAGTTAACCTTTTGCCCGCTTATTTGCATATTGCGTGATCCACGCTAAGTTAGTGACAGTGATACAGTCCCCCCTTGATCAGCACTCTTTTGATGAAAGATTAAGAAACGGGTAAACCTGGTAGAGGTTGAGAAATTATGCCATGCGTTGTGGCCGTGTCTTTTAAGAGATTGTGCTTGCTCGATAATAGAGGAAAAATTTTCATCGGGCAATTAACTTAGGAAAATTTCATTCGAAGCAGGAAACGTGCATTAAATGCCAACAGATTTCTCATTAATAGACTGCAACATTTTTAAAAAATCATACTAAAAAATGTTACTTTTGAAAATAAATTATATTTCGAATTCTTTTTGTGGTATCATCATTATTTGTTTTTTGTATAAGCACTATTTTAAAAAGAATGTTCTAAAAATTTCGACTATTACAAATCAAAACTTTTTAAAATTTAAAAATTTCAGTTGCCAAACACAATATTCATCTCATTCAATATATATTACTGTAAAACTCAGAAATCGAGAATTTTCGATGATCGATATAACTTTTAACGATTACTGTAGCGGCCGCTGTGCCCCTACATCCTCCACTAACATCTTCATACTTAGAATATTCGTTACTTTTCCAAATCATCGGCATCATACGTCATACACCAATAAATTCAATCTTTATTTCATCTTTGGAACGGTTCAGAGTGTTTCTGTAAATGTTGAAGCCATCCATTTCCGGTAGGTCGTGAACCTAACTCATTCAATTTCACGATCCGACTTTAATAATTTATGCTCCCCAAAAGAGCAAACGTGCTACTCAAGGACATTTAAAGTGGAAGTCGTAATTATTCAATGGTGGGGGTTTTATTTACTGCACGATATAAAAGCGCCCTCGAGAACAATTAAAACATATTGTCGCTGGATCCTTACAAAAAACTGGCGTTATTAATCAATAGAAAGAATATACAAAATGGAGACCATTTTTTCAAGCATTAAAAGAAAAATTCTAGTCATAGTCTAGCCATTCAAAACCTAACCCTAAGCGAAAGGGTAATAACCAGAAGCAATGACCCATCGAAAAGAAAAGCGACCGAAAGTTAAGGCCCTTACTGTATAAATAGACACGGGGAGTAAGCGGAAAGGGTGGCGGGGAAATAGAGAGTTAGATGAGGGTAAGAGAGAACCCAACCGCCAGTAAATTGGCGCGGAATGTCCCATTAACGTATCGAGTTCCCGTGAAAATCCGCGAAATTTATGCGCTCTCGAAAAAAATAAACGCCCTTTCATCCCATCGAAATATTTTAATTTCTCCTCTCAAGCTCGCCTCGCTCTCTTCCCAATGCGACGACTCGAACTGAAAACCAACGCGCGACGAGATCAAAGGATGCGGGAAATCCTCACACGCACCGTGCGATTTACATCTCCTATCTCTCACTCCGATTCTCTGTCCCTCTCCCTCCGATTCTCTGTCTCTTTCCCTCCGCCACTATCTCTCTCTCCCTTCATCCATCCCTATCTACATCCCTCATATCTCCCTTCCTTTTACTCTCCATCCCTTTCTCTTTCTCTCCATATTCCTCCCTTTCTCTCTAGCTTCCTCTCTGTCTACCTATCTCTCTCTCTCCCTCCCTCTCTCTGCATTCCTCTCTCTGCCTTCCTCTCTCTGCCTCCCTTTCTCTCTACCTCCCTTTCTTTCGACCTCCCTCTCTCTCTATCTCCATCTCTCTCCCTACCTCCCTCTCTATCTCCCTCTCTCTACCTTTCTCTCTCTACCTCCTCTCACTATCTCCCTCTTTTTCTTTACCTTCGCCTTCCTCACTCCCCTCTCATCCCTATTTCTCTCCCTCTCTTTTCCCTCTATTTCCTGTTTCTTCCCTTGCCTTTCTCCTTTTCTCTCTCCTTCTCTCTACCTTTCTCTCCCTGTACCTCTCTCTCTCTCATTTTCCACTTCACTTTTCCTCCGTATGCATTCGACTTAGCCTCACAGTAAATTCCCATCCCACGTACCTTAGCTATAAACGGTGACTTTTAGATCGCTTTCTTTATCTCCTTATGGTATTTGCTTTTTTCAGACCACTCTCTTTATCCGCTCTCAAAATAAACAGCATAACATCCTCATTTATAATTTTCAGCATTCCTACGGTGATATTAACGTGTCCTAACTAACTTTTTTATGTGCGTCGACTGCCATGTTCATTTTGCATTGTCATCAACTGGACATGCACACAGAAGGGAGGAGGGAAACCCGGTCCCGGCATTAGCCTACTCTTTACGAAAAGCACCAAGGGGGCCAACTGCTTAACGTCCCTTCCGAAGAACGGAACGCTGACTATGCGCGTTCTGCTCGAACCACACAATCAGAGGGCCGTGCGACCTCGGAAAATCCTACTTTCGCAGGATTCGTGCCTGCTGCTCCTTCGAGCAGCAGGTGAGTAGCAGCCAGCATTAACGTCTCCTTTATCGGAGCGTCGGATCGCCCGTACAATATTTTCACATCTAACGCAATTGGATTAGTGGAGATTAAGCCAAACGCATCGGTTTTGATTATCCTGTAAGGCTCGAGATGGCTCTCTACCTCACCCGCCTCATTTTATTTACCCGCTGCGAATGCCGCACGTCTGAAAAAATCCGAAAAAGGGCGATTTTGTTCCCTATACTGCGCGATTCCGTATTTACTGAGACATTATCCATAAATGGCGTTATTTCGTACACACTGCGACACCTACAGGTTTCCAACGGGACGTTTTGAATCTCTGAGAGTTTTTTGATTCTATTTTTATACAGCATTAGACTCTTGGAAATATTTGAAATTGCACATCTGTGCGAGCGCTTTTAGGCTCTTTTATTTCATTTTAATGGCATAATAAATAAAAAATTATTTCAACGTGATTATTACGTCGTTATAAATTTCTTAGATATAATTCTAAAAATGTTTAATAAAAATAAATGATTTTAGAACAGTTTTTGTGAACTAAATAAAAAACCTGTTCCTAAAAGAAAGTAGTGAAATTACTTAATTTTATTTTAAATTATCATAATAAAGAGAACGGCAGACTATCTGAAGCTGAATTTTTCTTGCATAATCCTAAAGTAGTTTACTCTTAGTTTCATTTTTACAAAGAAAAATGCTTTTGGCCAACAATATGCTCACAAGGAAATGGATTTGAATAAATAATGAACGCAAATCTAGGGGATAGAGCACTAAGGATTTGAATTTTATCATTACCGCTTTGGTTCGTCAGGTAGAAATGAAAGATATCCCCATTTTGTCTTCGTAAAAGAACAAGTTGTTAGAAAAACACTTCAAATCGTCCCACGAAAAATTCCAAACAATTCTGATATTTAATCTCTTTAAAATTAAAATGGTAAGTCCCACGCAAATTTCATATGTACTAATACTAATAGATTGCAAATGACTACGCAATGTGAATAACACCACGCTGTTTCGTGAATCCTCAGCCTCCTCAAAAATATAGTTAATATGATACATGATCTAGTGACATCACGACTTAAAGCATAAAGTTCGCATTTGAATGAGAAATTACATCTTTATGCGACCCGTATAATTACTCTCCGTGCCGTTGCAGTTGTAAAGGCTTTACCGTTCAAATCCTCGAATCCGACGCATCAATATTCATGCGCCTCATTAATGGCCGTAGAATCCACCTCCAACCGAATCCTTGGGAGCAAAGGTCTTAAAACGAAAGCTCTACCGTAATCTCGGATGAGTGAAATCCTGCACTCGTGAAAGATGTTAGCACTCGCTCAAAATTCCGCGCTTCTCGTGAATTTGGGAATTAAGTGCGGGTCAATTGCAGACCTCCGAGACGACTAGTGATAACAGTGTTCGTGTGTGAACTTTACGGGAAGAAAACAATGAATGGGGAAAAGGCAGGATCGAAAAATGTGACGGGGAACAAGGGAAAATTTTAAAAGGAATTTATATAACTTTTTATCGATAATATTTATAATAAAAGTCGTTTATTTCGTATTATTATTCATAGTAACGGGTATTTCTATTGTATGCATTGTATCTCGGGAAAACGTGCCATTCCCAGGCGAGGCGTCTCTGTACGTGCGCATGCGCAGTTTGAAATTTGAATCATAAATCCGACAAGAATACAACTGAGTATAGTAAAAACAACAACAGACGCATTTAGCGCACCGAACCGACTTCTTTCGATTCTATCACGCTCCGATCTTTCCCGAAAAACAAGGAAACACTACAATTTCGAAGAGAAAGAACAAAGTATGAGATCGGATGAGATTTTTTTTCAATTCTCGGCTTCTTTTTCGAAGAAAGAAGGATAGTATAAGAGACAGGAACAAGGGAAGCGAAGTGAAGTAGAGAGAGAATGAAAGGAGCTGCGAAACGGAGCTCTGCGGGTGAGCGACATTTGATCCGGTCCCTCTCCCTACTCCTTCCCTCCCATCCTCTTCGATCCTCCCCTCCCTCCGCCTCAGTGCGCTCGCTTCCCCATTCTCCCTCCCTCCACTCACTCGGGCGAGGTTCGCAAATCGGCTTACGATAAAATAAGGCGAAGAATCCCCTCGTTTCATTAGACTCGAAGAAGAGGGGAATCTTATATCGACAGAATTTTTTTCGATGGAATCCGACGGGTTTAATGCACTCGGTGCAAAGTAACGTACATGTAAGGGTTCGGTCGTTCCTCCAAAAAAGTTTGAGAGAGGAAAAAAAGACATCGGCAAGGGACGGTTAATAAAGCATTTGAATAAATACCAATATGAGGTAGTCATGTCTCTACAAAACGAAACGTATTCGCTTCCGTTTCCTTTTGGCGAGTAATTAATTTACCACGAGTAACAGATTCTAAAATGAAAAAAATTCCAATATGATGTATCAAGTTCATCTTAAGGCCGAAATCCAACAGATGATGGAAAATCGAAGGTGGGCAAATTACGAATTACGAGAACAAGTTTTCGACTGAAATCCTCGAATGGTTCAAGCTATTTAGGCGTAAAGGAATCAGCTAGAAGGTGGAACTAAACCGGGGGTACGCATATCCTAGGACTTGCGTGGAGATAAAGGATTAAGAGAAAATATTGAAGATAGTATTATTTTCCTTGCTGCACTATTAATATATGGTTTACCAAAAATTACTAATAAAATATTACGAAAGTCTAATTATAAGCAGCATTGTAAAATGTTTACCGATTTATGATCTAAAAGAACCACCCTTGATATGTCAGTTGCTTGTTTCACGCAAGAAGTCTTGCAAGATCATTTTAATCGTCTTGGAAACCTATGTTATAACAACCGTTCTTAAATCCTTTATATTTGTAAGCACGTGTGATTTTTAATACAAGTGTTTTACACCTATGTAGTGCATATAGATATCTGAGTGGCTTTAAAATATATACCAGGAGGTATGAAAGATTGCTTAAAAGGGCTACGTCAACTAAAAAGCCTATAAGATTTAAAATAAAGTCACCTCATTCACAAACATGAATTCATTTACAAAAAGGCACTCATTCAAAAGACAGAAGTCGTACAAATTGCAGCGTCATTAAAATGAGCAAAATACTATATTCAAATAGATAGCACCGAAAAAGCTCATTTAAAATACGTTAGAATAGAAAAAATAGAGAATGCGTAGTTCTTTTTACAATAAATAAGTACAAAAGTCTGTTTGGGTCACTTTCTGCCGAAGCGTAAGAACAAACATCTTCACCAATCTTCTCCTCTCTCCATCTCTCTTTCTCTTTGTAAATTTCCTAGCGATGGAACGACCGCGGGATAACACGACTAGCTTTCCGTCTCTCGACGCAGCAGTCGATCGCTCGCCTCCCACTCACATCTCCCCTCTTCCATTTCCCTTCTTCGCACTCAATCTTCCGTTCCGGCTTTCTCTCATATCAAACCTCTCTACTATAGCTAGCGGCCCTCTTCTGCCTTCCCATTCCATCCTTCGTCTCCCTTTCTCTCTCCATTTGAAGCCTTTTCACGCCACTATTTATCCACCTTCGCCTTTGATTTCGTGGCCGAAGAAGGAGAGGTGGAGAGAGGGGGGGAAGAGAAGGAGAGAGCTTCCGAGAAGACTCGAGCTCTTGAGACGGGAGAGATTCGCACCTCTTTTTCTGATTGGCCCACGTGTTCCCTCAAAAAATCCGAATTCCAAAGACTTTCTCGCTCGTTTGCTCTTTGATCCGACCCTAATTCTGATTTTTTCGTTGGAATTAAGAGAATACAGGCTGCTCCAAGGTACGCCTATTATTCTTCTTCTTGTGAAGAAAATTTGTTTGCTCTTCCTTTGATGCAAAACAAGATCCGTAATTAATCGCGTAATAATATAAACAACCAAAAAACCATGAGGAAATAACATGAAGCAAAGATTTCTATATTATGATAACGAGGAAATGACACGCGAAATTTAACATCATTTATACATATCTACTCAGCGCGAACTTCACGAAGTGTATGTACATTTTTACTTTCTCCATATACGAAGTATAGAGAATATTGATTTCATGAAAAAACGAATTCGAGATTTCACCGGAAATACATGTTTTGGGTCCCCTGAACACGTTTTGACTATTTTCTCGATGATGTCTGTGGGTGTGTGTCTGTAACCGGGATTTTGTAGGTGCTCAAACACAAAAAACTATTAATCAGACAAATGCAAAATTTTATATTTAACATTTTTTTAAAGGAAGACGCGCTGATTAGTTTTTGGTAAAAATCGGTCTACCGGAAGTGGGTGTTTACTCTTGTCACATCCGTTTTTTTTTAAATATTTTCTTTAATATTTGATAAATGTAAAAACGTATTACAATAAAAATTGTAGGTAATTTAATTTTTTACAACCTTTGTTTTAAACATTTTCCATATAATAAAATATTTAGCTGCCACCAACACACCACCTACCGGCGACTATTGTAATCACATTACGCTCCTTTTTAGTTTCTTAATTGTTGGAGCTTCGGGGCTATATCCAATATCAGAAGGCTACAGTTTGAGTTTATTTCTGTTCTTTGTAAAGTCTTTAAATTTTTCTCGCAGTTCCTTAAAATATTTATTATAATTTAAGCTATTTGGAATTATTAGAAATATTACAGGTATGGACAGCGATTAAAAATAATGGCGGAAAATATTCGAGCAAATAATTTAAGCATAGTAAATTGCTCATAAGCCGATAGTTAATTTAATTGAATTAATAGAGAGAATGTTCATACATGTCTAAAAATGCAGCATCGAGTTCTTGGCACTCCTTCCTATTTCCTGAATAGCTCCATTTTCCATGCAATTTGCGCCCAAAACCTTTAACGATTTTACTTATCAGCTTTTGCATCTTACCTTGACTTTCATTGCGTGGTTCTTATCTTACCAAGGAAAGATTTAAGATGAAATCAGCCGCTGACGGAACCCCGTTAAGAAAATTAGAATGACTAAAATATTTTTAATAAAGCTGCATTTGCATGTCAGTGGAACATAAAATAAAATAGAATTGATAACCGTGCCCAATGCTGAGCTTCTCTAGCTAACGACAACGTTGGTATCACTCATCCCTTTATGCTAGCAAGGCTAAGAAACTCTTGGTCAATTTCATTTTTACTATTTAAATTGGTTATTAATTGTCCTTCAACACAAAAAAGCAAATTTCAGCAATAATAAAAATTGCTTTGAAAGTATAGTTACTACTATGGCTGAAATACATGACTCTATAACAAGCAAATAACTAAATAACGTTTTGCCAAACTGTCCGTTAGTAATGATATATAATACCATTATTTAATATTTTACATTCGACTAATTTTCTACTGTCGATCGATCTTTCTGATTGAAATTGGTGAACTCAAAAATAAATCTAAAATGTCTTATTTCATATTCGTAAGTTATAATTTGAATCTAATATATAAAAGGCAAAAATCGAAGACCCCCTTCTAACCAAAATATCTCTGGAAAAACCAACTAATTTTAATCAATCTTTTTTTAGGCAAAAGGGAAGGCCCCAAAGTAGGTTTACTTGACCCCCTCTACTCTCACGCAGCACAGCCCTGGTGAGAAATCCGTTTCTGTCTGTCTGTCTGTAACTATGTTCCCTTATAACTCGAGAATGGCTGAACCGATTTACACCATTTTTTCACTAATTTGTTCAACATTACAACGAACAGGTTTACGTAAAAATACAGAATATACAGCGTGTTTAAGGCAAATAACGTTTTTACCTATAGTGGAAATACGTTTCACGTACAAAAAACATGAATATACAGTCTGATCAAAAGTTATGACATTTTTTCAAGAACCCTTTTACGGAACAAAATACTTCTCTGTAGGTAATGTTAGAAGCAACGCTTTGTATGTTGAGCGCGCGGGCGGTGCGAGGGTATACAAGTTGCAGCGTCGGCCGCGAGAGCGTGCGCCGAGCTCGCGGGAGGTGCGAGGGTATTTAAGTTTGTGCATTCCCGAATCGCACCCAGGCAACGCCGGGTCACATAGCTAGTAAAAATTAAAACAAAGTATGCACTTGATAATTCCAATCAACTTAATCCCAGTATTGCACTAGAAAGAATTAAAAAATGAAACTATTTCTGATTAGATTACATATATTTGCAAATTTTGTACTTAAAAATTATAAGATAAAAGATTAGGAAACTAGTAGAAGGTGCTTGCATACTGTAAGCATTTCATCTCACCTTGAAAAATCATTAATTTTTAGACAGATATTTCATCATGAGAAATATTTCTTTAATTCTAAAGATTTCTCCTCGGGACAGGATTTCGTTTTTTCATTATGGAACAATAATGGAGTAAAACTATCGCTAATTTTTGCAATTTTTGGAATATTATCATTTTCCCACATTGAGTTAATAATGCCACTCATTTCTGCCAAATTTTAAATTTATAGTACAATTAAAAGTGAAATAACATTTATCTAATTGTTTAAATTTAAATAATTTATAACGGCCAAAATAAAAATTATATGGATAAATTTAAATGTTTATTCGTTTACATAGGCTAACCACTAAGTAATTTAAAAAATTCAGCTCCCTAACTTGCGGCGTAGTGTCTAAGCATCTACCAATTTGTTTAAACTTTAAGAATTTTTAACTGCCAAACAAATAAAAATATCAAAATTTCTATAATCTCTACTTCGTTATTTTACAAATCCTACCTCTAAAAAAATTTCAGCTTCGTAGCACATTTGGAAATACATAATCCTTGAAAATTTGTTTAAACAATTGCGAATTTTTAACGGCCGCATTGTTGCACTTTTTGGATATTTTCGTTTTTTCTGGTCGGTTTTGCACATAATCCTACCTAAGAAAAAAATTTCGAATCTCCAGCTCATCTGGAAGTGCCTAAACATTAGTATCCTCCTATATGTTATCTCCTCCTCTGTAAGAGTCGTCGATATATAATGATACTAATTACGGGAAGTCACATTTCTTCCTAAAAATTTTTAAACTGACCAGCTATTCATTGCACTACCTCTCAGATACCCATTGCGCGTAGGCAAGAGGGAATCAGCAGGTCGTAAAAAAAGGAAACTTGTACGCAAAATATCGAGTATTTTCGAACGAACAATATATTTAAAATCTCTCATTCCCAGGAAGTGAAAATTAGTCGCAGTTTTTTTCAACATATTTGGCAATCTTATTCAAATCTAATTAAACCACTTCACTTCTCTTGTTTTTTGATCCGACGCCGAGCTCGTCGGCTAATTTAACGCTCAACCTTTAAGGGAATTAGACGCGCGAGCAAGGTCGTCATTTGTCGACTTTTCGTAGCAAACCATCACGGTGAAGGAGCTACACCTCATTGAAATTCTTGCTTTCTTAACCTGACGGACGAGGAAACATCCCTGTTTCACATAATTCTATCATCCTGAAAAAAGCTCCGCCCGAAAATTCCTTGTTTTTCTTTAATCTTATTCCTAACTACAAAGGTCGCGGGAAAAAATATCCGCGGTCGAAAAAGTTTCGCCCAAAGGAGCGAGTGTTTTTGCAGCGGTCGGCCAGAGGGAGAAAAAAAATCCCTCTCGCGAGTGGGAGAAATATTTTTGTAAGACCAATTTCCTTCGTTAGCGATTCTCGATAGGAACGAAGAGGGGGGAAATCCCTAGGCTTCCGCTTACTCTACGCATTTTTCACGTTCCGAACGGCTTCCTTGTTGTTCTCTTCAACCTTCGCCTCTTCCCTCCTCCCTCTACCTCTCTCGAAATCTCCTCCAGTCGAGAGACCTCTTACGAATTCCGGCCTTAGTCCCTTTTTAAGCTCCCAGCTCTCCACCAAAAAACCTACACATTTTTCCTTCCTTCTTTTGTGTTGGTAGATATGTATATAACTCAAAAATATAAAAGTTTGCAGTCAATAGATAATAATATTAATTTTAAAGCGAAGACGACTATTGTCAATAGATATTACGAGAAGAAGCCTATGTAACAGAAAGATCACAAAAAACTTGCGTGTCCACTCAACGCGAGACAAACCAATTTCCTTGTACCAGTAGCCATAGCTTGGTATTTATACGTTTAAATATTATCCTATATTTATGTTTTGGTGGTTTAGAATTATTTCGCCCTTCATGCACGTACCCGAAGTTTATTTCGGGGGAGGGTCCGAGGCCGAAAACCAATTTCCAACAATTGATTAAATAGAAGTTCTATTCAAATAATATAAACTTTTGCAGCGCTTTTCGTTCTCATAACTCAACGCAACAATTAGCAGCGTAGCAAGAGGCAACGTAGCAAGTTTGTAGCGTGGTTATCGCAGATTCCACAAATGTCTGTACACTAGGAGGGGGGATCCGGACCTCCCCCCCTGGGTACGTCCTTGTCGCCCATCACTAAAATATAAGTCTAACATCTACACTCACACTAACGTCCTCGATAATACAAATGACTTTTCATATAATAACAATTCCCTAGAAAACAAACATATCCTGAAGTTTATGTTATTAATGATTATTAATTATGAAAATTGCTAGTTAAACGGCAGTTTACACAATATCTACAAAATATAACAAAGAAAGAAAGAATAAGTTATTATCGGACAAATGATAAATGCCAAGGCCAAATGTTACGCTCCATAGTTGCGAAAAAAGTCATGTTTTACAAATGATTGAGAAACATGCCACAGAAACAGATGGTAGGTAGGGTCTCCCTCTCCCCCCTTATTTCACCGTATATATATGGAACGATTTTTATATTTTATCACCTGATGATGCTACGATCGTAGTGAAACCGGTCGTTTAAAATTAAATTTGTGGAAGTAACTAAGTTCTTTTTTCATGATGAGTAAATTCCACAGGGTTGAACCTGACCTCATTATTGATAGAAGACATATTATTAGATAAAATATCTGCTGCCTTCGGAGAATCAGAAAAGAGAAGAGTGAATCTCCATTACAAAAAGACATTCTACAATAGTGAAAGCCGTGTAATGCGTAATTATATTTTCACTCCACCGTGAAAAGTCTTCAGCTATAATTAAACGCTCCCGATAAAAATTATTGTAAAAATATTGAATGTGTGCCATTCCGAATATAGATTGCACATATACGCACATATATAATATACGTACATATATGTGGTACATACACACTCACCCAAACATATTTTATGTACGTATGTGTAGCTTTCACTGTCCTAACTGCTGCTCTCCACTCCCCACTCTACTCCCACGAGCCTCCTCATATCCGTCCCAACCTCGCTTCCTCTGACGCCCTGGGCCGCAAAATCCCGCCAGCAGGACGCGACTGATTTGCATGATTTAGAAATGAAGACGGGAATTCAATCCCTCCTCCGATCCACCCTCTCGCTCCTTTCATCTCCGCACCCCCGATCCGAACTCTCCGTTTATCTCGCAACCTCAGCCACCTTGCCGACACTTCACAGAACCGCTCGCATGCACCTAATACTCTCTCTCTCTCTCGCACGCTCAACTACGCACCTCAACCCTTTGAATACTAACCGACAATCACGAAGCGAACGTACCCGAAAGCGAGGATTCGGATGGTATAGAAGTAGTTAGTGAGTGTAAGAGATTGCGTGTCTACCTCAGAGAACGCTTCTGCGGATTTCCCGGAAGGCCCTAATCTCTCCCCATCCCTCTTCCTCGACTCACCTCCACCCGCTACTCTCCCCCTTCCCCTCAGGAGACCCCTTAAACGCACCGATCTCCGTAGCTCGCATCCTGAGCCTCGCCCCTTCTCCGCCATCCGGAAGCTCCACGGAGGCCGAGCTCGTTAACCTCCCTATACTACCGTAAATGAATCCGTAAAATAATCCTCCTAATCTCCCTCCTCTCTCCGTTCCACGCTCTCTTTTACGCTCCACAACCTCCGTTTTTAAATCCCCCGTGGCGCACGACGCTAATCCCGTCTTGTTTTCTATCCTTGAGCGAGAAAAATCTCGAGAACGCTTCGTTTTGCAAACGTTTCGGAGATCAAATACTCGATTTTTATCTCCGGGATATCGTCCCGATCTATCTTTTCCTCTCGACCCGCGTCCCGGATCGTGTTTACTTGCCGGCTTTGGTAGAAGGGTGGGTTTCTCGTCTGCCTACCATTGAGACAAAGGTCGAAGGTTCCCATTCTGCAGCTGGAATAGACGCCGGCGCTTGCCTTTGTTAACTTTTACAAGATCTTTATAATAGGCCGTAGGACGCTATTTGAGAGATGGTGATAAATAAAATGTCCTCGAACCCTCTCCTCCCAATTAATATCCGGACGGCATCTGTTATGCCGAGCAGTCTCTTCAAAAAGGGAGAAGTTCGCTTGACGTTGACGCGGGCTGTAACTGCTTCTGACGTCAATTACGCTATGATGGAGATGATTCCGGTGGTAGACATTTTCATGAAGTTGCGCACGTGCGCGCTATAATGAATTGGGCGATCCGCTCCTGGGTAAACAAATGAAGTTCGTATGGATGTTTGGAGAGAAATACCAAACATACGTTTGTTAACTAATTAAACATATGTAAAATGAAGATTTTCAGCTTCAAGAGTTGTCGTATATCTACTAATAATTTAGTAAATAACGTATAATTAGTGAAAAATACCTTTTTGGGCCAATATAAAACAACATATTTTTACGTAAAAATTTCATAAAGTATGGCGATGTATAGGTACATGAAATTTTTGTAACATTATTCTATTTAAAATAAAGATAAGTTTTTACATCCATGCATTTAATATAAACTTCTGTGAATTCAATTCTTAAAAGTTTACCTCGATATTGCAACATTTGAATTGAAAATGCAAATGGTTATTAACAAAAAGCAAATAATTAACTGGTCAATTTTTACTTTAATGTGTGATTAAATAACTAAAACGAGATTTAATCATTGATATATGTTTAAAAAGCAGGTATAAATAAAAAATACTGAAAGACTTTTCGACCAAATCCTCTGAGATAAAATATTTGTCGCTATCATGGTATTTATTCGAACGGTCTCCGTAACTATGTTTCAAGACGAACTCCATAGTTTTTATTGAACCACCAATTTTAATATTACCCGCTAACTTCGTAACTCATCCATCGGGTACCAATAAAATTTAACGGCTGCATCGCAAAAAATTCCTGAACGGTTATTGCTGTGATTCTCTATTGCAATATATTCTAAACGCTCGTGAAAAATTTCACCCATGAAATGTTGGCCATACAATTTTACATGGCTTCATTTTTAACACTCCTCTAAATTATTTTGAGCCATACTTCCGTTCCGAGTTAACATAATGGCGTGGCAGTTCGTAACCCAAAGTCACCTACAAACGTCGTTTGGAAGGCACCCAAGAGCGAAATGATTTGTTGAGACGTGGAAAAACAAAGAGCACGGTCGCGGTTGCGTGTCCCTTTGAAATCATGAAATTTAAAAACTTCAAAGCAATTCACCAACACGTTTATTCCATATTGGTAAAATTTTCTATCAAGACTGCTTTTAAGGAATAGTTACAAGATTTTTAATATTAAATCCAACACTATATATATTTATATGTACACATATAACTATACCTACACACACCTGTATTGGAATGTTTTCACAATAAATATGTCGATAAAAATGTGAGATAATAAGATGTAATAGAAAAATGAAATAATCTGATATGGCCAACACATGACTTTCTCCATAACTGTAATATTTCTAAAAATTCCAAATAGGTTATATGATAATAAATATTTTAAGGTACTGCGAGAAGAGTTTCAAGACTTTACAAAAATTGTGATGTGGGCACCACATGACTTTCTCCAATTCTGTAATATTTCTAAAAATTCTAAATAGGTTATATAATAATAAATATTTTAAGAAACTGCGAGGAAATTTTAGACTTTACAAAGAACAGAATTAAACTCAAACTATAGCCTTCTGATATAGGATATCGCCACAAACCTCCAACAATCAAGAAAAGAAAAAGGAATGTTACTAAGACGTAACTAAGCGTCAATTGTTAACAATAGTCGTCGGTAGGTGGCGTGGTGGCAGCAGCTAAAAATATAAGATATCTCTTAAACAATGCGTTATATGGAAAAATGTTTCAAACAAAGGTTAAATAAAATTAAATTTCCTATAACTTTTATTCCGGTATATTTTTAAATATATCAAATATTAAAGTAAATATCTCAAAATAACGGATAAGTGACAAGAGTAAACACCAACTTTCGGTTGACCGATGTTTACCAAAAACTAATCAGTTCTTCTGACTTTTATAAAAATGTTAAATATAAAATTTCGCATTGACTTGTTTAATAGTTTTTGAGTTAGAGCACCCACAAAAAGCTATCACATACACACAGACATCATCGAGAAAATGGTCAAAACGTGTTCAGAGGACCTCAAAACGTGTATTTCCGTTGAAATCTCGAAGTCGATTTTTTTCATGAATACAATACTTTCCCCTATACTACGTATATGGAGAAAGTAAAAATAACTGGATTTCTAATTTCCATTACAAAGTATTGCAAATGAGCTACATATAAAATTGGGATACACCATTATATCGCCACGGGCTTATTCACAGGCACAACATACAAAAGGACGTAAATTGTAAGTCTGTAATTTTTACTTTCTCCATATACGTAGTATAGGGGAAAGTATATAGTACAGTATATAGTATAGCACTTGATGGTCTACGCCCATTATAATGCAAGTTCTAGAAAATGAAACTATGTTGAAAAATCATTCCGTGAAACTACCATTTGCGGCTGTCCCTGAACAAGTTCCCGACAATGGATGGTACAAAAATTCGTGTCTCAAAAGGATTAAATAAAATCTCAAATCCATTTTCCTCAGCCGAAAATAATGTTTCTATAACTTCAGATCGCGAAAAAACCTTTTTCGTTCCTTCTTCTCTCTCTAATATAAAATGTAGTCTAGAGTGAAGTATGACTCGGCAAATCTAATAGGTATACCCCAATGGAACAGATGCTTTCCACTTTCTAAGAGAGCGGCGGTGCTATCTCACTCCTCCTCCTAATCCTTTTCCTCTCCCAATCAAGTCCTTTCTCATTCTCTTAGACACAAACACATGCCATTCTCTTCCGCGTCCGGAATAATTCAAGTCCATTTCCAGATGCTAACCGATAAGAAGAGGAGATAAAAAAAGGAACAGGAAGTTGCTTGCATCAAGGAGGTGCCTTACGGGCTCCTCATTTCTTATTCATCGCGTCATACTCTCCCGCCCACTCATTCGCGGGAGCCGAGCGAACGATAAAAGAGGGACGGAAGACTCCTGACGCCACGGGATGATCGATGGAAAAAAGAGTTCGATTTGTGAAAAGGGACAGATAAGAAAGCGGGTTGAGATGGAGTGGAGAGGAGCGAGAAGGAAGAGAAAGAGAATGGAGAGGCGAGAAAGAAAAGAGAGAGTAGGATGAGACAGATGGGAGATGAGAGACAGACAGATAGACAAAAGACGGGAGGGAGATACGGGAGGAGAGAAAAGAGAAAGAACGAAAAGGAGAGAAAGAAGAGAGGAGAGAAGGGAGGTTAGAGAGAGAAAAGGAAGAGGAGAGAATGGAGAGGAGAGAGAAAATGAAGAGGAGCGAGAGAATGGAGAGGAAAGATAGAGGTGAGATAGACAATAGAGGAAAGAGATAATGAAGAGAGAGAAAATGAAGAGGAAGTGGATAATGAAGAGGAGAGATAAAATGGAAAGGAGAGAGAAAATGGAGAGGAGAGAAAAAATGGAGAGGAGAGAGAAAATAGAGAGAAGAGAGAAAATGGAGAGGAGAGAGAAAATGGAGAGGAGAGAGAAAATGGAGAGGAGAGAGAAAATGGAGAGTATAGAGAAAATGGAAAGGAGAGAGAAAATGGAGAGGGGAGAGAAAATGGAGAGGAGAGAGATAATGGAGAGTAGAGAGATAATGGAGAGGGGAGAGAAAATGAAGAGAGAAAGGAAGTGGGTAGAGAAAAGGAAAAGGGGAGAGAAAGGAGAGGAGAGAAAAGTGAGAGTGAGAGTGAGGAAAGAGAGAGAAGGGTGAAAGAGGGAATCAAAGAAGAGAATGAGATAGGTGGGAAAAGAGTTAGGATAACAGAAAAAGAGGAAAAGTGGGAGAAGGTAGAAAGAGAAGACAGCGATGAAAATATGGAGAGGGAGCGATGCAGAGGCAAAATTGGAATAGATGAAAGAAGAAAGAAAAGCGAGTGCGGTAGACAGGATCGGGAGAAGAAAGAGAGGAGGAATACAGTTATAATGAGGATGGGAAATGTAGTAAATTGAAGGGAAAAAATGAAATTGGAACAGATGAATAAGGAGAAAGAAAAAAAGAAAACTTCGCGCGTCGGGCAAATGGAGAAGGCACGTGGAATGGTTTACGAATGAATAGGGCCTGTATTTTTTAACTTCGGAGGAGACGTGGGCGGTATGACTTTGAATGGGAGGATGTAGTAAAGGGCGCGTCAAGAGAGATAGGGATAGAGGAGCGGAGAGAAATAGACTAAAAGATTAAATAAGTGGGAGTCCATTTGATTCGGATACGGCCTTGTCTCTGCCTGCTTTACAGGAGTCGGAACGCCCGTCCATCCATTATCTTGAAAATCGATTCTTTACCCCTTATAATAACTCTTTCTCTATCTCTCTCCCTTCCTCTTCGCATCCCTCGGTCCGTCCGTCCGCCCGACCTCCTCACGTGAATCCCCGGATTAGGTAATGAGTCCCTTATGCGTCGTCAAATAAAAAAAGAAGGAAAGGGAAGCCAACGGGGGGAGAGAGCGACCAAAGGGAACTCTGATTGGAAAACGAATCAATCGTTTTTTTGTACGTGTCCCTTCGTATTCTCCATGCCTGTTTCTTTTTTATCACGGAAATTTGGGACTTCGAGTACGGACTTTCAGTATTAAATATTCGTTCATTCGTTAGGCACTAGACGCTGGGAATAAAAGAAAATGTTTAGATACCTTAAGCGAACGGGTGTCTTTTTTTATTACATTACGAAAGGTATTTTGAAAATAGCAACGAAATAGAATCGTTTCCTGTCGTAAATACAGGGAGATTCTTTTATTCGAGGTCCATAAAAATCGGTATATTTCAAGACAAATCAGAAAAAATTGTGAAAATTTTCACAATTATAGTTTGGCGAAACACAAAAATTTTTACCTAAAACAAACTCAAATAAAATGCTGAAAGAGACCATTAACATTTTGGGAACAATTTTGAAACGAGAAAAAAGTCTGCTATGACCGGAAATCGAACCCGGGTCTTCCACTTGCCGGTATGATATTCTACCACTGAACTATCGTAGCAGATCGACTTTCTCGTTTCTGATTCCCGGTCATAGCCGACTTTTTTCTCGTTTCAAAATTGTTCCCAACATTACAGCTTATGCCTGTTTGCATGGGATCTTAGGATCGGTTTAATCCTTCATTAACATGTTGGATGAATAAACGTGCTCTCCGCATCGTGCTTTCTGATACAGATTGCAGTAGTACCTGAAGGTATTCTCAATGACAAATATATGATCATTAATATACGGAAATTAATCCATAAACAAAAATATATTGCGTGACCAACTCGTAATCGTCTTCTGTGACATAATTTCCTCCCATTATAACAAACTTTTCTTATTTCTCCTCAAGAGTGTACACCGCCGCTTCCAAAAACGCATGTGCGTAAAATGTTTTCCACAGCGGAATGTACATTTTTGAGAGTTTTTCGCTTAAGTTGAACGAACTTTTCACGCTTAATGAGCTTCGAGGAGGACGAGAAATGTGCCTTTCGCTATTTTATTTTAGCCTACTCCGCGCCCGATGCCAAAAATCTCTTGCGCCAATCAGAAGCCACGTGAGGTTTCACTCTCCTGATAGCGCCATAGATCAAAAGAAAGAGGAAGGGGAGGAAAGAAAGGGGGCGAGGGAACGGAGAGATGTGTGTTTTGCTTGCTGCGGTGTAGAATAGGCGACGTAGAATGTAGGAGGAAAAACAGGAAGGCATTCTTTTCCCTGACTTAAACGGCGGTTTCAAACGCTACCCAATTCTCACGGAGAGAATTAGGATAGTCTCTCCATCCTCTGCAAAGCACCGTTTAGTATGTGAGAAAATATGATGGCATTATGAGCCAGAAATATTTGTTACACGTGTTCATATTCATATTCCGGGAAAAAGTTTTCTGTCATAAAAACGGCTGGCGCTTTTCAAACGTCCGACGCATACCTATAATAATTTTACTCGTGGAATAGATTTGCGAAAGCACTCGACTCCTCTAGCAGATGCCCTTTGCTCGCGCCCTGATGGTAACCGTGTTACCATCAGCGCGTAATCCAAATGCGCACAAATATTTATGGACGAGAGAGCCCCCCTATCTTTCCCAACGCGCCCTGCTCTTGACTTTGGTGCATGCCGAGGGCGCGCCGAACACAACAGCGAGATGCATTTCAACCGCTCAAACCCACTCACGCACATCCACTCACCAGCTTACTGCATCGCTATTTCGTTTCCCTCTTTATTTTTCATCCTTCTCTCCCTTCCTCTCTCACTATCTTAACCTCTTCTCTCTTATCATCTCCCTCTCTCTCCCTTCCGTCACCTATCTCTCTTAAACTCTTCCCTCTTTCATCTTTTATCCCTCCTTTATCCCCTCTCCTCCCTCCCCCCTTGTCGCCCCGAGGGACCTGACCGCAATGTCTCATACCGTGTGCCACTTGGACGAAGAGAAGGAAGGCAAGCGAAGGGGAGTTTGGCATGTGGAGTGGTGAGATGAGCGTGGCGCAAGGGATAGGCCTCTAAGGCAAGATGAGGGTTGTGAAAGAAGTAATGACGAAGCAGAGAAGACCTCGGAGAAGTTGTTGGGAAACTAAAGGGAGAGATGCTGGTGAAGCGCAACCGTGTACAGGCACCGAGTGCAGAAGCACGATAAATTATAATATGGACGCGATTTTTTTTCGTCGGGCATCGATGAGTTCATCGTTGGAGCTCAAAGTTAAGGGATGATACACACACACACACACAAACACACACACACACAAACATATATATATATATATATATATATATATATATATATATATATATATATATATATATATATATATGTATGCATTTATGCATGTGTATATATATATATAATCGGGGTCATAGATACACAGGTGCTTAGAAATATTCTCCATTGAACTTCTAAAATAGACGCTGGCAAGCCACCAAAATGACAGTAAATATTGAGCTATAAAATTAATGGATAGCCGTCTTCTGCTGGCGAGATTAAGGTTGGGTATATATTCCTCCACGCCCAATTTCTCTGCCAAATTTGCAGTGCATTATGAAAAAACAGATGGCAATGACAAATGATGCATCAAACAGTATATATAAAAATACGAGCTAAAGCAAATCTGATATACGTACAATGATAGAAAAGTTTTGCAGTGATCCATAGGAAAACAAAATAGCAAACAAAAATCGCCTTAATTTTTATATACCGACAATTAGCAAGCATCTATGCAGAGTTTTAATTAAAGAAAATGTCAATTATATTGTTAGTAGCATTTACTGGAGTTTTTCTGCATGGTCCATTTTTAGCGCTATTTCTTAAATTGCTTATGCATTCGGTTCATCCGTCCGCTTATCCGTGTAAAATATAACGCAAAAATGTTAAATTTGAATTTGGTGGGTCTAAATATAGCAGCTGGGGAGAAATCGGAAAAAACCCTAAAAAGTACATGCTGCTACAAATGTAGGCAACCAAAAATACATTGCATCCGCGATGGAAATACAGCAGTCGGTGAAAAAAAGCCCCTCCTGTAATGTGCTCCACAATTCTTCCCTCACACTTGTTCGAGTCAATATCGAAACAGGCGAGTTTTATCTAATTCCTCGCGTTTAAAAGACTACGTATGGATATTAATTATAATACAAATCGTCGCGTAGGACCATAGAATTAGCCTGCATCTGTATTCGAACTATGTTGGAGACTGTCCTGCGTTACGGGAATAAAACAAAGAAGGTCTTTATAGGCAGAAAATCTGCATAGCGTCATTGTCACATCAGTATGAGCTTTGCTAGAGATAAATATAAGACGGTCGCAAATAGAATAGAAGGAAGCAATGGTAAAAATGCCTTCGATGACGACATCTCGAGTGACGTCACTTCTGACGCAATGCTCATGATCCGAAAGCGAGAGTCATTTCAAACTCACGGGATAACTATAACAAGTTTCGCCTAAGAAAATCGATTTTTTTGCTAAATTTATCGAATAATAAGTGGGATGTAAGAGAGGTTTGGTGCTTACTATTACTTTCTAAAAGCGGTTTGTATGGTTTTACTAATTAACAACTAAAAAGAAAAATTTTTATTTCCATCCGCTTTGTACTATATCATTTCTTGTTCAATTATAACACGACCCCATCAAAGGAGTTTAGTGTAAGTGATTTTGAGAAGAATTTATGTTTTCTGGAACATTTTAGCAAGAATGGATTTAAAGGGAGGAAAGCACCAAGTATCTTAAAGAACAAAGCTATATCTGAGCGTAGCAATTACATTAGCCGTTGTAATTGAAATACCACACAGTCTTTTTTCTTTGTCAAAGAAACTCCTTAGCTAATTTTGCCGTTTATTTGAGGGAAAAGGGAGGATGCTTTTGAAATATGTATATTCTCTTTGAAAGTTTCCACGCTTTAAAAATTCATAAAGGATAGAATAAGATGTCCCTTTGTCATAAACATGCAAAGAGTATATTGTGATGAAATGTTAACTATTTTTGAAATTTATTCACCGATATTCAGGAAAATATTTTGTTCCTAGCACCTCGTTATTTTTTCTGCCTCCAGATCCCGAGTGACACCTATAGTTTGGTAGTTATAAATAGCATCTAGCAGGCTAATTAACTGACAGTATGTTGAAAGAACAAAGGCAAAAAATTGTAACGAAAGTTCAAAAAACTATTTTTTAAATTTACAAGGGCGTTAAAAAAAGCCATATATATCGCCAAGGAATAAATTTACAAAGCAGTGCACTCTTTCCCGAACAATTCAAAAAATAAAATACAGGAATCTGAACGTTCAAACCGTGAGCATAACAAGGAGGGGGAAAAGGGAGGGGGGCACGTTAACTCTCAACAGAAAATGCGTGGGCGGGACCGTCAGAAGCGTGGGCGATTCGCAGAGTCACTGATTGCAAAACTTGCGCCACCGAATGGGAAGGTACCGCGGGAGTGAAAGGAGGAGAGGTTAGAGAGGTGAGGGGCAGGTTAAGCAGTAGAGAGAGGGAGAGAGATGAGCAGAAAGGCTAAGGTAGGTATCCGAGAGATCGGACACGCCCGACAAGAACGTGGAGACCCCAAGAGACTCCTAATGCTAATCCGAAAGCGCCTCCCCCTTTGACTTCTCCCCCCTTCCGCTACCGTCCTTCTTTTACTCCACCCCCTTCCTCCCTTATGTATCCATCGCGTAGTGAAGTGGAGCGTATGGAGAATGCCCATTTATCCCTTTCTCCTCATCTCATTCATCTCCTCCTCTCCCTCCCCTTCCATCCCTCTGAGTGACTCCAACGCCATAACACATCGCGATAAGCGCAGCAAAAGTTCCGCGGATTGTTACGACTGAGATTCGAGCTTATAGTGCTCCCTTTAATTAAACGACCCCTGGCGTGATACCGGAGAGGTTGAGAGTAGGAGTTGGGGTAAAAGGGGAGCGGGGGAGAAGTGGATGAGAGACGGAGAGAATTCCGAGGATTTTCTACATAAGGTAGAAGTCGAGAGAGAAAAAGAGACACTATCTTTAGGAGGTACGCCTATTTACGAAATAATTTCGAGGGAAGGATGGATAAACCGTTGTGTATTATGCACTTCGCTGGTTACCTTTTTGTCACAAAGCAAGGAGTAAACACATAATAGTTTCCCCATGAGAAAACAATTATTACTTCAATGTCATGCCATGTGTTTGGTTTGCATCACGAAGATAATTTTTCAGAAAAAAGATGCGAATAAAACGAAGTTGTCGGAAACATTAGAGAAACTGAAGTTACGAAAAACCATTAAAATGAGTTTTAGAAAGAAGAAACTTTTCACTTAAAATGTTGATGGAATAAAGCGATCTAAAGATCCTATGCAGACAGGCATAAGCTGAATGTTTTTTTTCTTTTTTTCTCGTTTCAAAATTATTCCCACTTAAAATGCTCACTAGAGAAATATTGAGCTCAATGGCTAAAAGAATTCCAGAACAAGCACATAAGTACCAAAAATAGAAAAATAAAATACTTGTTTTGTAGTCAAAACAGACTATTGGACATAAGACAATTAATTATTTTTTCAAAATTTTATAGTTAAGTGCTTATTCTTGAATATAAAAGGTTGATAAATATAATTTCAGACTGAAAACGATGAAGTTATAGACATATTGTTACCGTGTAGAGTTAATGGAACAGCTATTCTCCGTTACAGATTAAGAATGGAATTGTTTGCCATTAAAATATACTATTTTGATTGTAGTATGAAATTTAATATAATTTTTTTATCCTGAAAAATTACCTAAAACTACGAATTTTCGAAGTACATTGTTTTAAAAGTAAAGCAAGTTTTACCGTATATCTTATTTCTAATATTATTATGCAATTTATCGAGTAATTGTCCACATTCCCTCTCCATGAAAATAATTCTGGTATATTTAAAAATGAATTAAACTCGAAACATTTTTAAGTACTGAGAAATCAGTTAAAGGTTCATACTGATAATAATTTCTCCAACGAATTCTCCCCAATCAAAACCGGCCAATTAAATTAACTGCAGGCACCCTGAATTTCTCCTCCTCTAAATCCTCTCTGTCTCCCCCTCTCTCTCTCTCTCTCTACAGCTAGATCAAAAACTCTTACCCACACTTGACAGAATGCGGTCGATGATGTCACCGATGCAGAATTTCCCCTATTACGGTGACGTAAACAGTTTGCGTCGCGGAATGTCGGGAGAATCATGGCGATGCCTGGACGACACTCAAATCCGCTTTTGCCGCATGGGGGCGTTGCCTTCGTTTGCCAGACTATTGAGGAGAGTCATAATGAGCGTCCTCATGCGAATATGTCGACAAAGGCGCCGTGAACCTCGCCGCTAATCTCCCTCCCTTTAGCTACATGGAAGCCCAATTGTAGAGACCGTCGCTTGAATTAAACCCAACCTCCCCTCCCCGCGCCCCTCCCACCCTTTCTCCCCCCCGCCGTCCCTCCCTTTAGCGGGAGCATGTCTCTCTTCATGTCGTCACTAGCAGTTTGGCGATAAACCCGACGCTCGTGCTGCTGCGCTTTAGGATGGATGTTGGACGGGACAAGAGAAGGGTGTATATTGTTACAGAGGGAGAAAATGAGAGGGTGAGGGAACTGTAAAAAAACGCAAACGCGAGAGAAAGAGATGACAAAAGGGGAAGGACGAGATAAAGCAAATCCGCGACGGTGTGTTGGCAGGGAGTGGCGGTGGGGAGGGAAGGCGACAGGTCGAGAAAAGGTAAAAAAAGGGAGGAAAATGCTGCGACCCAGCTGGCGCCGTCAGCACAGGAACTTCTATATCGATCCGATATTCCTCAGGACGTCCTATGGCCAACCTCGGAGGATATTATTTATTATTCCCCTCGTATACTCTGTTGCAGGAGGATTCGAATGTATTATTTTTTGCGGATGGCGTGCATAAAATTCAAATTATTCCCCAGCGTTATTTAGGTATTTCCTCTTTTTTGAAAAGCGAGGGGAGGAGGAAAACCGTGCAAGGCGGAACTGCGGTCGCGAATAGGACAGAAAGATCTAAGATCTGATTGAAAGGGGAGGAATTAGTTAGCTCCGGTTAAAAAAAAATCAAGAGATAAGAGAAAATATATAGGCTCAGTGAAAATCTGAGAAAGGGTTTGTTTTTTACAAAGACGCTATCCAAAAGTGCGAGAATATACAGCAGATAAGGGTAATTTGTGGATCGTAAAGACGCTCTCAACCAGCATCTCAGGTCGCTTTTAATGTTGCATGTACGAGTTTTATAGAACAACCTGGTAATCAGCCAGTTTATCAAAACAGCCCAATCTTATATTGTTGCCTGAAATTTTGTTTTGCAAAAACCATGCAATATTTAGTTGGCAAGCCGAAAGATTAAATTTGAACCCGCGTCGTTCTTTTTAGGATATTAATTTCAAATAAAAACATTCGGATTTTGACACATTTTAAAGTCACGTTGGAACCGAAGAAAATCATCATGTGTTCTGAAATAGTAATGATTCCTAATAGTCCTAAATATAAAGAAAAAACATCGAAATATTTCTCTTCAATTAAATCTTATAATAGCCATTAAATTAACATTTTTTATTCAGTTTTCGCGACAGATATGCCTCTCGTGAAACTTCATGCTCTTTTTTAAATATCAATTTTAAACTTTCTTTTACAATTAATATTAGCATTTATAAACTTGTGTTCGCAACATATATATAGTATCAAATCGGAAAATAGCACACATCTACATCAAAATCATCCATATAACAAGCTGCAAGCATAAGTTACACTATATTACTGCAATATTAAACAAGATTGGAAGTACAGTTTCCAAATGCGTTCATTGAGATTTCACAATGTTCTCAATATTTTTCGCTCAGATGAGAATTTAACGAGAATCAAGCGAAGTTCGTTGTAAAATACATGTGGGCCTTTATGTAAAGTAGCCCTAATAATTTTCCGATTTTAACTAAAATTGGAATCGGTCAATTAATTTTAACAAAACTCCCCAATACCAAATTTCCTCACAATATGTCAAGCGGTTCCCGAGTTGAAACAAAGGAACAATGTCAACTGTTTGTAGGTCATGTAAAGTGGTCGTAATTGTTGTCCAAAATTGGAATCGGTCGACCAATTTTAGCAAAACTCCCCCATGCCAAATTTCATCAAAATATGTCCATCGGCTCCCGAGTTGAAACAAAGGAACGTTGTAGGTCTTCATGTCAAGTGGGCATCATTGTTGTCCGATTTTGACAAAAATTGAAATCGTTCGACCAATTTTAGCAAAACTACCCAATACCAAATTTCATCATAATTCGTCAAGCGGTTTCCGAGTTTTAACATGGGGACGGACGGACGGACGGAAACGACCTCCCCTGTATGCGTTCACCTCGTGCAAAGATCGCATAAAAATACTAGGGGCCCATTGCAGTACTTCCTACAAATATTTAGGGAACTTTGGGTAAAGTGGCCCAATGCGATAGTTCCTATGACAAACAAGATGATCCAAACAGAACTTATGATGCCTACTTTCCATTAAATCATTTATTTAATACTTATATTGGCTTTAATAGCTTGAAATTCACCATGGATATGTAGCTCTTTGTGGCCCAAATTTCATAATTTAGCGTTATAAAATATTACAAATGCATTCAAACGGAATATTAAATTGATCACGCGTATTTGTGCGGCAAAAATAACGCGTGCACATATATATCGAATCTGATTCCAACAATAGTTGTTATTATGGCAACACTCTCGTAATGAGTGATAAAAACTGCAAAATCGCCAGTATTTACGCGATATTCTAAGAAATACAATCGATAAGCAAAATTGTACGATAAAAATTAGAATCTTCCTTCCTTTCCTCAGAGAATAGTACAAAATTCGCTCCGATATTACAATTCTAAGATATTTTAATGTGCAAGAGAACATTACCCTGCACGATGGATTTCAGATTTCCCATGTAAATCAAATGGGAAGGATAGTTCCTAGAATCGAACCCGGAACTTCAATATTCGCAACAAGAGAGAGAGAGCTCGGTCCATATAGCAAGAGATTTTCACCAAGTTTCATGAAAATCGGTCAATTGGTTTAAAATTTAATAGGGGGGGGGGGACAGACAGACAGAAAGACGGACAAACAGACATACCGACACAACGACAAAACTATAAGCCTATTTCCATTCTGGAAAGTAGGCTAAAAATTGTTACACAGGGTGTTATTAGTTAAACCACTTTTATTGCCCCTCTCAAAATAATCATATTGTTCACACCATTTTCATAACCAAAAACACAGACCTACATGATTTTACACGAAATTTTCATATAAATTTTCAATCGGTTATTGTCCTTGATGTGTTTGTTTAACTGTCAGCTTAGTATAAATGCACTTAAAAGCCCGAGTCCAACAATGCAAAAATCTGCAATCAACAATGCCAGCAACATTAGGAAACTCCTTTCTGAAATCTTGAAAAATCAGAGAAAATCTAATCTAAACTTAAAATATGAGCAAACTCGAACTAAACAACAGAATCGGCGGTAGGAATAAGAATCTTCATTTCTTTCTGCGTGATATGGTACAAATCTCGAGTCAAAGTCTCGATCGTGAAATATTTTTAAATGTTAAAGAATAAAGGTCGTATTCTAGCCGAGTACATGTTAATCAAATGCAAAAACGAAAACTATCCTGTTATCGAGCCCATGCCTTTCCGGAAGACGACTACCCACATAAAACCTGCAAGAGTTCGCGCCGAGTATTCAGGTGGAAGAATCGTCGAAATCGAACCGACCGTTCTAGGGTTTATTGGCCGGAAGGTGACGTCACTCGAGGCTTCAGACGCAGGCACGCAGGGACGCACGCAGAGAAACAGACCGAGACACACCGGTTGTAATATATTAGATAAGTAATTCGTATTTATTTATTTTCAAGAACTCAGAAAAAGCACAAAGCCAATTACACTGAATATAACAATATTGAAATAACAATAACAACAAAGACAATCACATACAACCATGACCAAGGCGGGACTCGAACACGTGACCCTGGCATTGGGAGCCAGACGCGCGAGCCACCCCTCTGCCGAGGCCGTCGTATAGCACATTTATTACATATTTAATTTTTCTTCAATTAAAACTAAAATTTGACTGAACTGATTTAACAATTTAAACTACAAATAAAAAATCTTATATGGCAAACCTATGACTTTCTCCATATCTGTAATATTTCTAAAAATTCCAAATAGGTTACATAAAAATAAATATTTTAAGAAACTGCGAGAAAATTTTAGACTTTACAAAGAACAGAAATAAACTCAAACCATAGCCTTCTGATATTGGATATAGCCACAAAGCTCCAACAATTAAGAAAAGAAAAAGGAGCGTTACTAAGACGTAACTAAGCGTCAATTGTTAACAATGGTAGGTGGCGTGGTGGCAGCAGCTAAAAATATAAGATATCTCTTAAACAATGCATTATATGGAAAAATGTTTCAAACAAAGGTTGTAGAAACTTAACTTTCTTACAACTTTTATTCCGATGCATATTTATATTTATCAAATATTAAAGCAAATATCTCAAAATAACGGATAAGTGACAAGAGTAAAAACCAACTTTCGGTTGACCGATTTTTACCAAAAACTAATCAGTTCTTTCGACTTGTATAAAAATGTTAAATATAAAATTTCGCGTTGACTTGATTAATAGTTTTTGAGTTAGAACACCCACAAAAAGCTATCACATACACACAGACATCATCGAGAAAATTGTCAAAAAGTATTCAGGAGACCTGAAAACGTGTATTTCCGTTGAAATCTCGAAGTCGATTTTTTTCATGTAAACAATACTTTCTTCTATACTACGTAAACGGAGAAAGTAAAAAGTAAATAACGCATCCGCAATCGCAATATTTTGTATGCTGGAATAGTAAAATTCATACGGGTAAATAAAATTCACGAATTTTATTCAAGAGAAGGTAAATTTTGCCTTAATGGGAGGATGGAAATACGAGGACGCTTGTTTGGGCCAATTAAGGGAAATAGAATGATGAATGGGATGAGGGATCGGTTGCATGGGCTAAGGGAGCCTCAACACGTTTGGTTATAAACGCTCTTGGGGGCGGAGTGGATTAGGGATACGACTCTTCAAACGCCGTTCTCGCCTATGTCGTCATCTCGGCCGTTAAAAATGACGGCGCGTCGACGTGACGGAGGCAAATAATGGTCGCTCCCGCTTAAAGCTTGATTTGCATTCTATTTTCTGGGTTACTTTTTTAGGAGAAAACAACAGGGAAAGGAAAAAGACATCAATTTTCGGAACAAGCTATCGGGAGATTAATTCGCACGACACAATGTGTCAAATCACTGAGAAATGCCTTACGTGATGGAATTATTAAAAGCGCATGTCGGCATGTTGATGAAAAACTTTTCAAAAAATAATTTGAATACATTTCTGAATTTAGAGGAACTTGCCAATGACATTTTAATTTTTATTTCCGGCCACATTACAGCGGAAGAAGGAAAAATATTTGCTTTCTAAACGTGGTATTGGAGAAAAACTTTTAAAGTTATATGACATCTAAAATAACCAACAGAAATCTTAGAAAGAAGACAACGATTCCAGCGAACGTTATTAGAAAGAGAAGAGCTTGATGACCAGAGTATGTGTTAAGACATTGTGACATTTTAATATTCACAATTTTAGGAAACTCACAGGGCGAGGAATTACAAGGTTGGAATATACAAATAATATCCGAAATTTATTTTTGCACCAACAGGAATTTGAAAAACCTTATAAAGGGTAGAACAAAATTATAAGCTTCAATAACCAGCCCAATAACTGAAAAGCTTGTGATGACATTAAAGTAAGAATAAAAAAAAAATCCGCGGACTTTGCTGTAAGAACACAAAGAATACACGTAGTAGATGGATATTCAGCAAGTAATCATTCCAGCTGTTTGGCGCGAAAAATCAAGATTTCGAAGAGGCATGCAAAATTCCAACGGCGGTAGAGAACATTAATCATTCTCATATTAAAATTACTACAAAGGCGTAAAAGAACGAAAGTTTGTTTTCCTGCAATCGATTTTTTAATGAGTCGAATCGATCAACAGATCAGTTTTTCACGTGAGAATTCGGTGCATTCTTTTGCATATAGTCACAAAGCTCCAACGATTAAGAAAATAACAAGAAGTCCAAACCAGGACTAATGCACGCTGGTTTCCCAAAGTTGATGTCCCGAATTGATAACCGACGGAAAATGTTTCAGTATGTGTTAGTCATTCCAAGTAATGCTCATACCACAAATACCATTTGTAATTCATAGTTTGTCAACCACAGAGAAAAATTGGAAAGCAAATTAATAAAGCATTATCATAGAAGAATAAGACTCCAGTCTTATCCTTCTATCAGTTTACGCCAAAAGTGTTTCGAGCCATCTTTGATTAAAGCATTATCAGGTTTAAATTACTACAAGCATTGTCAAAATCTCTTTCTGACATTATATTTTGCATCTATTGTTTTCAATTAACGAATTTAATAAATGTTACTGTTTATACGCTAATATGTCTGGACCAACTGTTCATTTCTGAAGGGTAGTCGAGTGGAATAGAAAATAATCCATTTGTTCACTCGTCTATGCTCAAGCCGAGTTCGGTAATAATCGTCTTCATGGCAACAATCCGATTAAATGCGATTTAAAACGCAAAAATTCTATGTTTTAGTAGAAATTCAAGAAAATACGATCAATTATCAAAATTCGGTGATAAGAACTAGAATCTACATTCTTTTCCCCTCAGAACAGTACAAACCTCGCTCTGATAACACAATTTTAAGATATTTTAAAGTATTCATTATTTTATTATTTGGTATTGATACGAGTGTAAGTTTTTGAGTTTAGAGCGCCCACAAAATCCTATCACATACAGACAGACCGACAGACAGACACACAGACATCATCGAGAAAATAGTCTAAACGTTTTCAGGGGAACTTAAAACATGTATTTCCGTTGAAATCTCGAATTCGATTTTTTCACGAAAACATTGTCTATACTTCGTATATGGAGAAAGTAAAAATGAAATAAATGGTTGAATTAATTATGTATGAAAAACATTACATATACTAGAAGTTAATAGCAGTCGTTGTCTGATAATTGAGGAAATGTGACTGTTTGTGAGTTCATATTTAATGAAGTGTGCAGTGATAAACATTGGAAATAAGTAAAGTTTGGCGGCTTGATTAACTTATGGGTGATTTACATATGCGGGAAATCTCCTTAAGCCATAACAGCTGACAGTTGACTTTCAGTCACTGTCGTGTGAAGTACGCCCTTGAAGATGCCCACTTAGTGGGCGAAATGCATCGGGTTGTTATAAACTGTTATGGCTTAAGGAGTTTTCCCACCTATATTGGAAATAAGGTAAGGTAGAATTTTAAATTTTTTCCTTTTAAAACTACCGTGATATAAGACTAACATTGAGTAACTGTGTGACATTTTGACGACGGTATTACTCTAATACAGCGTTTCCCAACCGGTGGTTCGCGAAATAAATCTGAGGGGTTCCCGAGAAAACTTTGGTGATGGCGCATTTTTCACTTTCTTGTTTCTACAATTCTTGCCAATGTTTTAGTTTATTTCAAATTAGTTGCATGGATTTATTTTCAATTTTTTCTTATGCTCCAAAGAATTATATTTGAATTTTACAGGCTACTAACTAGAAAATGATGACAATATCAGAGATTCTGATTTTATTGTGAACGTTTACACATTATGTGCTATATAAACTTTTTATTTTTCATTAATTAAACGCGTTCAAAAAGATTTGTTTTTATAAAATTTACTCTCCATTAAAAAGGGTTCGTCGCCAAAACTGTTGCAACTCAAGGGGTTCGCGAAGATAAAAGGTTAATTCTAGGGGTTTCGCGACGAGAAATAGGTTAGATCAAGGGGTTCGCGAAGTGGAAAAGGTTAGTTGGGGACCGCTGATCAGATACATTGCTGTAAAACCGCAGAAAATTAAACAATGCCAAGGGGTAGACTATGTACCATTATTTTCCTCTCTAAGGTAATTTTTTAATGCGCAGGCTTCTGACTGACTTAAAAACGTTTTGCTCGGGTACCACAAGAATGATGCGGTAAGATTAATACAAATTAATTGCAAGCGTAGCTCCAACGGGCTGCTAGTAAGGTGATAATTCTCCACTCAACTAGTATTTAAAATAATAACCATTGACAAAAACATTTAAAATGATAACGGGCCGCTATAAAGTAATGGCAAGAACTATGAAATCACTGTTAGCTCACAACGAGGAGATATAAAGACAGGAAAAACGAGAGATCGCAAAAAGAAGGAAGATAAACGTTGGTACGAAGGCACCAAAAACGGAAAAAATAACAACGCCGTGCGCTTTCGGACGAAATAAAAGCCTTTTTTCTGAATCCCGCGTCGAGAGCTCGCGTTTTTTCCTTCATTTTATCGTCTCATTGCGTGCATATTTTCCTCCGATTTGGTTTTATTTTTCGTTTATATTGTTCCACGCTCTCCTGTTATTTTTTTAAACGCCCGCGTCGCTGAGATACCGGACTAATTCCTGCCCACTTCTGTTACGACAATGCAGCCAGTCTCTCTACCTTTTTTTAAAGAAAATGGCTCCGAGGGCCGAATCGGAGAAAATGGCGTTTTTTGCCGTACGAAACGATCGTCGATCCCGAAAATTTGTCTCCCGTTCAAAACGTCAAGCGAGATGATGAAAAATAAAATAAAAATGCGCTCCTTGATGGACGGGCCAATTTAGGCTCGCATGGGATCCACTGTTTTCGTTGACCGTTGACAGTTTGGCGATATATTTTATTATTTCGTCCATAACAACGCAAATAAATGTATATATATATATATATATATATATATATATATATATATATATATATATATATATATATATATATATATTCGCCGAAAATCCCTTTGTCCACCATCACCAACAAGAACGAAACGAAAAAAAATCAGTTCCGAAACGGCACGACATCTGGGACATAGGTTATAAAACATTTTTTTACCCTCGTCATTTCCCCGTTAAAAACAAGCTTAACAAAAAAATAACGTTTACAAAGATAGGAAAGCGTTATTGACGCCACCGTGTTGGCCTACTTTGACCGTAGCTGCGGAAAACACGCTTCTTACTAAAAAAATTCTTACCCTCGAGCAACCGAGGGGAGAAAGAGAAAAATGAATCTTTTTTATGTATATTTCCGTTCTGCTACTTGGAGAGCAAAGGAGGAAAAAAGGGGTATGGAATATTTCCAGTCGTGAGAGAGAAAAAAGAAGCTAACAAAAATATAAGCGTCTCTTTAGAAGCCAAGCCGAAAGAGAGCGTGGAGGAGGGAGAGAAAGGAGAGAAAGAGGGAGAAAGGAGAGAGGAAGAGAAAGAAGAGAGGAGGAGAGAGAAAGGAGAGAGGGAGAAAGAGGTAAGAGTTTAGTGGACCTCGTGTTTGAATGGAGCAAGGGTGAGAATGTGTGGGTGTATATGAGAAAGGTAGTAGGGAGGGGGAGGAGGAGAAGGGTTAGGGATACGCCGAGAGGTCACAAGGTTCTGTTATTCCCATGTGAGGCTAGACGAGGCTTTCTCACTCACTCGAACCCTGTCCTCTACCCTTCTCCTGTTCACTTCCTGCTTCTCTTTCTTATTCCCGATCGTCGTCGTCCTCCCAAACGCTACCTCCGTACATTTTGGAAGCGGTGGAAAGAGAAGAGCCGTTCCCGTAGGGTAGAGGAGAGAAATAAGGGATCCTGAGCGAATGGCTAGAGGGAAGGAATATGGTCCTGAGAACATTTACCCACCACCAGCATCGGAAAACGACTTAAACGCATGGGGAAAGAACGATTATTCTAGGTGATTCATGTTTATTACAGACATCAAATTACATTAATAAAGACAACGGCCATAAAATTTGTCTAGTTGTTATCAAGAAGTAACGCGTACAATTTTAATTCCGAATAAATTCTGTTAATCGGCGCAATTTAAAATTACGCGTTGTCGAACATGTTTCAAGGACCAAAAATAATTGTTGAGGCAAGCTAATTTTTAAAAATCTTCATTTTATTTAGTGCAGAATTCAACAAATACTTCATCATTTCCCTGGCAACGGCGCGTGTGGCCGTAACCATCGCTCCACACATTTTACATGGCAAAGTTTACTTTTACATTTTTATAAGAGCCTTTCTGCTATCTACCGAACGGCTGTAGGGACTACAATAAAATTTGAAAATATTGGAAGAATTTCGTTTTCAACCTCGATAAGAAAAAATTCTATCTAGCTTCACACAAGTTGGAAACAATAACTACAGAAAGAATCGATAACGAAATGCGTCGTATTGTCAAAATAGTAACTAGTAGGAGAGTTCGCACTTCATAATACGATGAGATTAGGGGGAAAATTAACCGATTTTGAAAATGTGATAGTAAATGCAAATAAGTTTTTAAAAGGACTGCAAAAGCTGTTTCCAAAAGCGCTTTTTTTAAACAGTCACGTAAATTTTCGGAATCTTTGGCCTCCACTCCCCTCCATGTCATTTAAAACATACTTCACCGCAATTAAGCAGCTCTACTATGATATTTATCCCTTTTCGAAAGAAAATTGACCATATACACGCTTGGATTTTACTGTTGTTAACCATCCTTGAATTACTGTAAAGTAAATAAACGTAACGAAGGCGATTGAATAGAAACATTTCGTTTAATAGTATAAGAACCGTCCATCGTTACTTTTCCGCTGAGAGATAAGCGATGGAGAAGGAAGCAGGAATAAAAGAGGGAAAGAGATGGGGAGGCAAAGGGGAAAGAAACGAAACATCCCCGCGAAAATTTATACAACTGGATTTGGGCAGGAAAGGGGTTTCTGCGCCCCTCCGGCTTGTAAAAACACAAGTTCAAGCGTGTTGTGACGCGGAGTTCCACTCTCGCCTTCGCCGAATGCCACACTTTCAGGCTCCTACTTGCGGGGGATAAGGAGCGGTGAGGGGCAAAAGTAAGGGAGAGAGAAGGGGAGGTTGAAAGGACGAATGGAGACGTGGGTGAGAAGGAACATGAGGCGGCGCGGAGGGGATCAAGGGTGACGGGCGGAATGAGTTCCAGGACATGACGTTAGGGGAGCAGGAGCAACTTAAATACATAAAGAAGAAAATAACTATTTAAAAAGCTTGAGAAATTTATAACGTCCAAAGGAATGGTTTGAATTTAATTGGAAGGAATCGCTTTTTTACACCGTCTATCTAAAATTGCGGCGAGAACGGCTACTAGGATAACTTTGGGTTTTAACAGCGAAATAAATATTTGGACGTATCTAAGTGCCGCCCGGGATTGAATTGAGAAAAAATGGGAACATTTAAAGTAAGAATTATTACTATCGAATAAATGTTCTTTCGTATTAACCTGTTATTTCTACAATTAGTCTCAAAGATAAAACTTTCCATAATCCTTAATGGCTGTAATAATTTTGAATAAAGGACTGCGACATAAAAAATGCTTTTAAAAGAATTGAAAGTTCTTTGTTATCTAGAGTAATTCTATATAGTTTTTCAAGCAAAGGAGTGATTAGTTTCTTGGGATAAAATATAGCGGTTTTGTAATTTTATTACTGTTATTGTCAACTTTAAGTAAACATTTCTTATTTATTATATTGCACTGGACTACTAAAGGTCCAATCTATATCATCGTTAACTTGAGTGAAATGAACTTTAATTTTTATCATCCAATAGACATATTTCAAAACTTCATCTAACTGCAATTCCAATTTAAAGATAATAATGCATTGTTACAATTATTGTCTAAGTATATTGGCTATAAAAGTTCTTTTCTCGAGATATTTGGAATTTTCAATAAAATTTATTTTAAGGATAAATTATTTTTAAAACGATTAAATTAAAAATAAATTAGAACCTTGATGAGAGAAATTTTTAAATACATTTCATTGTCAACAAAACTGAATAAGTAAAAGCAATATCAGAATTTTTGCGTGCTATAACCACTATAGAAAAACCAACGATGTTTCTAAGATGCATTTGAAGATAGTACTAGAAAACTTTCGTTCATACGTCCATTATCCATCCAGTTAAAACCACATTTTTCTCGTATCTGATTGTTATGTGGCACGAAGAGGTTCAATCCATACATTAAAAATGCTTTTTTCTTCGCCTGGTGCAATTTGAAATACTATCACATTTAAAATGTACCTAATAATATGATTGAAAAAAGGTATAAATACTCATTCTTCATAAAATCCCTCCTCTCGCATAGAAGCAATAAGCCGTTATTAATAATTCTGTTCTCAGCGCTGAAGATGTTTAAACGCCTTAAAATCAATATATCAAGAAAGGCGACAGGAGAACACTGACAAAAATCAGGCTCATTGAATGGTTGTAATTCAACAGCACATATCAACCCCCACAGCTCACAGTGACTTTTTAAAGAAACGGCGAGCTGAAGAACGTAGAAAGTATGCGACGAAGAAATGAGTGAAGTGGAGGTATCTCGTTGGAGGAGAGAGATGGTAGGCGGAGAATATGGAGGAAGGAAGGGTTGGACAGAAGGAAAGGTTGTGGAAGAGAAGGCAAGGTGAGAGAGGGATACGAACGGTTCGGAGTAAGAGGGTGGGGAAGGAAAGAGTGGCGGCGATATGCAGTGGGGAGGAGGAGTGTGAGAAAAAGGAGACCGCTGCCAAACATTCCTTCCCTCCTCTTCCTCACTTTTGCTTTTCCTTTCCGACCACTTGTCACCTTTCCCTCATCGTTCCTACCGCTCCTCCCTTTCTCCTGTCCTTCAACTCGCACCACGCCCAAACTAGACACAACCGCACCTCCTCCTCCCCCGCCCCGCACACACGCGCGCGCGCTCGCCCCTTTACAACATCTGCACACACATGGTCGCGCTCTCCAAAATATGACATCCGCCTAAGCGACTCCGCCTCATCCTCCTCCTTTCCCTCTCCTCACCACCGCCGTAAACACGCCCACTCGCCCACGTCCGAATACCGTCACCATGTCCTTAAAACTTCCACTATGTTCCCTTACTTTTCTGGAGCCTAGTGCGAAACTCCTCCCGCCATTATTTTCTCTGCCTTATCCATTCCCACGAGTTACGTGCGGCTTTTTTTAATTATTGCGGCTCGTCTCGCATAATTTCATTCTTTTTCGTTATGGCCTTTTTTCATTTTTGGTAGATGGGATTTTCAGAGGTCCTTCGCTTCGCGTGGCGCACTCTCTCTTTTTCTACTTTCTTAAATGTTTTCTTCGCGTTGAAATTGCGGCGCTATTAATCATAGGATTTTTTCGCGATTTTTCTGGTACATTTTGCGTGCTTAAAAATTAAGAAACAGGAGAGTTCTCTAAGCAGTTTTTCGGCCAGAGATGTCAAGCAGGATACACCGGCTCAGTTAATACATCTCTCTAAGTGCTTGGATATCACTCTAATATGTGGAACGAGACTTGAGAAGGTAAGAAGCAATGCAAAACTGTTGATTGTTGAATAATTCTGGCAGGTATACTATTTTTAAGGTTTCTTCATGAAATGCATATCCGATGGCACGTTTAAGCTTTTACAATATGCGTATACGCTAACAGTTACTTGAGTGTAAGATTAAGAGAAATTATATACCGGAGGCTGGTGTATGTATTGGGTTTCCCAAACCTAAAAAGATTATTCCATTCGACTTGAAGGCTTATTGTGTGGCCTCTGATTCGCCATTTTCCAAATTCCCGACATTTCCTCGTCCAATTCCGCTATCCTTCCGTATTTCTCTTTTTCCCGCTGTTTCGTTCTCTTTTTCCGTCCCATATTACGCAACACTTTCGCCTTCCTTTCTACCGCCATCCGCCTCACTAATTTTTCCCTCATTTTCCAAACTCTGCTGCTTCCAATTTCCTCTCTTTCCGCTCTCTTTCCACCGTTCCCATTCCTTTTCGGATTTGGTAGGTGGTTAATAAAACATGCGGCTCCCATTACGAGGACCTCTCTCTCTCTCGAATTCCACCGCGAAAATAGTCGTTTATGTCGTTGTTGAAAATCCTCGCAGTGACGCACCATGCGCGTCGCATATATGCTCCGAACGAATATTTATTTCAGTGACCACTTCTTCATTTTTTCATCAGTTTTTGGTATTTTTTCATTTTCCAACTTTTTCCTTGTCAACACATCTTTCTTTGCTCGTTGCGCTGGTAATTTCCGTTTGATTTGGGCGAATTTATCGCGTCTTCTTTCCTACGCATCCCAATAGCCTCCATACATTTGCCACATTATTCTTTCGTCTATACCAGGGGTGCACAACCTATGACGCATGCGCCACTTCTGACGCATCAGCGTCTCATAAGTGGCGCATTGTAGTTCATACAATTTATATAAACGTTTGTCCACAGTAAAAATATATAGCTGGGGTGGAAAACGATGATCGTAAAATTTTATTATGGTTTACAACGCTATATCTGATTTTTATGTAAGTAATAGTTTGGATTATTATAATTACATCTGCGTTTATTGCACGCCAAAAATTAAATGGTGCATCGATACTCTGCCACAGGAAAAATTGCGCACGACAGGTAAAGAGTTGAGCCTCACTGGTCTATACAGTTCAGTCTTTACGCATCGAAGTCTATGATAGAAATCATCAGTTATACGAATATGCTACATCCCTCTAGTATAGGTACTTCTCCTTCACTGTAAAATACATAGTTTACACTTTCTACTACTTGAATTTTTGTAGTATTTTCCTTTGGGCTATAGTTATAGACCTTCGGACGTGTTTTCCTTCCTCTTTCTTCCCCATCTGTTCGTTCACATTATTTGTTTCTCTTCTCTCCCTTTCCGTCAAAATTTCATCTCAGAAAAACTCTTTAAGCTCCTTATCGTTCTTCATCTTAATTTTCTTCCGTGCTCCCTCTGTCTCTCTCCTCCGCCACCCTCTCCATCCTTCTCCCCCTTGTATCCTTCCCTTTAACGCCTATCCTCGAGCGTGCTTACGCTCCCTTTCTCATTCACCTCCCTCACTCCATCTACCTGCTCCTAACTTCGTCCCTCCATCGCTCTCTTTATCTCTCTCTCTCCGTCAGTCTCTCTAATACTCGCGGCCTCAACATCCTACACTCTCTCTCTCTCTCTCTCTCTCCTCCGCTCTTTCACCCCATCCCTATCTCTCACTGCCCGCTTTGCACTTGGCCTCCTCTTAAAGTGCTCTCTTTCCACGCTCTCTTACACTCCCTTCTTGGTTTGCCCATCTCTCCCTCCCTCTCATACTCTCTCTCTCTCTCTCTCGCTCCCTTTCTCTCTCTCGTTACCTCTCTATCTCTCTCGCTCTCATTGTGATCCACTTGAAACGCCCACACTTCAAAAAACTCCTCCAACGCCCCTTCTCATTGTCTCTTTTCTCCATAGGTGGCGCAAGGGTCAAATCGCTCCAGAGGATGAGTTATTGAGGGGACGGAAAATAAAAAGGACCTCCATCTCTCCAAAAAGGACTTATTTTTCTTTTAGTTTTCCGAATAAAAATAAACTTTTTTTGCCATTCCGTTTACCCAAGGTTATTGACATGTTACGACAAAACGAAAGAAATGTTTACGATTGCGAGAATAATTGCCGCGTGTTGTTTTATTTTCTAGACGTTTTCTTTCTAACTTTTATATCGCGCGTAATTATAGAGTGGATTATAAATTTTGATAATTTTCCGGATGTAGGCCTGCGACTTGTTAAAGAAACATAGAGACAACGGATGATTTTTTCTAAAGTTTTTTCGCCATAAAATTTTGAGAACACAGAACGTTTCGTTTTTGTTAACGAAGCCATAAAACTTTTGATTTGTATTGCCTAAAATGCATCGTTAACACTATTTAGGAAGATGTCTGCTTGGGTGGCTTTCCTTATTTATTGTTAGAGCAAAAAGTGAATAACAGGTGTAAAAATACGCGTGGTTTTTTGCGTATGAAACACCGTCAAGCGCTATATCGAAATATATGATGAAAACTAAATTTCGTGCTTCGAACAAGGACCAAAATAATCATTTGAGTTACGATAACTTCCATATCTGTAATGTAAACTTCCTGAACCTCTTTATGTGACGTTTAGGTCCGTAAGACCGTAAACACAGCACGGGTCACGCAGGAATGCGAAAATAAGCGCATAACGGAGGAGAAGAATAAACCTATTCATACGCCTCTCTAGTATTGGAAAGAGTCTTCGCCTGTTTGACTTGATCTTTAAATGATATTGGAAGAGCGAAGGGAGCGTTGGAGACATTCTGGATGCGGCCCAAATGGCTCGTGCTCCGCCGTGGATATATATGGGGGTGTGGGCTGAAGATGAGCCAAGGGTGTGGCGGGGGCGGTCTGAGGCGGGGAACTAGAGGAGGAAGAGAAGCGGACGCCGGAGCCATATGATTACGAGACAACCCCTTAAGGACGATAACCACGCCTACTCAGAAATTCCATCCCGAATAGGACGTTTATTGACTGTCTGATGAGTTATAAAGCATTCTTTAGGATGCCGGGAAAATGGATTAGATATTCAGGGCTTATGCTTGCTAGAGGAACTCAAAATGTGTGGGTTTAATCTCATCGTAGGAATTTTTTACTTAATTATATTTTAAAATTCTCACTGAATATCAGTATAGCAAATATATTATTCATACTTATACGTAAGTTATGCAATTTCAGTAATACTTCAGTATTTACTGAAGTAATATTAATTATTGTTTATAAATATAATGTTATATATTATTTAATTCTGGATCTTTTATATGATCATTTTAATAAGCTAACATAAGTAAAAGCGACATGTTTTTTTAAATACAAAATTAAAATCATAACTCATAAATTAATCTTTCAATTTTTGGCTCTTTTCTATGGATAATAACAAATTAATTACTGTCGCCATCCCGTTTTAAAGCGCTAAGAAATTGTGTAAAAACTTGATTTTTTGAAATGTGTTTACATTGCACTAAAATTGTTAATATTACTAAATTACTAATTACTAATTTAAGTAAATGACTACGGTTCGTGTAATGGATATATCACAGGTGGTGATAGTTTTCAATCGAAAAAGAGCTAATCACAGTAACCCCCGCATAAAGAAAAATTATAATTCTACTTACAACTAAAATTTTACTTTTCGATTATTCACACATAAGAAAATCAAATACCTGAAATCAACTGGTAAGAATTTAGCATAAATAATTACTCTCTTAGGCGTATTTAATAACTTAAGTCTACCAAATATGCGCAGTAGAAAGCAGAATCACAAACTTACACCATCTCCATTTTTAGGTAAATGAGAGTGATTTCAAGGAGTTGGCTGTCAATTAAATGTATGGGTACACTAATGAATCAGACATACCTCTATAATGGGATAATTTATGAAAGAGAGTTTTCATGTAAATTCTCATTTGCTTACTGTGGTTATAGGAGAAAATGTCCATTTTTGCATTTAAAAATATAGTAAAGTTAAACAGAGTCAAACCTGAACAATCCCCGATGTAATTAAATAAATGTAACCACCATGTACTTTAAACTTAGACTTTAATTTATCTGTCAGTATTTCCTCTTAAAGTAATTTCATTAAATAACATTCTCAAAGAAACACCCTTTTGGTTCAAAATCGTACAAAAAAAGAAAACTACGAAAAGAAAAACATTCATTCTCTCAAAATGCCCGTCATAAATAAATTATATATGAATTACTATTCGAGAAGTCATTCGCACTTAACACAGGAGAATAAATTAATTACCCTTAAGGGAGAATCTTATTAAAAACTAAATTCTCTCGCGGGTCCCTCCCTTTGAAGACTAAATTGAATTTTCCCTCTTTTAAACTTCGGATTTCTTATAGGATTCGGAATAGACTCCCCAATAAACAGGCGAAGGTCGATGTTCTCTGGCCGCAGGACAAAAAATAGTGTGAAATGAGCGAATCTAATACGTCTGGGATTTCGCGAGGGATGCGATGAAACTAAAAAAACAAACAAGGAAGAAGCCATCTTTATGAAGGAGATTTCTATTTCTTATGTTTTTGCCGTTTGCCATCCGTCGAAGAAATATCGACCTCCGCGCCTCATCGACTCCCTCCCCTTCCCCTTTCATTTCTTTCCGAGTGGGAAGGATTAGATTTGTCGTGTCGCAACCACACAACCATTCGGGTGGAAACAAAAATGTAGGCATGAAGGATTTGGAGAAGAGACCCCTTTTCTTCGGAACTCAATCTGTCCAAAAATAAAAGAATTATAATCTACTTGGAACATCCTCCTTCTCCTCCCTCCTCCCGAGAACCCTTTTAGCAGGTGCCCTCGATCCCTTAAAATTACCCATCCCCCCTCGCCATGCCTTTTCCGTTCGAACCCTTTCCCTAATTCAAGTAAACCGTCGAAAGCGATCCCTCTCGAGAAATTCGAGAGGACCACGCACCACTCCAACCTCTTTATCTTCTCATTTTAGAGCGAATTAATCCCTTACCCCTCTACCCATTTATTTTCCGCCACGAAAGCCAGAATGCGTCGATAAATAAAATTTTAATCCTCTCGTGTTTGTAGAGCAAAGAAACCCTGCCGATCTTTATTACAGGATCCTGACGTACATGTTAGTACTTTTTTAAAAGAACGACGTGCTTATGTGATCACTCGCTCGATCCGTCTGTCTGCCCGTCTGTTTGTGAAGAATCAACTTTTTGTGTTTTTAAGAGATAATTGGAAAATTCTTTCTGAGTTAGATAACTTTTACCAATCTATGAATTTTCCACTGATTGGATTTTCCAAATAGTTCATAGATTTTCCACTAGGTGGCTTCAAAGTCGAAAAATTCAAAACTTAGTAATGTGGCCTAGCTACTGAAGCTAGCGAAGTTTTACGGGATGGGAAGGCCTAGTGAGGATCTGCATTACAAAGGTGCGGGTTGTCCCCTCCTAAAAAACGAAAACGTTCTTCCACCTCCTGCTTCAGCAAAGGTATACTTGTTTATAAATAAAATCTTCATATTTCCGCGACGGCGTAATTGTTCACGGAGAGATATACATAACCGTTAGGCAAAATATGCAAAAAAATAAAAGCAGAGTTCGTTTTCTCCCTCCCGTTACCTCATTCTTTCTTTCCAGGAAAAACTTTTGACCGCCGAAAAAAAGCGGAGTGGTATTCGTTTCGTGGTAAAAGAGAGGGGGAAAAAGGAAGTCGATATCCGCAGCCTTCGTTTGATATGGGATGCAAAGGACGGGCGAAGTTTTTAAACGCCTAACTCATGAAATTCAGATGAGGCTCGTGGAAGAGAAAATTACTTTTTTTATTAATGCCTTGACGTGGATTTGAAATTGACTTTGTTACGCCCGGAGCGTTTCTTATCGTTTGGAAGGCATGCGATTTCGAAAAAAAAACAATCTTAGATACATTTTTTAGAGTGAGAAAATGTTTTCTTTGGATTTATACAAGTATTATATTTTTAATTGAAGACCTCCCTGCCGACTCCCAACAACTCTAAACTCCACATCGGTTCTGGAACACGGGTGACTCACGAGCCTAATATTTTTCCCTTGAAACTTTTCCAAAATTCTTTCTCCCGTCTTAAATCCGTCGGGTCTGAGTTCCGAGGGGTGCATCGAACTATGCGCACGACCTTTCCTCTGAACGACCTAGTTACCAACTTGATTCGACACTTGTATACCTCACTGTGACGTGATGCGTAGTATTCAACCTCGATTCCTATTCTAATTGATCGTCTCATTAGTTTGCCCTGTCGATTCGTATAATTTCTTGAAATCACTTGATCATGGCACATAAAACGTATGTCGTTTCTTATATAGACCGAGGTGAGCTCAAACTTAGCGAAAACAAAAGTAACCTTCTCGCTGAAAAGACTGTGTACGTCTTCTCGCGCTCGTGAGGTACGCCGTACGTTTGAATACTTCAAATTCACATCGCCTCTTCAAATTTAGGTGAGCTCCCGTAAGCAATAAAAAAACACCTGCAATCTATTGAGGCGAACATCCTTGGGAGTTTTTTTTAAAAGGCACTGAAGAATTTCCAAGCTCTTTCTTTCGGAAATATAGGCTTCGGACGAGTAGAGGTCTCACGGTGTTCCCTCTTGCGAATAATCAAATTAGCTCTCCTTCGAATTCCATAAGCAAACCTACTCGGTACCTCCCCCCCCCTCGACTTCACCACCATAAGTCCCCATCCCCTTATCCTCTCCCCCTCACCCACCCATTTAAACCCATACACCCTCTCCTTCCAGCTTCTTCGGACTGCCGGAAATGCGGTCCTGACGTCATGGAGGAGGGAGAGAGAGACAACGCCAAGGGCTGCTTCATATCGATCAAAATAAGGGGAGGAGAGGAACGAGATCGCGTTGCCTCCCTTCCCCCTCCTCATCCTCCCTTTTATTTACCTCGCCCCCCCCTCACTAGGTGTGACATACTCTTCACCTACTCCCAATTCTACCTGTAGTTTTATCTGAATATTCGTCCCCTCTCCGTACGCCTCCCCCTTCTACTCTCTCTCTCTCTCTCTCTCTCTCTCTCTCTTTCTCACGGCTTCGATTCCTGACCTTAACCCTCCCGCCTGACCCGCCGCTTCGTCCCCGTCCTCTAAAGCCTTCCTCCCCTCCCGTGTAATAACGCGCGATAGGTGAAGCGGAAGGTCGGATGGAGAGGGGTGTGTAGGGACCCTTAAGAGAGAAGGGTAGGACGTCGCTGCGCAAGTTTTTGTCGAGGGATATTCGTACGGGAGAAACGGGGACGAGTGCGACGATGGGAAGGGGACAGGTAAAGCGGGGGGGGGGGGGGGAACGGGAGGAGGAGGGAGAGAAAATGGGGGGGTAGAGTAGAAAACGAGATGGTCTCCGCGAGGACGCGGGGGCTGTTGCCAATACGGATTTAGGAGAGCTGGGCGCGTGACCGGTCACGTGTTCGATTGGCTGTTATTACCCCGAGCCGCGTTATCCCGCTTTAACGACCGAAGTTTTCGACAAAGGAAGTGGCGGTGCAACCAGGAAGAGATTTTGGGTTTGTCCACGCGGGATGTTTTTAGTTGTTTTGTCGATGCGTCCTGAAACAAAGCGGCGCCAACTTTTAGCTGTTTTATAAAGTTGATTAGAGCGGAAAAAAGGAACGAGGCGTGAGGAAATGTTGGGTGTACATGGCAAAGCCATGTTTGCGGCATCGCCTTGTATACAGTAGAAACGTGGACAGTGGGCAAAAATGACATTTTTATGGCTTGGAAAACTTGGGAGTTTTGAGGAATTTTATTTAGAGAATAAATGAGATGGATAAAGAAAGCGATGAAGAATAGAGAAGAACGGTAAATAAACAAATGATGATAAAACCCATACGAAATGGAAGGCTAACTGGGTTAGACATTTATTTAAAAGTGACTGTGTGCACCACGATGCGCTTGAGGAAAACCTTTAAGCCAAAACAAGAAGTAGAAGGATTCATCTATCGCGAATTGTCACAAAATTGATGAAAACCAAGGAAATTTTGGCTACTAAAATTAAATATAATCCAAAATCGAAAATTTTTCTAATGACTTTGATTGTATACGGTGAAAATTCAAAAAAAGATTTTCGCTTTAAAGAAAGGCCAGCAATTGAAAATAAACACTCAAAAGCTGTACATAAGTAACAAGATGCACGTAAAAGTTAATTTTGGCCATTACGTGTAGGGAATGTTCTAATTGGTCGATATGGATCAAAAATAAATTTACACGACAGCTTTTAGTAGAGATATCCCTGTTGAATTTTGTAAAAATCAGTCCATGTGCCAAATATAAAAGAATGCAAACAGGAGTGAAACACTCTCCCTATATGGGTTTATTCCGTGCAATGTACGCATAAAATATAGAAGACTGCGGGGGACAGGACGATGTGGACAAGTCAGTTTAATCGATAGTCACAGTCTTTCGGCGGGTAGACTACTATTGGTGATGATTGCATCCGAAAATATTTTTAGCTAGAGAGAAAAAATAAATATTCGTAGAATATGATCAAATTAATGGATTCAACTTTCACTCTATTAAAAAAGAATACTAGAAATAATTTTACTCGCCCAAAACAGTTATAGAATTGATAGTTTTTGTGACATAATTATTTCTGAATATGTTTTTGCAGCTTATTAACACTAATGTTTACTTAAATTCCGATGTTTGGTCATAATTTCTTTAAAGATTAGAGTTAATATGACCCATATAAAAAGGAAAAAATGACCTAACAAACAGAAAATTACACAAAGATGGAAGTCATTAGGGAGGTTTTAATAAGAATTATAATTAATATTTTATTGAAAACAGGCGTAAAATTTAATTTAACATTTTAAAACATCTTAAACCAATGGTCACTTTAGGATTTTAACATAATTATCATCTCAAATATAAAATAAAACTATACAAATTAAGCAATTCTTAGAAGTTGGTAGTTTCAAGTAAGTATAATATTAAGAGCAACAGGAATAGGGAAGTATTGTTCTACTTTGTTCTCTGCATCTATAAGCTCTTTACTTTTGCCATTCAAAACTAAACATTATGACCGTAAACTAATACTAAAATATTTTTTTAAATCTATAGCAAAATAGTTATAAAACAGAGCTTATTGGTTCCATATAAATTTTATAAATTCTAAAAGACATTCTGCCTGACGTAAATATGAAAAAAAAACGAAACACTCGTTTCCTTAAAGCTTTAAGCTTGTGCCAGCTATCATATGAGTTATTATGTTGTGAAAGATTTAATATACCGCCGTATTTCATTTTTTGGACGACTATAAAATGTATAAATAAATATAGCATAACTGCTGAAAGAAGAAATAAAAATAGAAGAAAAAGAATTGAAATTTCTCGGATATAAAGTCGAGTTCTGTTTGTGGTCAAGAATTTGTTTATATCGTCTATATCCACCAAACTCGTTTACTGTCACATGCGCAGCTTCACTAAAACACGCCAAGATATATAAGAGCCTTCCACAAGTCATCAGCCGTCGCTGGAACGTGTTCTCAAAGAGAAAGAGGGAGAGAGATGGAGGAGAGAGGAGAAAAAGAGATGTCACAGAGGGATATATTTGGAGTCAAGAGAGGGCGTCCTGCGTTACTTCTTCACGATGTTAAGCTCAAGGTAACCGGGAGAAAATCGTATTTGGTTGCCAGTTAAAGAATAGTTGGAGATAGACGAAGAAACAAGGCTACGCATGATGTATAAACGAAGACTATACGATGTCTCATCAAAAATTGTTCTAAATCGACTCACTGAAATGATACGCAAAGAACTAAAATCGGGTATGGAATAAAATAATGATAGTAATGCGTTTAGTCTCATGCGCCCACGCATACAAACTATAATTACCAACACTCAGTGGCGGATTTGGAAATTTCCCGCTCCTGGTTCAAATTATTTTTCCGCTTTTTTCCTAAAATAATCACTTATGTATATGGGTTTTTTGTCAATCCGTCCGTCTGCGGATAATAATAGTTTAATTCATCAATATTCTGCGTAACACTTATTTTTTTATTCCCGCCATGAAATCCCATTTTTATTGCCGCTCCTAGGCCATTGCCTACTTTAGCCTTATTTAAAATCCGCTACTTCCAACATCAAATCTCGTCAATATTAGTAATGTTATGCAAAAGTTTTAGAATAAAAATTGATGGCACAGAAAAAATTTCGCGAAGTTTGTAACATTAAGTGAATTTTAATGGATTTTTTCACAATGCCGAACATCACAGACTCGATTTTATTCTCACACGTTTCCGACACGGATAAAGTCGTAATAGAAGCTTCCCAATCATAAAAGCATAGCAATTTCGTAAATCGTTAAGTAGAGCAAACTTCTTTTTCATTTGTGAAGGCGACTGCCCTCTCATGCATTCATCGAGTGACGACGGACACCTATATAAAGTCGCTCTGGGAATCGATCGGAACTGGTTAATTTTTCACCATCAATTTTCGCTACGAGGTAAACGTTCGTGGGCTGATTTGAAAACGAGAGATCAAAACAACAGTCTCGCGCAACTGCGGGTGGAAAATTAGGCTGCTTCACTTTTCTCCGTTGAGGTCGAAAAAAGATTTGGTGCGTGACCGTGCGAGCGGACTGCGTTGATTGGATCGGAATTGCCGCAAAGATAAAGCGGCCTCCGCAATTAAAAGCCAATGGAATGAATGGATAATAGTGTCAGCTAGGATAGCGGGAGCATTGGAAAGCGAGGGACGACAAGGCAAAAACGAAGGAACGAGAGGAAAGAGAGAGGGGACGAATTCAAAGGACAGAATCTAATCCCTTTTCTTCTAGAGAATGCCTTTCCATTCCTTCGTTTTTCGAGAATTCCCTATTCTGTGTATTCCCTTCTTCTTTTCTTCGTCTCTGATATAGGAAGCGGAAAAAAATCCGCAATAAAATAGACCCATCCACTAGGGCGGTATCGCATATCGGAACCGAAGAAAGGCCCGCGTGAAATTAATATTCCGCATTCGAAGGAAAGATAACAGGCGGCTTTCCTAGGATATACCTAAATTCCTGAGAAAAGGGGCCGTTCCGAAGATGGAAAGGTTTTCCTGAGCGGAAATTGAGCGAGCTCCTAACTTCGAGTTTACCAAATGAGGTTCATTTTCCTTAGAGGCGATTTTGACTATGCAAACCCTGTCATTACATTTGCTGTTTAAGGGAAAAGAATAATCCCATTTAATTTACGTTCAAATAAACGTTTATTCTTTTTAGTCACTTGGCAGCCAAATCAAATGGAAATGGCACAAATAGATGCGTAACTTTGAATTAAACCATTTTATATGTTTCAGTTGACCAAATATCCATCTGTAAATTAATATTAACTTCATTCCCATATTTATATATATGTTATCAAATCCATCAATAATGCAGGAATTGACAAAAGTCGGTAGTACGACTGATGGACTCTGCATTCGAATTTTTAAACTTAAGAAAATACTTACTACATTTAGATCAAGATAATCCAAACGGAACTTATGATGCCTACTTTCCATTTAATCATTTTTTAAATAATTATATTGGCTTTAATGGTTTGAAAGTCATCGTGGATATGTAGCTCTTTGTGGCCCAAATTTCATAATTTAGCGTTATAAAATATTACAAATACATTCGAACGGAATATTAAATTGATCACGCGTATTTGTGCGACAAAAATAACGCATGCACGTATTAGAATACTAGTAGTTGGTGCTTGCATTCTGCAAGCATATCATATCAACATAGAAAACATTCATTTTTCATATTTCATCATTACAAATATTTTTTAAATTTTAAATATTTCACCTCCGGAGCGATTTTCGTTTTACCCTTATGTAAAAATAATAGACTAAAACAATCCCAAAACTTTGCAATTTTAAGAATTTTATACTTTCTCCATTATGGGGTACTAATGCTACACATTTCTGCCAAATTTTAAAGTTGTAGTACATCTAGAAGTGAAATCATATTTTTCCAATTGTTTAAATTTTAAACATTTTTAACGGCCGTCCCAATATGTTTATGGAGAGATTCAAATGTTTATTTGTGCAAATGCGCTACTCTGTACATAACTTGAAAATTTCAGCTTCCTAGCTCATCCCGTAATGTTTGAACAGTTATCTATTTGTTTAAATTTTAAGAATTTTCAACTGCCAAACAAATAAAAATATCAAAATTTGTATAATCCCTATTCCGTTTTTTTACGAATTCTACTTATTAAAAAAATTTCAGCTCTGTAGCACATGCGGAAATACAAAAACCTTGAAAATTTGTTTAAACAATTGCGAATTTTTAGCGTCCGCATTGTTGCACTTTTTCAAGATTTTCGTTTTTTCTAGTCGGTTTTGCACAAAATCCTACCTAAGAAAAAATTTCGAATCTCCAGCTCACCTGGAAGTGCCTAAACATTAGTATCCTCCTATATGTTATATCCATTTAAATTAACTGTTTTACCATTAGTGATCCCCAAAATTGAAATCCCTTACTATTGGAAAATTTATACAACCCCAAAATCGAAGTACCTCCTGGATTCTTTGCCTTTTTACTCCGTTACTATAAGATTTATTTTTAAAATATATTTTTTTTATTTCTTATATTTTTTGTAGCTTTTAAGAAACTTAAATAGGAGTCTTCCGTTCCTGAAATTGAGATTCTGTAAAACCAAGGATTCCAGATGTCGTTCGCAGTTCGAAATAACAGACCAGATGGAAGTGTCACAGGTTAGGGAAGAGAGAGAAAAGATTTCAGATCAGATTAATGTCAGGAAATAAGATAATGGCAGAGATAAAATCGAGTTAAGATCATGAGTGTTACAGGGTCGGGCGAACATGGAGGTCGCTCATCAAGATGAATAGCAGAGACAGGAAAAGAGTAGGTCAAGAGTAAGTCGCTTCAAAGTGATTATCCATGATGAGAATAGAGGGAAGTGTCGAAGAATTTAATGGCACTTTAACAGAAGAACTATAAGAATAATGGAAGAATACTGCTATACCAATTGCAAAGCATCATATTATGAAACGAATAAGAAGTTATTTCAAAAACTTTCACTTTTGTTCACACGATTCGTATTAAAAAATACTTCATAGCTGAAATGAGCATTAGATTTATTCTGAATATTTAACACGATTATCAGTTTGATTTAGTTTGGTAATTCATTAATACGTTGTTTTTATAAAATAAGATTTTTCACGATCTTATTAAATGAGTTTAATTAATGTTTTTAGATTCTATTTCGACATTAGGATTTGTATCTATAATTTAAATAACGAGTTGTCGGTGCTTGCATTTTGCAAGCGTTTCATAGACGTCCACCATACGCCAAGATTGCCACTAGCTAATAAACAAACTCGAACTCCAAAGTAAAAGCACTTGAGCAATGCGGAGTCCATATTTATAAGACTATCTTAAGTTCCCGGCGTTGCCTTCATGTCCGTAAAATCGAAGACATTTTTTTTACGATTTCCTATAAGTCACCTGTCTTGGGTGTCGCATAAGTGCATTAGTTTTATCCAGGATCGTTCATTTCAACAATTATGAATCCATGTTTGCCTCACCCTATCTCTTACGTGATCTATAAAGAAGCGATTAGAAAATATCCTGTGAAAGTACAATTGCCACAAACAATTCAACAAAAGAACATAATTAAAACATATATTCGGAGATAGAAATTCGAGAAAGTGCCATTACGTGCTATTACGTATTTTGTCTATATCGATTCACGCGAAGGTTTTTTGTTGAGAACAATATTGTATTTTCCCCTCTCTAGATCTTATACGATCCGTAAGGTGCCGATAAAAATATATTCAGTGATAAAAATTCGAAAGTTTTAAACACACGAATCCGGTAAACGAAGGGAAAATTGCCAATGTACTCGAACCCTGGTACTTCGGAGAGAAAGAAATGGCTCGTTGCCCTTCAGGTTGAAAAGACTAACAAAACGGAACCAAATTCCATACCATATTCGGTGGCCGCGCTTTTCCCCTCAAAAAACGTCGAATTTTCGCGTTCGAAACAAACTTGCGTATCGATTTGATGCCTCTTCTAAAATTGACGTTATGAAAATAAAAATGCATTCATTCTCTTAAGTGTTTTCGGTTCATGTTCTGAGCTTCCACGATGACAATAAGTAATGGAAAATGAAAAATATGGTGCACCCATTCCCATGCTATTATAATGGAAAAATAAAAGCTCTTGGAATCGAACTTGGGACTTTGGGTTTGGAAGCAAGCTCCCTCGATCGACCTCTGGGTGAAAGTGGACTCCATGCAAAATTTGGTTGTGCTGGCTCTCGAAGTGTCCGAGAAAACACGAGTCTAATGGGGAAAAAATTAGCGCCTGGAATCAAACTGTGGACTCTGAAATTGGATGCAAACATAGCCCTCGGCATTCTCCTGGATGAGAGTAGTTTTAATGCAAAATTTGGTTGCGCTGGCACTCACGGTGTCCAAATGTATGAAGGATATACAGACAAACAGGCACTCTTCTTTAAATATCTCTATATTATAATACACAAGTGTTGACTGGTTGGTTTGGTGGTTGGAACACTGTCGACTACGAGTTCAATGTCCAGCTGTAAGATGGCAGATCGATCGATTGTGCAAAAATGACGATGTATTGGGTTCAAAGCCATGGTGTAAGATGGCAGGTCGATCGAATGTGTGAAAAAGACGAAAGATAGATGGATACAAAGAAATCGATAGGAGAAAAATGAAAAACGAAGTCGAAATTTGAAAGAATATATAAAAATTTTATGATATCCTAAGCAGACATGCCCGGATTGTCAATGAATCCGAACGTGAGGTGGATTAGCCGTGGCCGTGTACTTCAGCACTTTGTACAATGTTTCCCAGAGATCAAACTGTTTATGGGAGCCTAAAAAGCGTGGTTGACATCCTAAATGGTTTTGAAAGGAAGCTTAAAATTTTCAAATGTGATGACTTATACTCACGTACTCTGAAATACTTTCCACTAATAAAAGAATACTTGGAAAACACGATACATTTTGAGGACTGTGTTTCTGACGACAGTGCAATAATGTCAACATTTTCAGAAATACTTAATCTTTCAATTGAAGAATTTCGAATTCTAGACCAAATGCTGCAATTCACCACACATCCTGAAACAATTGAATGCAAAGAATTAGAGTTGCAACACTTGTCTTCGTTGGATTTGGATGACTTAGAGATGACGATGGCAGAATTTCAAGAAAATTCAGTTTGGAAGACCAAATTTACGGACTTGAGAAAACAATTGGAAATACTTGAGCAAGATGTAAATAGAGAAAACGGCAATAGCGCTGAAAATATTATTTCGAGTGCTTGGAGAAGCTTACCCAATTGTTTTGAAACAATGAAACGCTTACCTTTTGCCTTGCTATCATTCTTTGGTTCAACTTATTCCTATGAGCATTTATTTTCATCCGTGAAATATATAAAATCAGAATAAGAAGCAGTTTCACAAACGAAATGAGTGCCACTTGTGTCGCTCTCAAAACAACCGCATACAAGCCAAGAATTGAAGAACTGTCTAAATATGTGCTGCAGCAGATATCTCGTTAGGTCTACTGGAGAAACGAGGACGGCTGGCAGCACTTCTTATTGGTAAGTGGCTTTAGGTATAAATTTGGCACCAAGCTCCAAAAAAGGTTCACCATACCTATATTATAACACCCTACATCCTTTATCATATATCGTATGTAAGAAGCAGCTATTTATAATAGATACCATCAAGTACGAATGTGCACTACAGCCACCTTGTCAGGTATAATATGTATTCAAAACTTTGAGAAAAAACTATGAGGATAATATGCTTGTATAAAAATGGTATACTACTTTATATAAATAATTTCTTTATATGTCCTCTTACGGGATTCTCTACTGTTTTCCAAGAAAATTAAATATTATTTTCTGATGCTTCAAATCGTGCGACAGCAAACAGTAATTCTGTACAGTATGTTGCAACAGCAGACTGAATTAATGGCAAGCCTCTCTGTAGCGATAGTAAATTGTTTTTCTAAATGATCGTTTAACATCTTGTAGATAGTTCCATCGTAATCTACATGACAATCTATACTATAATTCAGAAAGTTTGTTTGGGTGTTGGTTTGTATGCTTGTCCGGCTATACAAATCCACACAGTTGATCCTAGAGCCACCAAACTTGGCATGCTATCTAATAAGACCAAAAGGAAGAGCGTATGTGGGGTTTGAAACCCGTAGGGTCTTTTGAACCTCGTAGGGTTCACAGAATAGCATTTCCATAACATTAACACGGGAGTAATACGGGAATAGATGTAATCATTTTGTAATTTGAACATTAAAACATGAAGTCATTGACCTAGAGTCGTAAAATTTGTACTGACTTACTCCTAATAAATAATATAAATGATATTATTTAGTTCATACAATTCCGTCTCTTGATCGAAAACGATCAAAAATTACATTTGAGTACGAAAATTGTATGGATTTTTAGGCATTTTCACAGAACATCACCATAGTTACTTCTAATTATTGGGTTAGTTTGTTTTCATTTTAATAGTAATACTTAAATCGTTTTTAGATTTTCAATGCCACCCAAAAAAGTCATGTGGCAGCAAATCAGATGCTCAAAGAAAGGCTGCTTCGAGAGCACCAGAAATCACAGAGAGACGCATTGATAAACAGAGATTACGACAAGAAGCATTTCTAAACTCTTTTCCAAACGAGAACAGATAGAAGCTTAGCATATTTTAGATCGAATGTTGTTAGAAATTTTAAAAAAATATTTATAACTCTCTAATGTGTACACCCTCCCTTCAGCACAACGCCGGGTAATTCTGCTAGTTTATAATAAAACTGCAGCATCAAGAATAACAGCGCTGTTATTTTAAATTAACTGTTTCCATGAGCAGTACAGTCGAGTATTAGGCTATTAGCCAAAACAAAGAGAACACGATAATTCAAACGGAACTTATGATGCCTACTTTCCATTTAATCATTTATTTAACACTTACATATATTGGCTTTAATAGCTTCAAAATAACCGCGGATATATGTCTCTTTGTGTTCCCCAATTTCATAATTTAGCGTCATAAAATATTACAAATACATTCAAACGAAATATGAAATTGATCACGCGTATTTGTGCGGCAAAAATGACGTGCGTACGTATTAGAATATACCAAATCTGAGTCCAACAATAGTTGTTACTATGGCAACATATGCAGCGTTATATATGGCATTAAAGGTCACACAAATAGTGAAAAAAAATAACTTTCTATCTGCAACCATTTGCTCAGAATCTATATTCGAAAAACTCGAAGACATCCCCTGACGCCCCCAGATATCTTCTTTCGCAGAGTAACAAATATCATCATAGATCACATACACCCTATAAATTTCAGTCTCATATCTCTTACCCTTTACCTGCTATTTTAATTTAATTGATTGCACGGGACAGGCAGAGCGAAAGCATAAACGCGTTTATGAAATAAAACGCGCTAAAAATGAATTCTTACGCATCCGTGCGATTCACTTTCGCAGTCCTTAAATTCGAGGCACTTGTGTTGAAAGGGGATGAGAAATAGATTCGATCTTTGTGTGCAAGTCAACGTAAATAAATTTTAATTAAGGCGTATAATCTTGTTTAGCAGCTAAGTCGAGGGGAGATAAGGAGTAAGAGAGAGAAAGAGGGGCGGTAGAATGGGGACACAGGGGTGCTCGCCCAAGATTGGTTTGGTAAAGATGGAACAAAGGGGGCGAAAGATAGGGGCGGGAAGACTAGAGAGAGAACTACAAAAAATTGTTTTGAAACCAAGCCAAACAGGACGCGATCCGTAAAGGACTATTCTCTGAGATATCGCTAAAGGCATCTCGCCGCCACCTGGCTGTGGAATACTTGGCGGAACGATGCTCGGACAAAAGTAATACAAAAAAGGGCCAATTGGTTACGAGGCAAAACTAATTACCTTCCCCGTGGTAATGCCAAGCTAAAGGTTGCGGTCATATAAAAAAGGAGATTACGGGTTTTTTACAAAATCCTGTGTTTTTATAACATATAACAGAAATCTTGAGGATGACTGCGTAGTTTTAGCCGTAGTACTTGCGCATCGTAATTGAATCGCCGCGTCGTTTGTTTTTGTATCTTTCGGATAGCATTATTCTCACGATCCAATAGAAAATGACACGAACTCGACCAATAATAAAGCGATTGAAATATTGCCACAAGGGTTCTAGGTGCTATTACGCACTACATACAGATAAAATAGAAAGAATTAAGAAAAACACATTAATCCCTTTCCATCCTAAAAAACACCGCTGATAACAAAACCAAGGGCGTACATTCCTGGCTCATAGGACCAAAAGTATAATCAAAAGTACGGATATGCATATTTATTACAAAATAATATGGCGATGACCCATGAGACATGAATAAGTGAAGGTTATTAACTATCGGGATAATTTATGAAGTGTATTATGACTTTTAAAAACAAGGATAGGAGTAGCATAAAAGATCTCTTAAAAATAACAAAGTATCCGTATTTAAAGGAATTACACTGCCTGGTCTTTCCTTGCCCTTTCCCTTGAACTCCATTAGCATCAACGCCATCTTATCCATGAACCATTCGTACACCTATATGACATTTTACCCTGCATGTTATTGTTTTGAGAAGAACATAGATCCATTTCGAGCATTCAAATGTGTTAAATTATCTACATTAGATTACTAGGGGAGCACAAGCATATGCGTCTTCATATTCGACCACACAAGAAAGGTATTTCGCCTGTGCCAGAAAAGAGTGATGTTGCATAACATGAATTTGGTTAGAATTTGAAAGCAAACAGAATATACATACAATGACTACATGGTTTTAATTACGTCGTTATCTGCCACGGGTTTACTGAAAAAGATAAAAGTAAATCCATTAAAAATAAGGTGCAGGCACATCTAAACAACTTATTTGCCGTTCTGGTTGCTAAAATGTTAGCAACATTTTAACACAAAGAGCCGAAATCGCAGATAGCAAAGGCTTACTGTATATAATTTAGAAGAAACCGCATGTTGACATATAAAAAGTCTTTTACGAGTCATCCAACGCCTCTAAAAAACGGTGTGATGATTTTTTTTCGCGCATGACTATTCGCGTGATTTGAAGCTTTAATCAAAGCTGTGGTTTATCGCGCTGCCACAGCGGAAAAGCACGCCACCTCACTCCACGGAAATACGGGCCCAGAGTCCCTCGTGTCTCTCTCAATTTATTTACGAAGGGTTTAATTACTCGAGGTTCGCTGGAGTTCGAGAGAGCCTCGTTATGATTTCCTTTTCAATCCCGGCGAATCCTCCGACACACGTTAATTCCAGCAATGTCATCGCACTCATCAGTTATTCGAGTTTCACTAGTCGCTACGACAGTTTATTCGAGTTTAGTGACATTTTGTTTTTATTTAACCGGAATAGGCGTAGCATGCGTGTAATGGTTTATCTCTAGAGTTATTAAACGTGCGTAAATTTAAAAATCTGATGTGGCCACCACATGACTTTCTCCATATCTGTCATATTTCTAAAAATTCCAAATAGGTTACATAATAATAAATATTTTAAGAAACTGCGAGAAAATTTTAGACTTTAAAAAAACAGAAATTAACTCAAACCATAGCCTTCCAGTATTGGATATAGCCACAAAGCTCCAACAATTAAGAAAAGAAAAAGGAGCGTTATTAAGACGTAACTAAGCGTCAATTGTTAACAATAGTCGTCGGTAGGTGGCGTGATGGTGGCAGCTAATAATATACGATATCTAATAAAGGTGAAATACTCCTTTAGCCAAACATGTTTGGCTAAAGGAGTATTTCACCTTTATTAATCTCAGCCAAAGTTATTGAGCTACTATCAATTATACGATATCTCTTAAACAATGCATTATATGGAAAAATGTTTCAAACAAAGGTTATATAAAATCAAATTTCCTACAACTTTTATTCCAGTATGTTTTTAAATATACCAAATATTAAAGAAAATCTTAAAATATCTTAAAATAACGAATGTGACAAGAGTCACTTCCGTTTTACCGATTTTTACCAAAAACTAATCAGTTCTTTCGACTTTTATAAAAATGTTAAATAAAAAATTTCGCGTTGAACAGATTAATAGTTTTTTAGTTAGAGCACCCACAAAAAAGCTATCACATACTCTCTCACACACACAAACATCATCGAGAAAATGGTCAAAACGTGTATTTCTGTTGAAATTTCGAAATAGATTTCTCCATGAAAACAATAATTTCCCCTATACTACGAATGGAGAGAGTAATAATGCAATCAAATTTAGCTTTTTTAAAAAAATACTTTGAATGGAGAGATTTGTGACGTTATCAATTTTCTGCCATTATAGGAAACGGATAGAGAATTAGGTTAGAATTAGAGAAGCAGGTTGAAAAACAAACTTAGGAAGCTATTTAATTTTTTTACATGCTGTTTAGCTTCAATAATTTCTGATAAACTTAATTTGAAATTTTTGCAGCCGAAACGTTTTTTAGCATGTATTTAATGCTACATGTAAAAATTTAATTAGTTTCTTATCTGTAAGATCCTTATTCGATATTCTAAATTGTCTGATCTCAAATTTTTATATTTACAAATTAACCGTAACTTAATAATAAAATGAAGTAAAATAACAATGGAACAAAATTAATGAAATTCAGCTATTCTTTATCTTATTGATATTTTCTCCAAAGAATAGTGGCAGATTTTTCGGCATTATGTCGATATCTCAGCTCAAGCTATCATCACGAATTTCTAATTTAAATTTTACGCTGATTAACTAATCCAAACTATTAAACAGCGAACCGATTTTAAGAAAATGGCTGAAAATTTTGTTCCCATTCTCAAACGATTATGTCTCAAGTAAAAGGCCTACTTATACTCGCGTAGCGGTTGTCTACCATCGTAAATAACACTTTCTTTAAGCCAAGTAGTAATCTCCTTTAAATCCCATCTTTTCATGGCAGGGCTTATCTAACTTTTTGTCTCGCGACCAAATGGATGGAAAAAAATCTACCGACTCATTTCCATTATATTTCAGCTGTCCATGTGCTGAGCGCTCACGTTTTGCTTACTAGTCTTTCAACCCGCACTTCGAAAAACACTGTTTCAAAGTATTTAGCGCACTTCCGTACGAGAATAAACCATAGAAAATTCCTATATCGCTCTTGGCACGTTCGTTAAACTTTTAAATTCTCTTTCTCGCATTCATCCCCACACATACCTTCCACCCCTCATTCTACAATGGAAGAGGTCGCTAAGCTTAGGAGAGAAAAGGAAACTGGAAGGGACCCTTAGAAACCGCAGAGGAGGCGTAGAACGGCGGCTAGAGGGAATGAAACACGGAAAAGTTGTGGCTGGGGAGGAAGAGTGTGAGGGTTGGCAGTGAGAAGGACGAGAGAAAATGAGAGAGAGAAAAACTGAAGGGGAGAAAAAGAGAGATGGATATTGAAAAAGAAAATGAAAGGGGGATAATGTGTGTTTAGGAAGGTACACTTGCTGGGAAAGGGGTGCTGGAAGGTAAGAACGAAGGTGTTGGGAAGACAACTGGCGGAGGAGGGAGAGAGGGAAGCACACCAGCGAGTAGGTAATAGCAGAGAGAGAGAGAGGGAATAGTGGGCTCAAGCAACGAAAATAGAACGGGCCTATTTGGGATCTTCGGCCGGGCAAACAAGCGACAAACTCCGCCGTATGTCTGCCGAAAAACACACGGGGGAGCGTCGATTACACACGCGCGTGATCCCGCGCCACATCCGCTCTCCCCGCAACGTACACACGCCTGCGACCTACAATGAGAGGGAGAGAGAGAGAGAGGAAGGTCCGGGAAGAGGGAGGTTTCTAGGTGCCGTCTGGGGTGGAGATGAGAGAGAAGAAGTGTCGGTGAGGGATTGGGCAAGGGTGAGATAGAGAGACGACAGAGAGACGATAGAGAGACGATAGAGAGGTCGGATAGAGAAAGGAACGATGAGGGATGTAGAGTGCAGAAGAGAGAAAGAAAGGGGTGGGAGAGACGGGTTGGTCGGGAGATGCGGCACGGAAGGTCCGTAACGATGATCCCAGACAAGCGCACTGTCGGACATTGGGCGCAAGGACGGTCCTCTTTTCCCTCCCTCTACATACCCTAACCTCCGTCGCTATCTGCCATCCATCACTCCCGTCCTACGCCTCCCCTCTCGCTCTGAAAACCGCACTAAATCCTTCGCGGTCCTCTCCTCCTGGTCGAGACGAATGGAGGGCGATAGGGGTAAGATAGAGGAGAGAAATAGAGAGGGAGGGGGACTAGGAGTTTAGGTATGGAGGGGGGTGTGACGTGTTTTGGTTGGCCCGGAGGGAGAGAGGGGAAAGGAATCGGTTGCGCAACACGTAAACACACCCGCCGCCTTCAACTGTTTTGGCCTGAGCGATGGCGCTATTTCGACGATTCCCGATCCTTCGAGACGCTCGCATTAATAAACGTTAATTCATCGGGCCTCTTCGAGAGGGCGGAGGAGAACATCTGGGGAGCGGATTTTCTCCCGAATTATCCCGCTCGGATTGACTTTCTTATTTCCCGCGTAGGTAGCTTTTTAAAGTTTCTCTCGCGTTTATTCTTTTCGTGTGGCGATGGAGGTTTTTCAAATATTTATACGGCCGCGAAGCGAGATTGAGCGTACATCCGGCTTTTGGAGGGAAGCTATTAAACATCGAAGTTCGTCGTAAAAATGGGCTAAGTGATACTAGAGTGTCGGCGTAAAATTCAATGATTACTCTTCATATGTTTCACTGTTTCGAACGCATCCTGAATGATGAAGCATTAATTAATCGGGTATTTCCGTGTTTCATATAAATTAGTATTTCAAGTTTACAATAAAATAGCGAACGAATATATGCTGTTCAAACTATTTTAAATGTTAAAAATATTATATTCTGAAAAATTTTATTTCTTTAGTTAAAAATTTCTTTGAAGATTTATTAACAATTATAATATAAAAATTTGTTTTGCGACAGAAGTATATTCTCTGGCAGACAATTACATTTAATTACGTTTTTGGTAAGAGTAAAACGTTTTTAGATAAACGTAAAACTATTTCCATTAAAAAGATAACCTTTAAAATTTTTAAATGCAATAGGAAACCATTCCTCAAGTCAATGGAACTTTTTATATTTTGAATATTTAGAAAATCTAATTAGTCATCCTCAACGCAATATTTAAATTAACGTATTGATTGTTTTTCGCAATCATTTCAGTCATTTTTGTATATCTACAATGTTTTTATCTGGATTATTATGCTAATATTGTCTAGTACAGATATAAACGAAAAAAACTTGAACATATTTCCTCGGAGAAGAATCAAGTTAGATGTGAGCCACCACTTCGTTTACCTCAAAATAACCAAGCTCTCCTTAACTGATTTTTCTATAATTTTGTCAATCTCCATCGCATGTTAAATATATTTTTTTAAACAAGGATGATATTTAATGGGACTAGAAACGTTTTAAAATGACAATTTGCCCTGGAAAATGTCCCCCTTAAATAGTATACTTCAACTACATGATTCAGAAAAAAATCTACATTAATCAGTCAAAAGGTGGTCAATCTTTACGAATTGATGAATAGCTGATGCAATAGTCCATTGATAAAATTATTTTAGAGAAAACATCCTCAAATTTGACTTGGTCACGAAAACTGACGTAACTAAATTATCCTTTAGTTTCATCACCATGTCTACTAAGCACTCTCAGCTCAAAACAACGGCCGAGCAGAGATTTTTAAATGAGAAAGATATTTTGAGGTATTTTTAAACCCTAACCAAATTGACCCCATCCAATTCACATTTATTCGCTAAAAGAGAATGCGCTTTACGTATTTAAAGAGCAGTTCGAGGTAGGATAAGCTTTGTGCGAATGGAGGAGAACGAAGGGTGAAAGAATGCGGCACCCATTTCCCACGGGATGCAAAAAGCCACCGCCGCCGAAATGGCAGCATTACGCATTTATTTCTGCGCGTGAGGGCAAATAAAGCGGGAGAACGCAACGCTTGAAGGTAAACATGAGCTGGAACACAAAAAAGGACTCAATTGAAAAATAAATTAAAAAGAGGAGGAAGGAGGGGTAGGAATTATGGGAAGGCCGGAGATATGTGATAACTGACGAGAGAGAAAGTTAAGTTGTCAGTGGATTGTTTTGGAAAAACGCGTATTCCGAAGTGATGGACGAAATGGATGTTTCTAGTTTATAGCGCTAATAAAGCATTTTTGATAGATGAACGCTTGCTAAATTCAATATGGGTGTTTCGTTTAATTTTTCTTTTGTCATTCTTACCCCGAGATTGTCGTTGGAAAACGTTTTATCGAGTTTGAAGGGGACTCTACAACTACAGTACTACAACAGTTTCAAAGAAAGTTTTTGATTGGCATGTCCTTGTTTCAGTTTTGGTAAGGAAATTCCTGCTCAAAATTGTTTAAATACTTATATAAAAGTAGCAAAAATTACATTTTTAGAAAAAAATGTTACAAATCATCTCCTAGTAAGAAAAAAACGTCGAATTTATGTTTACTTACGGGAGCCATCTTCAGCAATTCTATTTGGGTGTTTCGAATAATATATAGATAAAAATCTGATGTTGCCACCACATGATTTTCTCCATACCTGTCATATTTCTAATAATTCCAAATATCTTAAATGATAATAAATATTTTAAGGAACTGCGAGAAAAATTTGAAGACTTTACAAAGAACAGAAATAAACTCAAACTGTAGCCTTCTGATATTGGATACAGCCCCGAAGCTCCAACAATTGAGAAAATAAAAAGGAGCGTAAAGTAATTACAATAGTCGCCGGTAGGTGGTGTGGTGGTGGTAGCTAAAATATTTTGTTTTAAAAATATCTCTTCAACAATGTATTATATGGGAAATTGTTTCAAACCAAGGTCGTAGAAAATTAAAATACCTACATTTATCAAATATTAAAGCAAATATTTCAAAAAATGGGTGTGACAAGAGTTAACACTTCCGGTTGACCGATTTTACCAAAAACTAATGAGAACGTCTTCCACCCTCGACCGACGGCTGTCATTCAGTTCCCACGCTACGAAGATGGCTTACAAGGCGATTACGCTGCGAATCCGGCTATCCCCAATTTTGAAGTCTCCTTATATCTCTCTTCGCAGGAAAGTCCACATCTACAGGGCGATCATATTCCCGGCTTTCACGCATGCCTCTGCGGCGTGGTTCGGTTTCCTCAACAAAACATCACTCGAGCGGCTTGCAAAGTCAGAACGTAGTGTCCTTCGCTCGATACTACAACTCGGCTGGAATACCTCTAATGAAGTCCTCCACATCCTAACGGACACCACCCCCATGGAGGAGAGGATCCGGAACTCAGCGCGGAACTTCTACCGTGTACTACAAACCAAGGCACCTAGACTTCTGCAAGAGCTAGGAGAGACAGTCACCCGTCCATGGGATACCTTTAAGCGCCCGCGCGCCTCCACTGGACTGGAAGAGGATCAACCCCCTCCGAAACGGAGCCGCTAAACATCGAAGCTGAAGGACAGCTTCTCCCAAGGAGGGACATAGCCGTATGAAGAACTGTGACCACCACAGAAAGTCGTTACGACAGTAAATGTGGTTCCCGGCCTTCTATTGAGAAGGGATAATACACCTCTTTCTACTTCTTTAACAAAAATGTTAAATGTAATATTTCACGGCGATCTGATTAATATTTTTTGAGTTAGAGCACCCACAAAATCCCGGTCACAGACACACACACACATCTAAATACATCATTGAGAAAATAGTCAAAACGTTGGTTTTTTCGTGAAAACAATACTCGCCCCGGATAATCGAGCATGAGGCAGATCTAAGACTATTTACGAACACATTCATATTTCTCCCTCCCGTGCCACGAGGTGGAACCAGACGACATATACTAGCTCGCATCGCTCTCTTTTGTTTCCGCGTTTTCCGTTCCTCGCCCTGAATAATCGAGCGAGAGGCAGATCGATGTCCGTTTATTTTTTTGGATTCGTACATGCATTTCGATTCTCGATCGGTTTGCGGATTTTGGAACGGTGTAGTTATCGCAACGCGTGCGCGGTATAAGGTATAGATTGCGAAGCAACCGTAAGAGACGGAGGAAGGAAGAGGAATAGGAAAGGGGAGAGGTGAAGGGGGAATCAGGCGCCGGGACGGCGGGGAGTCTACCATCGAGAAGGGGATGAGAGGCTGTGGAGTGGGAAGAGAAGTGAGTGAGAGAGAGAGAGAGATATATGACAAGGGTTTGAAAGGGAGGAAACGGAAGGATTTGGAGGATTAGATTCGCGCTTCATTTCGCTCTCCTCCCGTCCCTTGCACAATTCACTTCGGCGAAGAATTAAAATAAAAAGGTCGACGATTTGGTTGAAAAGCGCCAAACCGAAATAAATCCTAAAATGGGAGGGAGAGCGTAATTTACTTTAAGGGTTTTTAAAACCCGCGATCTTTCCGTTGGATGGAATTAAGAGGGAGGGTTTGTAGCGTGAAGAAATCGTGAATTTTGATGGATAACCGCTTGTGGATTCTTTCAGAAAGACACTTTGTAGTTATAAAAGAGAAAATTGAATGGAAAGTAAAGAGGGAGATGGGATAAAAAAAATGAAAATGGATATTAATAGGGGCAATTGAAATTCGCGTGATACCCTCGCATCAAACTCTATATGCGTTTTGACCTATAAAGAGGTGTCTTATGTGGAGAAAGCTATTTACATCACAAATAAACATAATATTTTTGCTATCCAAAATTACCTATAAATAAGCTTCGCGTCTATAATTTCTTTATTATTTTATTTGTTACACTCAAATGTGTTTTTTAGTTTTTATAACACTCTCTAGCTTAACTACTTATTTTATAGACGTTTAACTGGTGTTGAATAAGTTTAAGAGATAGATTAATAATCATTTATATGAACCTACAACTAAGTTGTAAAGACCATAGATATGTAGCACAACATTCACAAAATATTCTAAGTTTTTATTCGCCGACTTAAAAAGATACAGCAATAAAAATCTAACATTGCCTTGGGTCAGAATTGATACAAATGTGCTGCTAGGTTGGAAAGAGATATTTAGCTCAGCTAGATTTCAGTATGATAAGTAATGGATTTGACCGGAGCAATTTCAAATATTACTTGGCCATGAGGAAACGATCGGTCTCTTTCATATTATTCTAAATAATTTACATTTTCAGATAAGTAAAGAATTCTAACAAACATGAACTATTTTTTAAAATTATAAATAATGAAGCAAAATTTCAAACATTACAGTACAGTTGTTGGACTTGCAATCCACATTCTCGCAAGATCTTAGAATGGATTGTGCATTGGATGAATTTTAATTAAACAAAAAGGATTACCACATCATTTCCATTGCGGATAAAGTCATCCATATTCCGAAACACGATTCAGGCTTAACAACATAATAGTTTTTCAAATGCTTTTTACCGAAAATCTCCATGGATGGACCCCGTCTTCATGCAATATCAGCTTGGACTATTGTTTGCAAAAAAAACCTTGATAAGTTGATAAGTACGAAAGATAAGTACTGATTAGAAAAGGTCACGCGGAGTAAATACACATTGCGATGTGGGACATAAATGGGTGAAAAAGGCGTTATTTTGGTAATGGAAAATTTATGGGTGGGATAATAGAGGGAAGGGTGGTTGAGGGTACGAAAAGGTCGTGGAAGGAGAAGTGTTATAGCAGGGTATACGCAGAGCAGTCATATTTGTGTGTTTGTGTGTGCGTGTGAATAGGCGGGCGCACGGGTGAAGAACGGCCAATGTTGTTTGCGGATGAGGTAATGAGGCCGAGAGGCTAAATACGAGGAAAGCGGAGACAAATGAGATAGAAATGAAGCAGGACGGCGTCTAGTCGTATCAAATAAATTTTGTTCGTAGAGTCGCAGATCCTAATTCTCCTCCATTACCGTCTCAGAACCAAATAAAAAAAATTAAAATTTCGCGCTTCGCGAATCCCTAACGTTCGCTACACGATGGGGATTATATTTCGTGTCCTATTGTACGTACTTCTCGCTGCAGATGACACTGTGCCTCGAGCATTGCTATGGCAACGCTCTTCTTGATAATAATAGGCAAAGTTCATTTCAACGGTATGAAAAGGTCATAAAGATGTACCTAACTTGTCAATTACAAATGAAGTTTTATGAAAGCCTTACAGAGAGGATTATTTTCTTGTGTTAAAAACCACATTCGCTAACTTCTCGAATTCCCTATTTCTTTTTGTCATCAACAATTTATCAAATCATAAAAGCATTGGCCTATTACTATTACTTCGATACTTAAAATATTCTTTATTATAACTAATCAAATCGTAAAAATTTGATCTCCGAACATGAACGCACAATACAAAGGAAATAATTGTACAAAGATGGCACCTTTTTAGTGGATAAAAACCATTTCAAATAATAAATAGGAAAATTTTAGATTCCACAAGTAAAGAAAATTTTCAACCCAATTCGAGCGATAAAACTAAATATGATTTTCTCTTTCGTTGCTCTCTCACCAATCTCATTCCATGGAACTACGACCAAGAGAAAAAAAGCTTTCTCTTCTGGTAACCGGCAAAAGAATGGCGTTCCTGCGATCCTACCCGTACCATCAATTTTCAGGCACTGTAACATTCGAGGGAATGAACGAGATAGAAACATAAGACTGACGGAATGAGAAAGACGAGAAGGAGAACGCGGTAAGTAGGGGGGGGAAACAATTCTCCCTCGCATTAATCGACCTGCTTATGGGGAGGCGCTGACGGATAGGGACGAAGAGAACGGTAGGAATGAGATAGGAGAGAGTCGGAGGAAAGAGGACGTGGAGAGGGAGGGAGTGGGTGGGACGGGAAAGTAAGGTTCCGCAGGCCACCCGCAATGCACGGCGTCATTGAGACTGCGGTCTTTCCAGGCGCGGAAACTAGACTGACTCCGCTTCGCCGAGTGGACCGTGGCACGCAGCGGTGACGGCCAACGTACGAGTTAGATAGAGAGAGGGAAGTGACGTGTTTCAGAAGCGTACGGCGTATGTGGTTCGTAGGTTCACTGCGGGGTGTAGGACTGTTACGTTTTAAAGGACTCGATGCGATCGGACGTCGAGAGCACCGTGTTGGACAGAGCCGCTCTGTTCCATTTCGGCTTCCAAAAAATCTTTCGTGATAAAAGTGTTACCCGCTTGATCCGCGAGACTGACGTACGCGATAGTCCGAGCTGGTTGAAAGAGTGGCAAAAAACGGATTTTCGTTGATACTCTTGCAAAAATAGAATAAACAAACTGCGAAGCCCGCTCAAAACCGAGCTCGCGGCGTGATTACGTGTGCGTCGATGTTTATAGGCTCGAATTCCTCGCTTTGAAATCTGTCAGCTGAGCCGAATTTTCGCAATGTACGAAGGGTTGGGCAGTGACGGAAGCCAGGGAGAGATTCCGCGCGTTTCTGATTTCTTTCTTCGGCAGTGAATGGAACGAATAAATTATTTGCGATAAGTAGTTTCGAGTAATTCTCGATTATTTTTTTCGATTTGAGTATATTCGTAATTAAGATGCTTTATAAATCCCTATCCAGATTTTTTCTCGAGTGGAGAAACCTAACTTCTATATTGAACCTTTTAGATGAATGCATAAATCTAAGATGCTAAACTGGTTGTTCCGTTACATTAATGACTTTACGAGGTTAAAATTGTGAATATATATATTTGTGTGTGTGTGTGTGTTTGTATGAATGAGTTCAAAATAGTAATAATAAAAATTGTAACATCCACAGAAAAAGATTCTTTAATCGAGCTGTTTTTCATTTTACAAAACCGGTCGATTAAAGAATCCTTTCCTGTGGAATTTACAATTTTTATTACTATACTACCATAAAGTCGAGCCCTCCCAAGAGGATTTTGAATAAGTTCAAAAGCTTAGTTGGGATGATACTATTCGATAAATGGTTAAATTTATAAAGAATGCCTTGATAAAATCAGCCGAAAAATCTTCTTAGCAATACTCAATACTCTCTTAAATGTTCTGATGAATTTATGATATCAAAAAGCTTGGTAATTTTCTTAAAAACTGAATATTTTAGGCCTATTACAATGGATTAATCAAAAAAATAAGTTATTAAAAATAAAAAAATCAACATAAAACAATAAAAAACCAAAAACATCTGATGTGGCCACCACATGGTTTTCTCCATACCTGTAATATTTCTAAAAATTCCAAATATGTTAAATGATAATAAATATTTTAAGGAACTGCGAAAAAAATTTAAAGACTTTACGAAGAACAGAAATGAACTCAAACCGTAGCCTTTGTATATTGGCTATATAAGATTGAAAATTTACAGTATGAAAAGTAAACTAATTAACTTGAATAGAAATAAAATAAATTATGCATACCACATCGGGGAGGAATACGTGCCAGTTGATAAAACAGTCAGATACTTAGGATTAACATTTAATAGAGATCTAAAAAGGAACGAACACATTGAAAGTATCGTTTCTACTGCATATAGAAACTTACACTTCATCTTCTGAACCCTCAAAAAAGGTAACAGAAAAGTAAAGGAAAAAGCTTATTTGACGTTAATTAGGCTCACATTGGAATACGGAGCTAGCATATGGGACCCACATCAGGCCGTGTTACAGGACAAGACCGAGCAGATTCAAAGGAAAGCAGCTAAAGATTCGTGTTCGACAAATATGTTAGGAATGAGAGTGTAACGAAAATGCTAAATGAGTTAGGTTGGGAGAGTCTACAAGAGAGAAGAAGGTTAGACAGACTTGGCAACATGTTTAACATTTTTACCGGAATGCCAGCTTTTAAGAATCTTTAGTGTAGGATTCACAGTCCAACTTATTTCAATAGACAGGACCACAAACATAAAATTAACGACCTAACACAAAAACTAATGTTTGCAAATTCTCTTTTCTGATTAGGGCAATAGAGAAATGGAACAATTTACCTGAGGAAGTTTTTGAGCTTTTCCCACGTAACAAAAATATTATTTAAATAAAGTAAAATACTACCAACGTCTAAAGATGGAAAATAATGTTGTTAAATATGTTAAGATTCTATTAAATAATAATATATAATATCTTAAATGCATACGTATATCGTAATAAGACAATTGTTATTCAATTACGTCTAAATCCCTGCTTATATAGCAAGGACAAAAGACGACTGAGTTGGGAGGAAGAAGTAGGATTGCTTGGTAGGGTGATGTACGGTGGGGACTTAGAGGGCTACGTGGCCGCTACGGTAGCCGTGAAGGCCTACCTTGAACCCCAAAAACTCTCAACTCAGGAATCTAATTGTTTTTTGTGGTTAAAAATTGACCCTATATTTTCTTTAAGATATCTCTACAAATATCGCTGTATATCCTTATTGTTGTATTGACATTGCCACCTGGCTTAGAGCCAAATTGCATTGTATATTTTAATAATAATAATAAACACGAAGCTCCAACAATTAAGTAAATAAAAAGGAGCATTATTAATGTAAGTAAGAAGACGTAACTAATGTAAGCGTAAAGTATGTATACAATAGTCGCTGGTAGGTGGTGTGGTAGTGACAGCTAAAAACTTAGTTTTTAAAATAACTCTTAAACAATGCATTGTATGGGAAAATGTTTCAAACAAATATTGTAGAAAACTAAATTTCCTACAACTTTTATTCAAAACGTTTTTACATTCATCAAATATTAAAGCAAATATAAAAAAATCTGGAATTCGATTTTTTCATGAAAACAAAACTTTCTCTATACTTTTTCTATGGAGAAAGAAAAAGTGATTGAATGTGAATAAGAACAACAATTGAAAACAAACTGCGCATCATTGGAAAGGGAATAGGACAGTGGTTAAGAGAGTAATAAATCGCACCTTTAGGTGTGAAAAAGAGGAAGAGAGAGCGAATACATATTAGGATTTGACAATTAAAGAGTGGGAAGATGAAGAGGATGAGACTCTATCGAGGGAAGGATAAAAGGCAGTGAATGAGATGTAGGTGTGTGGGATACGTTGGAACATTGGGCGCTGCGATACAGAAAGAAGGAATTTAGGTAGGTGCAATGCATTGTGGTTGCGAGTGCAAAGTTGAACGTGGAGATAGATGCGTGGCAGAGGTCGTTGGATCTGAATCAACCATTCACTACTGAATGTAGGAGATTTAGGTCGTTTACTTTCCGCCGAAAAGGGGAGATCAGAGATCCCGAGTGATGATAATATATGCTCGCGAGTTGAATTACGGACATAGGGACACGATTAAGGATTACTGAAAGGAAGAAATTGAGAGGACGGTCAAGAAGCTTCAGGGTAGAGGGCGAGGCAAAGTTCCGCACTTGTGAACAATAATCAATTATAAGAAGGATGCAAACAGAAAAGAAGGATTTGAGAGCAAATTTGATAAAATTCCTAGCAAATATATTACATATTCGATAACTTGATAACTTTCTGATGAAAATATTATAAAAAAATTTGTGTTTGATAAAACCCCATATCGAAACTAAAAAAGTTAGCATTTCACCTCAACGAATAAAGCTCTAAGAGATGAAAATTTAAGCTTTAATTTTTCATAAGATTCTCTGCATTGCAAAGATGGTTTTTGGTGCAGATTTCTGTAATGAATAAAACACAATTTTCATAAACTGTTTAATATGTTTTTTTCATCCTTACACGAACCGGAAAAAAAGAAAACCGTGAATTTTACAATGCATAATTTAGAAAATAGAAACAAATGTAAGCGTCTATAACTAATTAATATGAAAAATAATACTAAAACGAATTTCTGTTAGTAGAGAGATAATACAGAATAATAGACGTACATATTTAATACATATTTTTGCCAGTTAGTTAGAGAAATAAAAAACTGAGAGAGCAATTGCTTTTATCAGTTTCCCTTTCTCCTTTTACCGATGAACGATAATAAACCCCGTCCAAAGAACTCTGGAAATCTGTTTGAAATAGGAAATACTTTATAGTTTAACTAAATTTAATTTTATAAAACCATCTAGTGCTTACAACAATTAAAAGAAAGGAACTTTCCGAATGACTCTTTTTGGTTGTCGATGCGTTGTCCCATTTGACAAAAACTCGATTCTAGTCACTGTCAACAAAAGACGTTCAGAAGTTGTAATCGAGTTTCTACTAATGCGAGAAAAAACTCTGACAAGTGTTATTCTGGTGCGTAGTACCTTTCACATTTTCGGTTCCTCGGACGTGTTAGGAACAAATTGGTTTTGGCGAAGCGGTCGAAGAACCTACTAACGTTCACGTGCCGAACAAAAACAGAAAGTAAAAAAGAGAACGGTGGAGCACAGAAGAGAGGGTTAGAGGGCTGGATTGGATTTTAGGAGCGAATGACGAAGAATGAAACGGAAGGAGGCATCGAAGAGAGAGAGAAAGCGAAACGTAAAAGCGAAAGAGGCCGTTTGAATGAGAGATCAAACGTCTTGAGATCGAAAGAAATAACACATACGAGAATAAAAGCGAAGAAGAACAAACAAACCAAAAAAAAACATACGAGACGAGGTCAAAACGTCGAAAAAAGGTATTTGATTTACATAAGCGTATGCGGCGTAAATAAAAGTAAAATAACCACCATCTTGTGTTCTAGAAAGTCTTATATTTGACTGATTTGGTTTCGTCATTGAAAGGCCAGTTCAAATGAAAGAAAGGAATGCGAATCTATTTGAATTTCATCTTGATTTAGAATTAGAACGAATAAACTATTGTATAGTATCAAACATGTGGCACGCGTAGAGTGTTTAAGCAGCCCGCGAAGTAATATTATACAATACTAAAGTTCTTACTATGATAGAGTCCAAACTCAAATTTATTTCTCATAAAATATTTTCAAGAAATTTAAGTAATGCATTAAATCAACACTTCCAACGCATTCGCAGTTTATTTTTCATGCCCATTAAAAACACTACGCAGTTGGGGTACAGAAAAAGTTTCTTAACATGGAATCGCAACTCGCGGATTTGGTATGGTGCCTTAATGCGGTCCGAAAATTTAATGCAACGCCATCATGCGGCCCACGCACGATTTTAGTTGGAGACCCCTGCTATAACGATTTCCACTTCAAAAATGGAAAGTAACAAAAAAAATTTTACCCGAAATGAAAATGAAATGAAAACATCGAATCAAAATATATAGTACTGCAGTATAACAGCATTGAAAGTACGTGGTTTTTGCCTATCAAAAACATTGTACTAGTACTCTTACAAGCTTGACAACCCTACAAATCACGTCTAGTTGGTTAGTGCTATATTTTTTCTTAATCTAAATATTGACAGCAACAACATGAAACGTGAATAACCGCCAAAGACCTTTTTTTATACTGAAAAAAATTTCCGAGGGACCGTTCAATTTCCCGGAGACAAAGACGGGGAGAATAACAGTAACCGCATTCCAAACAAACCCGCCAACTTCCTCGAAATCGGACAACAGTTTCTCCTGGCACGAAATATTTCCCTCTACCCAGGAAAGCCTAAAAAAAACAAAATCTAACTATAGGAGGAGCATTGTCTTTTCGAATTGAGGACGAAAGCCCCGAAAAACAAATTAAGGAAAAGTGGGGAAGTAGTGCGGTGGCTAGGAGAATGGCGGGGGGAGGTAGAGGAGGGGAGAGGAGTAGGACAGAGGAGGATAGGGGATAGGTGGGGAGAGGGGAGGAAAGGAAATAAGGTGAGAGACAGGAGGGAGAGGAGAGAAAGGAGGAGGTGGATAAAGAAGGATAGAAACGTGGAAGGGGCGGATCTTTACAGGAAAGCTATAAGGAAAAAAAGCTCGAGGTGCGAGTGACTATGGCTAGGGGACGGGAGGTCCGAAATTAAACCGCCTGGGCCTTGTCCAACTCCCAGCTCGTAGTGAACCGAGTCCGCATTCGTTCCCTTTCTCAACTCCTCCTTAACACTCCTTCCTCCCTCCTTACAACAGGAAAGAGATAGAGGTTTATTTTTATTTATTCATTTACCAGCAGCTCAGTGACAGCAGCCAGGTCAAATGCGTTTTATGCTTTAACAGATACAACGAAGAACCTAAATGTCTATCTACGATGTAGGTTTCGAATCTTTAAGCTTTTGTATCGGGGAGATGGTCACTCAGCCTAATCTATTACGGAATCCGGATGTTAAGGAACATCTCCTCGCAAAAGGCTGTAGCGAGCACCGGAATTCCACCCTTATCTCATCCTCTTTTTCTGCCGCCCACTTCTAATTCTCCCACCCTTTTCTTTCCCTTTCTTTACATTCCTCGCCTCTTCCCTCCCCCCCCCCCGCCCCCCACGTCCCTCGAAGTGAAGATGGACTCCAGCTGTGACAAACTAAGGTCCTACCGGTCCAATTTGAGTCGGCTCTCAGTCGGAGAAATCGCCTCGTCAAAACAAAAACAACATGATAACAAAACCCGGGAAAAGAATTAGGAAGCTTTTAAGCGGTTTTTATTTTACAGGTGCTACATAAATTCTGTCAAATTTTAAATATTTTTTTTTGTGATGATCTCTGTTTTGGTAGTAATGTCGGAATTAATAACAAAGAATTTTGCATTCGCCGACGTGATTTTGAATTAATTACGATGCAGTTACAAATGTGTATAAGTATTTATATATGTGATTGCATCGCACGCATGCCTATTTATCCAGAGCTGTAAAAGCATAACTTGGCTAAAATGTATTCACTGTGACAACCTAAAGGAGATGCTTTGATTTTTTTCGGAGCATGTGTTTCCGGTTGAAAATTATGTTAGGATATATTTTTTGCGGCAAACCCTCTTCTAGTTGGCAAATTTTATATTCACTTAAAATTCTTGGTTTCCTTACCGCAATAAGTTATCCAAAGGGTTTCCTTTAACTGATGACTTAGTTCTTTGAAAAATAAGCTAAATAGCGACAATTAAAGCAGTTCTATACTCCCATTGACTTCGGTGTGAGCTTTTTGAATTTGTGTCTGCAATTTGTATTTCCTCAAACAAATAAATATTCGACATGGACATATCAATAAAACTTTTTAATTGTGAAAAACCTTCCGCGTTATTAGTGTTTCCCAATGTTTAACTGACTTAAATAATAAAAAATAATAAATCCTGACCAATCCCTTCAATTTCAGAAATGCTTGATTATAAAATATAAAACCCAACACCAAGTGACCTTACTTCAGTTATGACCAATAATCCACTTAAATCAAAATGAAAGCATCGCAAATGTGTTCATCAATTTCTTTTAATATCTCAAGTAAAATTCTCCGTACATTTGTTGTACATTTCACGGAAGTTTGAAGAATTATACCATAGTGGAACGATAGCAGCTAAACATCCGACCGATTAAAAAAGGAGAGCACAGAAGGCGGTGGCACTAATGTAACCCTAAATAAAATGGGAAGCAAATTGCTGGCAAATTTCCATATTAGCGTAACGGAAATACCAAAAAACAGTGAATCAATAGATAATCAAATTAGTCTAAAAAATAGAGTGTGAAGTTAACTAAAGGGTATTCCACAAATTAGAAAATCTGATGTGGCCACCACATGACTTTCTCCATACCTGTAATATTTCTAAAAATTCCAAATAGGTTAAATGAGAAAAATTCAAAGACCTTAAAAAAGAACACACAAACTCATACCATAGCCTTCTGATATTCGAAGCTCCAACAATTATGCATAAAAAGGAGCGTTACTAAGACGTAACTAAGCGTCAAGTGTTTACAAAAGTTGCCTCCAGGTGGTGTAGTGGTAGCAGCTATAAAATATAATTTTTATATCTCCTAAAAATTACGTTATATGGGGAAATATTTCGAACAATGGTTGTAGAAAATTAAATTACCTACAACTTTTATTCCAATATATTTTACATTTATCAAATATTAAAGCAAATATTTTAAAATAACGAATAAGTGACAAGTGTAAACACCCACTTCCGGTAGACCGATTTTTACCAAAAACTAATCTCTTCTTTTGACTTTTATAAAAATGTAAAATATAAAATAGCACGTTGATCTGATTAATAGTTTTTGAGTTAGAGTACCCACAAAATTCTGGTCACAGACAGGCACGCACCGACATCATCTAGAAAATGGTCAAAACGTGTTCTCGAATTCGTTTGCTTTTCATGAAAAAAATACTTTCTCTATACATTTTTGTTAAAAGGACAAGAACTGATTAGATTTTTGGTAAAAACCGGTCAACCGGGAGTGAGTGTTTACTCTTGTCACATCCATTATTTTGAAATATTTGATGAATGTAAAAAAGTGCTAGAATAAAGGGTGTAGGAAATTTAATTTTCTACAATGTTTTTTCGAAATATTTTTCCATATAATGCATTGTTTAAGAGATATTTTTAAAAAATTTCTCGTAGTTTTTTAAAATATTTATTATCATTTAACCTATTTGGAATTTTTAAAAATATTACAGGTATGGAGAAAGTCATGTGGTGGCCACAGATTATTTTATTGCAGCACGAGCTCTTATATTAACTGTTGGCTTCATAATGCTTCTGTTCAACATTCAATTATACAACTTGTACTACATATTTTTCTGTAAAACGGAACTTCGTTTCTTACTTCAAGCAAAATCACCTTTATTCAGTAATCAAGGAATACAAAAACTAATCAACTCTAGTCCCTTTAACAAAAATGTCAACTATAATAATTCGCGTTTATTTTATTAATAGTTTTTTAGTTAGAGCGCCCACAAAATTCCTATCACATACACACACACACAGACAGACAGACATCGTCGAGAAAATGGTCAGGGGACCTCAAAACGTGTATTTCCGCTGAAATCTCGAAATCGATTTTTTTCATGAAAACAATACTTTCCCTTACACTACGTATGGAGAAAGTAATAAAATTCAACGTTATATGAATTATTCGAATGGACCTAAGCAATGACTGCAAAGAAGTAGATTGGAGAAGGTGCAATTGGAAATTATATGTGTGTGTAGGAATAATAAATATTGGGACGCTTAAAGCTACAAAAATGTTTAAACCATCAAAGAGAGAATATTTTTTAATTGTAAAGAATAATAAGAATAGGAAATAGAGAAAATTGTATTGGCCTCATAATAATTTACATTACATGCTATGTTTCTTTAAAAGATTATAATCTCAGCCACAAACAGGCTAATTAATATTATTACCGATTACGTCTCTCATATCGTTTTAGAGAGTTGCAAATATGTATGATATATTTAATATATATTTTATAAAACTAATAACAGAGAATTGCGTGAAATAAAATTAAATTTTACAGGGTAAATTATACTCAAATAAGACATTTGGGATGAATTCTATGCGTAATTTCCTTAACGTTACAAATTTATAAATTTCATTGCTAGAAAAATTATCTTTAGTGATAACAATTAAAATCTGTTTAATCTGATTGTAACCAATATATAAATCAGTCACCCCCACAAAGATCCAAAAGAAAACTTGTTTTAAAAGACAGACCCGTGGTGGCCAAGCGACGGCTCCGGGGCAGCATGCAGCTCTTGCTGAACTGATATGAGACTCTTAGAAACTTTAACTGCGCTGTATATACGGTAATCTTGCATGTGTTTTAGGTTTTCTGGCAGAGATGTTGATGCATTTGGCTAAATTAAACGTGGAATTGCAAGGGAAATTCAAGTTGCTGTCTGATCTAATGCAAAGCATATTTGCTTTCATAAGCAAAATTCATTAGTAACATAGACAAATACTCAAGGAAGCCCTGGCACACTTTCCCTCAATGTTACAAGTTCCTACCACGTGCAAAGGAGATAGAGCAGACTCTTTAAAAGGTGCTACAGGTATTTGTGCAAGTATTATAAAAAATCTGAAGGACAGCTTTGAGGAAAGATTCAAAGATTTCTTCCAGAAAAGAGCTCAAGTAAGATTGATTTACCGTTTTAGTCCTGAAGCAGATAATTACTGGTGAAGCAAAGACTTAGATGGAACTTTTGGAAGAGGGCAGACTGAAATATTTTCATGCAAAAGGGATTTCTTACTTTTTGAAATCCAGGATAAATATCCGATCAGCCCTCAAGTTAATCTCTATTTTCCTTGACATCTTCTTATGAGTGTGTTTTCTCAACACTAAACTATGTGAAATCCAAGCTGTGCTCGGTGTTGGTGGGAAACCATTTAAAAGAATGTGTAAAATATTTTTTATCAGCTCATTACATGTTACTGCGGCTCTTCCGTGACGTCCATTGCAGTAGTGTGGCTCCTGCTCAGGGCCAGGTTGGCTACCCCTGACATAGAAAATTGTAACTGAATCACAAGACGCGGTAATAATTACGACAACAAGAAGTCCAAACTAGTACTAATGCAGGCTGGTTTTTCAATGTTGACGTCCCGCATTGATTACTTACATTGACAGGAAATGTTTCAGTATGTGTTAGTCATCCTAAGGAATTTTCATGCCATAAATGCCATTTGTAATTCATAGTTTATCAATGATAGAGAAAAATTGAAAAACAAATTAATAGAGCATTATCAGGTTTACAATAATAAAGCAATGTCAAAATCTCTTTCTGACATTATATTTTTCATGCATTTTTTAAATAAACGAATTTAATAAATATCTTTGAATATGTAACCCTTTTAAATTCCCTCCACCCTTATATTTCTTTCACGGTTGAATCTGAAACTAATGGTTTGCTTCATTTTTTAGATCTCAGTTTGCCCCTGCGGAACAACACACCTACCTTTGCTATTTATCGGAAACCCACTTACACAGATCAGGTCATCCCCAATCACACTACCTATCGAATTTAATAAATGTTACTGTTTATACGATAAAATATGTTTGGATAAACTGTCCATTGCTGAAGGGTAGTCGAGTGAAAAAGAAAAACACCCATTTGTTCACTCGTCTATGCTCAAGCCGAGTTCGGTAATAATCGTCTCCATTTCAGCAAACCGATAAAATGCGATTTAAAACATAAAAACGCTATGTTTTAATATAAATTAAAGATAATACCATAAATTATCAACTTTCTGTGATAATAATTAGATTCTACATTCTATTTCTCTTAGAACAGTACAAAATTTGCTCCGATATCACAATTTCAAGATATTTTAAAGTATTAAAGAAAACAACTCTGCACGATGGATTTGAGAATTCCTAAGTAAAATAAACTGATGTGGGCAAGTAATATTTCTAAAAATTCCAAATAGGTTACATAATAATAAATATTTTAAGAAACTGCGAGAAAATTTTAGACTTTACAAAGAACAGAAATAAACTCAAACCATAGCCTTCTGATATTGGATATAGCCACATAGCTCCAACAATCAAGAAAAGAAAAAGGAATGTTACTAAGACGTAACTAAGCGACAATTGTTAACAATAGTCGTGAGTAGGTGGCGTGGTGGTGGCAGCTTAGAATATAACATATCTCTTAAACAATGCATTATATGGAAAAATATTTCTTACAAAGGTTGTAGAAACTTAACTTTCTTACAACTTTTATTCCGATACATTTTTATATTTATCAAATATTAAAGCAAATATTTCAAAATAACGGATATGTGACAAGAGTAAACACCCACTTTCGGTTGACTAATCAGTTCTTGTGACTTTTATAAAAATATTAAATATAAAATTTCGCGATGACCTGATTAATAGTTTTTGAGTTAGAGCACCCACAAAAAGCTTTCTCACACACACACACACACACTAACACACATACACAGATATCGATAAAATGGTCAAAACGTGTTCACGGGATCTCAAAACGTGTATTTCCGTTGAAATCTCGAAGTCGATATGTACTACGTATATGGAGAAGTAACAAATAGGGAAAAACGTTCCTGGAATCTAACCCGGGACTTTAATCTTCGCCAAATAAAGTATAGCCCGGAGGTGGGCCGTGGCAGCACGAGCATCTTACCAAGTTTCATGAAAATCGGTCCATTGATGCAAAAGTTGTTAATAGGGGACACATACACACACACACAATTTCATAAGTCTTTGTTTCCTTTGGAAAACAGACTATAAAACGAATTTATTGTAGGAATTTAAAAGCAAAATCGTTTAATAACGGAAGCACCAAAAAGTTTCCCAAAGAAGTTGAAAGTAAAGATATAATTATTAATTAGAGATTCTGAAAGTTTAAATATACCACCAGGCAAATCAATAATCGTAGACTTGTAGGCATGGCAGAGGTAATGCGCAGAAATATTACGAACAAATAATCCGTAATGTAAAAAATTAGAAAAGAAGGATTTAGACCATTTTCTCGATGATGTCTGCGTGTGTTTGTGTGTGTGTGATAGCTTTTTGTGAGTGCTCTAACTCAAAAACTATTAATCAGGTCAACGCGAAATTTTATATTTAACATTTTTATAAAAGTCAGAAGAATTGATTAGTTTTTGGTAAAAATCGGTCCCCCGAAAGTGGGTTTTTACTCTTGTCACTTATCCGTTATTTTGAGATATTTGCTTTAATATTTGATAAATATAAATATGTATCGGAATAAAAGTTGTAGGAAAGTTACGTATCTACAACCTTTGTTTGAAACATTTTTCCACATAGGGCATTGTTTAAGAGATATGTTTTATTCTAAGCTGCCACCACCACGCCACCTACTCCACGACTATTGTTAACAATTGTCGCTTAGTTACGTCTTAGTAACATTCCTTTTTCTTTTCTTGATTGTTGGAGCTTTGTGGCATTATCCAATATCAGAAGGCTATGGTTTGAGTTTATTTCTGTTCTTTGTAAAGTCTAAAATTTTCTCGCAGTTTCTTAAAATATTTATTATTATATAACCTATTTGGAATTTTTAGAAATATTGCAGATATGGAGAAAATCATGTGGTGGCCACATCAGATTTTTATAGTTATTTTCATAGTTTTTTGGCAGTGCATCTTATAATTTACCGGAGTTATAAATTCGCATCACATATATGAACCACGCAAAAAGCCATTCCTTTAAATGCAGACCTTTTTCGTTTACATTTGAAAATATTTCAAGGATGAGGTATTTAACTTAATAATGCGAAGAGAAGAATTTAAATCTCATACGTAAATCTCCAAAAATTACGTTTTAATACGATTTTTCAAGTTTTCACGCATTTTGTTTATATTGGACCACTGTGTTCCCAATTGTTGAATTATATTCTTACAGGTCAGACTTTTATGCATGGCTATAACTTATTTACCGAATCTATTAATTAATTAGAGGGAGGAAGGAAAAGAGAATGAGAATGATCAGAAATTGAGAAAGAGGAAGTAGCATTTGTATAGGATTAAAAGGAGCTGCAGTACAAAAATAACACTAATAAATTATGATTGATTATAAAAAATGTTATACTATTAAATCATGCGCCATTGCCTAATGGTGAGAATTCATAGAACTAAATATAGGACAAGTAATTTTCAATGGATTTCTTTAACTGATAATACAGCAAATATTTCGAACCGAATTTCAAATAGGAGTGAAAAAATAAAATTTGACGACTTTTATTTAAATTTCTTTAAATAAAGCCAATTTTCTGAAAAAAAATTCAAAACTACTATAGTTAAAAGATAATTACGATCTTAAAATATAGTTAAAACTCATTGCAGTTCGTGTAAGTATTTAGTTCACAGTAAATTACTACACATTTTTCCTTTGATGGTAAATTGACTGTTCATTAACATTTATCCTGTTTTTAATTGTAATATTAAAATAATTAAATTATTAAGTTAAATTCTATAGGTTTTAAATAACTTATAATTTGTTCAAATATTTCAAGTAAATTTCTGCAAATTCTTCATATATTATATCTTATTACTTCGATTTTACTCTTATTTTCAACAAATATTTGGACAAGAATTTCGTCTCGCTGATTATAATTTTTAAACATTATAAAAAAGATGACTTTCAAAAACACTCATTTGATTTTGCATGAAAGCTAAACCAGATCATAGAAAATTTTACTGATTTTTCATAACGAAATCAAATATCTTTGGAATAATTTTATGATTATTTGATACGAGAGAGAGAAGGAGAAAGAGGAAGAAAGAAAGGAGAGAGAGAGAGAGACAAAATTAAATGTTCCATAAATTAAAAATAGTTTTGGGAACACAAGAATTCTATAGCATAATATATTTCTTTGTCATAAAATTTCTATTAGCCCAAAACTATTTTTACTCTCTGAAACACTCAACTTTGTGAGTTTTATATCCATTGATTACTTTTTAGGGGACATAAAAGTTATTTTCATTAATATTTTATTTCAATTTTAGTTTTACTTAATACTTAATTCACGCATACCCGTCATATTTGCCGGGCAATTACTATAGTCCTATATATAGTAAGCTAATTTTGTTGGTAACGCAATCTGAAGAATCTGATTGGCTGCCGAAAAGCCAATTATATCTTGAGGAAGTTTAACCTTATTTCCCTTGAAAAAATGCGATAAGTAAAATCTGTTTAATTTTAATAGCTATTTAATTTTAATAAATGATAAAATATATCAATTTATATGCCGCACCATAAGTTCTTCGTTATTACATTTTATCACAAGGTAACTATGTGCAACAAAAAATAAAATGAGCATATAAGATTTAGCGAAATGCTATCTGCTATAAATACAAAATGCATTTAATTCCTTACGCGTGCATTGCAGATGGATTATCTACAGCGACGAAAAGAACAAAAACGTAAATATTACAACTACTGAACTCAAGTGAGGTAAGTTTTAAATAATTTTCGATTGTTTGGTTGATTAAAACTGATTAGAAGATAAATCACTTAACAGAAATTGAATATTTCCCTGGAATCATTTCTGATATATCGTTTTGCAGTATTTAGTCATTAAAAGTACGTGATATGTTTATTGATGCACTAACTAAGGGGGGAGAAGAAATTTTTAATAATAATAATTCTTAGTGTGGTGTTATTTGGTTTATATAGGAGGATGCGTAAGGAATGCGTGCATTGAATGCTTTAATACGAGAGGGAGATAAGGAGACAGAGGGAGAGAGAGAGACAAAATTAAATGTTACAAAGATTGAAAATAATTTTTGGCGTATAAGAATTGTATAGCGTAATGTATTTCTTTGTCAAACGGTTTCTATTCGCCCAAAACGATTTTAACTCTCTGGAACACACAATTATGTGAATTTTATATTTATTGCTTACTTTTTAGTGCATATAAAAGTAGGTTATATTAATTATTATTTCAATTTTAACTTAATACTTAATTCACGCATACCCATCATATATGACGGACAATTGCGCTAGTCTATAATAATATAGCTACTTTTGCCTCACTCACTCACTGACACGAAACTCTAAGGCACTTCTAGAAGGGATAGAAATCTGAAATTTGGTATGTTGGTAAGTCGAGTGACATAACCGAAGAGAAAAATCTAAAATCACAAAAAAAGTTTATATTTAAGGGTTTTTTTAACCTTAATGTTCCATTTCAATACGCCAAAAGAAAAGCATGGGATTCAGTGCAAGGTTTTCTAAAATGCATTTTTAAATTAATTTAAATTAAGATACGAATTCGGGAAAAAAACAGTTGTCTATTTGAAAGAACGGAGTTCTTAATTTTGGAAAGCAGAATTGAAATACCTACCAAATTAGCGTAAATATCTGCTTTTAATCGAAAAAAGTGCGAATTTTTTCCTCTTTTCAACAATGAAAATCTTTAAATACTATGACAACGACCTCAATGATTTTAAAGGGATCTGATATTATACGTTATGATTGCAGTGATTTAATGCTTTTAATGGAAATTAATGCCGTCATAACGAATTAGAGTTGAACTTGACTCGAATCTCAAGGAAAAGTAATAATTATTCGAGTACTAGAAAATTAAAATTATGGAAATATATTTTTAAATATTTGTATATATACAGTGGAACTTCTATAACTCGAATCTCAAAGGAAAGCAACAATTATTCGTGTTATAGACAATTCGAGTTGCAGAATTATATTTTTTTCATTTTTCTTTAATTGAATTAACATCAAGTTTATCCCCATAAGCATATAAGTTAACTTATTCTAATTTTAAATATCATGCATATTATGAAAACATCATCACCAATATTTTCTTCCGATAATATGTAAGATTTTACTATATCCAAAACACTAATAGCATCACGCACTGTGATTGAGGGTATCATAGATAATTGCAATTCTCACGTACTACTGAAAGCACAAACATGACGATTAAATTTTGGTTATCGACTGTAGGAAGGAGCGAATGGGTTTGTTTATCTTAAGGCTATAAGGGATCATAATAGGAGAAGCAACCCTGACAGCAGTGACGGTAAAACCTGAAAAGTATTTTAATGTTGTGTTTCGTAGTTTTTCTAGAAATTTTAACTCTTTTCAATTGTTAAATAGAATAGCGTCATACATATTTCGCGATTGTTTTTATCCAAATATGTGCTAAAGGCTTGGATGATAGCGTAATATTAACAGAAATATCCTAATTTTTCCATAAATTTAATTTCTAGGGTATTGTCTTAATGATGATTATTCTTATTGCTCATGCAATTCGATCTGAGTCACTAAACTTGAAATACGAAAACTTGGACACGAGCCGATTGCCAGAGAATTTGGAAATTACCGATCGATAGTTGCCTTAATTTCACGGAAAATTATAAATCTACTGCTTTTACTCATGGAATTTATTATTTAATACATATAGGCTCTACGTGACTGAAGTGCTGTTGCCCTGGAGATCGCGTTGGCTTATTTACGAGTTTAGATCTTGGTGTATAGTGATTTTTGATGATCTTGGAGTTTGTGTGTGTGTATATATATATATATATATATATATATATATATATATATATATATATATATATATATATATATATATGTATATGTATATATGTGTCCATCCAACTAGTATGGGGTTAACTACGGGTGATCATTTTAAATGAGAACCTATGAACATTTTAATATCTTCGAGTAAAAGAGTGCTAGAGACATGAAATTTAGAAATAACAATCTTTATTGTCTGACATTACTTACATTGTTACAAATAATATTGAAAATGACCACCAACATGTTGAATACATAACTGAGCAGGACGAAGCATATTTGAAGATGCTGCCTGCAGCGTGATGAGTGTGATGTAGGAAATGATATGGGATATGTCGGTTGGTTTTCAATTCATCCAGATTGCGTGGATTGCTGTTGTGGGCATTGTCTTTGATAAAACCCCAAAGAAAGAAGTCTAACGGCGACAAATTTGGCTAACTGTGCTAACCTGTGCTAAATGATCCTCAATCAGAACAGTCGACGAGTGAACACGACTTATAAAATTTACGTTTCCAGTCTCCCTGAGCATTTTCACAAGTTTCCATGTCATAAATTTTGTTGGTGCCTTACAACATCGAAATTGTCGACAGAAATCATCCTGAGTAGTTTTAAACGACTCTAATTTGAGGTAACGTTCCACCATAAACACTCGCTCTTCTACATTGAATACCGTGTTTGTTTATTGATTGCATTGTGCATGCGCATTCGTAGTGTGGCTGTCGGCAAATGGCGACATCATGCAGATAATAAAGATTGTTCCATCTAAGTTTCACGTCTCTAACACTCTTTTACTCGAAGTTATTACATTTTCTATGGGTTCTCATTTAAAATGATCACCCTGGCCTTCAGAATAAAAGGAAAAACTCTGTAAATAATAAAGTAAAAATTAAACAAGTAAACTTTACACTAAGATAGGCCATACATTATTACAAAGTCTGGTTCTAATCACATGTGAGAGCCCCGAAAAAGAGAAACAATGAAAAAATTACGAGAAAAAAAAACAACAGGTTAAAATATAATTCAGAAGAGAATAACATAAGTATGAAGCCCATTCTAGGGCGTAAGAGTCAGTAGAATCTGATTTGGACAATCGAATTTGTGCCTCAAATATTTAACGGCATTTTAACGTTGAAACAGAAGAGAGACTTTCGGAGATTTTTCCCTTTTATAATAAGCCAAGTATATTCTTTTTATCCACAGATTTGTATCCAGCCTTAGAATTCCATGTTAAAAGTAATATCCTGTGAAATTGTTTGCGTTTCTCTAATTAAATTTCAAAGGCCGCGCGTCTAGAACATGAGTAGTCAGGATAGCAATTTTCCGTCAAATTAGAGTCATTAAAACGTTTGTGTGGACCATCCTTTTCTACTTTCTCTAATCCATCAAGTTTTGGCGGAAACCTTACGCAAAGTTAGTAATGTAAAACATAAATTTAACATGTCATCAAACAAATTTGGAAAAGTAGTAAAAAGTAAATTTTAAAAATTTTCATTTTCTAGTACCTCACATTTGTTGATAATTATTTGATGCCTAATTTGTTCTCCGAAAAAACATATTTATAAACAGGAATATACAAATTTTATTATTTCAATTTACATTTATACAATTCAGTATATTTTATGATTGCGAAATGGAATTGCGGAAATCAATAACGTGAATCATTTACTTCTATCAAAACAGAAAATACCGCAGGATGAAACATCTCTTGTGTCTTTTTAAAATTCTCTTCAAGCTCTTAAATGGAGATAAAATTCTGTACGTTACTATGCAGTTGTTTCTCTTACAGGTTTAAAATTACTTCTTAGTGTTATAGAGTATGAATTTTACAAGACCGAATCACCATTTAATTACAGATTTCTAACAAACTTCAGCTCACATTGAGAACCTTAATTCAAAGAGCAACACTACTTTTTAAAGTATTCTAAAGAGAGAGACTAATAAGACTTCGTTTTAATGAAATTATCATTTGCCAAAATTCAGAGAATATAACGGTTTTGATTTATTTTTATGCGGTGTAAAACGTATATCCAACAAATATATAGTGACCTTAATTTGTAACTCAAATCGGTATTTAAAAGTGCTAAAAAGTGTTTGAGCTTGAAACAAAATGTCATAAAATTCTACTTTGAATCATCATTATTCCTTTAAAATTATAGGATCTTGCCGTGGCTACACGCTATATGTAAAACAAATGATAGTACATCACAAATAAATTTCATTAACGACAGTAATTTCCGTTCTCTATATTATTATTACGAGCTAATTCTACAATAGCTGTATCAACCTCGTCTCCTCTCTATAGCTACGACTATCAAAGTAGGTTAGATGTGGCGATATATCCTCATTAATGCCCGTGGACCAAAGACAAGTTGGCGAAAGCATCTTCCCCGTTGAAAAAATTTGGACTATAAGCGATATTATCATCACCTTAAAATTATTGCCTACACTCATAGTATATCTCTGAGAAAGATTTTTATTGAGAGAGAACTGGTTCCCTTCTACTTTTATTTCACGATTTTTAATGGCCGTCGTAAATCCTAATTATAGTTCCCGGGATTTTAGATATTTTTCCAACTACATTCGATCACCGAGGTATTTTGTCCTCTCTTTCTTCTTGCTTTCCTTCTCCTCTCTCTCTCTCTCTTTTTCATTCTGACTCACCTTCACCACTAACCCACATGGCCGCTTCCGGCCCAACACCACTCAACAAGATTAAGAGATCAGCTGATTCAATCACCTCAACCCGCGTCCCGCCATCAGCTCCACCACCCACCAATAGGAAGTTTTCTTCGAGGTGATCTGCCTTCGACTTATCGAGACCACTACGCTCCATTATCTCCCTACGAAACAGTCTTATTTCGATAAACAGCACACAGCGCGTCGTTTTAACATCCAGCGCGACATGCGTCGCCGCGTTTCGACCGTAGCGTTTCTCGGTGTGTTCGATTCGGGAACAAGCGAAATTTTGACGATACCGACACGAGAAACACATCCCGTCCTAAATGAATCGAAAGGAAAGTCACTTAAACAGGAAGCACTTTTCCTGATTACGAAGAGGATATTGATCGTGACGTGCACGAAAGTATTATTTACCGCCATTAGGATAAGAAAAAATCCAGCGAAAAAGACTGACAATCGATGATAGCCGATTAGTTTCATGAAATCTTGCTTAGACCCACGAATATAATCAACAGGGCCGTCCCTAGGGTACGGCGAATCGGGGCGGTCGCCCCGGGCCCCGCGCTAAGCAGCAAGATGAAGATTGCTGCTAAGCGTGGACGACACTCATGCTGCTCGGGTGAAAAGGCATTTGAAACTATGTAGCTACTTTGTAACCGTAGATCAGGCTCTCATGTCGCTGACAACGCGTTTCGAACAAATGGAAGAGTACGCAGGTAATTTCGGCTTCCTATATGCTTTTTAAAACTTGGAGAATTAACAGATGCCGAAATGAAAAAAACGGTGTATATATATGGGCAACATATTCCCCAAGGAACAAAATGTGCATTTGAAATCCATAAGTTTCTCAAGTCATTAAATGGTTCCTTCCCAAATACAGAGAAAGCGTATAGGATTTTTTAAAAAAACAATTCCGTTCACAGTGGCATCGGCGGAGCGAGGTTTTTCGAAACAAAATAATAAAAAACTATCTTAGGACAGAAATGCCCCAAGAAAAATTGAGTGGATTGGCTATGCTGTCTATCGAGAGAGAAATAACCTCAGATTTGGATTACAATGATCTGATGGCAGAGTTTGCTGCAAAAAGGTCGAGGAAGTTGAATTTCTGAAAGTAGGCAGAGCAATAAACAGTGAGTTTTTATTCTATTTAGTATTAAGTTGACCTCACATTGTACGTTGCCATTCATTTGAGATTTCTGTACGTTTATATTCATATCCAAATTGCAGGTATAGATGCAGTTTTACAGAACCAATTGCGACAGAATAATGAGTATAGATCATTATGAATCAGGCGTAAATGACCAAATTATTGTTGATTTTCCTAACGAAGGACTTGTTTTTCTTCTTGAACTCCAGAAGCGATTCCTCATTTAAAAAACACAATAAGAAATATATGTATATTTAAATTATACAAAAATATACATATTTAAAAATATAATATTTTTTACAATTATTTTTTAGTGCGCGAATTATACCTTGATGGTTTTAGATTGTTTAGGAACCCCGCAAATACTGATCCCCCTAGGGATGGCCCTGAGTATCATCAAATGATTATTATAAAATATTTAGCAATTATCACTGCTTCCTCTGAGCCTATGTATATACCTTTCAAGTTCTTTCGTTTTTCGATAATTTTCTGGCATTTATATGAAATCGTTCTGATATAAAAATGCAAATTTTAAGTATGATTTTCCCGGCAATATTTTCATACGTAATTCCATACAATTTTAGCCAGTCATTTTCCTTCAATTTATAAATTAGAAGTAATGTTAAAATCTTTATTTTCGAAATTTACTCTTGAAAAAATCTCACAGAAATTTTCTGAAGGTATCGCTGCTTAAATAAGCATATCATTGTAAACAAGCGCTTAAAACTTACAATTTTTCATTTTGGGTATAGTTTGGATGCATCTCAGTTATCAACAACAGGAATAAGAATAACAGAAAAAATAAAAACTCTACGATATAACTTATTTCTACAGTATACTTAATCTGACAGCGCGATTGAAATATTAGGAGACACGTTCTCTTAATTTATAAATATTATTTCAGCAAAAATTTATTATTAATGCTGAAAAATAATTTGAATATCAACTTACTTTGAGTTTGAGTAAGTGTAATATTGATTCGATGGTAATTTTTCAAATTGAGATACGAAAAATTGTTTTCATGAATAACTGATCGGCTTATATGCGGCAAATTAGATAAGTGCAGGACCCGTCCTATCCGTGTGTGACGTGTGCCACCGCACTCGGGCGGAAGCTTCTGGGAGGCAGCCTTCGGGTCGCTATTAGATGTATTGCAGTTATATAAACATATTTAAATTGGTGTTTTGAAGCTAAATAATATTAAATAAACTGTATATAAGATGACGCATAAATCAAACACACGTAAATCGAGGGATGTCAGTATTGGTTAAGCTATAAGTAGGAGAGGCCAAATTTTCCTTTGCAAACCGCCGTGAAAACCTTAGAACCTGCCCTAGGTAAGTAACTCCTTTAGAAATAAAGCTGTTATCATTAGATTGAACAAAAAGTGGGTAAATTTCCACAAAGGACGACTAAATTTTAACTGGCTGACTTAACTTTTATATTAAGACTACGGTTATTTTTTCATTCAAAGAAGTGATTTGCACTTTGCTATCACTAGGCATTCTGTTTGTATTACAATACCAACAAACTGCTAAAAAGTATTGCTCTAATTCAGGGGTGGAAAAACCACGGCTCTCGGGTCGCATGTGGCTCGCGAGGGTATTTTATGTGGTCCGCGATGCCATTATGAAAGCGAATTGTAATATAAAATGCAGATAATTTCATATCTGTTGCTTAAAATTATGGTCGGAAAACCTTTTTCAGTGATGTTATCGGGGTAACATATTATTTATTTTCAGTAACAGGATCCCTCGCATTATCTCAAATAACTTCCGATGTTAACCCTAACGTCGTCCGACGAAGCACTTTCATTTGTTAATGCGACCCACCTAAGAAGCTGCCACTGTTAATGAGGCCCGCAACGTAAAACGTTTGCCCACCCCTGCTCTAACCGCATGTATCTCAAATAACGAGTAATTTACGCTTTTAAAAATATGACTTAATAATTAACATTCGGAATGAGAAAATTATCGGGAAAATAAAAAGGACGGCATTTTACAATACCGAAGAACATTCCACGTTAAATAAATTATAAAAATAAAGGTGAAATAGATTTGCTTTCAAGCTTGCCCGGATTAAAAATGGAATATCCTCACAAAAACCTTACCCTATCGATACGTTTCTTTATAAACTTCAATCAATCAATTAATCCATTTTTCGCGTGCCGAAAATCCACGCCACGAGTTTGCGTTCTCTTCCCTAATCCATTTATCGGAGATATTGAACCTCTTGCACGAATCGGCCAGATCGAGCCAAGGAATCGTTGGTAGGGGGTAAGGCTTCTCTAGAGAAGCACCGACGACTTGGATTGCACGCGTACCGATTTGTTTTCTCCTCCGTTCTCCCCGTTCGCTTCCATCAAACGATTGGTTCGACTTTTAACAGTTTTTCGGGCTCTGTGGCAACAAGAAAGGGAACGAACGAACGCCTCGGCGATTGTAGTCTTGTTCGCTGGATCTGACGTGGAGCGCGGGTCTTACGCAAGAGAGAAAGAGATGTTAAAAAGGACGCAAAACTGATGCCGCCACCACAGCCCTCTCCGACAACGTCCTCTTTCGCTAGCGACGGTAAAAAAACTTCCATTTCGCACTATGCTGGAAAATGCAATGCCTCCCTCCCTCATCCTCTCCATCCCTTCTCGCCCCACATTATCGCAAGACGCCCCTCTTGCAATCCAGAAAAATACGCGTACTTCGTCAGCGTCTCCGACTTGAAATATCTCCCTCGGGATAAAAAAATAATCCGGATTTCTTGCTTGGCCCCTTTCACCTGCCCTTCTCTCAAAATATGCCACTTTCCCATTGTTTACTATCCCTTCCCTCCATGATGGACCCTTCCTTTATTTTCGTGCGTTCACTTAATCACTTTTCTCCCCTTCGCTGGCTCGCTTGTTTGGCCCACTCCCTAATTCCATTTATCATATCGAGACCGTTTCTATCATAAATATATTGCCGGATTATCTCAGCTGTCACCGAGATATTTTCGAGGCATGGAAAAGTAAATTCCGACTGGATTTTTTAAAAAATATTCAAATTGTTCTCCTCCAGATATATTACGTATATTCTATTGTAATTTTGTGAATTGCCTCGTATTATAACTTCAGCTGAACAATACAAGAATAATGACAGGATTACCCGAACGTCCTTTTTCGTTACCTATAGTACAAGATATATGTGGAAAAGAAAATTTTAATTCGCTATCATCTACTGATGATGAGAGCTTTGCTCCTTTGCTCCTTTATTGGAAGGAAAATTTTAGATATCTCTGAGATTGAGTTTGAGTGTGTTTCATCTTAGTTTGTTTGGTCCCTGTCGTTGTCGTGAGACGCATAAACCATCAGACATTTGTTTGAGATATCAAGTCTGGTGAGAACCAATTTTCGTCAGTCTCATATATGTTTTACTATTTACCTCTAAAAAAATGTTTTGATTCGTACGGTTCATGAGTTTATTTAAAAAATATTTTTTTTTAAAATTGTAAATTTCTATAGGACAAGATGTAAATAAAAGTAATTCAAACTACGTAATGCAGGAAATGTGCGACTTAACAACTGGAAATCCCCACTTCGCCTTCAAAATTACAGCTTACTATCTTGGTTTAACAATTTCTCGTTCGTTCAACTGCCAAATAAAACAATTCTATTAACTGAGACTGGAGGACTTTCTGTAAAACGTATCGACTTTGAATTTTTACAGTTATCTCAGGAATCAGTTCTAACAATAATACGTAAAAAGTAAAATTCATTACGCTACATTCCGACTAATTAAGAATAGTCCGCCCGTTTATATAATCCGTTGACTGAACATTTTCTTCGAATTTTAAGGAAAAATGCGCCGACAAAGATAATTTAAAACAAAATTTATACAACCTTTAAGTCCAAACAAAATTTGTTATAATATTTGTATTTCAACAAATTTATGATAGTGTTAAGAGATCTCAATCGTACCTCCTCCATTTCGCAAACATCAATTCCAAATTTTGACTTTACGAAGATAAAACCTTATGCTGGTCAAATATGACAAAGAAATCTTTTCATGGTGCGAAAAACATTTTCCTATTCCAGAAAAAACTCTTCTTCGAGTGAGGAACGACAACCAAAAAGAACGAGAGGTACTTAAAAATTTCCGCTCCCTTTGCTGAATTAGGAGGAAAAAATAAATCGCCGATTAATTAAAATAACTTGGATCCTTCAGCAAATGCGAATTTCCTCTAAAGTTACAAGGATTAAACCTAAGCATATTTAATGCGGCTGGATTTCAGTGAAACTGTGTCAAACGAATTCACAGTAAAATTCTTTTTTAATTTTATTCCTTTGCTTGAGAGTAAAGGGGATAGAAAAAAATGCAAAAAAGACAAATTTTGTTATTGAATAAAGCAGATTTTAGAGAGCCGAATAAAATAATTCTGTTCTTCGTTTGCCTTTATAACCGATCCTGGAATATTTTGGGTTACATTGCAATTGTTTAAGCTTTTAACGATAAATTTTCTTACCTTAAAACCGAAGCCAACAGAATGTTTCACAAATCTTCGCAGTTATTCTTCTCAAGTTGAGAAAACGTCGACCCGCAGCTGAATACCCTTTTTCCGATGCATGCCCTTAAACTACAGCAGCGAGCTTATCGTTTTAAAATGACAGCGAGGATTAAATGTCAATGGGACAAAGAAGAAGCCGAGGAAAAGTTTATTCTACCAGCTTATTCTCTTCTATTATAGTTAAGACGCCACATTCGTAAAAACGAAAGGAATTATTTTTAGGAAAGGCAGTGTTTCCTCTGGAGGATCACGCAGAAGCCAGAGTGGTGAGACTAATTAATCATCTTCGAAATGAAGTTTTTTTTTCATAGTCACGCACAATCACAATACCTTCACAAGTTTCAATTTGCGCAGTTTCATTGCAGCGCGCGGCTAAGACTTGCCTAAAAAAATGAACTCATATATAAGTCGAGGCGAGAGATAACACTTCAACTATTGGGGACGCGCGGGGGAAAGGTTAAAATCCCTCCCGCATGACCCAAGCACCGCGGCGGAGGAGAAAGCGTGGACTGCGGACGAAAAGTGGATTGGCGAACGATTTCGAAGTACGGTTAGTTCGCGTCCCTGCCTTTCGCGAGGGAGGCGGGGTCTTTCGGCGGAAGCTAGAACTGTTAGGAGGTTCCGCATTGCAATGGCGCATGTTATGAATATATTTTTTTAAATGCATGCGTGAGAATGGTGATTGAAGACAGATGAGGACTTGTGTATTTTGTTTAGGAGCTCATTAGTCACAGTAATAAAAACGTTTCTGCAAAATACTTAATTTTCAGGGCATTTGAAACGAAACATACTGTGCGTTGCTGTATATTTTACAAAAATTATGCAAACTATGCAAAATTTAAATTTACACAGTCATGTAAACTTTAAATTATACAAAAAATCTCATTATATTTCTGAGTGCGTTTCCGAAAATCCCAATATGTAAACATCGCATAAATTCATTATGCTTCGATAATGAAAATGCATTAGTAGCAGGTTAAAGTATGTGTGAATCTCATATAACTTTAGGTAATTCAGTAAAACAGCATGAGAAGTAAAATTAAATGTTAAAAACAAATTTTAGCGATAAAATATGCTCTCTCAAGGGACAATATTTTTTCAAGGTCTATCAATGATATTTCAACAAATTAAAAATAAATCGTCACTAATAATTATACATTTCACAAAATTTTTCTCACGTCTTACGCGTTCATTAGTGCTCACACACAGAAAGTATTATCCCACTATTTTCCTTGTAGCAACGGTGCTACTTCAAGGTCGCCATTGAATGTTTCTATGAAATGTAGGAGAAGATATAGGAGGAAGAGACGGCTTCTGAGCACGAGGCTCATCGCATGACGACATATGAGTATGGGGAGCTTGGTGGTAGCTGTGCGTAAAACTCGATGTTATAATGTCGCCGGACGCCACATAATTATTTTTTGAGAGATATAGCTTACGTGTTATTGCTTACGATTTAAATATCTATAACTGAAGGAATTCACATCAAAATACATTCAGCCATTTCTGAGTAAATCGATATTTGACGAATATCGAAAAGAATAAAATACTCTCCATATTTGCTCGATATGGTTTATTTCTACAAATTCCTATTCCGATGTTACCCTGTATGTATCTACGCTGACAATACGTCCCGAATTTTTCGGAACAGTTCCGATTAAACCATCGAAAAGTCCCGAAAATTCCAAATTTTCGGCAAAACGTAGCTGAATGAATCAAATCATTAAGCATTACAATAACAATACGAGCATAAAAATCTGTAGATTTATAGATAAATCTGTAGAAACGCCAACACTGGACTGCGATACGAGGTGATAACGACGGTGAATATTTCCAGGGGCTTTTGTACTAGTTACTTTGCTTGTAGTTCTAACTTGTTTGAAGTGTTCAAAATCATTGTTATAACATTTTACTTTAGTGTCAAAATAAATGCAAAGGGTAAGAAAAGAAAGTACTACTTTTAAGTATGTTTTGTAAAAGGAATATCCTTTTTAAAAGAAACCTGACAATCCACACGTAACATTTTGCACCCGATGTAACAGTGAGATAAACGTTGCTCAGAGCTGGAAATCTGGCATCACACTACATATTCAATCAAAGAAACCGTAATGTAGCTGTCAGTTCCGTAGCTTCCAGTGCTTCAATGAAGAAGTTTCTTATACAAAATTTCCCTGTTAAAATGGAGCGGTACTTGCATATCACACCGTAAAACATAATCACAGTTTCAGATCTTTAGATTGCAACTCTAAGATAATTTCCCCATTGTTTGAACCTAAATTCTCATCAACACGAGCAAAAAACGAAGCAATTGTGAAAAACGTTCTTGCTCCAGAATATCGAAAGATTTTGCAGCAGGAATTGGGCGAAACAAAAATCGAAAAGTTATTCCTATCTTGGTAAGATATTTTCATGAAAATACTGGAATTAATGTGAATGCTCTTGAACTTGACGTCCTGGAAGGTGAGAACATTGGTGGGGATCGGTTGCATTGTACACATTTTCAACAATTGTATTAATAACGCATCTGATGTTTTTCCGACTGATGTGGAAGTTGTTATTGCAAAAAAAATATATTTATACGGTACGAGGAGAGGCACTGAATCATTTTGTGATTTTTTAAAATCACAATACAAATTTTCTCTATATAAGAAAGTAATAAAAACAAATAATCGAACTCACCATTTGGTCTTAGACAAGAGATGATTTAGGTCACTCCTGTAGCCATGAAGCGGTCTCCTAAGTCGGAGATGTCCTTTTCAGCCACCAAGAACCCGACCTCCAGTAGCGCCCTCCCGAACTTGTCTTGAGAGCTCGTTAGTTATACAAGTAAAAAAATGTTCACATTAAAAACTCAAAAATCCTAATATTTACATCAAAACACATGTTAATTATTGGTGTATTTTTTTAAAGACTGAGAAATTTTGTTTGAAACAAAACGTTCGTCTGTTTTTATCTAGGTCTTTTAATACTTCCTGTGAGCGTCTCTTGTAAGAGCTTAAAAGTCAAGAGGGAATTATCGAGCTCGTCTTATAGCTGAAAAAGTTCAAGAATTAGTACTTAAAAAATACGACCCAGGTATCTCCAATAGCCGCAACAAGGTTATAAAAAACCATATGCGCATTTCGCCTACAATGCAGACATATCCAGCGGTAATTCACCAAATATAGATTCTAAAAATCTGATGTCGCCTCCGTAATTTTTCTAAAAATTCCAAATAGGTTACATAATAAATATTTTTAAAAACTGCGAGACAATTTTAGACTTTACAAAGAACAGAAATAAACTCAAACCATAGACTTCTGATATTGGATATAGCCACAAATCTCCAACAATTAAGAAAAGAAAAAGGAGCGTTACTAAGTAAGACGTAACAAGCATCAATTGTTAACAATAGTAATCGGTAGGTGGCGTGGTGGTGGCAGCTAAAAATATAACATATCTCATAAACAATGCATTATATGGAAAAATGTTTCAAACAAAGGTTGTAGAAAATTAAATTTGCTGCAGATTTTATTCTAGTACATTTTTACATTTATCAAATATTAAAGAAAATATTACAAAATAACGGATAAGTGACAAGAGTAAACACCCACTTTCAGTGACCGATTTTTATCAAAAACTAATCAGTTCTTGTGACTTTTATAAAAATGTTAAATATAAAATTTTGCGATGACGTGATTAATAGTTTTTGAGTTAGAACACCCACAAAAAGCTATCACATACACACACAGACATCATCGAGAAAATTGTCAAAACGTGTATTTCCGTTGAAATTCCGAAGTCAATTTTTTTCATGAAAACAATACTTTCCCCTATACTACGTATATGAAGAAAGTAAAAAATTTATTGGTTCATTTAGAATCTTTCTGTAAATTGTCACTGACGATGGTTTCTTTGTAGCCGAAATGCGCACCTGGTTTTTATAACCTTGTTATGGCTATTGGTGATACCTTAGACGAGTTATTTTAAGTGCTTGTTCTAGAAGAGCTTAAGATGGTAATCCCACATTCCATATCCCAGGGTGGGCCACTGCCGTCCTCAATGTCAATTTATCAATCGATAGATTCTTATCACTGAGGACGGCTATTTCGTTCCGAAAATTTGCAACCGGTCTATTCAGATCATTCAGATTACTAAAAAGTAATGCTATCGATGCTTAAAACTTATTTATCTACAACTCTCTTTCCTAACGAAGCATTACCATTTGACTGATTTTTGCATGCGAAATTTATGAATCCATCAGTGGAGGTGAAAGGTGATAAAGAGTTAGTAATCAGTGCATGATAGGATATGACATTATTCGGAAGCTTTGTCCCGACACAGCGAAAGCTTAATTTTATTCAATGGTTGGCTAAATCTAATTCATTATTTTCTTGCAACACGAGCTTTTACATTAACTGTTGGCTTGATAATGCTACTGTTCAACATTCAATTGAGGACATGCGCGCAAAAACGGGCTAACCCTCAAAACGAAAAAATGTGTTAAGTGCTACCATCCGTTGAACACTACGTGTACTAACTACCCCTGACTGGGCTAACGGAAGCTCTTGATAATGTAATAGAGCCATTGAAATTCATGCTGTTATTTCTGAAAGCTTCCTTTAATTTTAATTTTTCTCCAATTAAAAAAAGTTCGCTTTAGCCGTTTTTTGCGCGCATGTCTTCAATTGTACCACTTGTACTACGTGTTTTCCTGTAAAACGGAACTTCGGATCTTACTTCTAGCAAAATCACCTTTATTCAGTAATCAAGGAATCCAAAGCGGCCGTTTATCTTATTCGATGAGGAGTCCATATAATTACCCACTTTAATTTTGAGCGCTTATAGCAGGGGTTCTCAACCTTTTATCTCAATTGGACACTCACAACATTCTGAGAAAGGGAGGCGGACACAGTCATATAAACACGTAAAATTAAATATTTTAAATCGAATTCTGAGAGAATCAAAACAAACTGGTGTTAATAGTACCTGACATTCTTTTTTAGCGCTTTTTTAAATATCTTCTTTTTTAAAAGTGAGAGCAAATTTTTGAAGCAGTGAGAAGAGCTTGGAACATAGATTTTCAGGATAGTTTCAGCTGTGACTGACATGAACGCTATTGACTCCGTCTATGCTTTCATCAAGAAGAAGGAAATATCAGTCACATTTTTGAGATGTCTAGAATTTAACTTTCATATCATGCGAAATGGCGGTCACTCATCCAGTAATTGTGTCGTTTGAAATTTGCAAATATTTTATTGTTGATATTTTTTCTTCTTCATTTGAAAATTCAACAAAACGTTGCTCGCCACCTGCAATTAATGTTTCCATAATAAGCTGGCCATCTTCAATCGGGTTTTTCTTATATACTGATAAATGAGCAATTTTAAAAGAAGCTCATGTTGCGTTTTTAGAATTTACAACAGGCTTGGTAAATATATTGTTACGTACTCGTGGGTACGGAGGGATCGACGGGAATGAAACGACACATCCGTTCTTTTTCTTTATTTTTCGAGGTTCCTTCGCTCCACCAAGCCGTTCCCCGCTACCTTCCTCTTCTTCCGCTCTCCTGCCGCCTCTCCGACAAACCTTCCTCCGATCTCCTCCGCTTCCTTCCTCTTCTTCCGCTATCCTGCCGCTGGTCGCTTCCTCGTGTTCCTCGCGTTCGCTTTCTCTTCTTGCGGTCCTTCACTTCTCGGTGTCGCGGGTCGACTCTCCCCCCTGCCTGCAGTACGGGTGTTGGGGGGGGGATGGCATGGTGCCCCCCAGCCAGGTTGCCAGCTAAGCTATGAACCTGGAATGGCAAGCTTATTATATCAGGGCGTGAGGTGCAGGTTTGGTTGGCAGCCGCTTACTGCTGCCTTTGCCTCTTGGGCGGAGGTTGATAAGCAGGGCCCATTGCCGCGATAGGGCGCTTATGTCTATCCCAAGGCATTACCCTGGTGGATGAGATCAGCCGGACGAGAGGTGTAGGGTGCCGGCTGCACTTTGTGTAGAACACATTAGCTCTCCTGCGCAAGGTCTGCTCTAGTGGTTCTACACCTGTGGTGGTCTCAAGCTCCCTGACTCTGACGAAATCACTCCAGGTGACGCGGAGGATAGTTCGCAGGGCCGTGTTCTGAACAACAAAGAGCTGGCGGATGTGCGTGGACGCTGCTCCGGACCAGATCGGGGAAGCGTATAGAATAATTGGCAGTACGCAGGACTTGTAGAGCCGCACCCTGGTTCCGAGCGTCACCTCTCTGGAACTCAGGATGGGACCAAGCCTACGCACTGCTCCCAGGGTCTTGCTTTTTAGGCCCATGATGTGCTTTTTCCAGGTCAGGCTCCTGTCCAGCGTGACGCCGAGGTATTTGGCTTCGCTGGACCAAGGAATGGCCTGACTCTGAACAGAGAGTTGAACGGCTGGTTGCTGCTGCCCGGGTCTTGCCTTGAACATAACAGCGACCGTCTTGCCTGGATTGACCGCAGTCCTCCATTTGCGGTACCACTCGCAGATGGTGTCGAGGGCTCGCTGGAGGTAGATCGTGGCTTGGTGTTCACTTAATGACTGGGCGAGAACCGCGGCGTCGTCCGCAAAAAGTCCAACGATAACGTGTGGGCCGTTCTGAAGGGGGAAGTCGTGCGTATACGTGTTAAACAGGGTTGGCCCCAGGACCGAACCCTATGGCACGCCAGCACGTACAGGGCGGAGGTTGGACCGCTCCCCTTGCCAACTGACCCAGAACACCCTCTCCATCAGGTAGGAGTCCGTGATCCGGATCAGCTGCCTCGGGAGGCCAGCCTAGTGCATTTTGGCTAGGAGGCCTTCGTGCCACACCCGATCGAAAGCCTTGCTTATGTCCAGGAAGGCGGCCGCTGTTTTGTTCTTTTTGTTGAACCCATCGGTAACATAGCTGGTGAATCGAGCCAGTTGGTGAACCGTAGAATGACGTTGGCGAAAGCCAAACTGTTCACTGGGGATGACATTGTGTGCTGCCAGCCAGGTGGTGAGCTGTGGCAGGAGGAGGCGCTCGAACATCTTCCCGAAAGCGTTGAGGAGGGAAATCGGCCGGTAGCTATCAACGGCACCCAAAGACAAGTTTGCCTTCGGGATGCCGATTATCTTGGCACGTTTCCACTCCTTCGGGAAGTGCGCAGTATTCTGGCAGCCGTTAAAAAGTGCCGTTAGGTAGTCAACGGCCGCTATCGGCAGCTGCTTTATTGAAATGTTGCTGATGCTGTCATCCCCAGGGGAACGATGCGTGTAGAGGCCCTTCATAACCTCCACCACGGCCCGAGGGGTGATCCGTGGGAGAACAGGAGCAAACCCTCGGTCGCTCCTTAGGTTCACCACGGCTTCTTCCACCAGCCTCTCTGCATCCGCAGAGGAAGGACTCGATGGGTTCAGCTGGAAGCTGTTCTCGAGGTAGTTCGCGTACTCTGTGGCCTTCTCCTTGGCAGAGCAAACCAAACCGTTCGGTGATTGTAAGGGAGGGTCCCGCCTTTGAGCGGCCTTGAGCCCTCTGCGGGCCCTCCAGAAGGAATTGTCGGCGAAGGAGACCTCAGCCAGGTACTCCTCCCAGGCGTCTGTTTTGACTTCCCTGACCGCCTCCTGACGTCCCTGTTAAGACGATCAAGGAGTGCCTTCAAGTCCGGCGTGCGGTGCCGCTGCCACCTCCTGCGCACTGAATTACGGTGAGTAATCAGTCTCCGCACAGGTTCCGGCAAGCGGCGGGAGATCAGCCTTGGGGTTAGCCTGATGGGGATGGCTAAGTCGGCGGCCTGCTGCACCACCGCCGATATGGTGGTAGCCATCTCTTCCACCTGCTGACAGGTAGCCGGCTCTTCGGGGTGAACTGGGAGCGCTCCGGCAATGTGCAGTCGGAAGGCTCCCCAGTCAGCCCTGGCGAAGTCCCCCCCTGCCTCACTTTAGCCTCCTTTTATACCCGACCGCGGCCATTAAGCGTCTTCTGCCTGCTCGAGAGCCTTCTCGAAATTTCTATCCACGGCCAGTTAAAATGGGCCTACGCGCCGCCCTATTCCCGCTGGTCCCCACAATATATATTGCTGCTCCGATAATTTAGATTGCAAATCACTAACTATCTTTTAACCCAGTGGAGAATTTATATCAAATGATGAATGGCTAGCCTTGAGCTATATTTACATATTATTTCTCTTTGACACTGCCACGCTATTAGAGCAGCGGTTACCTGTAAATAACTCGACGGGCACCTAGAAACACCTCGGCGGGCACCATGTTGAGAACCTCTGGCTTACAGGATGTTATGGAAGGTTGAAAATATATTTGCGTAATAATAGCTTCTTGCTGCCAAAATGCTGATGTATCATCTGACACACAACTTAAGTTGAGTATTCAAACCAGGATCAACAATTGCTTGAGTGCTTAGTAGCATTCAGACCTCCAGGCTAATTATCAAGTAAGAGTGATACAGAAAAGGATCAGAATTAACAAAGCGCGTTTCTCACAGAAGCTTTAAGAGATGAAATTGGCTTTTTTGTTTCCAGTAAAATGGCTGCGCTGATTGATCGATATAATTTAAATTCGTTGTCATCTCATTATATTTTAAAATCGATCAAAATATCTCATTTCTATCACAGCAATAATACGTTGAAATTTCAAATTTTATTTATGGTAATATGACAATCCTGTTTAAATTATGCTAACATGCTATTTTGATCCCGTATAATAATATCGTAAATATATCGATAAATAAATTTAACAAATTTTAAATATTGAAGTTTTTAAAAATTTACGGATTTTCTCATCATTTATTAAATTTATTCTTCGAGAATACATATTTTTAATTTACATTTTATGCCAGAGTAAAACTATGAAGCAATGTGAAAAATTATTTTTGTCAGAAAATTTCAAATACAGCCGAATTTCTACAATAATTTAGATATGTTTTATCGATGAATGAAATATTTGTCCATGAAAATCAGAAAAATAAAAATTACAGAATTATGAAAGAAAGTTTATTGAAATATTTTTAAAAAATTATAGGAAACTTTAACATATGGCGCTCTAGTTTATATTGTTCGGCAAGGTGACTGTGATCCACGAAAGCCGGTTGACTAAGTATGTGTACACGATTGTTTTCAAATCCAGTTGTTTTCATTCTTGATTTGCACGGACTGACGGCACACCGCCAAGCTTCTTCTCTCGTGGAAATTATATATTTATGTTTACGAAACACGTAATTGTCTATAACGATCATAACCTTCCCTCTGATGCTCTCTACCTCCATTAAAGCACTTTCACTCAATAGGTATTGCAAAAATAACTGAATGGCTAGAGCAGACAATGCTGGCGCAAGAAGTGATTAACCCAAACTTACAATAATAAAGCAATGTCAAAATCTCTTTCTGACATTATATTTTTCATGCATTTTTTAAATAAACGAATTTAATAAATATCTTTGAATATGTAACCCTTTTAAATTCCCTCCACCCTTATATTTCTTTCACGGTTGAATCTGAAACTAATGGTTTGCTTCATTTTTTAGATCTCAGTTTGCCCCTGCGGAACAACACACCTACCTTTGCTATTTATCGGAAACCCACTTACACAGATCAGGTCATCCCCAATCACACTACCTATCGAATTTAATAAATGTTACTGTTTATACGATAAAATATGTTTGGATAAACTGTCCATTGCTGAAGGGTAATCGAGTGAAAAAGAAAATAACCCATTTGTTCACTCGTCTATGCTCAAGCCGAGTTCGGTAATAATCGTCTCCATTTCAGCAAACCGATCAAATGCGATTTAAAACATAAAAACGCTGTTTTAATATAAATTAAAGATAATACCATAAATTATCAACTTTCTGTGATAAGAATTAGATTCTACATTTTATTCCCCTTAGAGCAGTACAAAACTCGCTCCGATATCACAATTTCAAGATATTTTAAAGTATTAAAGAATAAAACTCTGCACGATGGATTTGAGAATTCCTAAGTAAAATAAACTGATGTGGGCAATACATGACTTTCTCCATATTTATATGGCAAATTACATGTTGTTAGCTGTGGGATCGTTGTCAATATTTACTTCCGGTTGACAATTTAGAAAAGAAAAAGGGGCGTTATTAAGACGTAGCTAAGCATCAATTGTTAACAATAGTCGTCGGTAGGCGGCATGGTGGTGGCAGCTAAAAATATAAGATATCTCTTAAATAATGCATTATATGGAAAAATGTTTCAAACAAAGGTTGTAGAAAATTAAAATTTGCTACAAATTGTATTCCAATATATTTTTACATTTATCAAATATTAAAGCAAATATTTCAAAATAACGGATATGTGACAAGAGTAAACACCCACTTTCGGTTGACTAATCAGTTATTGTGACTTTTATAAAAATATTAAATATAAAATTTCGCGATGACCTGATTAATAGTTTTTGAGTTAGAGCACCCACAAAAAGCTATCACACACAGACATCATCGATAAAATGGTCAAAACGTGTTCAGGGAACTTCAAAACGTGTATTTCCGTTGAAATCTCGAAGTCGATTTTTTTCATGAATATAATACTTTCCCCTATACTACTAATATGGAGAAAGTAAAAATGAATGTGTGTATATATGTATGTTTGTATGCCCCTTATACGTTTTCGTTTTTACACTGTTGAAGCTAACGAATTCAAAAGTTTCATGGGCCATTCTATGGACAAAAGGAAGAACTTGATCTAGGTTTGCGGACCGTGGGGTTTCTTATACCCCATGGGGTCAACAAAATACTATTTCCATAAGAATGCATGGGAAATGGTGTGGATATAAATATACCTAAATACTAACTTACGATCACGGGAAATGGCTTATTTTACGCACGAAAGACTGAATATTTTAATTCTGTTCGTGTTTTGTCGTATTACATGTTAAATCACTCGAATTTATCCTTTAAGCGCAAAATTTATTAACATTTTCCAGGCGGAAACAAAGCTAAATTTCTTAATTGTTGTCCTCCTCAAAGGGAGATAGCCACGTAAAGATTAATGCAAGGAAAGTCCACGCCGTGGCGCGCCGTAGAGGAAGAATAGCCAACGCCAAGATAAAGGATACAAATGGATTTATGCCTAAATATAGTCTATGAATACTTTTAAAGTGTGTCAAATGATTTTTAAGGAATAATATAACATTGTTATCTTTTACCATTAACTTTGACAGATTTATCGCAATATAAATCGATACATCTACTTACATTTGTTCGCTAACCAAGATGTTGTTTATTGTTTACGTTTTGGCTAATAGTATTGACATAATCCACATAATTTTATTGCTGCTTTAGAGGCTTCGGTGCATCTATCCATTTGAATATTAAGCAAGAGGTTATTTCGTAAATATATTAATAGTAAAACTTTACATCCTCATCATCATGCTTCTGTCCGAAGACAGGTTTTAACTGAATCGCTGCCTCCATTTCTCTCTCTCCCTAGAAGCCTCTTTTATACCTCTGTAAGTATTATATCCCTGCTTTATATTCTCTAATATTCCTATTCTTTTTCTCCCTCTTCCTCTTCTTCCACTAATTTTTCCTTCTAAGATCGTCCTTTGTAAACACTGTCTTCTCAATATGTGCCCTATTCAATTTGCTTTTCTTTTCCTGATTGTTTTTATTAGCATCCTTTCTTCTCCCACCATTTCTAATACTTCCTCATTTCTCTTCCTCTCTGTCCATTTCACTTTCATAATTCTCCTCCATACCCACATCTCAAAACTTTCTAAATATTTTTCCTCCTTTCTCCTTACCATCCACGTCTCTGCACCATAAAGAGCTATGCTCCATATGTAGCATTTTGCTAAATTCTTCCTTGTTTCTAAATTTATTTTCTTGCTTGTGAGAAGCTCCTTCTTCTCATTAAATGCTGCTTTTGCCATTGCAATCCCACTTCTGATGTCCTGTGTACTACTTCCATCCTGCGCTACTGCCAAGATATTTGAAACTACTTACTTGTTCCAATTTTTGGCCATTTACCATTTTATTTAATTCTTTATGTTCCTTTGAAACCACCATGACTTTCGTTTTTTCTGTATTGATCTTCATTCCATATTGTTGGCCAACCTCCACTAGTCTGTCTGTCATCCTCTGAAGCTCTTTCTCGCCTTCTGCTATTAAGCCCTGATCATCTGCGTATTTAATGGTGGTAATACTTTCACCTCCTATCTTAAATCCTTTCTCTTCCATCAACGCTTCTTCTGTTATTGTTTCTGCATAAATATTAAATATCACTGGTGAAGCAGGACATCCCTGCCTCACTCCCTTCCCTATTGAAGTACTTTCTGTTTCTTCTCCTTCAACCCTGACTCTAATCTTTTGATCAAAGTAAAGGTTTTTAAGCAGTCTTTTATCTTTCCAATCTATTCCTATTTTGTTTAAAATACCCAGCATTTTATCCCATTTCACTCGGTCAAAAGCTTTCTCCCAATCTACAAAACAAAAATACATACCTTTATTGACTTCTAGCACTCTTTCTATCATCATCCTCATTCATCCTATAGCATCTCTAGTCCCTCTTCCTCTTCTGAAACCAAACTGATTATCTTGCAGCTCCTTTTCTATTTTACCTTCAATTCTTTTGGTTATTATTCTGGTTAGAACTTTAGCTGTATGAGAAATTAAACTAATAGTTTTGTAATCCTTACAACATTTTGCATTGTTCTTTTTCTCCAGTGGTACCATAACAACATCTAAAAAAACTTCAGGCCATATGCCAGTATCATATAGTTGATTAAAAAATTTTGTTAGTTGCTTAACTGCTTTCGACCCCAATACCTTAAGAACGTCCACTGGTATATCATCACTCTCAACAGCCTTCCTTCTTTTCATGTCATCAATTGCTCTTTTAACTTCAGACTCGAGAATACTTGGTCCTAGCTGATCTTTTTCCACATCCTCTTTTTCATTTAATTCAATATTTCTTGGCTTTCCTTCTTTGTCATACAGCACCTCAATGTATTCTTTCCAGACATTCTTTACATTGTCTGGCTTCAAGAATATTTTATCACTTTTGTTCATGATTCCTTTACGTCCTATCTTTCTTGCCTTTTTCTTGAATAGTTCCCTTGCTTTGCTATACATGAGGTCTGTTCTACAAATTCTTTAACACTCGACAATCTCCTCGCATTTCTCATTTATCCACTGTTCTCTGGCTTTATCTGTTTCCCTTCTTAAAGCATTATTTAACTCATTGTATTTTCTTTGGCCTTCTTCAGTGTTTATGTTCTTCCACTTTCTCTGCTCTTCCATTTTTTGCAGCATGGCTGCTGTGATCCAGGATTTTTTGTTTCTTTCACCCGTTATCTTTCCTACCTTCTTTTCCATTACCTCTTTAATTTTGCTGTGGATGTAACTCCACTCTTCATCAACATTCTTCCTATTTTCTTCAGCTCTCTCCCCCAACCTTTCCTCCAGCTCAGTCATGATAGGCTCCTTGTTTTTAAGGAGTTCCTCTAAGTTCCATGTCTTGTTAACTCTTATGTTTCTCTTAACGCTCTTCAGTCTACATTGTGTATTTGCCACCAAAAGGTTGTGGTCAGAATCAATACCTCCCCCTGGTAGTGTTTTCACATTTTTAATGCTATTTCTAAATCTATCATAGACTAGTATGTAATCTATCTGGTATCGTCTCTAATCTCCTGGGCTTCTCCATGTGTAAAGTCTCCGCTGGTGATGCTTAAACCACGTATTAGTTACAATCAATCTATTTCTATGACAGAATTTCACAAGTTTCTTCCCTCTTTCATTTCTCTTCCCTAGCCCATATTTTCCCACTATGTTATCTTCCTCTACCTCTCTGACTACACTGTACCAGTCTCCCATTACTATGGTGGTGATCCTTCCTTTTTCCTCTTCTTCCAATATCTCTGTGTGATCTGTTCATACAATTCATCTACTTCGTCATCACGGGCATTAGATGTTGGAATACACACTTGAATTATAAGCATTTCCACTGGCTCCATCGGAAGTTTTATGGCTATTAATCTATCATTAACTGTCACTACCTTGCTAATTCTTTCAGCTATCTCTTTTCTCATTATAATACCCACTCCTCTTTCCTTGTTCTCTCCTCCCGAGTAAATAATCTTAAATTCGTCTGAATTTATCTCGCCTTCTCCTTCCCACCGAACTTCACTAAGACCTACTATATCTACATTATTCCTTCTCATTTCCCTTTTTAAGTTCTCTAGTTTACCCCCTGAATTCATAGTCCTAACATTCCATGTGCCTATTCTTAATTTCTCACTACTTGCTTTCTTATTAATGTTACATTTCCTCTGTGCATCCCCTAGGGTAGTCCCCACCCGGAGATCCGATTGGGGGACTATTTTACCTCCGGAATATTTTACCCCAGAGAGATCCATAGAGGTATTTGCAGCTTTTCAGCCAATCATGGGAAATATAATGAGGTAGTTTCCCCTTGCTTTCCTCATCGCAGTTTCACAGAGTGATTACTTTACAATACAATAGATAATATATTAAATTTTAATGTAAACATCGCTTGCGAAATTAAGGAATGGAGAACGAAAATTCAGGGCTTATGGTGCACTCGGTGCAATTTCTATTTTAATAAAACTGCTCGATTATGCTAAATATTCTTGGAAAAACAGTCTGCCTTGATTATATGATGGAATCGCCATTGAGATACACCCACGAGCACAAGCCTGACTAAAAATTTTCGATGGTAGTTAAAAGTCCGTGTGAACCTCTTCTCCGAATAACACATTTGAGAAATTTGGGGGCACTGACAGCGCGGAGCCCCGAAAAATAAAAATCATTTGCTACTTAAAAGAAAATTCTTTCCCGAGCGAAACGCTAGCATATTATAACCGCTGTCTCTGCATCCCTGCCTGCGTACGAAGCCTTACGGCTCGACAACGACACGACGGCTTCGGATTGTAGGCGAGAAAACCAATGCACCCGTCCACACTAGGACGGCAACGACACGACGCGCCACAGACACGACAGCGACAATGCTCCAAAAGAATCCTCGGCCGTGTCGTGCCGTCCTAGTGTGGACGGGTGCATTGGTTTTCTCGCTAACATACGAACAGAGACTGGGGTAATTGTGCCGTTGCCAGCCCGTGTCTTTCCCGTGTTGTTAAGTGTGAATGCGTTCCGCTACTACATCTTCGCTGTTAAAGAACGCCTAACAAGGGAAAAAAGTAGCTTACCAAATCTCTTAAGCAATGAAATACGTGCATTTAGAGGGTCTGCTCGGCCTTGTCCTTTCTAGCGGATTGTTTGCCTTTCTCCTTAAACTTCTTTGGAATCAACGCCATCATATCTATGAACCATTCGTAAACATATTAGATTTTACCTTTTTTCTTTTGGGCAGAACATAGTGCCATTTCGAGCTTTCGAATTCTCTCAGTTATCTACATCTACATGAGTACAAACATGTGCCACTTCATATTCGACCACAAGAAAGAAATTTAGGCTTTGGCAGAATAGAGCGCCGTTGCAATATCGGAATTTGTTTCGAATTTAGAAGCGAACAAAAAATCTGTGAAATTGGTGATCTATCAAGAAATTACTGAATCGTTTCAGGTGTGCATATCGAAAAAATTTACAATAAATCAGTTAAAAATAAGGATTGGGGACATCTACACAACTTATTTAACGTTCCCGTTGCTTATATATAGGGAATATATTTTTCGAGTTAAAAATAATATCGCCGTCGGGTGATAGTTATCGAGCTTTTAATTTTTTAAAACAAATCGGGGGAAATCGGGTTTTAATGAAAACAAAGCAATTACATTTAAAAAAAGAATTCGGGTTAAATCAGGTTTAATGGAAATAAAGTTTTTAACCAGTACACGTTATATATTTTTGGGGCTGAACTGATTACACATGTAAAATGGTAATGTCTGAAAATGTTGTTCAATCAGAGAAGATGTGTCGTGTGCCGCGTAAATTAAATTTCATATCCGTGATATGGTCAAAGGATTAAGTTATATGTCTTGAAGAAACTTTTAGTCCGTCTTCTTCTCCGTCAGATGTTAAGTCCGCATGCATTAATTGCGTCTCCATTTTTGTCGATGACTCTGCGTTTTCGAAATAGTCATAATTATGTGATAAACTCGATATTTTAAATAAATTACAGCCAAATCTATGATGGTTATTTATATCAAATGTAGATGTGAGCTGAAATTGTAAAGCTTTTCCATATTAAAATTGTGTCCGAAAGTTCCAAGCCCCTAGTTTAATATTAATTATATTTTTACTAGTGTATAATTATTGGTTTTATTCGAATTTTACCCGAATTATTAAAAATCGAATCGGGAGGTAAACAAGTGGTTCTGGAAAGAACTAATACGCCTACTTTCCTTTCAATACAATATTAATATATAAAAATTCAAGACTGACAAAAACCAAAAACAGTATTCTCTCACCAAAGATGCCTTAAGAATTACACAAGAAGAAGCGCCGTTTTGTTTTAGTATTCATTATTTCGCCGCGATTCCGATAAGCATGAATCTGCCTAAGGGTCGATTGTTACCTCGATAGCTATGAATCGAAACAAGACTGGAATGTGCTCTCGGCTATGCTCCAGTCGAGTTCGGCAATAATCATCAACATAGCAATAAAGCGAAAAAAAAAATGCTTTCAAAACGCCGAAACGAAAGTTTTTGAGAGAAATTCAAACAAATATGATCGAAAATCAAAATTGTGTGACAAGAATAAGAATTGTTCACATTTTTTTCCAATTAGAACAGTACAAATCACACTCCGATATCATAATTCCAAATATTTTAAAATGCAAAAGAACAACTATCTGCACGACGGATTTCAGATTAACCGTGTAAATCAAATGGGGAAAGAACTCACCGGGAGTCGAACTCGGGACCTGTAAATTCTGAATATAAATTATGACCCGGAGGTAGTCTGAGAGCACTAGCCTTAAACCAACTTTCATGGAAATTGCTAAATTCATGAAGATGTTAGGGGGACACATACACACACAGACACCGAGGCTATCTCATAAGATTACTTTTCCTTTTTTGAAAAGTAGACTAAAAACTGGCAAAATCGGGTAAACCCCGAAAAATATATTCTCTACATATATTCTACCAAAATCATATCGCGTCTAGCCTAAACCGCGGATATAGAGGGAATACTGTACTGCTTGAAGTAGTTATGAAAATTTTTCGGTCTAATGTGGAATCAATTTAAATGTCCTTGGCTGAAAAAATAAATTTAATAATTAATTCCGCTTTTAAGTTCATCCAGTTCACATTTCAATTCTAATATACCTATCCGAAAATGCAAAATAAGTATCATTCATTCGCGTATCGAGCAAATAGAAATAAGCTTGATTCGATTCCATTCTATTTTCCTGGACGATAATTTATCTAAAATGTATGATGTGTCACGACTATGTGCTGAAAGATTTTTCGAAATTGAGCCGGACATTATTGACTTATTCGAATCAATTGCCAATTGGTCCTTCTATGGCTTAGATGTAATTAATTCTATTTGTAATATAAAAAAATTCAGCTGCAAAAAGCATCACCACTTTCATAATCGTCAACTGTAAAAAATTACGTCAAAGACTAGATCAAATAATTGTATCTTTTTCTTGTCCAACCAAATATGCATCAAACTGTAAATTCCGTTTATTAATAAAACTAAAGGAATTTGCCTTTGTATATTTATTCGAAGTGTATATCCATGGCCTTCATTTTATGCGGCCAATTATTTGAATTCTTACCTCATTAATTTTGGTGGCATATTCGAACTCCGTCTAGCCCGTCCATCTTCGGCCGAATAATTTATTCTCGAACCCTGTTCGTCTTCCTCGTTCATTTTCACTTTCATTAAAAACTCTTCCCAGTCCTCTAAGCAGGGCCGCCTATGGCTGACACGAGCCCTGGGGAAGGGTTTAGAAGAGGGAGCTGGAGGCCATATGACAGGACGTGAGCTAACTATTAAAGAATTTTATCAAAACATAATAGAAGTGAGGTACTAATAAGTTAGTTGAAATTCAGATTGTGCGTCACTGTAATAATTAATATTTCTACGTACTAATTACATAAATACTGATTGCACTTTCGCATTTACGTTCAACATTGTGTGTTGACAAGGCGGCAATAAATTGTAATCTCTAGAAATTTTTGTTCATCACTTATATTTTGTTGCTTAATCAATGACTTTATCGATATTTTTCTCCTCATGCGGGACCCCCAGAGGCCCGGATTACGGGAATTTCGTCCCGTTCACCCCATCCTCTTGGTGGGCCTTCCTCTGAGCTTTTTATGAATAATTTTTTTGTTTAATTTTATTATCTTCAGATTTTATTCATACTTACTTTAAGCTGCAAACAAATTCCCTGTTCCTATGCCCATCTGTCAGGTTCTCTTCACTAATTAGTCACTTAAATGATTTGTTCAAAACTATTTCTCGCTATTATTACAGATTTTTCATTTCACATACACCTTTAATGTTAACGTTTATGTTTTGTTCTGCTGCCAACGCCAAATATTTTCTTCAACGTCAGCTTATACACTTAACCCGTCAGGTTATCTGATTGAGAGGGGATTGGGTTATCGGTGGGGTTGATGTTTCCTGATAATAACGCATGCACGTTAACTTAATTAACGTAGCCTTACTTCAGCTACTTCGCAAACATTTGCACTTCTATTTTCTTTCGTACACTTTGGGAGGTTGGTAATATTTGGTTCATTTTTTGAACGCCAGAGGCGCTAACGCCGCTAATAGTCTACCCGCCTTTTGTATAGAATGTTAAAACGCATAGCACTCTCCAAATACTTGTGCATTACTTATGTACAACAAAAAAGCCATTTTTATAGCACCAAATGTTTACCAATACATATATTTAATAAGCTATTTAAATAATACAGTGAGCCAGACAATCCTTTTTTTAACGAATATATTTTATTTTCATAGTTGGAAACTTGAATCCTTGAGAATTTGGAATATTCCAATCTGTAAAAAAATAGTTTAAGATTTGGAACATCTCTTATTATAGAATGGCGTAGTTTGAAACAAATTATTGAGATTTGATAAAAAATACTACTATTTGTATCACATCGATTTATTTTCCATAAAAAGTTTTACAACTGGTAGAAAAGGTTTCATTCTTCCACTATAAGTCTTATAACAACTTTTATTCAACATTTAGCCCAAATAAATGTTTACTAAATCTTGAAAAATTGATCCTGGAAATACTTTGACAATAGGTATGAAATTTGAATAGAATAAAACTATTGCATGTGTATTTTATCGATACATAAAAACATGGTGGGTAAAACATTTTCTCAAAGATGAAAAATTTTGAACATGCTACAATAAAAAAATGTGGCAACTGCCCCAAAATTAATAATAATTTGCACGTCGATGTAACACAAAACTAATAAATAACTTCACATTTTACATAAATATTCTATGAATATTTATTTACAAGTGGTGACTGAAAAGCTCTCAGCCTAAGTTGGAAGGGAATATGGAAGAGGTGTGTTAGCACAGCATCTTGACAAAGTTTACACATTTTAATAATAATATTCTTAAGCAGTTCATTCTCAGCAAATCATTTAGTAGAGTACCTCTTTAATCTATGCTTCGGTAATCCAGGAACTCCCGCGGTCCGGAACAAGTCATGGAATTTTTTTTATACCACCACTCTGTCAGTGCATTTAAATAACAAACTCAAAAAATTCTTTCATACAACAAATAAACTCCCTCTCAGAATAGGAAGGTGAAAATTCAAACCTAATCACTTAAATATAATAAAAAGTTTAATACTACTGTTTTCTCTCTGCTTCAACTATTTTCCATCTGAATAAATACCATAAACAAACAAAATTTATGAATCACAATCTATAAAATCAATACAATATGCAATCTGAAATGCCTCAAAGAATAATTAATTGTCACAAAATGAATTTATCCATAGTGAACACCTGTAACATGTTTCTTCAGGATAACAAACTACGAAACGAATCTAACCCTCTCCTCACATTTTGCTTCAAGGCCCATAACTCATATAAAAAGTTCTAAAAACCTTGAAGGAAAGATATTCATGAGAAAAACTATGTTAAGATAATTAATTACAAACAATTGTGATTTTGCACACCTTATAAAAACATTGCAAATGTTTTGGGGTGGGATGCGATTATATAGCCTCACCCACTCAAATGTCAACCTCACCTGCACGTGGTGCACCCTGCTTCACAGACGAGGCTCTGGCGTCCGAGTGACTCCCGGGATAAGGAGTCCCCCCTCTACCAAATGCCAACGGCCTATTTAGGGGCGGATGAGAAGGTGGAGGGGTAGGGCACCCTCTTGCCCTTGGGGTGGGAAACTGCCCCTAAAGGCGGAGGAACTATTTTGATAGTCAACGGCATAGGATGGAGAAGGCAACAGGAAACCACTCCATTAAAGATCCTATTGGATATCCCGAGGGTAGCAACCATGGAAGGTTTTAGAAAGGAATTTGTTACTGATCATGGTATTCGGAACCCAAGATCCAGCAGGGGATGTAGCAGGGCTTCCCAGGTCGTTATCCAACGAAATCCCTGTCAAAAAGTCAAAATAGGTACTTGGAATGTCAGAACATTACTAAAAATAGGTAAATTAGAAGAAATAAAGAAAGAAATTGAGAAAAATGAGATTGATATCTTAGGTTTATGTGAAACAAGGTGGCAAGAGAAAGGAGATTTTTACAGTGATAAATTTAGAATAATTCATAGTGGAGGTGAAAAGAGAGGAAGGAATGGAATAGCAGTCATTATTAGTAAGAAATGGGCAAACAGTGTTTGCAATACATATCACATAAATGATAGGTTGTTGATGGTAAGAATGAGCACCGTGCCAACGGATACAGTGATAATACAAGCGTATTTCCCAACAAGTAGTGCAGAAGAAGGAGAAGTAGAAAAGGTGTATGAAGAAATAGAAGAACTTATAAAGATGACAAAAGATAAAGATAATGTAATAATAATGGGAGACTTTAATGCTGTGATTGGATCTAGTCGAAATAGTAGAATGGTAGGAAAATTTGGTTTAGGTGAAACAAATGAAAGGGGAGAAAGATTAATTGAGTTTTGTGAACAGAATGAGATGATGGTATCAAACACTTTCTTTGAAGTTCCCAAAAGAAGAAGATACACATGGGAGGCGCCAGACAGAAGAAGGTTTCAAATAGATTATATTTTAGTAAAAAGAAGATATAAGAACCAGGTAAAGTCGTGTTATAGTTACCCAGGTCCAGATGTAGACAGTGACCACAAGCTAGTCATGGCAAAATGCAATATTAGGTTTAAGAAAATAAAGAGAACAGTTGAAAAGAACTGGCATCTACAGGGACTGAAAGAGTTACCAACGGCTAAGAATTACCAAGAAAAAACAAATGAGTTGATGAGAAATTATGAAGGACAACTTAGTTGGGAGGAATTTAAAAAAGGGATTATTAAAGCTACAGAGGAAGTTATTGGAAAGAGAAAATTGGAGCCTAGAAAACCTTGGATGACTGAGGAGATACTGATTTTAATTGAAGAAAGGAACAAGTTGAGGAAGAATGGAAATGATGAAACTTATAAAAAAGTTAAGAATGAGATTATTAACAAATGCAGAGAAGAAAAAGAGAGATGGACCAAAGAGATAGTGAAGGAAATTGAGGAAGATACAAAGGGAGGAAGGCAAGACAAAGCATACTTCAAAATTAAAACTCTCCAGTACAAACCAAGAACTAAATCGGCAATAGTTAAGGATAAGGAAGGAAATATGTTATGGGAAAATGAAAAAGTATGTGCTCGGTGGAAAGAATACATAGAAGAATTATATAGTGGAAGAGATGTTGGAGATGGATGTAGATTTATTGAAAATGAAGAGGAAATAAGAAATGACGAGCTAGGCCCAACAATAACCAAAGAAGAGTTTTATAAAGCTATTAATAATCTTAATTCAGGCAAGGCAACAGGTGTCGATGGTATACCTGCAGAACTTTTGAAGAACTTAGGGGAGGAAGCAAAAGAACATTTCTTTAAAATTATAAAAGATTGTTATGAAAAAGGAAAATTACCTGATGACTTTATAAAAAGTAAAACTATAAGTTTACCAAAGAAGGGGAATGCAGTGGAGTGTAGTAACTACAGAACAATTTCACTACTTTCGCACGCCTCAAAAGTTTTAATTTATATCGTGAAAAACAGAATAAAAAGGAAAATAGAACATTATATTAGTGAAGATCAATTTGGATTTAGAAGTGGGAGAGGAACGAGAGAAGCTATATTAGCCATCAGGGTGATAATGGAAAGATGTTTAGAAATGAACAGGACATTATATTTAACGTTTATTGATTTGGAGAAGGCCTTTGATACAGTTAATTGGGAACTGTTGTTTAAGACTATGAAAAAAATAGGTATTGATTGGAGAGACAGAAGATTAATTTTTAAGCTTTATCAAAATCAAACTACAAGAATAAATATAAATGGATTAGAGAGTGAAGCAAAGATAAGGAAAGGAGTAAGACAAGGATGTCCGCTATCTCCATATTTGTTTAATATGTTCATTGAAGCAAGTATAGAAGTTATGAAGGAAAAGACAAAAGGCATAAAAATAAATGGAGTTAGAATACACTGTATTAGATTTGCAGATGACATTGTAATATTCAGCGATTCAAAAAGAGAAATGAATAAAATGCTGAAAGTATTATCGGACACGTTAAAACAGTGGGAATTAAAGATAAATATCAAGAAAACCAAATTGATGGTTATAGGCAAAAGTAATGCAGGGACAATATCAAAGATCAAAATAGACAATCAGGAAATTGAGCAGGTGAAGCAGTTTTGCTACCTAGGTAGTACAATTACTGAAGATAATAGATGCGTACAGGAAGTGAAAAGAAGAATAGCACTTGCAAAGCAAGCTTTTCAATGCAAAAGGAACCTACTGACAAGCAGTCATATGAATTTGGAAGTAAGGAAATCCTTTGCAAAAGCTTTTGTCTGGAGTACCTTACTTTATGGTAGTGAAAGTTGGACGTTAGGAAAGAGGGAGAGGTCCCGTCTGGAAGCGACAGAAATGTGGATATGGAGAAGATTGATAAAGACAAGTTGGACAGAGAGAAAGACAAACCTTGAAGTTTTGGAAGAAGTAAAAGAAGAAAGGAAACTGATCAGAGGAATGGAAGAAAGGAAGGCAAAATTTTTAGGCCATGTGATTAGACATAATGGATTAATTGTGAACATCTTGGAGGGGAAACTTTTAGGGAAGAAAGGAAGAGGCAGACCAAGAAAGAAATACCTAGATGACGTGGAGTCAGTGATGGGAGTTGAGAAATACGAGATGTTGAAGAGAATGGCAGAGGACAGGAGTTCATGGTTGCAGCGACAAGGCTTAGCCTTTAGATGAAGAAGAAGAGATGCTTTGCTGCAAAAGACATCTATAGTGATATGCAACAGACATTAGGAAATGATAACCCAAAATTTCAATGGAAACCAGAAATGCCAGCGAGAAAGACTTCTGGCCAATGAAAACTATTTCCTCCTTTGACTCATTATACAAGATTAAATTTGGACAAATCATTGTGACTGGAAACTAAAAGAACAGCCTCACCAATGGAAACATGCAAACACTCTAGGTACTGACAAACTAAATGATTCGCTGAGAATTAACTGCTTAGAGTATTATCATTAAACTTGTGTACACATCTTCACAAGACATCTAGCTCCAATACACCACCTTTTTTGAACTTCACATGCTTGCGGTTCGCAAATTTGGACTTAGCGACAAAATTTTTTATGACCATTACTTGCATTTCGCGCCAATTACTTGCATTTCAGGTCATTCGTTTCCGATGCCTACAAGCATGGACTCCCTCTACTTTTTTGTTTCTAAGTTCATTTTAAACTTTAGCAACCTAGAAAAGAACATTATTATTATATTATATTTATAATGTTTGTTATTAGAAGTTCTAAAAGTAAACAAATGTGACCATTGACATATTTTGTAGCTGTTTAAAATCAACTGCCAACGGCGCTATTTTCGATAACAGTCGAAGTTGCTGGCATCTAGCGGCCAAATTAGAAATTATTGGCTAATGAAAAAGCCTCCTGCATATTTAGTTTTTCACAACTTCTATGAGTATGACATTGAAAATATTCATTCTTCGCGTGAGGTTGCTGGTTTTTGACCAAAATATTTAATGCTATTATCTTTCTATTTTGAATGTAATTAAGGAATTGTTGTTTTGTTAGGTTTTCATTGTTTATTACGAATTTTTAATGTAAATCTCAGAATTGCTATAATCTAGTAATGTAAGATTATCTGCTGCGTATTTTGAATGTGATTACTAAAAGAAATGTTATAACTTTCTTATGTTAGGTTTTGGGGTACTTATCAGTTACGTGGGTACCACCTCCGCAGTGCCCAAAGGGGTGTGATATGGAACTACAATGTGCTAAATGTGGCGAGAATCAGAATGACATGCAGCAGTACTCCATTGGAAATCTGCTGGTCCAGGGAAGGGAAATTTGAACTTGAAGAATAATTTTATTCTACCCCACCAGGTTGGGTATGTTGGTGGAAGTGTTTATCATTCCTCCTCACATTCACTGTGCTCAGAGGCATCTCCATTTAAAGAAAAAAGAAGGGATAAAAATTTCATTTATAATGGTATCCCTTATTTTTTCTTTAAATTGATATGCCTCTGAACAGAGAAAACATGAGGAGGAATGAAAAAAACTTCCACCAACTTACCCAACGCGTTGGGGCTGAGTGAAATTTTCATTCGTTTAAATTTCTCTTCCCTGGCCCAGCCAAGTTCCAATGGAGTACTGCTCCACGAATTCCAAATCTTGCCACATTTAGCGTCTTATAGTTCCATATCTCGCCCCTAGATGGGCGCTGCAGAGATGGTGCCCACCAATAAGTACCAGTTTTGGTTTTCTGTTATGCATTTCTAACATAATTAGTTAAAGTAATGTAACCACTCTTTAATGATAGTGTTTTTTTTTAAGCTTGGAAATGTTTGTTGCAGAAACCAGGAAAACATTCGTGCATAACGTACTCAACATTCAATTTCAGTAGCTCAATTTAAATTAAACCATTTCCTTAGAATGAACAAAAAATGACCAAAAATAGCATGCGAAATTGAAGTAAACTACAATTGCAGAAAGAAGTGGAATCACTTTGTTATGCTGAGTTTTCATTTGCTATTCCATGTTTTGAAGGTAATTAAAAGTATTTTTTCACTTTATAATGCTAGGTTTTCATTTGTGGTTACATTTTCTTTTATTTTCTGTTAAACTGCATTATTTATGATAAAAAAGTGATTTTTTTAGGTTGGCTGGGAACCACTCTCTCATAATAACATGGCATCTTATGGGAAAATAGGAATTGCACTTCCCAAATTTGCATTTTGCATCAGTTTTCCAGGACCAATTATTTGTGAAGTTAAAAAAGATGGTGTATATATAAATAGCACTTCTCTCCCATATCCCCTTCCTATTTAGTCCGAGAACTTATCAGCCACCCATTGTAAATGATAGGATTCTGAAAACATTATTAAATAATGAAAATCTCAAGTGCATAAAAATGAACAAACAGCTGTGCTGAATAAGCAATTTAAAACTGAAATATATGCTAGAAAAATTTCAGATCGGTGGTAACTTCACACCTTAATGAACAAAACATCACTACATTTCATTACCATACATGTAAAGGCAATTTAAATTACCATAAAGTAAAATTCAAAATTTTCAGCATAAAATATTAAAATAAACATTTAAATAAAAAACTCCATACAAAATCTAATTTCATTATCAAAATAACCATTGTCATCATCAACACACTGAAAATAAAAGATAACTATAAATAGATTCACAAGGATAGTACTCAACTTTTAATCTTCATTCCACAGAAATGAATTAGAAATAATAACAAAATTCAATTAGGAATTGCAACATACCAACTTAAGATTCACTCGAGTTGAGCATTGTTTTCTTTAACAAAATGAAGTACATTTTGGCTGCATGGATTATTTGGGTATTCCATTAAACAAAATACTGATTTACCAATATTAATTAAATTTACATGAATTAAAACAACTGAAGTATTTGGGTTAACATGCATAACTTTTCACTAAAAGCAAACATTCTCATTAAATTTCATAGAATATATTTTTGGATAGCTGCATTGGCTATACAAATACAACACTTTTACTATCAACAAAAGTAGCATATTTCTTGGACTATTATTGTAATATTAACATACAACAGTAAGGTTATCATGTAAGCTACAGATTTTATTAAATCAGTATTGTCTATAGATGACAGATATTCACAAGTATTAGACATAAATACAATCTATGTAATTCATTATACAAATTAAGAATGTGCCAACTGTTTGGAAAATAGCTGAAATGATTGTTTATTTTAGTTAACAAGGCTAAAATTCAGGCACCAAAACTGAAATTCTAAGAGAACATCAAATTTACCTTCTCTTTAAAAGAAAATTCATAATGGGCATTCCTGTTCCCTTAAAATATTACATGTACAACAAATGTATACATTATAATATTTCAACTGACTAACAAATATAAACTTTACATTTTATATGGCTAGTAAGTCAGATACTGACTAGTTCACTATCATTAATACACACAGGATTCTAATATCCTAATACTTATTTATGGCATTCTGGGGAACATACTTGGATACAAAGGAAAAATAAAATTGTAGGAGAGTAGTATGAATGATGAACTAGGGCATAACATATAAGAATGAATTTAAAACAGAAGCAGAAAATTGTTTTGGAGAAAAATTAAACATAATGCTGCAATATGACCATAATAATCGCGAACTAGAAGTAATAACTAAAAGAATCACAATTTGCTTTATGGCTGTTAAGTACTCATTACTTCCACAGAAACCGAAACAAAGTAACATTAAATTACTATTTGCTGAAGTTTTATAGAACAGTATTTACTGGCATAACCATTACCCTAGCAAAATTTTTTATATGCGAAAAGTATAAAAAATTAATCCTGGTGTAATCCTCACACCCCACTTTTTACCTTGTAAAAGACAAGTTTCAAACACAATTACCAAGAAAGAAGAAAATCTGAGAAAGAGAAATGTGGCAACAAAGATGCAGGTCAAGAAATCACAAAGATTTCAATGTGCACTAAGAAATGATTTGAAAATTATCTTTTTTCCTTTATAATTGGAGATTGCAAAAGACTGGAAGCACTTCTCTACAGTGTTATAGATGCTTACCATAAGGTTCTGCTAAAATTCAGAAGTTTTGGTGTGATAATGAAATAATGTTCTGTCTTCCTTAATCTTAGCATTTTTACTGCACATATTATTTGAAGTAGCAAAAACTCAAAAGTATTTTACCTGAAATAAATGTTTAAAAAGAGGACTACATGTTGTTGATGCAAAGTATCTCTATCTCATATAGTTTTTCCAATAAAATACATAAATGTATTGTGAAATGGTGCTGCAATGAAGAAGGTACTAGCGCAATCCTTGCATTTAATTTATGCAAATTTCTCAGAAAGTGTGAGGAGTATGCCAGTGAATACAGTATATTATTTTCTGTCAAATACAAAAGATCTTTATGACGAGCCTGTGAAAAGTGAACTGAAAATCTCCTAAAATACAAAAACTAAATTAGATTACAATGGAAGATCCTTGAAAATTAAAATATAATTAGATAATGGAATTAAAAGACATTTGAAAGCTTATCTTAAAAATCAAAAATTCATGTTATCCAAAGTCATATTCATTTAAGCACCATTAATTCACATTTTCATAAGCAAGGAAGATCAGTTTTAAATTCCATTTCAATACTGACAAAACAAAGTATTTTTGAAGAGTAATAAACATGAAAATATTAATTACTGAGAAAAGTGCTATGCTGCTTCTATAAAACAAAAAATTAACTACTTTTTATAACCACAGTAATTATTTTAAGTTTGATACTTAACAAACAAAACAATTGGTGTACTCAGAATTTATAGAACCTAAGGCCACAAACAAGTGAAAATAACGGAATGAATAGGCTTAAATATTAAAAGATATATGTAAATACTCATTTACATAAATATGTATGGACCATAATATACAGTCCAGACAACAATTCGATAAATTACACCAGGACTTTCTTAAAGCCTGAAAATTTTCAAAATTAAATACAAATGTCATACATTTGTAAAATACTGTACTCAGACAAGGCCAATACAATGTTATAATTTTTTACCATTGCCTGCTAAATGCTTAAAACTTTGGAACATTGCTGTAAAACCCTTTCAATAGGAACATATGCTTTATATGGTATAATTACCTACTTATGGAAGTTCAAGCAAATAGCATTCCAACAGAAAAATTAGGAATGGAATGCAACCCCTGATTATATATTGATGGTAACTTTTGCTACTACAAAAATACTCCCTAAATATTCATTAGATGTAAAATCATATACAAAACAGTCAAATATTAAATAATTGTTATGTTTGCCAACTGCTACAAATTTCTCATTTTAAATGCTTAAAATAAACATCGTACGAGTCTGAAAATTATTTGATAATTTAAAAAATGGAAGGAATGTTTAACAACAGGATTTTCTGACTCATCATACTCTTAACTTCTATGGTACAAAATAATTTTAGAAACTTATTCCTCCATAGAAAAATTAGATTTATTGCATCACACTCAGAGTGAGATTAGTAGAACACTTATGGCATTTGAAGAGCATTTAAAAACTATAAAATACAGCACAATGGCAAAATAATTCAATTGATAAGAAGCAAAAATTTACCTAAATTTTTCCAAGACTCAAAGAACATCCTTTAGCTATATAGAAATAGCTGTAACTATGCACTCATTGTTGATAGGCTATGTATATTAATGAGAAAAAAATGGAAGGAAGGGTCAAATAACGTTTAAGCTTCCAGATAATTTAAAGATTCTTAGTAAAATGCCACTGTATTAGGACTACAAAAATTGAGAACTGAAAAATCTTACCAATGCCAAAAGTGATGATCCAATCAATATTCCAACATGAAAGATAACTTGTAGCCATCACATACAGAATACCTCTCTTATTTATTTAATTTCATTCTGAGATTTACATAAATTTTGTTTTTGAAAATAAGATAAAAGCATACATTCAAAAGTTTTCTATATTTCAAATGTTTTTTTTAATTGCACTTCATCCTTATTTCCAGGCATTCTTACAGCCAAATTTTCTTTTTCACCCAATTATTAGTAGGTTGGTTTGGTTTTATTAATTAACTTCAAATAGCTTTGGTAAGTAGCTATTGATATTAGCATTAGCCTTCAACAGATGATTATAAATTAAAATGCGAGATAAAAATCAGTCCTGGTTCTCTAATGTACCACATAAGATCAAGTAAAAGTCACATACCCTTGTAGTCTGACGAATGATATGTAAAATTTAACTTATGAGACATTATAGTCTAAATGAGAGGCAGTCAAAATTTCTAGTGAAACACATTAATTAAGAAAAAATTTTAGTAAAAAAGATATTTGTTTAAATAAAAGAAGATTCTACTAACCGCTATATAAGGACTTCAAAATAAGTTGTCTTTTCAGGCAAGTACAGTTGTAAATGCACTGATAGAGGAAATTTAAATGAAAAACTGAATAATCTTCCTGTTATGTAAAAGGCTTGAATGAAAAGCCTGGCTATTGAATTTGGTTACGTCACATTCATATCCAATTAAAGAAACCTCACATTTAGAAATTTGAGGAATTTTTACACATAACAGAGTTACAACAAAAAATATTGTATCTAAACTAAATAACTTATATTGGTTAAATTTGGAAAATAGCAACTATTACACTATAAATAAGGTTATGATTGCAAAATACAACTCACAATGAAATTTCGACCATATATAATTTTGTAGATGACACAATAAGTTAATAAAATTTTTACTATCATATAATCAACTTGAAAACCTCAATTAAAAAATGTTGTGAATGATCCAGGAAGATCATTTTTGATTGAACACCAGATTTTGTGCATTTGTCTTGTGTATAAAACTGTAGTTGTAAAATAATTAATAATCATTTGAAAATGGTCAAACTTGAAGTTTGATATACTTTATAACTTCATAGAAAAATAATATTAGAGTACTAGAAAGGAGAAATATAGGTAATAGAAAAAATATTATATGTAGTTGTCATATAATGTTTACAAATTATGACAGTAAAAAAAATAGACCATTATGAATATGTCTACCAACATACCAGTTAATCAAAAATCATTGAGGTATATATCATAACCATAGTAAAAATAAGCAAGTTACAAGAGATTCTTCTTCATTTCCTCACTTTTGAGGACTCGTGACCCTGTTATTAGGACAAGGAATGAAGTGATGGAGGCATTACATTTTTGCCCTCAATTGCTCACCAATTTGTCATAGACCAAAGTTTATAAAAGTCATTTTTTAACGAATGACAAGAAATGAAGTTTTGCAATTTGTAAAATAAAAATTAAAGCTTCCAATTTCACAATTGGCCAAAAAATGAACCACCCACCACAGTTGACAGACCTATATGTAGAATTTAAATAGACTTTTCATCACTGTAATGAAAAAAATGCAGCTTAAAGAACTTATCAGATCAGGTGATGACAAACAATGATTAGTAGGAGGTCAGCAGGAGCATGAACGGGAAGGGCAATCATCTTCTGAATCCAGAGGTGGATCATGCTGAGAATTTCTTTGACCCATTATTGCAGGAGAAGTATTTTGGCTTATGGCCTCACTGGGTTTAGCTCTTCCCCTCCTACCAGGCAGCATAGCACGATCTACAGCCATTTCCATCCTCTTCATAACCCTTTCCAAGAGGGACTCCACAGCACGAGCTACATTTTGTCCTGTGGCTGCACTTGTTTCCAAGTATGCCAAACTATTACAGTAACAGAAAGTTAAATTTTATTTATAATAAAGTAAAGTATCAATATAATTAAAGGAACAATATTTTTAACAAGTTTTATCCCTTACAGACAGTGGCAGGGCACTGCAATTTTCTCCAACCTTGATACCAAATGAACATTAATAGAACAACAAAACTTAATGAGTTGCACAGATACAATTCTCACAACATTTTTAAAAGAAATGAATTAGAAAACTTTACTGCACAAAGATGAAAAAATTACATGAATCTGACATATTTAGATATGCAAACTGACGACCAAATTTTCCCCAAACTTATATTTATCTCTCTTGTTTCTCCAATAGCTTCTGTAAAGTCAAATTCAGCAACAAAAAATTGTAACTCCATAATTAAAATTTCCAATTTAAACTACATATTATTATATTTATAACCTGAAATTTTACAACAAATTTTTGTTTTAACTTTGTTTTAGATTCCTTAATAAAGATTTGAATATTATTGTGTTTTGACCTGGCAAAGAAGTTAGTCTACTAAACATTAAAAATGATTGAAAACTGTCGAGCAATATTTTTTTTAGGACAACTACAAAGAGCACTAAACAAGCATAGGAATACATTCCTGAGGTAGAATCAGAGATGGGAAAGTTCTGGTTCCGGAAGAAGGAACGGTTCCAAAATGGTTCCTGGATCCGGAACAGAAACAGAAAAATTGCATTGGAAACGGAACCCAAACTGGAACAATGTCAAAATTTCCATTCCGGAACAGTTCCCATAAAAACAGAATAATGGATTTGGAAGTCAATTCTTGATATTTTAATATCATCCATAATCCAAAGAAAGAAACCTATTAGAAGAATATTATTAAATGAATTTGTTGTTTAATGGATCAAAGATTTTTTTAAGACAATGACTCGAGAAAAGTTTTCTAGGTTTGTTTCACATCCCCTTGAAGAGTTAACAATTTAAGAATTATTTATTAAATTTTATTTTTAACCATCAGTTGTTAATAACTCAACTTACTTTACAAATTTCATAGAACAGGGGTAGGCAACCTACTGCCCACGGGCCAGATCCAGCCCGCGGTAAGACTTCTAAGAATATACTTCATGATATTAGGATTTTTAACACACAAAGGGATAAAATTCTGCCATTTTCTCAAATTTCTAATGTTTGTTGCACTATTCTATGAAAAATGAATCTCAAGAATTTTTCCATATTTAAGTTTAATGCGGGCCAATGAAGCTGTAGGTTGTTTAAATACAGCCCACCGAGAGCCTTATTACTGTGAATGTGCCCAACTATTAACTAAAGGTTGTTCTCCCCTGTCATAGAGGTTCACTCGAAAATGCCTGATATTTATATAGTCAATCGTTTGGAATATAACTGAGCCTATGCAAATGTATACTGAAATATATTAGCATCTTTGGATGGATAAAGAAATTGAAAGCATAAAAATGCAATTTCAATATGTTGAACCAATGAAAGACGACAGAGGAAGGACTAAAAAAAGAGATGAAAAAAATTGAAAAATGTAATTCATGTGAGTTTATCAATAAAAAGCATATTTCTTTAAAACTAGGAATGGTACCGGAACCAGAACAGAACCCGGAATGGAACGAATTGGAAAATTTAAGGTCGGAACTGGAACTTCCCAGCTCTGGGTAGAATAAATAAGAAAAGACAAGGATTCACATTTACAAAAATTATGTAACTAGGGATGGGACGGTTCCACTTTTTCCCAGTTCCGGTTATATTAATCTGATCCCAGTTCTCGGTTTCAGTTCTGTTAGGTTAGAAGTACTTTTTGATACACCACAGGAAATTCTAGCTTTACAATAGATGCATATAGTGTATTTGTCGTTTGTACTGTCAATTCTGAAGTTGTTCCAAACATCCGACATGGCTTTTTTGTTAGGGTTCACAATAAATCGGTTAAATTGAAAAATTATCCACGGGGTATCTATTCAAAATTACTACACAACAAAATAAAACTTATTTCTGTTAATAAGTTATAGTAACACTTCAAACTAATTAATGGATTTGACTCAAAATATTGCTTGAATTTTTACATTATAAAATCATGCAGCCGCGAACCAAATATTGAACACTGGAAGTTCGAAAACTATCATTCATTTTTTTGATAAATATTTTTCTATTGTTCGTTGAACTGATTCGTCCTCCTGATTTTTGTACGTGCTACAAAGCTCTTTTCCCTCATGAAATAAAGGAAATTCAGACTTGCTCATCCCTTTTGAAACTGATAACACATCCAGCATAAAAATTTATTTTATGTCGTAGTTAATTAGTTAACAAAAAACTTCCATCATCGATATATGTATCGAAAATCGAATACTGTCGCGGAAAAATATGGCGGAGTGAGGCGGTCGCGTTTCGGTTAGCGTCTGCTTCTGAGACGCAATCATTTTTAGACATTCTTAACAGTAAATAAAAAAGAACGCCTTATGTTCAGGTCATGTCCGTCCATCTATCCACATTTCATCACAGAAACTACTGGGCAAATATTGATGAAATTTGGTACTTAGGACAAACTAAGAAAATTATATAAATAGTTTACGCGACCTAATCGGGAGTGCCACTTTACAGGTGACAAAAAATGAGCTTTTCTTTATATCTCATACAATATAACTTATAACGAAAAAACTTTGTAGAACTAATCAAATGACATAGGTTTTGTTCAGTACATTTTTATCGAAGGAGGAGCCAATTTCAAGAAAATCAAACAAGAAAGTCGTAATTCACTTGGGACCCATGTTTTATTTGTTGTCAACGTAAACAATCTTCGTGACGAATGATGTACACAATAACTGCAGTAAATACCTAATTAATTTAATTTTCTTTCATTAGGAAAATGGATAATATACGATGGAGAAATGAACGTAAATACATCTATATTTTTACGTATAGACATATACCATTTGCAAGTGAAAAGAAATGGGTAATTTAGGATAAAGAAATGAATGTGAACATAAAGATTACATGACTACTATTCCAGTGAGGTAAGTTTTAAATAATTGTCGATTGTTTTATTAATTACAATTGATTAGGAAATTAGTCGGTGAATCAAAAATTCGACATTTTCTTGGCATCACTACTGACATTTCAGTTCGTAGACATTATACTTAGCCATTAATATTTATCTTTTGTGACATGATTGTATAAATCGTAAAGAACGCCTTTGCCTCACGTGTATACATGCATGATGTGTTCATCTTTCCATGCTTTTTATTAAAATAAGGATCAGAACCAGAGAACCGGATTATAAACAGTCGGTTCCGGTTATTTCGGTTCTTGAGAGAACCGAGGAACCAGCAGAACCGATCATTCCACATCCTATTAACAACACTTTTTGAGTAAATAGCTAGTTTTATTAATATTTTTTAATATACATAAATAATCATTCCACTGGCCTTAAAAACACCAGGAAATGAAAGATGACAAAATGAAACTCTAAGTTCAAATATAAGCTCATATGGTTATTACTTTGAAAATTAAAAAAATGCAATTAATGAAAGCTAAGTGTTTTTACTCACCCATACTTCTTAGCCATTTCTTTAGCCCTTTCTTCACTTATTACTCTTTTATCTTCCATATCAGCCTTATTCCCACAAAGCACTACATCTGGGTCATCACAGTATGCATGGGTCTATATAAAAGAGCATAACATTTTTCAATGTGGCAATGCTTATGGATAATTCGAAAAGGGAAGTTTTACAGACCAATGCATTAATCATAAATTCAGCTTAACTCATAATGTGAATTCAGGGACTGGAAAAGTTGCTCATTAAAACCAAAATAGGGTTAGGCCATGTAAGAATACACTCTTAACAAAATCAATATTTATGATAAATTCAAAATTCAATCAACATCAATTTTTTATAATATTTTAGTTGGATCCAAGTTTGAATACTAAAGTTTTAATTTTTTGCTAAACCATCTACTGACTTGAAAAACAATCATACCAAGAACTTGATTTAAAAAATTATATTAATCAATTATCCACCGCTTAAAACTTTTTCTTAATGTTAATAGCTCTGAGTCCCAGTTCTTCTAGTGTTGACAATGTAGATGATAAAAGACCATCATTTTCACACACACACAAGTGTCTGTACCTTCAAATTCATGAATCATGCTCAGCTTTTTATTTCAAACCTTACTTCCCAAAGGCTATGGCTATAGTTCAACAAAACAAGAAGGATACTTTTGCTAAAGCAAGTGGTGGAAACGCATTTTCTTCACACCTCTAGCTTCAGTAGTTTGTCTATAATACCATTTCAAAGTATTTAATTTTCAGACTTTGAAACCCCTAGCAGAAAATCTATGAACTACTGGGAAAATCCAATTGATGGCAAATTCATAGATTGATATGAGCTATCTAATTTTTAAAAAATTTATAAAAATAATAATAAAAATTTTATAAAAAGAAGTTGATTGACCACAGACAGACAGGGTGATCACAACATTTTTTTCTTTTAAGAAAACATGCACAAAATTTGATTTGAGAGACCTACATAGGCCGAGTCAGGGATCTCAAATTTGTGGCCCATCCACTACATACGGCTCGCATGGTGCATTTATGTGGCCCGCGAAGTAAGCTACTTTATATAACACTGCCTACACTCAAAATTTATTTCTTATAAAATATCTGACGCATATCTTTATAAATAATTTAAGGAGTTCAAGGAGATTATTAAATCAGCGCTTTCAAAATATCAATGGTATTATACAGATCTCAGATCACTCCAGATTTTAGACAGCTGGATTTTGGACTTTGTACTACACAAAGATTCATTCACTTATAATTTTTGAATAGCTAAAAGAAAGATATGCTGAAAAATCCCATATATTCTAATACTCCATAAATACAACAGAAATAATTCTCAAGCCAACATTAAAATTAATTTTATATTAACAATATGTCTAACCATCATCACATTAAAGGAATAATTATAATGTAATAAATTTCACAAATCTTAAACACAAACACCACACCTCAGTTGTAAGGCCTGTACTACCTGTACAGTAATACTGGCAGTGCAGTATCACATCAGTGTATGCTTTGCTAACTCATGTCTTACAGTTATTATCATCATTTGGTGTACATTAAGGATCTAAAAGGGAGTTCTATCATTATATATAGACGTTTCTTACAGAGGAGGAGGATATAGGAGGATACTAATGTTTAGGCACTTCCACATGAGCTGGAGATTCGAAATTTTTTTCATAGGTAGGATTTTGTGCAAAACCGACTAGAAAAAAGGAAAATTTTGAAAAACTGCAACAATGCGGCCGCTAAAAATTCGGAATTGTTTAAACAAATTTTCAAGGTTTATGTATTTCCAAATGTGCTACAGAGTTGAAATTTTTTTTATAAGTAGAATTCTTAAAAAAAACGAAAAAGGGATTATACAAATTTTTACATTTTTATTTGTTTGGCAGTTAAAAATTCTTAAAGTTTAAACAAATAGACAACTGTTTAGGTACTACGGGATAAGCTAGGAAGCTGAAATTTTCAAATTATTTACAGAGTAGGGAATTTGCACAAATAAACATTTCAATTTTACCATATATGAATTGCGGCGGCCGTTAAAAATTATTTAAATTTAAACAATTAGAGAAATATTATTTTACTTCTAGAAGTGCTACAACGTTAAAATTTGACTAAAATGTGTAGCATTAGTACCCCATAATGCAGAAAGTATAAAATACTTTAAATTGCAAAGTTTGGGGATTGTATTAATCTATTATTTTTACATAAAGGAAAAACGAAAATCGCTGCGGAGGTGAAATCTTTTTCCTTTAGGGTCATTCTCAGGACAGTTCATGTCTAAAAATATATTACATTGTCATATGTGCAAATACATTGGAATGGCAGCACTGAAAGTGCAGCTAGTTCAATCGGCAAGTTCACCACTCTACCTTAATAAGCAAGAAAAAACAAACATAAACCCCCCTTCACCCTCATTCAGTCTTTTGTTTGATGTGGTATTAGTCGCATGATTAGTGTGTCGGTGGGGTTACTTTCATCTTTCGTTAAATCCTCATATTATTTGTAATGAATCAAAAGCATGGAAATACATGTGCTAAGGATGGTTCTGTAAAAAAAACAAACTTTCAGTGAAACTTGAAGTAATTCAGCAAATTGAAGGTGGAGAACAGCAAGTTGATGTTTTCAAAGCCTTGAAATAAGCAGGATTGATGATAATATAAAATGCTGTATATTTTTATACGTTCATAAAAAGCACGTCTTAATATGTTTCAATTGATCCTCTGATTTAAGAACGAAAATATACCTTATATTAGGAATTCATTAGAATTGAGAGTAGGTGGGAAGTACAAATCAAATCTGTTTACATTAGTTTTTATGAAAAAATTCCCTCAGTTAATATGTAGTTAGTGATCTGTTTTTCAGGAACAAATTAAAAGCACTAAGTGAGGGATGCCTGTATACCAAATCTGACATATAATATTTGAGCTTGACTCACCCTGAAACTTCTAAACCTCTAATCAAGTAATTTACACTAACTTTGGGACTACATTACAAAAGTTAAGTTACGCCTTCAAAGCATAGTAAAAAGCCATTCCAGCTGAGAAATACTGTCAACATATTATCTAAAAGCATTAATGAGCAAAGTAAATTTTTAACTGAAGATAAGAGCAGTCTTGATAGATAACCAACTGGTTCAACAAGAATGTAACCACATTTTTCATGGGCAAATTTCATTTCCATTTGCAACAATAAACACATTCAATTAAAATTATTAATATCTAGTTTAAAATAAATCATTTCAAAACTAATTGATGGGGTTATGACAATTTTTGTCTCAGAATGCACTGTTTTGAAAAAGTCTCCTTCACCTTCCCAAAGGCTCTAAAAATGCAGAAATTATAGATTAAAAGAAAAAATTAAATCACTAATAAACTAAAAATAATTTCATTATAAATCCATCTTAGAGAAGTGAAACAAACCATATGCAACATGCAGTTATTACCATTCAAATTTTAGAATAAATAATTTTTTCTGAATATTCCAATTACATACATAAAAGTAATTTAAAGTAAAAACCAGATATAAAATAAGTGAAGGCATATGCATATCTATATGGTAATAGAACCAACAAAGTTCGTTAAAAATAAAGTTATCACAAACACATGTATTAGTTGATTTAGAACCATACCCGAAGTTGGTCGAGCCAATTTCTTATTTCCAAGAATGATTGTTCATTAGTCAAGTCAAACAGAAGCAAAAACCCCATAGCATCTCGGTAGAATGCAGTTGTAAGACTGCGAAATCTATAACAGAAAGGCTGGGTTAGATTTTAGCTGTGAAAGTTTTTTATTAAAACACTATCATATGGATACATGCAGTTATTTTTAATTCATGCTAGTACCTAATGTTGCTACATAAACTGTTAAACACATGCAATTCAAGTAAAATTTAGATTCAAAAATACTTTTCTTGAAAAATAGCAAATAGTTTTCAAAAATTATCAAGTCCAACACTATGAAATTTAAAAAAACAAGAGATATATCCAATAAGCAATTTTCCAGTTTTCAAGAAAAATCACTTCCTGTTCTTACTAAATCTGTCAATGTTTAGAACAAATAATGGTAGATAATCTAAAAGAAATTATATCAAGTAATATGAGGTAATGAATGATCAAAAAACATTTTTAAGTAGTAGTAGTAGTAGTACGAACAACTAAACAATATTAAATAGTAAAAGTCATTTAACCTCTCCTGCCCTGCAGTGTCCCAGAGCTGCAAGTGGACTCTTTGACTACGGCCTTGGAAGCCATCAGGATTTTGGGACCTATATACCTAAAATTATACATCAATAATCACTGTTATAAATCTGCCATTACTATAAATTAAATTATCCATTTAACAATTCTAGGAAAGTATAACTATAAAAATTATTTGGGCCAGTAACCAGCATAAAAAATATTCAATGGCATCATAAGATGATGATTTTTGACCGAATGAACTGTTTCATAAATTCTGAATTAAGATTTTTACATTCGAAAAGAAAATTAACACGATAAATATCTATAACCACCATATATATTGTTTCCACTGAAACAAATACACACTAAATACAAACTTTGTAATGCCCGAGAAAATTCATGCAAGTATCACTGCGGCGAAATAGATAACTTTCTCGGGTGGAATTTACGAATAATTTTCTTTTTATCCAAATATTAATTACGATTATCAAAATATACAAATGAAGGATCAAAAACCCATATGAAATCAGATTTTGTCATGAATGTGCAGTTAATTATTGACCAAGGTGCATTCTAAAACCTCGGCAATAAAATTAATGTCAAATCTACAAAAAGCACAGAGATTTCGTTAAAAGGCAAAAAATGTCTTTTTAACAACAGAGGAGAAGAAAACAATTACCAATCTTTTTTCTCTAAAATCGATTCCAACCGTTGAAATGAATCTTGAATTAAAAACACCATCAGTGTATTGGTATAGAAAGCTTGTTTTTCCAACTCCGGAATCGCCAAGTGCTAAAAACTTGATTAAGTAATCATAATCCATTTCTCCTAAACAAAGCGCTATGAAATGTTATAAAATAATACAACACAGCTTCACACGAACGTTATCCAAATAAGATGATATTACTAAGAAATTTCCACTTTCAGCAAAAATTCATATAAGGGTAAGAAATGGAATACTTTCCTACTATTACGATTATTAATGAATATTGCCTGCTAGAATACCTGTTGCTTTCGCAACTATCACCCTTCATTTGTTGCGAGCAACAGGCTTGCAACTGCTTGCATAAGCCAGCATAAGCGTAGAATTTGGTTCATTGTCTTATCCGTGTTCTTATCTGAAGCCTCTAAAAATGAGGAAAAATAAGCACCATAGTAATTATTTTTTAACCGACCAAGCAATGAAAATATCACGTTTGACGCGCAGTTACATTAAATAACAATGCTTTTTTGCCCCATTGAATAACGTGATGTCATATACGTAAAAATAAAATCGTACCCTACGACCCAAAATTAGCACATCCAGACGAATAACTTAAATTTAGCTAAAAGTGTTTAAGAATACTTTATTGCAGCAAATACGAAAAATTGTAAAATTCATCAACAAATAACGAGCAAGTCACATTTTGCATAAAAATTCGCTATAAATAAACATCTCCGTTCCCCTTCCAAGCGAAAAGACCAGATGATAAAAATATGGAAAATTTTAACTCCTGAGCCTACTTCCGGCTTATAAGCAATAAACAATGTAACTAGCTTCCATTTATACCAGGATATATTACAAAGCCGAGCATCTAGCTTAAAATTCCATATTTATACTTTGTTCGCCTCGATATGTTCAATGAGATGACATGGATATTTTCATAGAGAACGTTAAAAATAATGATCGAATATATGTAAACCAATTCCTTCAAATCGTTAACCTTTCTTAATCATAAAAAGAATAAAATGTCTAAAAAACACTTCTTGAGATTTCTTGAAGCAACATTAAAATTCTATTCTCAGAAAAAGCTTGATAGTTAACGCGGTAAAAAATCTTTATAGCGAAGAAAGCATACCGGTAATTAAATAAAGCTTTTACTGGAAAGCAATAGTTATTTTGAGTAAATTATAAAATATAGTCTTTTGTGAAGTATTTCACTAAAAATAAAATCGCTAAAGGTCCAAAGTATATAAATTTCTCAATGTACCCGAACTAAAGTGATAAGCATTTTCCTATAACTGATCCAATGATTAAACGAAAACATTCCGCTTTAACATAATATTAATGATTAGAAGTTGATCGAACTAATAATCATTATAAATAGCTGCTTCTTACATATATAGGATATATAGGTACCTAATAAAAGGCACGGATGATGTCGCTATAATCCTAACACACAAAATATCCTAATTTTTACGTTTTAGTGTAACATATAGGCTATAGTCTATAGTTATTGCTGAAACAAGGCAATCTTGGCCGTGAAACTTAAAATTCGAAAACTTGGACGTGAGCCAATTGCCAAAGAATTAAGAAATTCCGAATCGATGCCTTAATTTCGCGTAAAATGAAAACTAATATCTTATTTAAAAGGACTCTGCGTAGTGCAAATGCTGTCGCGTTGGTTTATGTAAGAGTTTAGATCTTGGTGTACAGTGATTTTTTAAGCGCTTCCAGTATGCAAGCACCGAAAACTCGTAATAATAAAACCATAAATAAAATGCTCACGCAGATTCTAAAATACTCTACCAAATCTACTGCATAAGAATATAAATAAATTAAAATCTTAGATAAATTTCTTTAAATACGATATGGAATAAATAATAAAAATGCTTGGCTCGAACACCCACACAATCAGAATGGCACCTACAATATAAATACCAGGCTAAGCTAAAGCAAGTTCCGAACATCACAAACAAGTATCGGCATTTGGTTAAAAAAATGAAAATGTTAATGAAAATGTTCGAAATGTACAAAATAAGACAAAAATGCTGAATTAGTCTTTAAGTCACAAGCGATGCCTAGTGACTACAGCTTGTACTATAAAACACGCCTCTCAGTTTCTCAACGTCGGTCTGCGCTTAACATCTCCGGTGAAGTGAAGTTGCGTTTTTCGTTCTTCCCGTCGTAAATTTTACGTCCTGCGCGCGCAATGGACCAAGCCCCCCGTTTCCTGTATACCTAATAACAAGATGTCTAAGGCTAAGAAATTGATCGACGAAGTAAAAGATGCTCAAAATGCGGAATTGGATCTTGCGGATAAAGGCATCGCATCGTTTGATGAAATGCCAGGCCTCTGTAAGTAATTTCTGAGCATGAACACGAGTTACTACCAAATTTGGTATCAAGAAAAACTGGTTTCAAAATCGAGAGGGGGGGGTGTGGCATTGCCCGCGTATTCTACTCGCAGCTAAGCTCCTTATGTTATTTATTCCTTCATTTTCAGTATATTATTTCTTTGCGATTGTCAATATGTGGATTTCTAACGAATGGCCGATTAAAGATATGCGACATATATTAAAATGTCTTTTTAAAAATGTGTAATAACTTTACAATGTCCTACTTTTTCAGTTAATATGATTAATATAACCCGGCTGTCATTGAGCCATAACAGAATTCAGGGTGAGTCTTTAAACCGATTAACTTAAACGGTCGATTGAAATTTAAAGATTATCCATATTAATTAAATCATTGGCAAATATTTCAGTGATACCCCCTGCGTTGGCTGGAATGATTAACATGGAAATACTAAACTTTTTCAACAACTGCATCGAAGAATTGCCAACTTCTTTGTCGTCAATGCCGAAACTCAGAATATTAAATTTAGGGTGAGAGAAATGAATTAAAATTTTAATCAACTTATGTAAATGAAATGAAACGTTTTTATATTATACTCAATTGAGTTTGACTGAAATATTTCCATATTCCTTCACATCAAAGAATGAACCGGTTGACTGTATTGCCTCGGGGATTTGGTGCCTTTCCTGTTCTTGAAGTATTGGATCTTACGTATAATAATTTGAATGAAAGCAGTCTACCTGGAAATTTCTTCATGATAGGTATTGTAGTTATATGTGATTGACCATAATTCATTTTAAAGGTGATACAAATATATAACTTGTAATTTATTAAAGGGTAACATATTGGAGGTTTAGTTATAAATTTAACTGTATAGAAGTACAATGCTGGTAATTTAATATTAAGGACTTGCTCTTAGTATTGTGAAATGTCACAATTTTTTTTGATTCAGCACTTATCACATATCTTATTTATGTGTGTTTGTATTTAGAAACCCTAAGGGCATTATACCTTGGTGACAATGACTTTGAAACTATCCCAGGTGATGTAAAACAGCTCAAGAATTTGCAAATTGTGAGTATTCACTTATTTTCCTTCTAATATTTGATTTTTACATAAATAATGAGAAATTTTTAATAATTATTCTTTATTTCAAGCTTGTCCTGAGAGAAAATGATCTAGTGGAAATTCCCAAGGAAATTGGCGAACTTAGTAGGTTAAGGGAATTACATATACAAGGAAACAGACTCACTGTCCTACCTCCAGAAATCGGTAATTGATTTTACTTTGGTATTTATGATTACATTAGCTTAGCATCAAGGTAATTTTATTGACTAGCTTTTAATTTTACTTGATCTGTACTCTGCTGAGCATGCTACTCATCTGTTCTTAATAATGTGGTTTTTTTAACACTTCCGCTTTCTCTGTGATTGATAATGTATTATGCCAGCGCTTTGCTGCTCTGTCATCACCAATACTACTCCTAGTCGACATGATTAGGGGTAAATATACTCTAGTTACTATGAACCATTACCTTTAATGAAGTTCACCGCAATTAGTGCCCCTCTACTATGATGACCACGATAAAACACGTACGTCACTCAACATATGAGAGGGCAGCCAGTTTATTAACTAAATGTAGCAGTTTCTCATGCTTCTTGAGGTGTGGTCTGCAAACCAAAATGTGCACAACTTAAGTAGATAATTTGTTAAAATTGGATAATATGTATAAATTCGTTTAGTACTCTCAATCATTTTCATTAACTATGTCAAAATTTAACCCATTTCCGGCCCGGGAGGGTATAATTCTCCACTGGAGTTGTCCACGGTCACACAAATTTTTTTAGATTTCCCGAATTAGTACCTTTCGCGAATACTGCCAGACCACAGGTGTTCCCAGATCATGGAATTCCGGATTATGTGTGTTCGACTGTATATTTTAAATGGCTTGCCAAAGTTATGCTATAAAGCATCCCACATTTTTCTTTATGTTGAATCATTTTAATTTCACTGATTTTACACTTTCCTCTATTTTATATTTATTTTTAGGTGGTCCCCTCAAAAGTGTAAATTGAGGTTTCACTGTGTATGTATTATTTCAGACAAGGTATTGTATTGTGTATGTAGATACATAAGCATATACTAAACATAATTATGCATCGCTGGTAATATAGTATTATCATTAAAAAATACTATCTCAATATACATAATGCAGGGCACCATTCTACTTACATTGCAGAAGAGTTGAAAGAGAAATTTTTATGGCACATCAGGCACCACAAAAAATTAAGAAAGGTTTAATGTAGATTTCAGAAATCAGTGAGGGAAACTATAATTTAGGGAAGAAAGAACCAAAGTGCTTATAAGCAGTGAAAGCAATTGACAATAAAAATGTCATAATATAGAGTAAAAAATCGCAAAAGAAAAAAACACTGTAGATGCATATTGAATGCGGTAGTTAGACATGTCTTGTGAGGAATGATTGAAAGAATGGTACAGAAATAATATTTAAACTTCCCAAACACAAGCAGAATGAGAAAATCACAATATCAGGGCTTTCCTGACAGTTGAGGGAAAAGGATTGATTGATTGGCATATGTTAATTTAACCCTTTCTAATCTCTTCCTTTGCTTTCCAATAACTTGCCTCATCTTTCATCAATAAACTTAATTTTAAATTACTTGAATTGTTTCTGTGATAAGTTTTCTTGAAATAAAATGATTGTGAAGAAAATTTAAGTTGGATTTGAGATAAGGCAATTGTAATTTTTAAGACAAAGTCATACATTTAAGGATTTATATGCAGGTGAATGTTTATGTTCTTTTGACACATTAAAAACAGGTTGTTTTATTTATGGATGTGACCTATTTGATAAATTAGGTAGCTCCAGGAGCCATTAAAAGGTTGAATAAACCAGTCATGCATTTTGGCTAAAAAATAGCTGTGACTCACCTATTATATGTTCTAGAAAATGATAAGTTCTAGTTTTCTTCACCTATTTATAACTATTGGTGATACTTAATATATCACCTTTAAGTATTTCTTAATTAAGACACCATGGCCTGAATATTTTGTCATTTTTAGGGAACCTTGACTTAGTCAGTAATAAGTCAATCATTAAGATGGAAAATAATCCTTGGGTAACACCAATTGCAGACCAGCTGCAAGTGGGTATATCACATGTGATTGACTACATACGGACTGATACCTATAAATAGTAAGTATTTATCTCATCCATATGAAAATTCTGTGTGCTCATGAAAGAGGTGGAAATACTATTATATTTTGGATTGGAAATATTACAAGCACTAAAAAATCAAGTCGCTTTGTCTCAAGTATGTAGTATTTTTAATACAACAAGATTGTCCTGCTTCATTTCAAATAATCTTTAAAGCACACTGTTTGGCCCATAACAGGTTTTAGAGAAATCATTTTTGGTAAATGCATTGGATTGAAGGTTTTCTCCATTTGACTAACATGGGAATGAGCGTATCATATTTTTATTTACTTTTTAAAATAGGTTAGAATCAAGATACAAACTTGGCACTTGAATATAGATATGGTCAAAAGAACAAAGTTACTTGTTCTTGCCAGAAAATACTTCTCAAATTAGGCCTGAAGATAGTTATGAATCTGAAATTTGGCCATACACACACCAAATCGCAAGTTTGTATGTCAGCAATAACCGACTCAATAATGTATCATTATGCTCAGCAATGATGCTTGGATCATCCCTCTAGGCAGTAGTTGAATATTCTGAAATATATAAGCAAATCCAGTCAAAGTTAAAAAAATGTATGTATATTAACTTCAATCCCATAGGTATTTAAATGTTTAAATCACATGCAACAGGGTATAAGGAGCAATATAAAATTACTGATATTCTCGGTTTTATATATAAGTACTACATAAAATTTTCATGCATTCCTATATTTTCTGGACAGAAATGAATTACTGACTTTAATGTATTTAGTGATATGGCAGTTCTCATTCTTCTTTTTTTCACAGTTGAAATATTTAGACACACCTAGCTTGCATGCAGCTTTTGATTGGTAATGGTCTATATTTAGATCTAAGAATACATCTCTGGTCTTGACCTTAAGAGACAAATAATGAACATGAGTGACTTCTTAATCAATAAACCAATAAGCAATTATTTCTAAGAGGCATAATTTGATAATGCTTTAAGATAGTGATGTCTTCATTCAGTAACTCTGATAAACCTGATGGTTTTTCTGTGGACTTGACTTTCTACATATGCAGATTAGAGAAAGTATTATGTTCATAAAAATAAAAATAGAATTTGAGATTTCAATGGAAATACACATTATAAGGTCTTCTGAAGATTCACTATTTTCTTGATGATGTCTGTGTGCGTGTGCAATAGGAATTTTGTGGGTGCTCGAACTAAAAACTACTAATTAGATCAGCACACAATTTCATAGTTAAGATTTTTATTTATTTTTAAATCATGGTATGACAAGTTTTTGCTAAAATTGGCCATCCAGAAGTGGAGGTTTACTCTTCCCAAATATCTCCTATAGAGCTTCATAATGTAAATATTTGTCATCATGAAATTTGTAAACAGTAGAATATTTTATAACATTTGTTTGAAACATTTTTTCATAGAATGGATTGTATCAGAGATATAATATGCCAATAGTCCATCCGAATTTATGATCAGTACATTGAATGTTGCTAGCTGGCTTTGTTTCTGCTGTTATGATAAAATTTTGAATTGTTGATAACGATACCAGCACTGTCAATGGTAATTTTAATCGTGAATTTATTGCTCAATATGCTTAGTTATAGAATGCACATCAATATTTTGTTATCCATAGCAACAAATAATAATTTTATTTACTTACTGTTTTTCGATATGCAAAGTGATTCCAAGTATTTTTCATTGTGAAGACTATTCCAAGTGTTTAAAAATTATACATGAGTGTAATTGCTGATAGTTATTCTTGAGGAAGTTGTTGTCAAAAGCGATTTGTAAGTACTATGTCATTCGTATGAACCCTTTCAGAGCCACGTGACGATATATCGTCATTTGCTTCCTAAGTGCGAAGTGCCAACAACTATAAATCATCGACCATGCTGAGTAAGCATAAACTCGTAATAGTTCCACATGCAAATGACAGATGGCAAAAGATGATGGTATCAATCGAAAGAAGAAACTACGTAGTTCACATATCTTCCTTTCTTTTTAGTTTTAGTTGATTATTTGTGAGTTATGATTTTTTCAATTTCGCGAAATATTACCTCAATTCTTTCAAGATGGCTTCTATAGGCAATGATAAATAATTTCACTGTTAGAATTGAGGATGATGAATTGCTTTGTTATATAAACTCATTAAGTGACGAAAAATGTTATTTAGAGAAGGAAAATTTTGAGATTTTAGAATATATTTGTGATTTTTAAAAATATTTTTTTCAAATGTAAAATCTTAGCAAAATATTTCTTTAATTTTATAAATAAATATGTTACGAGTATTTAGTTCTATAGAATGTAATGTCTTATATATCATTTCTGCAATTAATGAAAGAAACACGTCAAAATATGAATAAATAGCATGTATGTGATTTTTCATAGAGACTAATGAAAAAGTGCTAAAATTGCAGTTATGCAAAATAATATTTTTCTGTAATTTCATTTTTTAATAATTTTTGCGAATTTTTGCAATGTTTTACCTGGATGTCTTGCCTTTATGAAAAGAAGTTATCATATATAATGATGTTCCTCCTCTGTAAGAAGTCTATATATAATAGATAACATATATATAGGAGGATACTAATGTTTAGGCACTTCCAGAAGAGTGGCAGACTCAAATTTTTTTTTGGTAGAACTATGTGCCAAACCAACTAGAAAAAACAAAAATCTAAAAAAAGATCTACAATGCAGCCGCTAAAAATTCTAAATTTTTTAAACAAAATTTCAAGGTTTATGTCGAAATTCTTCAAGTTTAAACAAATAGGTAAATGTTTAGACACTACGCGGCGAGTTAGGGAGCTGAATTTTTAATTTATTTAGAGCTTAGTCTATATAAAAGAATAAACATTTCAATGGATCCATGAAATGGTTATTGCAGGCGTTAAAAATTATTTAAAATTTGGCAGAAATGTGTGGCACAATGTGGAAACATTATAATATTCCTAAAATTACAAATATTAGTGATTGTTTTACTCCATTGTTGTTCCATAAGGAAAAAACAAAAAACGGAGCAGAGAATAAATCTTTTGAATTAAAGAAATATTTCCCATTATGAAATATCTCTTTGAAAAATTGTTTTTTCAAGGTGAGATGAAATGCTTGCAGAATGAAAGCACCTTCTACTAGTATGTTATATGTTACTCCTCCTCTGTAAGGAACATCTATATATAATGATATGTAAGAAACGTCTATATATAATGATATAAAGGAGGATACTAATGTTTAACAACTTCCAGATGTGCAGGAGACTCCAACTTTTTTTGTAGGTAGGATTATGTGCAAAACAGACTACAAAAAAACTAAAATATTGAAAAAGTTCAGCAGTGCGGCCGCTGAAAATTCACAATTTTTTAAAGAAATTTTCAAGGTTTATGTATTTTAGAATGTGCTATAAAGCTAAAAATTTTTGTAAAGGTAGAAAATTTAAAAAAAGAAATAGGGATTATAGAAATTTTGATATTTTAATTTGTTTGGCTGTTAAAAAATTCTTCAAGTTTAAACAAATAGATGTTTAGGTACTATGGGCGAGTGAGGGAGCTGAAATTTTAAAGTTATTTAGGGCATAGTGCAAATGCACAAATAAGTATTTGAAAATTTCCATTAAGTTTTATTGGGGTTGTTAAAAATGTTTAAAAGGTAAACAATTAGATAAATATTATTTCATTCTAAATGTGCTATAACTTTTAAAATTTGGCAAATTGTGTAGCATTAGTACCCCACAATGGAAAAAGTATAATATTCTCAAAATTGCAAATTTTAGAGATTGTTTTACTCCATTATTGTTCCATAAGGGAAGAACGAAAATTGGTGCAGAGGTGAAATATTTTTAATTAAAAAAATATTTTCAATGACGAAATATATCTCGGAAAAATTAATGTTTATTCAAGGTGAGTTGAAATGCTTTCAGAATGCAAACACCAACTACTTGTGTAGTATATTCATAATATAATACGCATCTATTTATTAAATAAATAATGTATAGTAATGTCAGAACAAATGTTATCATTATATATAGACATTCCTTTCAGAGGAGGAGTAACATAACATATATATAGGAGGATACTAATGTTTAGGCACTTCCAGAAAAGGGGCAGACTCAATATTTTTTTTTAGTCGGTAGGACTATGTGTGTGAAAAACTGACTAGAAAAAACGAAAATCTTGAAAAAGTTCAACAATGCGACCGCTAAAAATTCGAAATTGTTTAAACAAATTTTCATGGTTTATGTATTTACAGATTTGCTACCGAACTGAAGTTTTTTTATAGGTACAATTTGCAAAAAAACTAAATAGGGATTATACATATTTTGATATTTTAATTTGTTTGGCAGTTAAAAATTCTTCAAGTTTAAACAAATTGGTAAATTTTGAGATACTATGGGGCAAAATAGGGAGCTAACATTTTAGTGTTATTTAGAGATTAGTCAATACAAACGAATAAACATTTCAGTATATCGATGAAATTGTTATTGCGGCCGTTAAAAATTAATTAATTTTAAACAATTAGATAAATGTTATTTCACTTCTAAATCTGCTACAATTTTAAATTTGACAGAAATATGTGGCATAATTAACCCAATGTGGAAATAGTATAATATTCCTAAAATTGCAAAAATTATTGTTTTATTTCATTATTGTTCCATAAGGAAAAAACGAAAATCGGTGCCGAGGAGAAATCTTTTGAATTAAAGAAATATTTCCTATGATGAAATATCTCTCTGAAAAATTAATGTTTTTCAAGGTGAGATGAAATGCTTGTAGTATGCATGCGCCTTCTACTAGTATATACAAGTAGTTGGTGCTTGCATTCTGCAAGTATTTCATCTCACCCTGATAAAAATTAATTTTTCAGAGAGATATAACATCATTAGAAATATTTTTTTAATTCAAAAGATTTCACCTCTGCACCCAATTTCTATCTTTCCTTATTGAACAATATTTGATTAAAAAAATGCCTTAAATTTGACATTTTAAGAATATTATACTTTATCCAATGTAAGGTACTAATTCCACACATTTTTGTCAAATTTTGAAGTTGTAGCACATCTAGAAGTGAAATAATATTTTTTTATTTGTTTAAATTTTAAAAAATTTTAACGGGCGTAGTAACACTTTGTTGGAGAATTTCAAATTTTTGTTAGTTTCAATGCACTATCCTGTACATAACTTTAAAATTTCAGCTTCCTAGCTTGCCCTGTGGTACCTCAACATTTATCTATTTGTTTAAAGTTTAATAATTTTTATCTTGGAAACTAGAAGTTGTAGGTTCGAGTTTTAGCAAACATTTTGTAGCAAATTATGCATAGAAAAAAATCTGATGTGGCCACCACATGACTTTCTCCATATCCATAATATTTCTAAAATTTCCAAATTGGTTAGATAATAATAAATATTTTAAGAAACTGCGAGAAAATTTTAGACTACAAAGAACAGAAATAAACTCAAACCATAGCCTTCTGATATTGGATATAGCCACAAAGCTTCAACAATTAAGAAAAGAAAAAGGAGCGCTACTAATTGTAAGAGGTAACTAAGTATCAATTGTTAACAATAGTCGTCGGTAGGTGGCGTGGTGGTGGCAGCTAAGAATATAAGATATCTCTTAAACAATGCATTATATGGAAAAATGTTTCAAACAAAGGTTGTAGAAAATTAAATTTGCTACAAATTTTATTCCAATACATTTTTACATTTATCAAATATTAAAGAAAATATTACACAATAACGGATAAGTGACAAGAGTAAACACCCACTTCCGGTTGACCAATTTTTACCAAAAACTAATCAGTTCTTCTGACATTTATAAAAATGTTAAATTTAAAATTTCGCGTTGACTTGATTAATAGTTTTTGAGTTAAAGCACCCACAAAAAGCTATCACATACACAGACATCATCGATAAAATAGTGAAAACGTGTTCAGGGGACCTCAAAACATATATTTCCGTTGAAATCTCGAAGTCGATTTTTTCATGAATACAATACTTTCCCCTATACTACATATTTGAAGAAAGTAAAAAGAAATTTTGAAAAAGTTCAACAATGCGACCGCTAAAAATTCGCAATTGTTTAAACATTTTAAAGGTTTTTGTATTTCCAAATGTGCTACGGAGCTGAAATTTTTTTACTGGTAGACGAAATACGTATTATAGAAATTCTGATATTTTAATTTGTTTGGCTGTTAAAAATTCTTCAAGTTTAAACAAATAGATGTTTAGGTACTTCGGGGAGGCTAGGAACTGAAATTTTAAATTGATGTAGCGCTTAGTGCATTGAAACTAACAAGCATTTGAAAATCTCCAACAAAGTGTTATTGCGGCCGTTAAAAATGTTTAAAATTTAAACAATTAAATAAATATTATTTCAGTTATATATGTGCTATAACTTCAAAATTTGACAAAAATGTGTGGAATTAGTACCTTACATTGGATAAAGTATAATATTCTTAAAATTTCAAATTTAAGGCATTTTTTTAATCAAATATTGTTCAATAAGGAAAGATAGAAATTGGTTGCAGAGGTGAAATCTTTTGAATTAAAAAAATATTTCTAATGATGTTATATCTCTCTGAAAATTAATTTTTATCAGGGTGAGATGAAATGCTTGCAAATGCAAGCATCAACTACTTGTATTATATAAATAGAAAACGTTCCCAGTGATGAACCTATATGTAAAGTCGGAAATACGTAACTCTAGTCACCCATAAGTCAGGGACTGCCTGCACTTCATTATGTGCATGTCTGATAATCAATTGAATGATGTCAAAAGACGATTATTGCCATGTTCATGAGAGTATTTCATTTTAAAAATCTATTCTACTGTTTATAAATAAAAGTTATCACTTTTGCTGATTGTGACTTTAATCAGAATTTTAATTTTCAGTTTGTACAGCAGACATGTTGCTGCTAAAGGAGCTCCTCAGCCTAAAACAAATGATAAATCTAAGAAGATATCTCGCAGAAGAGACCACAGTTAAAGCAAACATATCAAGACAATGTATTTACGTGCCTTATTAATTTTTGTTTGACGTAAAATTCTCCAATATTCTTTAACATACAAATTCGTCTAAAAAGATCTTAACTTATTATAACATTATAATGCTGAACACGGTTTGGGATTCCTTAAAACAAATTTTGATTAACATCTAAATATTTATTGACATCAGACTTATGACTGCCAAGCGTACATATTCATATGTATTTCATAATTTATAGAACCAAGCTCGAGAAATTTAATTTTGCATTAATAAACCAAAGTGCCTCCAATTTTAAATTAGCATTTTGTAGTATTTCTGTTACTTGGAAATATAAATAATGCTAAAACATTACATTTGGTGTATAAAAATTACAGCTCATACATTTTCTTCAAATATAATTTATTTGAAGCTACTTGGTGGAAGTGCCTTCATTTGGGATGTGTAATTGCCTTCATTTGGCAGGTGTAATTGCCTTCATTTGGGATGTGTAATTTATTTTTCAAAGCTAATTTTGATGAGCAAGCTAACCTACTTGCAGTTTTTTTACTCCATAGAAACTAAAAATTGAGAATAAAATAAGAGGAACTAGAAAAAATCCCTTGAAACTTAATAGCCTATTAAGTTCACAAATTTGCCTTTCAAATTTATCACACCTTCAAAATCTTCTCAAATATAGAAATAATATAATATAGAAATCGTTGGTATATACCAAAGAAATATTTTTGAAGATACTTATTTGTCAGTTTTGTAATTTGGTTTTTGTTTTAATTGAAATGACTATTTAGGAAGGAAATAGTCGTTGTGGTGCTTAAGAATCATAATAGGATATGCACAAAAACATATACTGGTGTTATTCGTTTATAATTATCAAGCATTAACTTTAGTTATTTTTGAAGCTTTTTGAGAAAAACAAAATATCTTGTGGTTCCTATACAGATAACAGACATATATAGGCTGAAAACATATATTTTGTATGACTCATATTATGGATATGCTATTTTTACTTTTGGTAATAATACAAATAGCCTGGGCCAGAAATTTTAATTTTGTTTTCATCTAACAATTACTAAGTTTTCAATGCTCTTCAGGTAACACTTTACATGTTACTTCATGAATAGGAATATAATGCATTTATAGATCTGAGTGGCCCAATGACGTGAATTTCATTAACAAAGATATTTCATTTTATAATTAATTAATTTTAACTTACCATTAATAAATTTCTAATTGAGGAATCAGACTATCAGGTATGATAGTATTTACATCTCTGTAAGCAACCATTATTTCATGCATACTTGTCTTGCATTCTTCAATGTCCAACATTTCCATACCTTCAACAAGGTAATGATGTAAATGTGCCTGAAAAAATATAATGTGCTATTAATTCCTTTGTTTATGCTAAACTAATTTAGCTCATATTCTGTAAATGTGCCTTGAAATAAATTAATGTTACCAATGAATTTTTAAATAAAAATCCAATACCTTGAGAGTAGATTTTCTGGTGACCATGAGAAACTTTCTGTAATGCTAGGAAATCCTAATTGATTCAACACTAGGGCTTCCAGATCATTTTTACCATACCCAGTTAACTGGTTATTTTTTTAATTTTCTTACTATTCATTAACCGGTTGTGTCTGATTAACTGAAATTTTTTGGAGGGAGACAAAATGCTTGCCAAATCAGTTTTCAAAAATCCAAATGAAAATAATTTGTTGGAATAAATAGGTATTCTTCGAGGACCCCTCCAGGCCTATGTTATTTCATTAAAAAACAAAGAATAATTTAAAACACCAGGATATATGAACTGCTGGAACGGAGTTTTAGGGAAACCGAAAAACTATTTTTAAGATAATTTATTTGTTTTTTGGTACATCACGGGACTGGTGGGCTAGTAGTAGGGTAGGGATAGTCAAGGTTAAGGCGGGAATTTCCCTTGCGTGCATGGCGTTCTATGCACATCGACTTGTATCGGTCTCCAGTGGCCGCTGCCCATCAGCTGACTTTCGGCTGTCAATTGGAGAACCTTTTCAATGCAATTGCAAGTATTCAGCCTACTTCTACAGCAAGTGAATGAGTATTTTCTGTGGTCAATAACTTTTCGGCCAAAATTCGTAGTTCTATGAAATACGAAACACTTTATGCTTTGGTATTCCTGAAATATTAGTTTTTAAACAAATATTTTTTCTTGTATTCTTTTGTACAAACAATTTTTTTTGTACATACGAAACAATGAATGTCGTTTATTTATAAAGATTTATCAGATCACATGAAGAATCTCTTCCCCAGCACTACCTGGGAAGGAAGATTCTTTAGGTGGAGCAGGCTGGGGGTGGGGAGGGGGAAAAATTCTTTAGGTGGAGCAGGCTGGGGGAGGGGACGGGGGAAATTCTTCAGGTGGAGCATTCTAACCAACCCGGGGTGAGGAAATAGAACGAATCCAAACCCAACTCGGGGTAGGAAAATGGAACAAATCCATCCCCCAACTTCTTAAACAACCCGGAGGTTGGAAATATTGGATCACATAAAGAATATCCCTCTCCTCCAGCACTGCCTGGGGAAAGATTCTTCTGGTGGGGCAGGCTGGGGGGATATTCTTCAGGTGGGCCGAGCTGGAGGGAGATGCTTCAGGTGGAGCAGGCTTGGGAGGAGATTCTTCGGGTGGAGCGGGGTGGGGGGGAGGTTCTTCAGGTGGACTACCTGGTGAGGATATTCTTCAGGTGGTCCGCTTTATTTTTAAATCACATAAAATAACTTTTTTTCCATTCAAACTTTTCTTATACCAAACATTGAATGAGCTTCAATTTCTTTAAAAAAATTATTTGTAGCAAAAACTAAGCAGTTTTCTTGTATTCCTTTAAAATGTATTTAAATCAAGATGTCTAAAAGTTGAGGGTTCCTATTTTTACCAGTTAATTACCAGTTAACCGGATAGATGATGATCTTATAACCAAAAACCAGTTAGCGAAAATTCCAGTTAATTGGAAGCTCTATTCAAAACTAATTTCATACAAGAGGAGTGAAGGAATTGGGGCTAAAGATTACCAATATTTTTATTTTAAAGATATAATGTCACAAACAAAAATAAAAAAAATCGACTGAAAAACCATTTACCAGGGAAAGTCATTCCTTTTTCCTATAGTTACTGTTTTTATTTATTCCAAGTATTTTTATAAAGAAAAAGTTTTCAAAATAGTTTGTGAAAAACAGTCAAGGAAAAATTATTTTACACAAACAAATGTAAAATATAATATCATGAAGACTAAACTACATAGGTACTGAATTAAGTTCAAAAGTTATTTCCTTATGTGATTTAGTCCACATCAAAATCCTACATATCTAAATAAAATACATCCAGTTACCCATGTCTAAAAATTTATTTGATAGGCATTAAAATTTCTAAAACCTATAACCAAGAAAATTAAGGATTCATCATGGAAAAAACAAGTATAATACCTCCGTTATTTATACCCTATGACTATTTTGAAAAATTGGAAAAATTCGCATTAATTATAGTTACCCTGCAACCTAATCGCTGTAATTATTACTACCATTTACTTCATTTTTAGGCGTTCTTTACAAAAAGTAAAAAAAGAAGCCTTATGGTCAAGTTGTGTCCGTCAGCATGTTTCATCTGGTAACTACTGGGCAAATGTTCATGAAATTTGGTATTTAGGACATACGGGCAGATAAAATGAGAAAAAGGAGATAATTGGATCATGTAGCCTAATCGGTGGTGCCACTTTGCTGGTGACAAAAAATGAACTTTTCTTTATGTCTTGTAAAACATTACTTATGACAAAAAGTCAAGCAAAATTGTAGCACTAGTGAAATAGCATATGTTTTGTTCAGTACATTTTTATCGAAGGAGTATCTGATTTCAAGAAAATCAAATGAGAAAGTTGTAATTCACTTTGGACTTCGAAAAACTTTCGTGTTTTTTAATTGTCAACAAAAAAATCTTCATGGCAACTTAAGTAAACAACATCTGCTGTAAATACCTTTTACATTGAATTTTCTTTCGTGCACAGGAAACATTTGGTAAATGAACGAAGAAACGAACATATATGCATCCATTTTCTTTATGTATACACAGCATTTGTAAGTGAAAAGATGATGAAGGAATGAACATGAACATAAAGATTATATGACTACTATTCAATTGAGGTATGTTTTAAATAATTATCGATTGTTTTATTAATTACAACATTATGAAATAAATCTGTGAATCAAAAATTCGATATTTCCTTGGCATCACTACTAGAATATCATTTTTCAGTTCTTAGACATTATACTAAGCCATAAATATTTCTTTTTTTAGATTATTGCATAAATCGTAAAGAATGCCTCTGCCTCGCATGTATGCACGCATGATGCATGCATCTTTCCTCTCTTGTTTAATTCTTGTTAGGTTTTGGTTCAGCCCAATTCACCTTATCCAAAGCCCTCTTCATGTGATTTCCTACCTCATCTATTAACCCTTCTACACTGGAGGATTTATTTGAGACATTAAAAGATAAAAATGCAATATATATGTGAATATGACGTTAGATGTCATGTGAACTGGAAAAAATATCAGAAACCATGGAGATATAATTGAACGAAATTAAAGAGCCTATAAGAGAAACTAAACTACTGTCTTTCTCAGCATATAAGATGCACGAGAGTATAAGATGCACTCCGGTTTCTTAGAAGACTTTTCAGAAAAAAAGTATTTTGGTTCACCATGCATTTAGGAAGGGCCACATCGTGTATCATTTCCAGCCATGATTAAGTCCGTATCCAGCAACATTTTCAGAAAATATTACGATGTGATAACAGTTAAATATAAGGGTTTAGATAAACTTCATTCGCAAAATAAATAGGAATGATCTAAAGTATATATAATTGCTTTGAGACTTGTATAGCTAAATGTGCCCTGCGTGAACTCGGCAGTCATATTACTTAACCCTAGAGTGCATACGTGAATGTGGTCTACGTAACTGCATACATGGGGTGCTGAGGCACCCCAGTGATTTTTTTTTCATGTTTTAACTAATTAAAATTGTTTCACTGTTTTATTAATAAACAAGCTTAATTCTCAAAATTAACAATTGCACATCAAATTTCCAATACAATTAGGGCATCCGCACTTGTCCATATCACAGACAGTTGACACAAACATCCCTTTTGTGTTCTGCACAAACCAAGTTTTGACACAGCTTGATTTTGTTTTGTGGTCTTTTGAACAAGAACACACTTCCTTGTTTCGGTTTCTCCGTGGGCAGTTCAGGGTGTTCCCTTGGAGCCTCTATATCTGCAGCTTTGGCAATTGCAGCTTTAAGCTCACACGGTAGAATTTTACTTATGACTCGGTGCTCCTTATGAGGTCTCGACAGTTGATACCCTAGTTCCTCAAGAAATTTCTTTCTCACCACTTTGTCTTTTTGGTATCAACTCTCCCTTTTGTTTTGTCATAGAAATGAATCACTTCAGTTTTATTTGTCACCTCATTGATGGCTTTCTCACAGTGCATAGTCGAGAGCATGAGAATGCTCTTTCCCTTCTTAGGGCAGACCAGCATGGTTTTGTTATCAAATGCAAACTGTGATGACATAACCTCTTTCTTCCTAGATGGTAAGAATGAAGGAGGTATTTCTGCCTTGTTTTTTCTAAGGGTGCCAACTATTGTCAGGTTGTATTCACATTAGAGCTCTTCATGGGCCTGATTTTCTAGACCCAGCCCATACAAATTCGGACCCAGCACGGCCTGTATGTTGTCGAAGAAATTTTAGGCCCGGACCGTTTAAAGCCTCTCGGCTCGAAAAATGTAATTATTGTATTCTAAATTTTCTACCAACATCTGTGAGCTGTTCAATGATTTGAAAGGAATTTTTTTTTAAATCCACATATTTTTATGCCTTGGAAAACCACAAACAAAATAAATTACCATACAAAATACACAAATATAATGTTAAAGGCAAAAATATATTAACTAATTCAGTATGGAGGATGAGTCACACTAGTTCTTCACTAACCCTGGGTTAGTTCACTTAAAACATCGCATGCCACTTTTTTTGCTTGAACCCATTCAGTAGGAAGGACTAGTGTGACTCATCCTCCATAATGGATGGATTAAATAAAAACTTATGCAATTGTATACGTAAAATATTTCGGTCCGTCAAAGCCAGAAAATTTTTATAACAAACCTGATATATCCAGCAATTTTTAAAGCCTGGCCCTGGTCCACAATGAATTCCAAAGGATTGGCCCATACTCAGCCCGTGCAGGACTCTAATTCACGTAGCATCATTTCTGATAATGGTACTGATGTAAACCAATTATCCATCGTCAAGTTCCTCTTAGACCCATGGATGCTAGCTGACAATTCCATCATGTACTTCACAGGGAGGGATTCCTTTCAGTTATCTTCCTTTCCTATGTAATGAATCATGTAGTAACTTCTTGAGTCACACATTGTAATGATCTTGAGTTCATACTTATCAGGTTTCGAAGCAATGTATACTCTAAAAGGACATTTTTCTCGAAACCTTAGCAGCTGCTCATTGATTGTACAATATTCACACGGTACATAACTTGCAGTGCAGTTCTTGATGAATAATTCCCACAGATATCTGAAAGGTACGAATTTATCCTCTCTGTTTCACATGGTCTTGTCATCAAATCGTAAACAGTTGATAAGAAAATGACATTATTGTTTGATAAATTGGACAGCCAAGAGTTTCAGACCACATTTCCTCAGTTTACAAGTGGGAATCTTTTCTTGATTCAGCGAAGTATAATAATCCAATCAAGGCATAAATTTCAGTTGTATGTTTCTCCTACGCATCTAGCATCAGAGTACTTCTGACGCTGCCTGTTCATTTCATCATTTGTGAACTGGACAACTGAATTTATCATGTCTGGGTTTATAAGTACAGCCCAAGCTTCACGTTCACAGCAGTTTTTGCATTTGGGAAGGTGAATTATATTCCTATGAGGGATATGCCAACTTCATGTAGGTGGATCCTGAGTCCATCTGTGGCCATTCTTTCCTAAAATGATGTTCCCACAAGTTTCACTATCACTTTCATCAGAAGTAATTTGTTTTTCCTCAAGTTCTGATTCTGCCTCCAAATGATCGCTTTGCTCAATATCGCTTCCAGCTCCATCACTATCATAGTCAGACTCATCCAAAACATGCCTGACAGCTTCTTCAAAATCACTGCTACCAGGTTTCATACAAAACATATCCATCTACAACAATAGAATAAGAAAATAGAATAATTAAATTTTGTACTTGGGAAAAATTGCATAAGCGATATTGCATAGGTGGGGTACTGTAGTACTGTACTATACTACTACTACTGTACTGTAGTATGCGCACGGCTACTTTTTTAGAAACAGCAAGAAAAAGATGATGCTGGGATACTGTAGCACCCCTGTAAGCACTTGAGGATTAAAGCTGTTAGAGTGCGCTGCACATGTCACATGTATAGATACCCTTTACCAATACTACTTACTTAAGTTTAAGATGATATTTTAATATAATGGGATAAATAATAAACAGAATGCATATGTAATAATGATGTATACGCTCAACTAGTCCTTTTTTTTCTTCAACTCTTTTTGCCTTGTACATAATGATTTTGAATGATACAGCAATACCAAACTTCCTCTATTCTACTATCCATCACTTCCTCCTCTAGTTGCGGTCATTTAAGACCAACCTTACGAAGACTTTCTCCTATCCCATCAGTGTCAGTTTTTCCTCATTTTCTCCATTCACGGATCATTTATTTCTGTGGGAGGTGGATTGAAATGATGTGCTGCTGCTTGGTTCCCATGTTTTTTTGAGTACTGGATTGCCTGAAGCTTATAATTAATAGTGTAGGCATATCTTTTCACTTTTGTAGTAATTGCGTTCTCAATACATGTAATGTTATTTATCCTAGATTTATGGCATATTCATGAGTTCTACTGTTCTGTGGCATTAATCATGCTATTCAACATGCTCATTTGGAACTAAAACATCGCAAACACGCCAAAATTGTAATCACTGTGAGCGGATGTATTAAAGCATAATAATGAAAATGCAACCTCGGAGTTCACATTACATAAGGTATTACTGTATATATAAACAAAAAATTTCTATTAATTATTAATAATCTATATTTTATTGTCTTTACAATGAATGACTGCCATTTATTCCATTTTGGGATCAGTGTGCTCCTTAGTGTCATTATTGAGAAGAGTAATATTCTTACCTTCAGTGTATAAGATTTTGGAGGTCATTTTCTGGGAAAAAAGTGCGTCTTATATGCTGAGAAATACGGTATATAAGAAAGGAAAATCAAAAAACCACATCATAAAGGAAATGGCTGAAATAATTGGTGAAAGGAGATGGAAAACAAACTGCAAAGAAAGAACAAACTACAGAAGAATAATAATGTCACAAACAGCATTTAAATATACAGGTATGCCTCACTTAGCATAAGGGTTGTGTTCTGAAAGACCTATGCGGTAACGGAATGTGTGCTAAATGAACAGTTAATGATGCAGCACTAACCCAATTGATTTTTACATCATAAATTTTATCATCCATATATACCATTGCAAAGCTGTTTTTAAATTAAATAATCAAATGATGTTTAAATACACATGAATATCATTGAAAATAATGTTAGTTTATTAATATTTACTTAATATTTATTATCAAAGTAGAAGATCACTTGCCTGAAGATTAAAATAACAAAACTTCCAAGCAGAAAAAATATGATACCAAGGAAATATTATATTTTTTATAGTATAGTTTTATTTTCTAATCAGTTGTAATCTTTACGTTAATGTTTATTCCTTCATTGTAAATCATCCATTTCTTTTCACTAGCTTTGTGTGCATGAAAGATAAATAAACATTTACGTTTGTTTCTTCATTCTAGCTAATCCAGTTTCATCCATTTACTAAATGCTGCATGCACACAAAAGGAAATTAAATGTAATTTTGTAATTATAATGGGTCTTGTTTACTTCAGTTACTACGAAGATTGTTTTCATTGACAACAAGTAAATAATCACGCAAGAAATTGCTCAAAGTGAATTACGACTTTGTTTGATTTTAACAATAGATGGGAAGTGTTTTTTTTTCTAGTAATTGAGTTATGTGAGCAATTTATATCCTTTTCTAATTACCTCTGCCCTTAAGTCCTTAATACCAAATGCCATGAAAATCTGTTTGGTAGAAGCTGAGAATGAACATGCAGATGGAAAGAAGCCAATAGGCACTCATGCTGGAGACGAAATGCACCTAAAAATTCACTGCGTTTATTTCGTTGATATTATCTTGGTAACAACATTTTTAACATCTATTATCCAAAATGGTTCAGGTTCTGACCATTTTGGATAAACGATCTTCTACTATATTACTAATGATTAAATTACTTTTCTCCCATATGCTGTTAAATTTTACTTGGCACTAGAAATGAAGCAAAATAACTATGGTGCATCATAATTGAATCAATGTCAAAACTGAAGACCATGGATGGTGATCGGCCAGCACAAATGAAAACAAGTTAAAAAAGAACTAAAAGCAGATTCCAAAAGCACTTTTTTAGAATTTTCACATAAAATTTTGGAATATTTAACGTTTATGCATTTTTCAACAAACTTCAGCTATAGCCAGTAGTGAATTTGTAATAAGGCCAAAGTAGGCAATGGCCTAGGATCGACAAGATTTCGGAGTGGGAATAAAAATATTATTATTACACAGACTTTTGATGAATTAATTATGATCCGCAGATGCACCAATGTGCAGGCAAATTATATACATGAGCAATTATTTTAGGAAAAAAGTGCCAAAAGGGGGCAGAAAAATAATTTGGCCAAGAAGTGGTAAATTTCCAAATTCGCCACTGTCTATAGCTATCAAACTGCGTAATTATAATGTAACTTTGTATTTTCATTAGAGCTAAGCAGTTAAGCAATTTTAATATGATCTTTATCCATTTTTGAAAGTAAACTGAACATATTTGTGCTTAGCTTTTATTGTTGTAGCAACATAAACAAAACAAAACTTTACCATAGTATGGCCCAGTATTTTTAGTTTTATAAGGGTTTTCTTGATATCTTGCAAAAAGGAAAAAGGACGGACGAATGCACTACAAAATCAATAGGGCTGATGTCTGACCCTGAAAATCTTAGTTTCCCAGCTTTTCTCGTTATGTCAAAATGTTGCCCACTGATGGACGAAGTGAAAATATTACCAATTTTCTTAAAGTGCCACCAAAAATGGAACAGATATATTGTTACGTAAATTTAACATAGGCACCAACAGCAAAATAAAATAAGAATAACAGATGAATATCGATTAACACTTTTAGTTCGGCATGACTGGAATTCCAGTCATGGGTCTGTCTTTTCATAACACTTTGGGTGAGTTCCCCATCTGTTTTCAGCCACTCGTTTGACTCCAACCTTCCATTGGGTAAGGTCAGTTTTTCAGTCAGTGGTTTTTCTTCGAAATTTCAGCCTTCTCGATTGTGTGTTTTTCCCCCATAAGAAAAGCATTGCACCATTTTTGTAAATTAATTTCGGACACTTGTCGATAAGCTGGGGTAATGAAAGTTTGGGTGTTGCTAGAGGGCCACAATATCTATTAGAAATTAGTATCATTTTGCTTACAGTGTCCTGGGTTCGACTCCAGATGCCTCAAAAAATCTCCCATTAGTTAGCATGAGGAAAAGCTATTCCAATGGGTGGATCAATCTAAGATGTATAGGGAGCTGAAATTTTGCATGATTATAGGATTTTGTTCACAACCAACCAGAAAAATCAAAATTTTCAAAATTGTTAATTTTTAGGGGTTATTTTTACCCCATATGTACGTTAAAATTTAGTAATTTTTATCTTGGAAACTATACGTCATAAAAACGAACTTATACAAATATTTTGTAGAAATTTCTATATAGAAAAAAAAGAAAATGTTGAAAAAGCTCAACAATGCATCACTCAAAATTCGCAAATGTTTAAACAAATTTTTCAAGTTTATGTATTTCCGAATGTGCTACGAAGCTGAATTTTTTTTAAAGATAGAATTAAAAAAAAACGAAATAGGGATTATAGAAATGTTGATATTTTAATTTGTTTGGCTGTTAAAAATTCTTAAAATTTAAACAAATAGATAAATATTTAGGTACTACGGGGTGAGCTAGGGAACTGAACATTTTATGTAATTTAGAGCTCAGTGCAAATGCACAAATAAATATTTGAATATCTCCATTGTTCTTATTGCAGCAGTTAAAAAATTTTAAAATTTAAACAATTACATAAATATTATTTCACTTCTAGGTAAAATATGGCAGATATATAGATATGTATGAGTTGTCGCTAAAAATCACTATATACCAAGATCAAACTCTTAAATAAACCAACGCAATCTCCAGGGCAACAGAACTTCAGCCACATGGAGCATATATGTATCAGATAATAAATTCCATGAGTAATAGCAGTATATTTATCATTTTCCATGAAATTAAGGCAACATAGTAATTTCCAAATTCTCCAACAATTGGCTCGTGTCCAAGTGTTCGTATTTCAAGTTTCGTCACTCAGATCACTCTGCATGAGCAATAAGAATAATCATCATTATGACAATACCCTATACATTAAATTTATGGAAAAATTAGAATATTTTGTGTTAAGATTTTGGCATCATCATCCATGCCTTTAGCACATATTTGGATCAAAGCAATCGCAAAATAGGTATGACGCCATTATATTTAACAACTGAAAAGAGTTAAAATTTCTCGTAAAACTACAAAACACAACATTAAAATCCTTTTCACGTTTTGTACCACTGAGGAGGTCACCAGAAATCCAAAATGGGTATCGAATTATTTATACAAAATTTCAATCTATATTATTTATTTACATGACTGGTTTCGGTATGAAATCGTTGTATTCAAGTATGCCCACTAAGCCTTCAAAAAGGTATGAGATAGAGGATAAAAGCAGGTAGTTGGAAGAGGAGAGGGTGGGGAGAAGGAGCGGTGGATTTTTGCAGTAAATGCAAGAGTCGAAGGCCGGAGGTGTCGCCGAGTGTTCGGGTAAGAACAGGGGAGAGGGGAGTGAGGATGACTGTGGAGTTTCCCATTGGAGATAAATATCTATTGTGAATGACCAGGTCGGGCATGGAATGAGCAGATGAAGGGAAGGAACAAAAGCAGATATATCTTCTTCTCAGTTTTTCAGAACTAAACGTCAAAAAGGGGATAGTGGGAAGGAAAGAAACATACGTTGTATGTATGTACAATAAAGCAGCTGTTGGATCCAACCAATTTACCATGGCTTCCAATGCACCGAGTGTTTCTTTTTTCTCACTATGTAAGTTTTTTAAGGAAAAATCCGAAGTGTGTGAATGCTCATTGATGTGTTTCCATCTATTTCTGGTACTCAAACATTTAAACTGTTGAAAAAGTTGTTATAGAGTATATGTAAACAAAACAAAGCTAAACAGATTTAAAAAATTTCAATTCATAGCGACAGATACGCAAACCCGCATGGCAGACCCAATGCTCTATCCGGTGGCAGATGACTGGAATTCCAGTCATTATTTTTTTTTTTTATTTTAAAAATACAATTTTGGTATTTTTCACCAAATTTTTGTACACCAACGCTTTTTGTACCAAAATCTAATGGAAAGCCTTGAAAACTAAATTCAGCCATAGGCAAGCAATTCTGAATTACAGTGCTGCATTGAAAGTGTTAAGAAGGTTAACACTGTCTTGAAACTAACCTAACCAAATTTAAAACAAAAACCTACCAAAGTGAATCTTTCCCCAACCATCCCAATAGTAACATTAACAGGTGTAAAATTTCCAATGTTTGCATCACTATAAAATGACAGTAGAATAGCAGCAAATCAATGTAAAACAAATAGTAAAAGTGAACAAGTGAAATAGAAATAAAGCAAATAAACATATAACAACAAATTTGTCTTGAATTAGTGCATAAAATAACAGAGTATCATTGGAACAAAAAAGTGATGATAAGAAAAAAGTGTAGACTGTATTAACAGACCGTAGCCATTTAGGAATTTTATTTACAAAATAAAATTTAAGATACCAATAGTGCTATATCGAAATTGCGCTAAACAAGGAATGCCTGTATATATAACTCCTTGATTCTAGCACAGTTAAACTTCTCACCATTTAAAAGGCATTCATATAATTTGAAAATTTTAACACTTTCATATAAAATTTTTTATGGAATAATATGCAAGGAACGAAAGCGTGAGATGTATGAACAGAAATTACTGATTCATACACTGCAAAAAGCAGAAATCTTCATGTGCTTTATACAACAGATTAAGAAGGGCTGCAGATAAGGCATAGGAAGAATATACGAGGTGTGGATATTAAGTTTCCAGACAGGACTTAATGCTTAAATTGTAATGGAGGGGAGTGAGACGAGGGAGTGGGGAGGAACCTCAATGACTAAGTGGATAAGTTTCAGCATGTTCCGATCAGTGTGCCATCAGCTCTGACTCTTTTAAGTTAGCTGTGTTTGTGTTTGCTGGTGAATTGAAAATGGAGCATAATCTTGAGCAGAGAATTAACATCAAATTTTTTGTTAAACTGGGGATTTCTGCAACTCAAATGCTTGAAATGTTAAGAAGTGTTTATGATGATAACACCATGGCAAGAGTGAAAGTATTTTTATAGCATAAGAGGTTTAAAGAGGGCAGAGAAGACATCAATGACGATCAGCATTGTGGAGCGCCAGTTACCAAAGGAACATCCGGAATTGTTTCAAAAGTTACCGATTTGGTGCATTCAGACAGACATCTAACTATCAGAATGATTGCTGAAGACTTGCATTTGGATAAAGAAACTGGTAGATTAATTCTGAAGAAGTCGTTGATCCTTCACCACAACTATGCACTGGATCACACAGCTCTCTATGTCCAGGAGTTTTTAGCCAGCAAACATCACTGTAATGGGCCACCTGCCGTATTCATCCGATTTAGTCCCCAGTGACTTCTGGCTATTTCCTAAGTTGAAAAGCTTTTTAAAAGGTCACCAATTTGAAAGCATTGCTGACATTCAAACAAAAGTTAAGCAGGCTCTGCAAGACATCCCAAAAGAAGATTTCTACCGGTTTCCAACAATGGCAGCATCATTGGCATAAATGTATAAGTTCTAAAAGGGAGTACCTTGAAGGGGATAATTGTGATTAATTTGTAAAAATAAAAAAATAAATAAGTCTGGAACATAATAGCCACACCTCGTATATCATTACAGGCGATGCTCAATATATGCCATAGATACATTCTGAGGATTATGGCGTAAATCGAAAGTTATTTTCCGGCAGTATTTGATCATGTACAGTGGTGGCTCCTACCATAAAGGATAGTGAGATTCATTCCTTTCAAACCATTTTAAACCTCAGTAAGATCTTTCTTTATGGTGATGTAAATTCAGTAATTAATTTATTCCTTTATTTAATAATATTCCTTGAATATTATCAATGCAAATAATGCATTAAAAATTTATCATGCAAGCGATATTGTAAAACTTTTCTATATGTTGATTGTCCTGTGAAAAAATTCGAAATAGTAATCTAGGGGTTCCAAAATTATGCTAACGTGCCTACACAAAATTATGACAAAATGTCCCCACCAGTTAAAAGGCATGCGAGCTGGTGCTAATCATATAAATTAAGGGAGTACCATTCCCAAACTTAAAGTCACGAATTGTTCTTATTGTAGAATCACGAAGTCCCAATTCTTTCCGAATTTCAATGTTTCTCTCACCACGTTCAAACCTTTTAAGAACCTCTATTTTAATTTCTAAGGAAAGACTTTCTAGCTTTTATCACGTTCTTCCTTCCCATGTTAGAACCACTGCTTACTCTTCTGAAGCTCATTTTAACACAAGGGGATATATTAAAGAATATTAATAATTAAAATCACAGAGGTAAACGACATCTAAATGGAAAACATTTGCACTATAAAAGACGACAGCTAAACTGCCAACTGTATACGTATGCCTATATATGTATACTTTTGCGGTGAAAGAAAATAAACGCGAGACTTCACAATGTAACATTCAAAGGTTATTTATAAGTAGCATTAAAATGAAAGTTCATAAATCGGATTGGCATAAATCGAGCGTTGCCTGTATAAACTAGTGTATTGCCCATCATATGACGGGTAAATAATTATATTTCCTTCCTCTCGCCATCCCTCTCTCCCTCCCTTCTCTCTCTCCCCCCTCTCTCCCCCCCTTTCTCCCTCCCTTCCCCTCTCTCTCCTTCCCTCCCTCCCTATCTCTCTCCGCCTCTCTTTTCTCCCACCTCCCCCTTAAATGTAAGAAGGGACTATATAGTCTCAATTTCACCCTAAATAAAGTCGTCTGTCTGTTTGTCTCATTCCCTCCTGTTAGATTGATGATTTAGGAATTACTATAAATTATGAAAAATGTATATTTAATCCATGTAAACAGATGAAATATTTAGGAGTAATTATAAATACGGAATTTATGACCTTGCATCTTACAGGAGTGTACCAAGTGTTATGTGAAACGATTACAGACAGTAGACATTCCAAAAGCAGCTGGACTTATTTCATGGTGCTGCTATATACTGCAACTGCCGCATTTTTGATAAGCGATGTTTATCAGAGAAGATTAGACTTTTTAAATGAGTGTTGGGATGCAGGGTTATTTAGTAAGGAACGTAAATATGCAGTGGCAACGGAAAAACTAAAGGTTTTTACAGATACGACCCTATGGCAGAGAGCCATGGTGATTCCAGAACTGGAAGTGACTTATGTCTGGCAGTTTAATGATGAATTACCCATTTATGAAGCAGAAGGAAGTGCAGCTCGGAAAGGTGCTATGATGGCCTTAGAATTTGTACATGCTGGCAAGCAACTGGTTATGCATGTTGATAACCAGGCCATATTGTATGGGCTAAAAAAAGGCAAAGGTTTATTATTTTGAAAAACTATGTATTTTAATATGTATTTTGCTATAATAAAGGAATTGTCACATAATGTGACCTGGGCATATGTCCCATATGAGGCAAATCCTGCCGACGCTCCTTCTCGGGCCTTACTGTAGACCTATATGCTGGCGTCGGCCATCTTGGCTGACAATGGTATATAAGCTCAGGAGGGGAACCAGGTTGGCTAGTCATGGGGAATTGTCTTAGATTGGGGCAGTGCCCAGCTTCTTCACAATCCATAGCTCTCCCTCTTTATCTCTTTCCTCCAGTCCTTTTCTAATTCTATACCCCCCTTACTCTCTATGTACCTTCCATTCTATATCCCTTCCCTCCAATCTCCTTCCTCACATCCCCTCTCTCTTACTCTACATCTACATAGTCATTTAGATAAGAAAAAGAATCCCCGTTCCATTAGGATTACATATTTTCGTGAAAAATCCTACAATAATTGAAGGCAATCTATGCACTAGTATATATTACATGTATGCAGGTTGAGACAACTATTGATTCTCAAAGTTTAACAATGACGTGGTCGGCAAGGCAATCTATGCACTCGTATATATTGCATGTATGCAGGTTGAGACAACTATTGATTCTCGAAGTTTAACAATGACGTGGTCGGCAAGGCAATCTATGCACTCGTATATATTGCATGCATGCAGGTTGAGACAACTATTGATTCTCGAAGTTTAACAATGACGTGGTTGGCAAGGCAACATCCTGTTTAAAAGCCGATATTTTCCCAAAATATATGATTTAAATGTTTAATATGAGAGATTTCAAATGGTAGGTGGAAGATGAATAGAATAAGAAACTTCATTAATTTTCCTAAAACATGGTTTAAATTTTAAGATCATACATCAATTTTTTCTAATTTAAATTTCCAAAAGAATAAAAAGTCAATTTTTACGTGTTATCTTATGGGAAACGGAAGTTGCCCCCCTGGAGTCGAACCCGGGTCTTTTTTCATATTTTTTTGTCATTTAATTTTCATATCTGAATCAAACATTCCTGCGAGATTTCAACCTTCCACCTAATCAGGAAGTTTGTTAAAAACGTGTTAAAATGTGCCATTGATGGCGTTAGCATTATACACAAACCCCCACCATCTAGGCTTTTATTATAATAATAGCTTCTTCTTCCATATAATATATAGGATCAAGGATATATCATTTAAAACCTAAGGTACTTCTAGAAGGGCTACAGAGCTGAAATTTGAATGGAAGACAGGTTATTGGGTACAACCTCGGGGGAAAATCCTAAATTATAGAAAAAAGTTATATTTAAGGGGTATTTTTGACCCCAATGTCCAATTTTAAACACCATATGAAAAGCACTGAAAACAGTGCAGGCCTTTATAAAATTGCTTTTTTAAATTATTTAAAATTAAGATACAAAGTCAAGACAAAAACCGTTCTCTGTATGAAAGATAGAAATTCATTTTTCTTGAAGAAAAATTTTAATCTATGCTGAATTTGCATAGAAATTCGATTTTAATCATAAAATAATGAAAAGTTTTTTTTTGTTTTCAACAATGAAAAATATTAACTAGGTACCATAGCAATGCCTTTCAATGGGAATTAATTTTCCATACTTCAAGAGCATTGATTTAAAGCTTATATTGTATTATAATCCATTTGATTTCAGCCAACAATGTATACATATGATGACATGATAATTTTAAATTAATTTTTTATCCAGATACATACTAAAAGGCACGGATGATGACGCCATTATCCTAAGACACAAAATATCCTAATTTTTACAAATTTTAGGGTAACATAATAATAATAATAATTGTCTTTATTTAGGGTGATATTTGGACAATCATATCCATTCTTACATATAACCCTGACAAACACAAACATCCATGTCTGAGGCGGGATTTGAACCTGCGACCCTACTATCCATTGGCAAATACTTGAATCATCCGTCTAAAGGCTGTCTTAATGATGATTATAGTTATTGCTTGAAAAGGGCAATCTGAGCCATGAAACTTGAAATTCTACAACTTGGATGCAAGCTGATTGCCAGAGAATTTAGAAATTCCAGATAGATGCCTTAATTTCACAGAAAATTAAAACTATTACCTTATTTAAATGGGTAGTTCAAATGTTGTCGCGTTGGTTTATTTACGAGTACAAAAGTTGGTGTATGGTGATTTTTTGAACGCTTGCAGTATGCAAGCACAGACAACTCATAATAATAAATAACTGCACATTTTATGAATTGACAGACTTTAATAGAGTGAACTGGATAAAGTTGATGCGGGCATTGAAATTTATTGGTGTGGACTGGAAAGATAGAAAACTAATAAGGAATTTATACATGAATCAAGTGATGAAAGTCTGTTTAGAGCATAATGACATAAGTGGCATTAAGCAAAGTAAGAGGCATGTGATTGTTTCTTATCACCAGTGTTATTCACTGTACATGGAGAAAGACTAATGCAAGAAGCATTACTTTTTTAATAATCAATGTTAAATAAAAGTCGTAGATGATACAAATAAATAAATCATCTTATCCTTGCATCACTAGAATTCTTGCAAAGTTTTATTTACGCTCTTGGCACATTACTCAAAGTGAATGCTCACATTCTAAAGCGTATAGCAAAATTGGAGAATTAAGGTGAAATTAACAGAAGTTGCAGGAGCCCCTATTATCTCAATTCTCATGATCACGAGCTTCCTATCTCCCACACCTTCCCATAAAGAAGTAATAATTTGCTATGATGGTTTTCGGATTCTTTGCCCTGTTACTCAACCTTAGAGACCTCTAATTTTTCTCATGAGAAAATGATATGTTCCAGAAAAGACAGTGGAATATTGATTTTTTGTACAGTAATTAAGTTGCTTGTTAGAAGATAGGGGTAGACATGTCTACAAAGAGGAAATACAAGGAGATAGAAATATATATATATATATATATATATATATATATATATATATATATATATATATATATATATATATATATATATATATATATATATGTATGTTGGTAAAAAGATACAAACGAATTTGGATTCATTTTTTAATAAAAAAATAAAGTGTATGCATACTATTTTAAACCTTTTCTGCTTTTTTCATGCAGATGTTCTACAATAAATAAAAGGTTTTTTTAAACTCTTCTTCTTCACAGTAATCAATTCTAAGGGATCGTCCATAAAATATGTCATGGTTACGTTTGCCTTTTTAGATTCCCCCTCTTAACACAGTTCTACCTTCCCTTAAACATGGTCCTCTATGCTAAACTTGACCCTTACTCCTCCCTCCTGCCTGCATGATGCAATTTATCGACGGAAATCCCCTCAAAATTAAAAAAACCTCTCAAGCTATGAAGAAAGAGGCTTTGTTGAAAGTAATCACACACCCAAATTTATTTGGAAATCCTCAACAGGGAGAGTTTATGATCTTTTAGTGAATAGATGAGAGGTTTGCACCCAGATGTTTCTAAGGGAGATGGTCGATAGGTGCCAGCTTTTTGGTTCCTTTGTAAAATGTGCGTTATATGATGGAACGAAGGAACTAACCCGACAGAACACATATCGAAGAATTTTCTCAAGGGAGAAGGACCCAATGTTTGAAATAATGAAAGTTTCGCACGAGAGTTCATAGCAAGTGGTTGTTTGATGTGTAATTATATGATTCAGTGAGCCTTACATATTGTTGGTGATACATATATTGTGTTAATATAGTAACTGCGGTGAAAAAGTGAAGTGTTTCAATTGCATCGGTATAGCGTGATTTTTTTCCAAGTTGGTTATTACACTCCATTAACTGTGTTTTTGTTTTCGAGTCAGCATATCCTATAAATTACTTTTTTGTTGTATGTAGAAGTTAGAACATATTTAAATTCAGTTGTAAAATTACCTGAATCAGCATGGAATCTGGATCAAGCAGAACGTGTAAAGGGATAGGTAGTGGCTCTAATTCATGGGAAATTTTCCAACTGCGCGTACCATAAGTGCAATACTGTCTTCTCAGGGTGGAACAGAGTACATATAGCTCTTATATGATCTGTAAGTGTTTATCCGTCGCACCGACTTGCTGCAATGATTCTGGGACCATAACTTGTTCCATAAAGTGCGATTTTGTGCCAACTGGCACACAATATGTGATGTGTTTTCGGATGCCACCCCATGGCAAATTGCCTGGGTTATTCCCACGCAAGAGATAACAGTGACCCTAAGTTTGGATAAAGAATTGGACATTTATTGGGCAGAGGGGCTTGCGGAGTTGTGCGCCGCTCTCCTTGCCACCCTATTAGTTCTCATGTATGCTAATATTGTTGTGTACACAGGCAATATGGCAGTAATGCATTCACTTACCCAAGGTACGGGTTATTGTTCTCTAAAAATGTATATGTTAACCTGTTATTTGCAATAATAAAGGATTTGTCACGAAGCGTGACCTGGAGGTATGTTCCGACGACAGCCAATCTGGCCGATCGTCCTTCACAGACCGTCCTGCTCATTAATGCACCTACGGCCGGTGATTGGCTTGACGGTGTCAGGGTGCCTATATAGGCGGGACGTAGCCTGCGTTGGATGGTCGGTCAGATAAGGGCTAACGTCGGGGCATGCCTCAGCTCTATTAAAAAATTATTTGGATAGAGGACAACATATACCACGAAACAGTCCATGAGATCACATAATTAAGCCTTTGATTTCAGGTATAAAAATTCAATTCCAGGTCTTTTCAGCATGTATTTTTGAAATCTCTTGGCCGAGTATGCGCAGTTGAACACCTTTTCTTCCAGAATGCAGCATACAAAAGTAACTTGAAATAAAAACTAGGAAATTTGGGATGTTCCCTCTAGCCTATTTTTCAAACGTGGTGAGGTTCGTGAATCATGAACTAAGATTCGCTTCCGCTCTGTTCAAATTCGCTGTGTGTACCAGCTTGTAAGGCCAATTCATCTGTAGCAGAATGGATAGATAAGATTTTGTTATGCGATTTTGCTGTCCAAGTAACGGATCATAAGAAAGTTCGATTTTTATGAAAGTTTGAATATTTTGAACCAGGATACTTTGAAGCCATATTTTTTTGGTCTCTTGTACTTCAAAATAATGAGGTTTTACTGTAAATGAAATTATTTATAAATTTTACGTATCGCAATCTACTAAAACTTTTACACAGGTTTATTACCTTTCTTTTATATAATTTATTGAATTTCTCCATTATATCACCAAACAAGTTTACTATTCCTGTAGAATTGAAAAGACACAAAAGGGAAGATGGAACACCATTTGCAGGAACAGAACATAAACCAACTTTCATTGATTCCATAGCCCAAGGTGCAAATTTAGCCTTTGTCTGCAACCTAAAGAAAAAAGAGTGATAATAGAGCAATTTATTATGGATTATTTGATTTCCGAGTACAGATAAGTTTATAACAAAAATGACATAATGTTCAAAGTTAAAGTAGCACACAATAAGAGAAAGAATGGCTAAGGTATTGATATATGATTAACAGTGCCGGATTTAGGCATAAGCCATGGCTTGGGGCCTCACTATCTGAGGGGCCTCACCGCCTCCAAAATTATAAAAAAGAAAACTTGCAATATACAGAAAAAATCTATAATTACATATTTGGGAGTCTCTTCACATTGCTTCGCCTTAGGGCCTCATCATGTGCAAATCCAGCCCAGATGATCAACAACACCATTTACCGAATTTACCCAAATCCAAGACTAAGACCTAATTCCTCACTGACTGTATTTGGTGTATAACTCGAACAGACATATTCAGTATAGGTATATTAGTTCATTCATTAATTGAAATGGCTTGTTACAAATTTTTGTTTGAAAAGAAAAGAATTTTAAAAATTCATTTTTAAAATGACTTCATTAATTGAATTCTGGATCATAAGTTTGCAATGAAAAATTTTAATAGATAATTATTTTATCTTATGTTTCATTTAAAAAAAACATTGATTAAACTCATAACCACACTTCCTATGGTTCTATGACAACTCGTCGCAGTCAGTTCATCGTGTGTCAATGCATTGCATGACAATTCATCTTCCAAGAAATCCGTTGTGAGACAAATTGGAAAGCGAGACACCATGACTGGTGAATGGCATGGGGAGACACTTTTCCACAAAAAAAGTTTCTTTATATTTTTATAATAACAGAATGAATCGCAATTCTCTTTGCGAATTACGCGAGGCACATTGGATGATGTATGGTAGGTCATGCAGTCCTCAAAAACTCTCTCAAGGAAAAACATTTAATGAATTACTTTTGCTATGTAAGAAAAATGAATTATGAAATTCTTGATAGCAATTAACCCTCTCTGGTCTGAATCTGAATGCCCAGTATTCTGAGTCTTGAATCTTTTAATTATCGAAATAGCCCACTAAAGACAGTAGTTCATTTAACTGGCTATAACTCACTAAATATTTATCGTAGGTTATTTTAATTTTTAAGACATATTTACTAATATATTTATATTATTGCTAAATATTTTTTCTACTTGGAGATGGTTTTAGTTTTTTACTTTTACTCCCTTTTCTGGTGATATTCCAAAAACCATCCTGACAAATTTCGTATTAGAAAACTCATTTGCACCTGTAAGCAAATCACTATGCACATAGTAAAGCACCATATTTCTCTAGCCAATTAGATCCATAAAGGATGATGTATTTGATTGAAGATCTCCTACAGCAATGTATTGAGTGACATCCTTGGAAGCACTTTGAATTATTTTTTCACTTTCACCTGAAACATCACACAATTCAGAATCACTGGAATTCTCCTAATCACTAGAATAAATGACTATTCAGTTCTTCTGCACCAGCATTCTCACTAGCTCAGCCATGGCCACAACTGAGAGCTATCATCAAAAATAAAAATTTTCAAGACTTTCTCACATACCATGCTTATCACAGAGGAAAATCAAATTTGCCAGAAATGATGGAAGCCTCTTAGCTGCCTCATCTATTTCATTGCCTGGCTCAGCTGTAGTCATAACAGGTATGCATCAATGAGAAAATAATTTTTTTCAAGTGTCTGCAGAGAAGAGAACAATATGAGATGTGTATAGAAAACAGCACGGAGACTTTATCATAAGAGGCATAGAGCAACACCTCTTTTAGAAAAGTATAAGGCTACCTGTAGAGACCTATTGAAAGAAAAGAAAAAAGCGAAAGATAAGTTTTTAGAAAACTCTATAATAAATAACGGTTGGGGAAATCTTCATAAATATATACGAAGAAGACGTAAAGGCCGAGATGAGTTAGACAATGAAAATTTGGATTTAAATGGCATAGTACTCAAAGATGACATAGCAAAAGCTGAAGCCTTTAACGTTTGGTTTACGAATCAGTTTAGCAATGACGAGAGTGACAACAACGTGCTCTCGATAGCCAGCAACGAGTTTGAATATATAAAAATAAGAGACAGCGACATCTTAAAGAGCATACTCAGCATTAAGAAGCATAAATCTTGTGGTCCAGACAGAATTTTGGGAGAAGTTCTGAAACTGGGGGGCGAAGCTATCGTACCGTATCTGCGAGTATTATTCACAGTATCGTTGAATAACGGGGAAATACCGAAAGAGTGGAAGAGCGCAATTGTAGTCCCTATTTATAAAGGAGGTTCTCGTTCCAATTTGAATAATTATCGCCCGATAAGCTTGACAAGTGTAGTTTGCAAGCAAATGGAGCACTTACTGTCTCACTATATTAGAGAATTTTGGAAGGCGAAGAACTGGCTAAGTAAAGCACAGCACGGTTTTCGTAGAGAATACTCGTGTGACAGCCAGACGACCGCACTAGTACAGGATATTGCAGAGACGCTAGATAAGGGGAAACAGATAGATGCAATTCTCATAGATTTTTCCAAGGCCTTTGACAGAGTAAACCATAGGTTACTTATGGATAAAATATCTGGAATGGGAATGGACAAAAGAGTGGTTAGATGGATTGGGGAATTTTTATCAAAACGTAAGCAAGAGGTTCGAGTAGGCGGTGAACTTTCGAATGATGCGGATATCACTTCAGGCGTTCCTCAGGGAAGTGTCCTCGGAGCGTTGTTGTTTTTGATATTCATAAACGACCTAACTTAGTCTTTGGGGTATAACGTTAGGTTATTTGCAGATGACTGTTTAATTTACAGATTAATCGAGAATATTGAAGATTGCGGACCATTACAAACTAACTTAGATGAACTTGTACGTTGGGCAGAAGTAAATAAAATGATAATAAATGCAGAAAAAACAAAACTAATACGTTTCTGTAGAGGAAGAAGTGCATTTCACTGGGAGTACGTTTTAGAGGGCAGCGTCCTAACGGAGGACGATGAGTGTATGTCGGGATAACTTTCACGAAGGACCTTCAGTGGGGACCGCAGATAGACAGAGTTGTAGCCAAAGCTTACGGAGCACTGCATTTTATAATTAGGGTCTTAGGAAAGAGTAGTGCCGCCACAAAGGAAATGGCTTATAAATCGTTAGTTAGGCCTAATCTGGAATATGCTGCAATAGTGTGGGATCCTCACTCAGTGGGTCAGATAAAGCAGCTTGAGATGGTGCAGAGAACTGCAGCGCGCTATGTCTTAGGAGATTTTAGAAGAACCGAGAGCGTAACAGAAATGTTAAAAAAACTAGAGTGGGAATCGCTGGAACATAGAAGAAGCATAGCAAGGCTAGGGGGACTTTTTAATGCATATACGGAAAAGCCAGCTTGGGCAGATATTTGTGATAGGATTAAAAAACCTTCTTATCATGGACACTGGGATCATGAGCACAAGATGGAGCCTCCCCCACAAAAAACAAACTGGGGAAAATTCTCGTTTCTTAATAGAGGGATTGAGCATTGGAACGCATTACCTGCAGAGGTCTTCAAGCCATTCCCTTCCCGCGTAGGTCTCTTTAAAGCGAAGTTAAATACCATTTTAAATGCATAATAATTATGGGTAATTCTCAAGACGAGCTTTTGAGTGATACGTGATGTTTCCATTTGTGTACCCTTCCCTAGAAATGTTAAAAACCTTTAAATCAAGAGTAAAAAATATCACTGTGAACGATTTTCATTACTTTTAGTTAATTTATTGTTAAATAATATTGTAAGATGAATTAATTAACGAAGGAGCTCGAACTCGAAGCTCCTAACAGGAAAAATATATGAATAGAATATTGTATGTGGTATGTGAAAAATTGTAAACTGAATCTTCTGAATATGTTTTTATATGTTTTAAATGTTTTTTTTTTTATATGTTAATTTTGTAACCTTGCCACCGGGCCAGGCGCCCACTTGCATTGTATATTGAAATAATAATAATAGAGCAAGTTGAAACAAACCCAACACAAAGAAGTCGTTCATAGCTCCTGAACAGAAGGAAAAATAAATTGGGTTATGAATGGGCACTTTAAGCTGGAACATCAACTCCAGTTCGGGTGCTTTAGGCCGGAGAGGGTTAAACAACAAAATGAAATTTAACATATGTATAACTTGAAATGCAAAAGGATAACTTCCCATACCTGCTAAATTTAAAGTAAGGGTGCTAGATGCAAGGTCTTGAAAAATATATTCTTTCCTGATAGATCCTTTAAGCCATAAGACGAAGAAAATTAACCCATGTGAATTCATTTGAAAAATCATCACATGATGGGATTTTTGCGTTAGGTTACAATATATTTTTGAGAATTTAATTTTATAAAATGTGTTTCCTCAGTCAATTTAACACTGATTGTGCTTACCAAATGCATTCAATTTTTAATTTCCATTCATCATGGCAAACAATACCCTTCTATACACTTAGTACTTACTCATACTTACTAAATGTAAAATGAAACTTTATAGCATGAAACCTTTAGATACTTCATAAGTTGAACAATTATTATAGTCTGAAATAATTTATACCTTTCAATATTTTTCCTCATTTCTGCCATTGTAATGGAACCTCTCCCAATTAGAGAAGCAGCAAGTAGAGTTGAATTAATAGGGTCAATGCTTCTGCATAGTTGATTGTTACGAGACCAACATGTGACAAAAATTTCATCTTGTCTGAAAAAACAAAAAAAGTTAACAAAAATATAACATTGGACCATAGATGAAATACAAACTCTATTTTTCACAGCAAAATAAATAATTTTTGCTTGTCACCTAAAATTCAATCAGTCTATTCTATTGCATGCTTAAGTTGACAAAAATTTTCCAAATAGAATTGAAGTTCAATTACTACTCAACTGATAAAACAAGTAGCTCCAACAGTAATAAAATGTTTAAATCATAATGAATAAACTACCAATTTATAATAATTCTTTATTAGAATCTACTGTCAGTAAATCAGCACTGATCATAATTGCTTTAAAGAAGAATTGCTCATCTGGGTTTTGTAACCTTTTTATGGTTAATGGAGGTATCTTTTATGTTAATTAAGAAGTTTTGTTTCAAAGCATATCTTATCAAAACAATTTGTCTCATCACAACAACTTTTAATGAAAATTTGCTAAGAAACTTCTGCATTACTTGAAAAATGATAATTAAAGGTTACTCAAACACAGGGATCTTCCAACTTTTTATGCTGATGTACCCATTAGAGCATTTTTAATAGCCATGTAACCCATAATACATTTTAAAGTAATAAAGAAATGAATAACACTTGCATTAAGATAGATAACTGATGTTTATAATGGTCAGATTCAGAGCTTAGGCATATTTTTGTTTTTAAACATTATTCTTAGTTGTAACATAGCAACTTTTGATTCTGAAGACATGCAAGAAAGACTAAGTAAGAAGAAAAATTCCAATCCTTAATACTTTCTCATACCCCTTCAAAATTCTTGATGTACCCCTAAAGGTATGCATACCTCCAGTTTAAAACCCTACTCTAGTCAGCTGTAAATGTAAATATGTACTGACAAAAAAGCAACAAAGTACCTACCTGGTTGATTTATTTGCATTAAAATTCAAATTATAAAGTGGGCTTAAGCCACTAGATATGTAATGCATTTTGGGAAACGGAACCATGTTACAGTGGATTTCATTTATATCCAAATTAAGTGAACCAGGAAATCTTGATGAACTGTAAAAAAAGTGAAAAGTCATTTCTCAATTATCTGTTATGTGGGTGAATTCATTATCTTTGATTAAATTGATAAAATTTGTTACCTTGTCAAATGCAGCAACATATTAACAATAATGCTATTCATATCTTGAAATGGCTTACATACTGAAGGAAGATCACTAGGTACCAAATTTCTTGATGGTACACAATTCTTACCATCTTGATGCCTTATTTTTTCACAGATGTTGATAAGTGCCTGGCAGTAATTAATGAAAATAGTTAAGTGAAAGTAAAATATTAAAATAATTACTGATGGTCAATTAGAGATAACATGAATTTAACTTAGTAAAAATTTCATCTGAGAGACTATATATATAAAGATACATTAAAAGCAACACCTTAAATAATTTACAAATTTTTAACTCTCAATTAATATTTGTCGACTTTTCAAAAATACTACTATTGAGTAGTATCTGAAATACCAATCTTTTAACTTATGCATATAAGGTGAATCAAAGCAGTTTATACTTGCTTATATGACAAATTTTTACATGCATGGGGGTTGTTGTTTCATATTCTTGTACCCAGACACCACATTTTTTAGACTTTTGTACTTCTGGGGCAATTTCAAAATGTTCTTCCTTAATCCAAAATTCTACTGCATATATATACTGTGTTGATAATTTTATTAATGTGTAACAATAAAACTGTTAAGTAATACTGTATGCTAGCAATGCATCATTATTTAGTTGCTATAACATTTATTATCAATAGTACTGTGAGCTATTCAAAGTGTGTATACATTACAAATAGTTGGTGCTTGCATTCTGCAAGCAATTCAGCCCATAACAAAAGTAACACTAAAGGATTTTATGATGGGGTTCGGTGCATCAGGCAGTCCCTAACGTCACTACTATCAGGATTGCTTCTCCTATTGTGCTCCCTGATAGTCCTAGAGCAGTCGTTCCTAACAGGGGTGCCACCCCATTTGCTTTGTAACAACAATTTTGGGGGCGATATGGCCATTTAGGGGGGCGTTTTTTTTATTTCTGCCATTTGCAGTTATATTCTTACAGTGAGTTCTGAGATTTTCTATTTATAAACAACAGCTAATTCAAAATAGTGAATATGCAGTTCTTTTTATTAGAAAAGTAAGAAACTCCCACATTACACTCCCATGTTTTCATCTTATTGCATGAAGCTACTTTGATGTTCTTCTCTCTCTAGGTTGCCAGCACCATCTACTAGTGCGTAACATTTATTGGGCTGTTTTTTTTGTGTAGTTGTAATGGGATCACATTATACGTAACACCATGCCTGCGCATGTGCTTTAAAAGTTTTGAACAGTGAGCGATAAGGCATGTGCGCTCTTTGTGATATCTATTGCTATATTCAGTAATCCTCATTCCCAACCTAAATAATTGTGTTAGTACATAGTGTAGTATAATTGTGTTTACTGTTTACATATTATTAAATCGTTAGCCCTTATTTGGAATGGTGCAAGCTAAGAAGAAATGCCGCAATTCTGACCTTTCACGTGAACCTTCATGCACATAGAAGTGTTTGTGTTATAGTAGTGCATTAACAGATATTATTTCCGAACATTTTGGCTCAGATAGGAGGAATTTCGCGGTTTTTCTCTGCGTAAAAAAGTAGGGAGTGGAAGCAATTTGAAAATTGCAAATATGAATGAACTAAGTGCCTCAAATGCTTCTGTTGTGCTTTCAAGCAGCTCTGGTAAGGTTTCATGTTGTGCAGTGTGTAATTTATTAACGAAAAGTTTTTCCTCAAACAATTTTTAGGCAAAGAGAGAAATTACCCAAATCGCAGCACCTTCAATGCAATAGAGAATGATTTAATTTCTTGTTGCCCAAGTCGCACTGCAAAAAATTAAAGAAGATGCATTTGAATCCCTCAAGAACAGTTACAGAAATTATTTCAACATAGCTGCTTTGCATTCCTGGTAAATTAGCTTTGATTACATCATAGGAACTTGTGTCTATTATTTTTTAACACACTTCAGAAGGTCCGCCACTTGTTGTGACAGACCACATATAGTATTCAGGATTGCATTGGTAAAATGATTTCCAACAAGAACTACACCACTGCATGTGTGCACAGGCATGTACGAATGTTCCATTTGCAGTAAATATTCTCAAGTTTTTTGGTCTCACTATTTGGTGTAATTACATGCAATTTGAAAATTGCAAATATGAATGAACTAAGTGCCTCAAATGCTTCTGTTGTGCTTTCAAGCAGCTCTGGTAAGGTTTCATGTTGTGCAGTGTGTAATTTATTAACGAAAAGTTTTTCCTCAAACAATTTTTAGGCAAAGAGAGAAATTACCCAAATAGGTAGGCCAAAACCTCTCCTAAATTTAAATATAAAAATTTAAACATGCACAAGACATTTTAACATAGATATTTATAAAATTGTCAAATGGTTGACTGGATGTGAGTGCAAGCAGAATTATTTTGTTGGACATGCTTACTTTTTTCGAACAAAAAAAATGTTTGGATTAAAACGAGATTTTCTGATGTAAATAATCTTCATAAGGTAATTAAGAGACATTCGATAAGTAAAAAACATTTACAGTCAATTCTTCAATAAAAACATATGGAAAAACTCGAAAAGAACATGTTTTAAATAAGCAGTTGGAAATTATGCATTGTCAGCATAACAAAGCAGTAAAGAAAAATCAGGAAATGTTAAAAAGACTTATTGATATTGTTTGTTTTTGGGAGAGCATGAACTTGGCTTTCATGGTCATGATGCATCCAGTGACTCTATAAATAAAGGTAATTACGTGGACTTGGTTGCTAAATATGATGAAACTTTGGGAAACCATTTGGAACATTCCACAGTGTTTCGCAGCACCTTCAATGCAATAGAGAATGATTTAATTTCTTGTTGCCCAAGTCGCACTGCAAAAAATTAAAGAAGATGCATTTGACTCCCTCAAGAACAGTTACAGAAATCATTTCAACATAGCTGCTTTGCATTCTGAACTTCTGGTTTTATATCAAATAGAAGATACTGATAAAAACAGTGTTAGCAATTTATATCATTTCATTAAAGAAAACGATTTAGACAAAGCTTATTCTCAAATCGCAAAATTATGTGAATTAGTAATGACAATACATGTGACCAGTGCCTCAACTGAACAGTTTTTCAGCTCTCAAACATATCAAAACATTTGTGAGGAATTCCACAAATCAAGAAAGACTCTCTAAATTATTAATTCTATCAATCGAAAAAGCCCTCATAAAATAACTTTCTCAAAAACCTGTGTCCTATGATGACATCATTGAGAATTACCAAAGGAAAGAGGAATTCCTCTGCATTTCAAATAACAAGGTAAGATCTGATTTTCATAATTTTTTGCTTCTGTAACAAAAAAACTCAAGATCTGCCACTGTGATTCACCCTATCCACTTGAATAGAAATACAGTAAAACCTCTACCTTACGAACCCCTTTATAGCGAAGACCTCCGAATAACGAACAATTGACGGGGTCCCGCCAAACTTGTATACAAAATCCATAATTATAACCTCTTTACTACGAACTTCCGTATTACGAAAACTTCCGAACAACGAAGGAAAAAAGTGGTCCCTTCCGTTTTTATTTACCTCTTTAGAACGAAATTTTGCTCGCTAAACATTTTTTTCAGTTACATAAGTACGGAAAACTATTGAAAACAGTCGCCAACGCGCCAATTAGCATTAAGCTTACAACAAGCCAATCATAGCACGTTTTCTAGCATGATGACGTATTTCCTGTGTTTCCGGCATTCTCGCGCCATTGACCGGTGTGTCCTAGGTGAGAGAAGGTGTAAAAGTGCGACAAGTTATTGAGTGAGAAGAAGTGCGTTAAATATCAATTCCTTTTGATATTTAGTGCTTAACGGTGGTTCACAACGCTAACTTTTAGCTTTTTGCTTGCTGCTCTTCATTTTCTGCTCTTAAAGGTAAGTTTGCAGTTTTTGAGCCATGTGGCCTTGCACCATACTTTCATGAAAATTGATCACGTAAATATTGCATTGAAAACTTGTATTGTTACAATCCCCAACAATCTTGTGTTGAATTAATGTGCAAAAATCTCAACGCCCGAGTACATTTACAGGAAATTAATTCATTGGCTTTAATGCAATATTTTCTTGGTTTAAGGAAACGCCTGTGCATGGTATATAATTCTTTCAACTGAAATTCAGCTCTTATGTTTTTTCTAAGAAGTAATATCGATTTTTAATTTGTAAAGGCCATGTCTTCTGCTCGTGGGGCTAAACGGCGGCAGTTTTCTGTCGAGGAGAAGTTGAAAATATTGAAAGCTGTGGACCAGGGAATTAAGAAGGTGGAGGTGGCCCGACTATTTGATATCCCGCCATCTACACTTTCAACCATCATCGGGCAACGTGCTGACATCCTTAATGCCGCACAATTGGGTCCAGATAGGAAACGTGCCCGGACCTGCACTAATGAAGATCTCGATCGGGCGGTTTTCAACTGGCTCTCCCAGGCACGGGCCAAATTGATTCCCGTATCGGGGCCTATCTTGCAGGAGCAGGTGAGAGAAGAGGCGCTAAGATTAGGGATGGACGATTTCCGGGCATCCAACGGATGGCTGGATAAGTTCAAGAAGAGGTGGAACATGGCTACACTTAAGATCACAGGAGAGGAGGCAAGTGTGAGTCCGGCTGTTGAGCAGAGTTGGAGAGAGAAGTTGCTGGCGTTGATCGGAGAGAGCTACAGCCCCAAAGACATTTTTAATGCGGACGAGGCAGGATTTTTTTATAATCTTCTTCCTGACCGCACTCTTAGCGTGAAGGGAGAGGCATGTCATGGGGGAAGATGTGCAAGGAGCGCTTCACGGTGCTTTTCTGCACCAACAGTGATGGGTCAGAAAAGTTACCTCCCCTTGTAATAGGGAAATTTGCAAAGCCGCGATGCTTTAAAGATGTGAGGCGATTGCCATGCACTTATGGCAACAGCAAAAATGCATGGATGATGGCATCGATATTCAGGAATTGGCTGGTAGGTGTGGATGCACGCATGGGAGGGCAGAACCGAAAAATTATGCTATTTCTCGATCGCTGCTCAGCGCATAATTTGGAGGGGATTCATATAAGAAACATTAGGGTTGTTTTCTTCCCTCCAAATTGCACCAGTAGGCTGCAGCCTCTTGACCAGGGGGTCATTTCGCAGGTTAAGCTATTGTATCGGCAGCAACTGGTGCAGTATTTGCTGCGCAGGATGGCGGGAAATGCAACCCTCCTTAAATGGAACCTCTTGCAGGCAATGCAACGGCTTTGCATTACATGGGAAGCCGTCTCACCGTCAAACATAAAAAACTGCTATGCAAGGACGGGATTTTTTTGTGATTCCATTGCAAGTGAGGAGTGTGTGGAACCTGAGGGAGAAGGGTGGGAGGAATTAAGGGCAGGTTTAAATTTAAACTCGGTGTCTTTTCAAGATTTTGCCCATGTAGACGACAATTTGTTGACCTGCTCTGTGGAAAGTGAGGATCCCGAAGGGGTAGAAGTGTCCAATATGGAGGAAGACGGAGAATTGGAGTTGGTGCGGCCGAAGTCGAGCGACGTATGTGCAGCACTGGATGTAGTGGAAAGATATTTACTCTCATCCGAGAGTTGTAGTGCTGCAGCTACGCACGCTTTCAGGGAAGTGGAGACTGCCGTTTCCCGAGAATTTACGAAGAATTTAAAACAGAAAAAAATACTCGTTTTTTAAAAAATGTTGATTTATTAATAAATCTTTTAAAAAAAGTGTTGTATTTGAAATCAACCCGATTAAATTCCCTAATCCTTTTAGAGAGAATTTCAACAAAAGATTGCAGCAATGAGGTATGTATCATAGTGAGGTGGTTCCTATGCACTTTTTTGTGATAGATAATTTATTCGTCAGAGACGGAGCTGGAGTGTTGTTAAGAATGTTAGTGAAAAATATTGGAGTCTTGATTTGGAGTGCCAATGACAGTTAGTGCTTTCTTATGGGGAAAATGCTGCTTTCTTTCATTTCGTTTTGAAATATTTGCAACCTGCTCCGTGGTGGTCAAATAGTAGTTTATTAATTGGCGTTAAGTGGCATTGATGTCAATATTTTTTATAAACTTAGCGACTCAACAGACGCTTTAGGATAGGCTCAGCGAGTATCACGCATTGCAACCTCGAAAAAAGTCGCATAATAAAAAATTGCAGAGGATGTTTTCGTGCAGAACCTGCCAATCAATGCTAGAAAAAATAACATTGCATTTCCAAGTTATTTGATGCTTGCCACTGTCAAACATTGCAAAATGAGATGAATGAAAGTGGCCCTTTTTCCCATAAGAAAGCATTGTGTCGTCGGAGCTTCAAATCAATATGGCCGATTATTAAACATTGAGGGCGCGTTTTGAATATCGTCCACTTATGTGATACTTTTTCCTGAAAAGATGTAATGGGCATAATTTAGTAGAGTTACTCCGTTTCTGAGCATATGCCTTCATTTGGATAGCCCCGTTGCTCCCGTATAATCTAACAGGCAATGTGCCCCTGAAGTTATGCAACGCCCAATAACCTCCGATCAACGAATTTCCGAATAACGAATAGACGAAAAATTGGGTCCCTTGATATTCGTTAATGAGAGGTTTTACTGTAATAATAATAGCTACATTCATCTTGAGAAAATCAATCAGGTGCTTATGTAAACCTAATTTTTACTTTCTCCATATATGTAGTCTAGGGGAAAGTATTGTATTTATGAAAAAATCGACTTTCAGATTTCAACAGAAATACATTTTATTTTATTTTTATATTTAACATTTTTATAAAAGTCAGAAGAACTGATTAGTTTTTGGTAAAAATCGGTCAACCGGAAGTGGGTGTTTACTCTTGTCACATCCGTTATTTTGAAATATTTGCTTTAATATATGATAAATGTAAAAAAGTACTAGAATAAAAGTTGTAGGAAATTTAATTTTCTACAACCTTTGTTTGAAACATTTTTCCATATAATGCATTGTTTAAGAGATATTTGAAAAACTAATGTTTTAGCTGCCACCACCTACCAGCAACTATTGTTAACAATTGACAGATACGTCTTAGTAACACTCCTTTTTCTTTTCTTAATCGTTGAAGCTTTGTGGCTATATCCAATATCAGAAGTCTATGGTTTGAGTTAATTTCTGTTCTTTGTAAAGTCGAAAATTTTCTCACCATTTCTTAAAATATTTATTATTATGTAACCTATTTGGAATTTTTAGAAATATTACAGATATGGAAAAAGTCATGCGGTGGCCACATCAGATTTCTGTTCAAGGGAGAAGAACTGATTAGTTTTTGGTAAAATTTGGTCAACTGGAAGTGGGTGTTTACTCTTGTCACATCTGTTTTTACTTTCTTCATACATAGTATAGGGGAAAGTATTGTTTTCATGAAAAAATAGACTTCGTGATATCAATGGAAATACACATTTTGAGATCCCCTGAATGCAATGTCTGTTTTTTTGTGGATGATCTAACTAAAAAAGGATTAATCAGGTCAATGCAAAATTTTATATATAACATTTTTATGAAAGTCACAAGAATTGATTGCTTTTTGGTAAAAATCGGTAAACCCGAAGTGTTTACTCTTGTCACATCCATTTTTTAAAATATTTGCTTTAATATTTGATAAATGTAAAAAAGTATTGGAATAAAAGTTATAGAAAATTTAATGTTCTACAACCTTTGTTTGAAACATTTTCCCAAATAATGCAATGTTTAAGAGATATCTTAAAAACTAAATATTTTAGTTGCCACCACCACACAACCTACCGGGGACTATTGTAAACAGTTTATGCTTAGTTACGCCTTATGTTAGTAATGCTCCTTTTTATTTTCTTAATAGTTGGAGTTTCCTGGCTATATCCAATATCAGAGGGCTACAATTTGAGTTTATTTCTGTTATTTGTAAAGTCTTTAAATTTTTCTTGCAGTTCCTTAAAATATTTATTATCATTTAAACTAATTGAAATTTTTAGAAATATTACATGTATGTAGAAAGTCAACTGGTGGCCACATCAGATTTTTTATTGCTGAACACATACCTTGTTATCAAAAGGAAACACACAGGTAGCATGCTCTGTTAGTTCTCGAGAGGCCAATAAAACATTGTATGGAGAGGTTATCACATCATCATTTTCTTCAGGATAAACACATCCAACAAACCTATTGTGGAATGATGGACAAAATAACTGATTCAATTTTTAAATCCTTACAGCAAATTTTCTATATATTGTATATTCATATGAAAAGATTGTTTTAAAGATAATCTCCTAATATAATTAATGAGGTCAGGCTCAACTTTGTGGAATTTACTCATAATGAAACGAAAACTTTGTGGTTTCCACAAAGTTGTGGAAACCACAAAGTTTTCGTTTAATTATAATCTCCTAAATTTATAAAACTACTACTATTACTACTAAAAAATCAAACCATTATTCAATATAATACAGTACTATTGCTCAATGAACTTTAATACTGATGTCATGATTATCTGAGTGCATACCAGATATAAAAAGCTCTCCATTGGTTAAAAAGGAGTATAAAAGTTTTTAAAGAAATTTTAAGTTTGACTGGAAATGTTAATTCAACCAGTGACTATACAGATAGTGTCCGCTCAACATAAAGTTTACATTCCTGAAAACACATACATCAGACAGATGTACATTAAGCTGTTGGCACTTACCCATATACACACGTTATAAATAGATGCATTCCTGTACAAGTTCATAAATAATTCCACCCAAAATTTAGCTGGAATATTGTATCACTGCATTTATAAAGTAACAAACATTTAATTGAAGCAAGTAAACAATAAATCAATGCAGATAAACCAATAATATAAATAAATACCATATTTGCCCAATTATAAGGCAATGTTTTTTTTCTAAAATGTAAGCCATAAATTTCATACCTTATAATAACCAACCAAAGATATATTTTATTCCTCCTCTCCTTCTCACCCCTACTAAAATTCAATCCTCTATGTTCTATAATCTATTCCGCCCTTAGACGTTAGTATTACACATATGGCACATACCATTGTCAAATCATGCCTGCATTAGAGTCAGCGCTCATGTCTTCGTCCCATATTAAACATTTTACAAAAATAAAACTAATGATTTAATGTAGATCGCTGGAAGCCAATAAATGTATGTTTTATCGTAATTATTCATTAATTTTATCACATATTTACACTGGAAATTAAGTGTAACTGATCAAGCATTCTGAAATAAAAATTTATTATTAATACCCCGAAATCTTATTTCTTTTGCATGGCTTCTAAAATAGGGGGTTGTCTTATATTCAAGGTCATCCTATAATAGCTAAAATACAATACTCATTTAAAAATTAATTTCTTGCATGAAATAATATTTAATGCTTTCTACAGCTGATGAGTTATTATAGGGTAGAAGAAAAATTAGTAGCAGAGAGAAGAGGGCCTGTTATCAGAGGATTTTGAAAGGAATTTAGCTGGAAATTCAGGAGGAGACTTAGGAGTTGATTTTGGTGGTCATTTGGGAGTTGTTTGAGGAGTTTCCATTTTTGGATATTTTATCAGTCATTGTGATTGAAAGTTTCACTCAAATTATTTAAATATAAAAGCATAAGCAAAATCTAAGAAGGTTCCAATTGTACATCACGTAGCAACATACATGTGGTGTCACGTCATGCAATATAGTCTGCCTGAGTATGACGTATCAGTGGACAGTATGCATGGACATATGGTATAATTACATAATGTAAATATTGGGAGATGTATGTTATGCAGTTGAAAATTAAGAAGACACTGCCTGTAATTATAATTTTGATTGAACAAGGTAAAATTTTTAATTAGTGTCTTGCAGTGACACAGCCATAAATTTAGTTTGAGGGCAACGACATTATTATCTTAGTGCTTTTTAATTGATTTATTTCCAAGAACCTTTGTGTAATGATAGAAGTTAATGAATAAAGGTACTGATTAGAGCCCTGCACGGGTATGATATTTTCCACCCGTACCTGACCCGTACCCGCAGAATACGAACCCGTACCCGACCCGTACCCACAGACTACTAACCCATACCCGACCTGTATCCACAGAATATTAACCCGCACCCGACCCGTACCTGCAGGTTTGCACCCGCACAGAAGGCCTACTTGTCCTATCCAAACCCATATTTTTTAACTGTCTGGCCCTCGAAACAAATCCGTAGCAAGAAATCGTAAAAAATAAAAATATTTCTGAGTCAGTCATTCATTTTTTATAAATTAAAATGAAATGCAATTGCATTAATTAATAGTATCTACCCAGTGATTTAAAATTACTATTTAAAAATAGGACATCATCCACATTTGCGGGACCTAAACCTTTTCTTCTTTCACTAACATGTCCCGCCAATCAAAAACACCTTTCTGATGGAGCACTGGTCGCTGGTATTGCAAAAATACTATGTATTCGCTAAAATACTTAAATTTGGCAAACAATTCTTTTGCTTATCCCACCATTTCATCAAATCAAAATTATTAGTAATGTCGTCAGATAGTTTTAAGTCAATATATGCAGTCAATTCGTCTGGATAAATATGATCATTTACTGTGTCTGTATCTATAAACTGAACTAAGGTGTCTAACATTTTATACCTTTTCATCGGTTGTTCTACAAGCGTACATAGATTAGATTTCATATCCTTTCTCCTTTTTAATGTCATCAATACTTACTTTAACTTTTTCATAGATTTCATACTTTTCTTCAGTTTTTAACATTTTCACACTCTTTAGAAGGGGGTGAAGAAAAACAGAAATTTTATAAATTTTTAAACCCATCTACTGACACTATCTCGAAAGGTCTCAAATCTCTAACTAAAAGTTCGACATGGCCATCTAAAACCTTTTTTTTTTCTTTTCAGTTGATAATTTTGGTAAATCGC